>JAMXBB010000010.1:45902746-46115426 GCA_024138015.1 Lumnitzera littorea | reverse complement strand
AAACGATACAGATATCTCTTGAATTTTGTTATTTTATAAATCAATAAATATAATATAATCCTACTTAACATTTTTTATTATAATATTTCATTAATCATATCCGAATTTTATAGAAACCTACTCTTATAATATTCTTGACCATATAAGTTGGTTTTAGGAATAAGGCTTTATAAGTCTTATAGAGCTTTTATAAGCTTTTTAAAAATATCAGTCTTCTATAGAGATCAGTTTCGTTTCATAAAACTTATTAGAGTTACGTCTTAGTTGCATTCTTAATTGGAAATTGCTTAGTTGCGTTCTTAATTGGAACTTGGGTATGTAAGTACACTGGTCTCATGGAATTTTTATTAACCTTAAGACGGCTTAGGTCTACTTTCATTTTTTATCCGAAGTCGAAAAAGAACCGTATTTATATTTCAGTCTGGATAGAATAGTCATTATCAACTTTCTCTTATTTTCTATCTTTTAGTTTCGCATACATATTCGATATCTTTATGATTTAAATTTAATAATGATTAAAAAAATGTTAAGGATGTTTATATAATCTTCAATGGCATTTTGCCTAATGTTTTACCATTTTAAAAACTCGTGGCGCATGTTTTTTGGACAATCGCATGACCGAAGTACCTAGTAGTTGTCGTGTCATGTACTTTGTTTCTTTTAAGGCCATACATACGTAATACCTTCCCGTTTGGTATACATTTCTCCACGTAACCTAGCATTTTTAACTATTGGCTACTATGATGGACTGCAGATTCCAAAATCAAAGGATTCACTCAATCTATTAATTAGGTATTGGCAGCATTGTATTCAATGTTTGATCCACCATTTACAAATCTCTGCAACATTATATTATCTTAAAAGCACCACTTGCACATGAGAGTAGTTAGGATTTGGATGTACTGTGTCCTCAGCTTAACTGTTTCCTTGAATAGCAGTATTTTGTGGGCCGTCTCGTTCACCTAACACAAGCAGCTTCCACTATAGTTCATAAGGCTGTCCATTCTTTTCTCGTTTAAATTGCACAGTTGCAGATGCCTCTTATCGTAGGACCTTATATAAAAACATAGGTGTATTTATTTCTGGGAAAACCTTTTCCTATATGAGAATCATTGGATTGTCGAATAACATTATTTGAAAAAAGTCTGGTTTTAAATTGTGAACCAATATAGAATCGACGTAACAATTTATTAAACCGGTCAAAAATTTCTCGGTTTATGTAGATTTAGACGGTTAAAGTCTTTGACCTATCTCAATAGGTTGGCCTAAATCGGGGTTTCCTTTTGTGCAATTTACATATATATATTTGTACATATTATATACTATATATATTATATTAACATATATATATTTATACATATTATTATGTATTATGCATATGAACATATATATTATACATATTAATGTATTATATATATCATATATATAATAAATATTAAAATATGTAATATAATATGTGTATATATTATACATGTTTTAGATATATATATATATACACACATACACTTAAGAACCAATAAAAAAAAAAAAATTAGAGATCCAACTTATGAGTCCAAAAATTAGCCCGTAAACTAGCAAGCCTCATGAACCGACCCAAAATTAGCTCTAGGAAGGGAATTCAAATCGGTTAAGGCCTGGCCTTAGGTCTACCCATTATTAGTCCCTTTTAATGGTTAGCCAATAGTAAGCGAATGAGATGTGGTTTAGAATCGGTAATAAAGCTTAGCCATGATAGAAAAATGTTAATGGAGAATAGAAGAAAAAGGTGATTTCCATTGTAAAAGGGGGAAATAAAAAGAAGCAATTTTCTCATTCCATGATTGCAAACCCATGTGACTAGTGTCTGAATAATATCACCTCCTTCTACCATCACTTATTGTTGTGAACTAATAGCATCTCCAATCTCCTAATTGTTATATCCTCTTAAAGTTATGAAGGGGAAAGAATTGAAGATACTTAAAGTGATATGCCATAAAGGGGACAAACATTATGACGATATCAATGGGTTGGTAAAAACTAATTATGGCTCGAGAAGTAATGGAAAAAATTATAGTAAGTAACACCACGCACTAACCTTGGATATGATGCACTATAACCACATGCAGATCACCTCATGGAGTTGATATGACTCATAATCGGTTTGACGAGATCACTCGTCATCGTAATTACTTCTTTGGTATTCATGTGACTTTAGGTCCTTTTTAGTTATTAGTAATTGATACGTCCTCATTGTTTTAGGATGCAAACCATCTTCCATTTTTTATACAAATTGGTATTACATCATATTGCACATATATGTATAATATGACCATACCTACTATAATATTTGCTTTTACAAAATAATTCTTGTAAGTCTTGAAAATATTTTTCTTACTATAGCCAATTTTTAGTTTTATTCAATCCTTACTTTTATTGACTAAGGAGTTTTTTTGAATTCTTTTCTCCATTTACGAACTTAACTATAGTTTGTTTTGATTCATTTAGGCTGACTTTAAAATAGCATTTTCAATTTAAAACTCTCCTAGCCCATCAACCATATCATCTTCATTACTCATACTTTCAACTCTCATTTCAAGAGAATCATACCTTTCTTTCAATCCTTTATTTTCCTTAACCAACTTCTTAATCTTAAGACTCAATTCTTTATTATTTTTATTTAATTTATCAAACTCTAATCCTAAGTATTCATTATCATGTTCTAAGCTTTCTTTTACAACATTCGACTTATTATATTTATTTTTAAAAACATCAAATTCATTTTCTATTTCATTCATCATTGTTTCATCATCTTATTCTTTTTTTGTATCTTGATAAACTCTTTAAACAACTCATCATACATGTTTTTGAGTTCATCAAATGAAGAGTCATTAGAAATAAAACATACCTCATTGTTTATGAACATAAAGCACATTTCCCCATTTGTGTCACTCGAATCGTTGTTATTTTGAGTTGCCATCATAGACTTCTTTTTTGTTCCTTTATCTACTTTCTTATGTTCCAAGCAATATTGTTAAATGTGTCCCTATTTTTTACAATTGTAACACTTGATCACTTCCTTTTTTTCCTTTCTAGATAGAAATGAGGTTTCATCCTTAGCCTTCTTTAATTTCCCATTGAACTTCATGAGTTTCTTGAAGTTTCTTGAAATTTCTTATTATGATAGCTACATCATCATTGTCCTCACTTTCATTACTAGTTGAGCTTTTCTCGATTGCCTTTAAGAAAATTGTCTTTTTCTTGGAATCCTCTCTATCTTTTTTACCATTTCATTCTTCTTAAGGGTTCTAAGGAGTTGCTCCTTTGGTATTGTGTTAAGATCATAAACTTCCTCAGTTGTGGCTCTCTTGGCTTCTCAATCCTTCAAAAAGACTTAAGGATTTTATAATTGATTTCAAGATTAGTAAATCATTTCTCAAGACTATTTAAAGAATTGATAATATTGATAAACCTATTATATATTTCATCAATAATTGCATTTGGATTCATCTTAAAGTTTTTGAATTGCCTGCATAATAAGCTTATGTTAGTATCTCTTACTCTATTGATTCCTTCATATGAGCTTTTCAACTCATCCCAAATTTCTTTAGCACTCTTCTATATACAAACTCTATTAAATTTATTTTTATTTATAATGCAATGTAAGATATTTATAGCTATTTCATTTAAGTTGAGCAATTTCTAATGATTTTTTGTGTAATTCTTTTCTTCCTTGGCTTTTATTTTAAATGGTCTCATCTTAACTACTTACCACAACAACCATTTTTTTACTTTAAAAAATATATTGATCCTACATTTCTAATAAGGATAATCATTACTAGTTATGGGTGGTCGTTTATTTATTGCTTACTCTACCGTGAAGCTTAGTGCATTCGATGTCATAGTCTTTACTCTAAGATGCAATTAAACAATCAATAAGTAATGAATTGAGTATTATGATAATTCTTGGTTAATTTTCAAATTTTGACAATTATTACAAACTAATGAGTAACTCAGATGAGCAAATAATAATAACAACAAGTGTAGAAAATAAAAGAGATAGGGATAGAGAAATTAAGTCCAGATGTAATATGGAGTTCAGACTGCTCTCTACTCTCTAAGGATATACAATCACCTCTAATCAAGCTTTACACACCACTTTTATTGATCACCAAATGATGCTCTAAGAGCTACACACCAAGTTAGCTTTACAAGCCAATCTCACATAAACTCCACAATACAAATTAACATAAGCTCAACACAAAGCTCTTAATCCTTAAGTGTAGTGCACTCACAAATCATTTGCAAATATAATCTCACTTGCACTACACTTAACTCACTCTATTACTAGCTTAAGATGTAGTGTTTTTAACACTTAATATAAAGCATAACAACAAAAATACTCTTAAGAAATGCTAATATAAGTACAAGAGAGAATGAGCAAAATAGACACAAAGAATGTAAGAGAATGTTGGAATATTATCATAGAATATTAGATCTCTATTTTTCTTGGTCAAGATGTTGAGCATTTATATTAACTCTTTAAAATTTTCTCATTATAGTGCATTAAATGCTCTAATAGCCAGTTAAAATAGCTACCTTACGAGTTGACTCCTCCAAACACGGCAAAGACGGTAGGCTAAAGTTGACACCAATAGTAACACCGTCATGGAGAACATCGGGACAATTATTGGTACAAAACTAAAATCAAAACTTTCAAGAGAGCTCTATACTATCAGGCCGGTATAGCAAATTTAGCAAGTCCTTCAAATTACTCCATTGCATAGCTAATTCTTTTAGATATTAGCAAGTTGGTTACCTCAAAGTCCAACAAGCATCCTTGTTTTCATTACACAAGAACTATACAATCACATAACCAATTTTTCAAAATTCAATATCACAAATTTAAGTCTAGTAGAAGTGTTAATTGATATATGGATGATTTGCAAGCAAAGGTCAATTTATAAATAACTCAATATAGATTGATTAATATTACACTTGGTTTTATTTTGATCAAAATCAAACTATGAACCCTAGGTTCAACAATATATAACAACATAGAACAATATGGAGCCCAAACTTTTGGCGAAAATCTTTTCTATTGAGATAAATTAAAACTTTCTTTCTTTTGAATCCATACTTGTGAAACTCTAAAATACTTTTACTCGATTTCTACCAATTTTTTTTATCAAATTAGTTGAGACCAAAGCTAAATCTAGGTTTCATGACCCCTATAAGCTAGAAACTCTATATGAATTTCATGTTTTTACAAATTTAAGTGGTCAATTTGTTGTTTTTGAGAATTAAGGTTTATGTTCATAGATTTAAATTGGGAATTGTAGAATTTAAGCATTTGTAGGACTCTTAGCCCAAAATTAACGAAGGGCTTTGCCTTTAGGAGTTGATTTAACCAACTTATGGTTGTTATTCATCATTGGAGCATCACCAACCGACCACCATCCTAGTCATGGTAATTAGGAAATTTTTTTAGGCTTTTTTTTTTTTTTTTTGGTTCTTGTTCCTTTTCTTTCATAAATAAATTAGTTTTTGGTGAAATAAAAAAGTGTCTTGCTATAATATATTGAATTTGACATATAGACTTTGAATTTCATGAATTTTCATCAACATATGTGTTTTTATTTTATAAATAAGTAATTGAACCACTAATAATCCATGAAATTAAAATTTTTTGATAAAAAGCTAAAGTTTCAAGAATATTGACTACGTGTTTTTTTTTTTCCTTTTGCATTAATTATTCCTTTTTTCTTTTTGCACAGAATATGAATAGTCTTTAGATGTCTATTATTATAATTCAACCTTTTTTGATGCATGAAAATCCAAAGGATATCACATCTCGGCATAGCATAGGATGTACCATCACATAGGAATACCTGTTGAAAACTTAACTCCACCTGCTCATTCATTAAAAGACAACTTTGTTTACATAATAAATAGGTTGTTACATTGGAGTTCAACTGGATATTTTATTATAACTTATGTGTACAACATAATATTTACATCAAAATATAAACCAACTTTTTCCTTTATTGTCTTTACAGTAATAGGATCTCTGACTTAATACATGCTCCATATAACAGTCGTTAACTTCAACTCACGCTCTCAGTATACACATCCCCCCTGAGTGTTAGGCCCTTCACAATATAGTTAACTTGAGAATAAAACATTTTATCCTCTCAACTATTGAAGCTAAGTGAAAGTGAATAACAAACAACATAATATAGGCAATGTGATAAACAATATTGCACATCACAATCGAAACATTTTAATCATAACTCGTAAGTTCAACTTCACATACGCATTCGCCTAATTGGGCCCTTACTATCAATGATGCAGTATGCTATGCTTATGCACGTAGCATGTATCGGTATCGATATCGATATCGATATCTTATGCCTTCCAATTCTTCATCCGGTTAGTCGATATAACCGGGTATCTTGATACAACATCTAGGAACTTAAAGCAATAAGGAGTTGTTTGGGAGTAGGACCCTTACCAAATTGGACTACATACTATACTATACTCTACCATTTCAAAAAAGGGAAACAAAGAGATGCTTGGGAGTAGAACCCCTAAGTTTACAAAATTAGACTATACACTGTAGTTCACCAAATCAAAATAGCAACACTGCCAAATTAGACCACATACTGTAATCTACCAAATTTAACTATCAAAATAGTCATAATGTTCGAGGAATGCAATCTATATGATTCTAAAAACTGAGTTCATAATGCCATGCTTTTTTAATGATCATTTAGAAGTCTCATTCTAAAATTTCTGACCTGTAGGTCTCTTTTTGTGTCATGCCCTACCATGCTATGATATGCAATAGTAACTCAAGAATATCAATCAATACGATCAATCTTTAAGTTTTGTTCAACCTAGTGATTTGATTCTGGTTTTCGAACTCTCCTTAACGGAATTCTAGTATCTTACTTAGGGTTCACTTAGGTGAACACCCAGAAGATTAGGTTAGATTACTTAACTTCCCTAGTTAACACGATCAATTGTAAGCACAAATCATCACCCAATGTAGCCATATAATAATTTAACCAAAATACAGTTATTATCATTCAAAATCACTACACCAACACCTATTATAGTAGCATATTAATTCACCTAAGATATATCCATATTTAATTAACACAGCATCAAACGACATATAATGTTATGAGTAACGATATATCTATTTCAAGTATGGGTTAGATCCACTTACCTAGGCTTAGCAATAGCGCAATATTCTATACATCATGATGTGATCCTTCCTTACTTATCATACCTATGAAAATATGACATAGTTTTCAAATCAAGCGTAGGTCGAACTCGAATTATTATAAGCTTTCATTTCTGTATTTTTAAACTTCATTTGATCGTATCTTAATAATTTATTATCTGATTTCAATAAAATTTATATCATTACGATTGCTATTTCGAGTGCTATTGATATATATTAAGAGTCAAGACTAATCAATATTGCCAAATATCCAAAAATACCCTTTCGTATTATGACTTTATTATACGCTGCCCTAACTCCATAATTGACTCGAGTAAGTTTTAGTATTAAATTAAAAACTTGAAAAATTATACATTCCAAACTTGTCCAGCAAGACTTATTATCCCCCAAAGTGTTCATTTGACATAAATTTAATAAACTAGTTACTATATTACATATTAAGTTAATATAAAAGTTTATAATAGGAAAATACATAATAAATAGTATATGAGCCTAATTAATTTCACGAAAAATTCTATGGACTTACAAAAATATGTAGTTTAGTTATTGATCATCAATTACACTAAATTGGCTATTATCCATTTTTACAAAAATTGCGGTTTTTGCTCGAAATTATAGAAAATTAAGGAAAATAAATAAATTTTTGAGTGAGATAAAAATTGAATATTCCAAATATCATTATGAACATCCAGAAGGTCTAAACATGCATAGCTCATTCATTAATTTTATAAAAAAACTAATTATTTCAATAATTCGGTAAAATTGGCAGCTTTATTCAAAATAATTATAAAAAGAAGTAAACATGGAGATTTTCAAAATTTATTGTTACTAAAATTTAATAAATTATATAAGTGTGTTATACAAAATTTTTCAAGTAGAAGTAACATTATTTAATATTTTGAAAAATTTATTTAAAATTCGTCCAAACACGGCATGTTCTTAAGCAAGTACCACAAATCAATGCTATTTTGATAAAATAAAATTATTAAATGAAATTAAATGTAAAATAACCTAAGGAAACCAAATTTCATTATTTTCTAAGCTAATTTGATATTTTTAGCGAATTAATAAAAATTAGGTAATAAAATTTGACTCACCAATGCACGGTGCTTCAGCTACCTTTCGGCCACCACCCTGTGTCAGCTCACCTTCTCTCTCCACCACAACTTTAAGTCCCAAGTGGCTCCTTGTTAGGTTGCTTATAGCTTTAAGAACCGTAATTCACCATATTTTCCCAATATTTTCTTTTATTTATTTTTTATTTTTTTCTAATTTTTTTGAAATTTCTAAAATTATGTTCTTGTGTTTTTAGGTTCACAAAATATTGTAAATGTTGTTTGGAGCCCTATTTATAGGTTTTAGGATTTTTGCATGTAAAAAAATAAAATTACACATGTTAATTTCACGTTTTCCTAGGCACCATGTGTCATTTTCTAGTTAATTAGGTGTTGACTCATCATTTCTAATTAATACCAGCTTGACACATCATTTGATGACTCATCCATGCAATTTTTTATTAGTTTTCCATTTTTTTACCTTATTTTAATAATAATTTATTATTATGTATATGTATTTAATACATATCATGCATATCACATGTAAATACATGTATATTATGTATAATTCAACTTCATTTATTATTTTTGTAAGTTAATTAACTTATTTCTAATATCTCGTTATATTTAAAAACTCGAATTTCTTATTTTCGATAATTATTGGCTTTTAATAGAGTTATTGAACTCGTTGAAAAAACTTAAGGTATTACAAAAAAACTAAAAAAATCCAATGGCCAAAAAGAAGAAAAATAAAAAAATTAAGTAAAGAAATATAAAAAATTCAGAAAAAATATGTGCTTCATCGATTTAGTTGAAAGTTTATTTCTAATTTAGCATTTTCTTGATATTTTGTTAACCTTTTGGCAAGTTAGAAGTATTAATGGTTGCATTTAGTCATTATTTGCTATATGAAAATTTCAAAGTATTAAAGAATCTAAAAATACAAAAATATATGCATGTTCATGTTTATTTTAATGTTTTAATATTTTCATATGCTAACCAATTCCACTAGGAATTAGGCCTTTTCATTAACTTATAATTTTGTGTTTTTTGTAATTTTTAAAATAGTTCATTAAATCTAAATTTTTTAAATAATAATAATAAATTGGTATTTTCAAAAAATTAGGCCTTTTCTCTAAAGTTTTGCAAAAAAATTTGGACTTTAGGCCTTTTTTTTTTAAATCAAGAAGGATAAAACACATAAAAGTTAAGCTTTCTCCAAATAAAAAAATAGATTAACAAGTTCGAGGTTTTTCTTAAAAAAGAGTTATAATAGTTTGATTCTAGATAGCGAATAGTAGGCACCTACCAGGTGATTATAAAAAATAAAAAAAAATCCCTTAAAATAAAATATTTGAAAAATAAATTTTTTTATTTAAAATTTTATTTTTTCTTTTTGTTCATGTTTATGATTAATCATCTTTTACTTGAGAAAATTAAAAATTGGAAAGAAAATATATAAAAAAGCTCTTTTTTATCAATTTGGAAGTCTTTTGTGGAAACTTCAACTTTCAAAAGATGTTCCTCAAATCTAGTTTCTCTTATTTTCTTTCTTTTTTGAAAACTGCAAAACTAGTTGCTAAAGTTAGGATTGATTCACTCATTTAACTCTAATTTCATTTCTTTTCAACATATGTTAGTGACAACTCCTATTTTGGAAAATGTTTTTATAAAAGGTTTTCAACAAATTGAAAATTTATTAATTATGGTCAAGTAACTATTATCAAGCAAGCTAGACTTAAGATAAGTTGAACTAAGAAAAACATAAAATATTTAGATTGGACATACAACTATCAGGTTTCCATTTGAAAAGCATACATACATACATACGTACATATATATATATATATATATATATATATTAGAATTCTATCTTTGCATTAAAAGTATGGACAAGTCTTTTCTTGTATCTAATGTACGAACAAGTCTTAACTAAATGTAATAGTTTAAGGATTCAATCATTGGTTTATCCTTTGTGATGAGAATTCGACCTTGCCACAACATCGACCAACCTCTAAACACCATGTGCCAAGCATTGGGGCCACTCACCTAATCTAGACTTCGATGTCTTGAAAACTTAGTGTTGAGGATTCTCAATTACCAACTTACTGAAGATAAGTTGGGCTAGGCTATGTCTAAGTATTCCATCTTTATTATTGTCCAACCTGTTTCATTCTTTTCCATTATGTTAAGCCTACCTTTGAAAATAATTCCAACTTGCTTGCTAAGTATCAATTGCTTAGATTGCCTAACCATTTTGCTTCTTAACGTGAATCTGACTTGACTATCTAGTTTTTTGTCTTACCTGTTGAAGATCCTTCTACTTGACACTTCGCTGCAGTTGCCATTGTATAGATTTGTTTGTTTCGGCTAGGAATATGCCTAATACTTGAACACTATGTGTTTTAAAAATGTAACCACTAGCATGTGATCCCAAATTGATTCCTCTTATCCCATTACATTTTTTCTCCCTTTCCAGTACATTATTTCACTACTTTTAGTTGTACCTTAGTTTCTTCTTCCTATGTAATTTATCTCAAAGGAGCACATAGAAAAGCTTACTATCCTTATACTAAACACATGATACATTACATATTGAATGAATATTCTTCTTCCTTCTTTCCTTGTGGTCAAAAGCTTTAGGTGAACTATTCCCTCTCTTATTTGGTTTCTTTAACAAGAGCTAGTGGTAAGAAACCCCAAAAGTAGTGCTTCTACGTCATATCAAGTGCTAGTCTTAGGCCATGTATGCTTTTGGGTATGTTGTCTCTTTAGAGCAACTTATGGGTAAATTTGTGTAAGGGTCAGTTTTGAACCGTGAACTGACTTATTAGGTTATTGAATAGTCGAACCCTATGAGCCTAAGCAATTTAACTATGTTAACCCATCAGGTTGGTAAGCCACTAAACCAATGGGCTAACCTTGAAAATTAATATATATATAATATATAATATACTATATATATAGACACTATATATATAATGTGAATATACTATATATAATATATAATATTATATATATACTATTTATATAATGTAAATAAGTATATAATATATGTAATATATAATAATTAATATACTATATATAATATGTAATATACTATATATATAATATATATATATAATATAACATTATGCATTCACGTTTATACGATTTAAATGAGTTGTTTCAAGATCGAAAAAAATTGAATCGAAAATAAAATTTTTTATTCATGAGCAATGACTTAGATTTAGTTGGTAAAAAAGAAAAGATGAATAGTCAATAAATTATTTATAATAGTCAAGGGAAATTCAAAAAAAAAAAAAAAAACCTTAAGGTTTAAGGGCAACAAATTATTTGTAATAAATAAACCAGTGATTCAAGGTCAGTTTTGGTCCGCTTCAGCCCAATGACCACCTTAAGTTATGGGTCTGCTATCCTTTAGCCTATTCCCTCTTCATTTCTTCTTTATTAAGAAGGATGCATCTTTGTTTTGGTATATCCTTGATAAGAGTAGGTGTAGTTTGGTTCGGTATAATACGGTTTATCTCCCTTTATTAAATTGAACCTAATATAATAATTTTTTTTAAATTAAACCTAATCATACAGTTCAATCTGTAAATTTTTTTAACCTGATTAGAACCAATTCGGTTTAGTTTGAACTACGGTTGTCACATCCTGACTTAGTATGAAATGTACCATTATATAGGAATACCTATTAAACACTTAACTCAACTTGCTCATTCATTAAAAAACAATTTTGCTTACATGATAAAAGAGTTGCTATATTGGAGTTTAGCTATATATTCAATTATAATTTATGTGTACAGTATAATATTTACATCAAAACATAAACTAGCTTTTTCTTTAGTCATCTTCACAATAGTAGGATTCCTAACTTAGTACAAGTTCCATCTAAAAGTTGCTGACTCTAACTAATACTCTCAGTATATATCCCCCTTAGACTTAGGCCAGTCACGATGTTGTTAACTTGAGGATAAAACATTTTATCCCTTCAGTTATTAGAGCTAAGTGAGAGTGGATAATAAACAATACAATATAAATAATATCACAATTGAAACATTTCAGTCATAACTATTAGGTTCAGCTTTACATATACATTAGCCTAATTAGGCATTTATTATTAGTAATGCAGCGTGCTATGCTCATGTATGTGGCATAGATCGATACTGATATCCTATGCCCTTCCAATTTTCATCCAGTTAGTTGACATAGCTAGGTATTTAAATAGAATGCCTAGGAACTTATGGGTAACAAGGAGCTGCTTGGGAGTAGGATCTCTACCTTTGTTTTATAAACTTTAGACTACATACTGTAGTTCACCAAATCAAAGAGGCAACGAGGCTAACTTAAACTACACACGATAGTATACTAAATATGATTATTAAAATAGTCGAGATGTTTAGGCAATACAAATCTATATGCTTCCAAAAACAAAGTCATAAAGCCACGATTTTTCTTAATCACTTGGAAGCCTTATTTTGAAAATTCTAACCCGCAAGTCCAATTTATACCATGCCATGCCATGTTGTATAGTAACAATTCAGGAGTATTATTCAGCACAATTAGTCTTTAAGTTTTATTCAACCTAGTTATCTGACTTTAGTTTTCAAACTCTCCTTAGTGAAATTTTAATATCTCAATTAAGGTTTACTTAAGTGAACATAAAAAAGATTGAGTTAGCAATCCCTTAACTTCTCTAGTTAACACAATCATTTGTAAGCATAAATCAACACCCAACCTAGCAACATAATAATATAACTAAGATGTAATTACCATCATTCAAAATCACCACACCATCATCATTCACTATGGTAGTATATTAATCTACCATAAAATATAGTTACATCTAATCAACACAGCATCAAATAGCACACGGTACTATGAATAGCAATATATCTACTCTAAGCATGGGTTAGAACCACTTACATAGGCTTAACAATAGCATAAAATCCTACACTTGTGACATTTTCCTTCCTTACTTATCACACTTATGAAAATATAAACATAGTTTCCAAGTTAAGTACTGATCAAATCCAAATTCTCATAAACCTTCCTTATCGTGTTTTTAAACTTTATTTGATCGTTCATTACATATTTCGTATCCGATTTCAATAAACTTTATATCATCATGATCATTGTTTTGAGTACTACTAAGATATCTTAAGAATTAAGACTAATTAATATTGTTAAAAGCTCAAAAATACCCTTTTATACTACCTACTTGACTTAAGTTATTGTAATTTCGTAATTAACCTAGTACCGAACTAAATAAGCTTTAGTACCGAACTAAATACCCTTTCCAAACTTATCTAGCAACCTTTAAAATATCCTAATGTGTTCATTTTATGTGAATTTGATAAATATTTTACTAGTTCTAATTACTATATTACATATGAACATGATATATTGGTTTTTATTAGGAAAATACATAATAAATAGTATACGAGCCCAATTAATTTCATGAAAAATCCTATAGAATCACAAAAATATGTAGTTTAATTATTGACCATGAATTATACTAAATTAATTATTATCTATTTTTATGAAAATAACGGTTTTAACTTAAAATTACAAAAAATTAGGGTAAATAAACAAATTTATGTGTGAGATAAAAATTAAGTGTTTCAAATATCATTATAAACTTCTAGAAGTCAAAACAGGTAGGGCTCATTCATTAATTTCATTAACAAGTAATTATTTTAACAATTCAGTAAAATTGATAATTTTATTCAATATAATTACAATAAATAGTAAGCATGCTTATTTTAAAAAATACTTGTTACTAGAATTAAGTACATATATTAAGTATATTACACAAAAAAATTCAACTTGAAATACATCATCTAATATTTCTAAGAATTAGTTTAATTTTTGCTCAAATAAGACATTTTCTTAAGAAGTCTGTGTTTTCACTAATTATTTAATTAAAATAAAATTACTACATTAATTTACACCTAAAATAATCTTAGAAAACCAAATTTCATAATTAATTAATAACATTTGATATTTTTAGAAAATTAAACAAATTACGGGTGAAGAGTTAATTTACCTGAACTGGCTACCTCTAGCCACTCTCTAGCCACTCAACCTTGTTAGAATGCTTCCCCTTATGGTCCTTTCTTTGACCTTAAATGGCTATTACCACAGAACTCTTACAACTTTTTGAATTGGCTTAAATTAGATCCATGCTCTGTTTTTGTTCTATTTTTCTTATTTTTTTTCTAATTTTTCCTAAATTTTCTTGAGTGATTTTATTATGTTTTCAAATTTTCAAAATGTTTTTTTTGATGTGTTTATGCCCTATTTATAATTTGCAAATGGATTAGATTTATTAAAAATTAGATACGTGGCATATACATGTAATTTTTTTTTTTTTGTTTTTCCAAGCTTAAGGTATCAATTTCTTGTTAATTTGATGATGACTCATGTTTTCCAACTTGTCTTGTGTTGCCACTTAGGTTTAATGACTCATCCATTTATTTCTTATTAATTTCCTATTATTTTATATTAATTTTCCTTATTTTGATAATTTATTATTAATATATATATATGTATTTAATACTTATAATGTATGTCACTTGTCAATATATATATATATATATATATATAATTCGACTTCATTTATTACTTTTACAAGTTAAATAACTTATTTTTGATATATTGTTATATCTAGAAACTGAATTTTACATTTTCAGTAATTATCAACTTCATCGATAAATTGACATTTTTCTTAAATTAATCTTTTTATATAATTTATTTTGAGAAATTAACTTTACTAGAGTTATTTCTCTAACTTTTTTTTATCTTACTATGAAGTTTGAAATAAAATGAATAATATAGCTCTATGCTCTAAATTTAGGGGCTTGAATCTTAGGGTTAATGAATTAATTGGAAAACTCAAGGTATTGCAACGGTTCTAACCATTTATATTAAATTTTTACTAAACATTTTTATCCTCAATAACATATTTTCTTTTTCATTGAACTTTCATACGTTTCCAAATTAATTTTTAATATATTTATTATGTGTAATAATACATAGTAAAAAGTTGCACAGGATTTTAACAAACTCAACTTGATTGAATGATAATAAAAGACTTTATTCTAACAAATAAACAATGGGAAGGGAGCAGTAATGCCACTCATTAAAAAGCAATACGAAGAAAACAAAAGAGATACATTAAAGATCGAAAAAGAAATGAGAGATATGTAAAAAGTATCAAGATAAGATACTTGATTTGAAAGCATATAAGAAAATGACAAGTTAGAAAAAGAAAATTTCTAAATGTGAAATTTTAGACGAAACTCACTCAATTTAATCTTAATAGTTTACCTAAAAATAAAACAAAGAAGCAGATGATATGAAAAATTTGATAAAATCCCTAAAGGTTAATGAAAAAAATAATAAAACAATTATATGAAATTATTTTTGTTTAACCAAATGATTCGGTTTGGTTCGGTTCGTTTTTTCAAATTGAATTGTAAACTATTTATATATAATTAAACTAAATTGCAACTAAATGGTTCGTTAAAAAACTATTTTTTCAATTTGGTTAGGTTTAGTTTATTATTCGATCCATGGTTTGCATTTTTTTTACTTTTTGCCCAGCCTTACCTGGTGATAACTTAGCTCCTACACACACCACATTATGTAAGTATTGAATGATTTGCACAAAAATTGTAGCATGTTGCTCTATGCATTTAACATGCCATATGTAATTTAGTTATTATTAACATCCAAGAGATGTCATCAATAAGGTTCGGTTTTAAACATTATTTTTATGTCATCATTATTATCTACTTATTTTAACCATCAATCAAAGTAAAGCACATATTACATGTATATGTAGCAGATAATAACAATGCTACAAAAATTTTTAAATGGACATTACTTTTGACATTTTGATGGTTTAGGTAGTAAATTGATCTCTCGATCATAGTTTAGGTAGTATTTGCAACATTATCCCTTTGTCTATCTATGTAAATTAAGCTTGAAATTGCTTCCATTTATCACATTGCATTAGGATTTTATCTTGATACATTAAGCATAAAAGAAAATCAAATTTTAAGAGAATTATCGTTGCTCGAAGTGGAGTAAAAAAGAGTAAGGACAATAATTAAAGGGAGAATGGTGGTGACCACCAATATTGACGACGAGTAGAATCAGCAAACATGGAGGAAGAGAGAGAGAGAGAGGATGCGGACACTGCAGAAGAGATTAGAGGAAGTAAATAGTAATAAAATTGAAGTATAATTATTAAAAATCATTATTTCCAAATTTTTGAACGGAACCTTCGGTTTGTTCCAGACGACCAAGAGAATTAACAAAGGAGAAGAAGTGTGCAAGGTCTATCAAGAGAACATCACCTTATCCTGAAGATAACCCCTTTCTCTGGCCATCTCTACACTGCAGCATCACACGAAAAATTAGCACGCTACAACGTGCTCCATGTTACAGCTAACAGGAAGATGGTCCCTGCTAACTCCACCGCCTCTGTTGCCTCACACCACCTGCGGGGACTCAACGGAGAAGGCATGGATATCGTCGTCATCTTCCTTCGGAGCATCAAGATACCATCGCAATCGACTGCTATTGTACACCAGTTGTCCGGCAACCCGGAGACCTATGAGATATGATTCTGAAGATATCGAGGACGATTATGGGCATAACGAGGAGATTTCCATGTTGGAATCCTACACTCAGTCTGCGAGGGGAGAAGCGGTTATCGTACATGCTACCGTGGATGACGATGAAGTGGAAGTTCTCATTTACAAGGTGATTCTCTGTTATTCTTGTTTAGTGCATAATGATTTTGTCACGCAGTGTCATTGCTTCAGCATTTTCCATCTGCTAGGTGCCTGCAATGCAGAGTTCAAAACTCCCTCATTATAACAAGGAAAATTGAAAGTATGGACAATTTGTTGTTAGCAATACCATGTAAAGAAAGCAGGGCAGGTATAAATTGGTTCTTACAAAACCGAACCCACGTTAGCTTCTTTATTAAATCTCCCGAAAATCTGCCCCAAAATATTATGCGAATTCTCACCACGTGCTTGAAACCTGCTCAATACCCTAATAGAATAACCGCGATCTGCTTGGTAAATTAATAAACTTTTACCAAAAATACTTTTAAAATTTATGTCCTAATTAATCTAATATCAAGTAAAGACAACCATAACTTGCAAACTAAAACGTTTTTATGCGGTCACTAGCAACTGCTTGAAGATCAAAGTCTTCACTGGCCATTTTTAGAAGTCTCACCAACCAATAGCTGTAGAAGTTCGCAGCACAGAAATGCTGCTTGGATCGAAATCAAGCTGAATTATGTAACAATATGGTGTAGCTGCAAAAGAAGAGGACAGATTTCTAGCAAGTAGCAAAGAACAATTCACTGGAAGAAAATAATTAAGACTTCAATCAAGCGGATGACGCAGGACAGTTAAAGCATAGCAATGGCATGGACTTAATATCTCTAATTTAAGAAGAATCCAAAATTTACAGTCTCTTTCATATATTAACTTTGTCCAGGAACCCCGCTAGAAACCTCTATAGGGTTTTAACAATTTAATCCAAACTCATTTCAAACCCTATAGGAAATTGTCCTATCGGATAAATGTGGAGTTTTGATTGGGCCGAGTACTCTATAAGAGCATACCTGCTTGCATCCTCTCCATTTCTTCTCTTATTCATTTTCCCCACTCTAGATGCTCCCATGTATACCATGAAGTATCAACGATCAAGATTAAATGTCTCTTTGTCATATTCTTAAACTACTCATCTTCTTCCTCCATTTCCATGAGTACTTGATCAAACCATATTTGTCAAAAGAGTGAAACCTCTTTTCATGGCAACCAAAAGATTGAAACCTCTGTTCGTGATAACTGGAGATGAGCATAACAAGCTCAATAAAAGATGTAAAACATTTGATTTAGTAGATGATATTTCATAAAGTAAGCACAAGTGGCTGGTGATAGTTACTGTCTCTTACAACATAAGACAGATAAGATGGAAATTTCAACAGGAGAGAATCAGGAGACACATCTCTATATATAGTCACAGAATCCAGCTTTAAAAGCACAACGAATTGAACGATAATTAAGGTGTAGGTAGCTATACCCCTATGTTTGAAATTGTTGGATTTTTCATTAATGTTGTGAGAAGCAATGTATCTATGGACCTAGTATATATTATCAGCGTAATTTAGAACGCTAGAAATGCTATAAGGGTTGCTACAGCCGAAGTTGTCTGTCAAGTTGTGGTACATACAACCGACAGTGAGGATTATAATTTTTACTATGACGACGAGAAAGCTTATGGGCATTCAGATTGTAATAGGAGAGTTCCAATCTTTTGGTAAATTAACTATCTGTCGTTATTGCTTTGCCCTCTATCACCTATGTGAAGGAGACAGTAAAATTAAGAGAAAAAAAAAAAAAAAAATGGGACCAAGCTAGTGTCTTGTCTATCAGCTATGTCGTTGAAGGTTTGGCTTTGTCAGGTATCGTGCATGCGGATTCACTTGTTCTTGTCTGATATCAGTTGCCCGAATGATTGTTGCTTGATTGGCTATTGTTGATCGAATGACTCCTGCTGTCGCTTGTTGTCGATATACTTCTATTCCTCATAAGCTATAGCAAGATTGTCGCTGTTGTTAGTTGCTGCTTGACTCAAGGATTCCCTCACCATTTGTTTTTATCAGGCAACCCTCAATGCACGCGGGCGCACAAAGGGGAGCGATGCAACCCTGCAATGCGCAAGCGACTTTATGCAACCATCTAATGCTTGAAATCTTTTAAACTCTATCTAAAAAAATTCGGTCGTTACAGGGCAAAAATATAATTACGCCCAATAACAATCTAGGCTAATTATTTGGTTTTGTGATAGTATTCAAATAATTAGAATCATACTTTGGGATATTTTAGAGAGTTTTAGCTTGATAGACTAAAAACAAGGTTTATTAAGTTTTTTTTTCTTCTTTTCTTCTTTTTCTTTTTTCTTTTTAAACTAAACAATAATACAAAATTACAAATTGAGAGAGGAGAGATTCGAACTCAATCAATCCTATTGAGAGAGTCCATTAACTCAACCTTTCTTAATAAGCTTATGTGCTCATCAGCTTCACCCAAAAGAATGCTCTTCCCATAAGCTTTATGGATTACCTTAAAAAGACTTGGTCAATCTTGCTTGTTTGACACAAACATGAGCTGAAGGAGGTTATTTGATGCTTGCATATTCTTCAACTATAAGATAAGTTATCCTTTCATGCTCCATCATTTCGCTAACATCATGTAAAATGCACGACTCATGCCCCATGCACGTGATACATCAAACTCTAGGCATCGTCTTCACAAATGACATATTTTTTCATATGTATCACAATTTTTCTGTTAAAAGATTAGTAAAAGAAAAATCGACAGGAATATATAAATATATTTGTATGCAATCCAACGCAAGTATACGATACTTATCAAACAATAATAAAGTAGTTTATTTCACTTGAACAACTGTGGGTGGATCTTATATATTCTACGACAATGCTTCAAATGATCAAATTAATCATCTTTTGATTCATAATTGAATACATGCACACGCACACATAGATATTATGATGTGTTGAACTTTTATATTTCCTTAGGTTATCGTGATGCTTACAGGTCGATATCCCATAATGATTTATGATATGGTGTGAGAAAGGAGAGTGAAAATAGTAAAGCAAAAAAAACGAAAATTTCCACTATCGTCGCACGCACGTAATCAAGAAGTAACTGAGGGCCATTAATTTGTGCAGATGGCCAATAACTTGCATTGGAAATGATAGTATCTTAGCATGATCGACCATTTATATTCACAGGGATTCTCATCAAGTTTGAGCTACGAGACCTCACCAGACCTATCAAGAAGCGTTCTTCCGGCAAGGGCAAATATTGAGCACCTCGATAGAATCAGAGGACCTTTCGACCCTTCCAACATAAGCTACATCGAGAAAGGCATTCCATGGGAAAGATTTAGGGACACTTTCCTCTCTTAGTTATTGTTTCTATTCTTCTTTTGTTCTCCCTTACGAAGCTTAAATGGGCTGTACCTTACATCCATTTGAATTCTGGAACTTGTTTTACATATGATATTGTTAGAAAGAAAGTTATACATGAGTAACAGTTCATTCACTATTCATTAATGGAAAATCTTAGATAGACATTCAAACTGTTAATCGAATTGTGTAAATTAACTCGATATAGATTCATTAACTTCTTGTAGATGTAAAGCATAACTAAACAAAATATAATTTGAATTAGTAAGACGGTAGATGATGTTCTAAGATTGCACCATGACTGAAAAGATAATCATACAATGGAAAACATTCAAACTCTATGCTTAAATTCATGCAAATTAACTATAGGATTAAGCTTTGATTACTATCTTTGATATTTTTTTTAACACACATATTATAGGTGCAATGTTGGTTGATAGATATAGGTGTATTTTACATGCTTGCATGGTTCATATAGATCATAGTAGATGCAATTTGTGATGAAATTGATGCAAAATCTATGCTATAATCAATTGTTACAGTGACTTCGAATTGAATAAAGCAAATTGTCTTTTGAATGCATAGAAATCTAACCATCAATAAAACCTCTTTTGTTAAGAATTAACAAGGCTAAGAGAAAAGAACAACCCCATGTGTTATAGTTGAGTCCAGTCAACACATGGGTGATCGATACAGAATTTGAGTGTCTGAATGGTGAATATAATACAAAGATGATATATACTCTAGCTTTGATACCATGATGAACCTAAGCTTGTAAGAAGTTGATAGATGGAGGCAGTAAGATAGAAGTTTTTCCTTTGCCTTTAGTTTCAAAATTGTTTTCTCTTAATAATTCTTTATCTTTACCTTTTGATGTTTCTATATAATATATTAGATCATATTTTTTCATAATATCCTACTACTTCTAATTTTGACGGTGTTTCCATTACATCTTCAAAAAACACCTCACAAATTATGTTTGATAATACTTTTATGTCATTTGACTCTGCTTCTAAACATGATATTTTAAATGCTATTGCTTCTAAATCTAATGTGTTACATACTAATACTTTTGATCTTATTCCAAATCATTGAAGTATGTTTTCTACTGAAATTCCTTCATATTTAGTCAATTACCATCATAGTTTAAGTTTAACTTTGACTAATCATTTTTTGAATGGTACAAGTTTTCGTACTTCTACTTTGTTTGCTATTAATCAATTTGTTGTCTATTCCACTTCCAGTCCTATACAAAATGTTTTGTCTTATCAATCCCTGTTCTTATCATTTCATGCTTTTATTATTCATTTGTCTCAGCATATTAAGCTCTTTTTATATAAACAAGTAACGGCTTAGTGTAAGGCCATGTATAAAGAACTTGATGCTTTGAAAAAGAATAACACTTGGACCATTGTTTCTTTACCTCCTAGAAAACATACTATAGGATGTAAGTTGGTTTATAAGTTGAAAACGAAGGTTGATAGGTCTATTGATAGATATAAAGCTTGTTTGATAGCTAAGGGCTATAATTACCAAGAAATCTTTGATTATATAAAAACTTTTGGTCCGACAGTTAAACACAAAACAATTTAATTTTTTTTTTGTCCTATTGTTATCAACAATTGGCATATTCATCAAATACTCAAATGGATGTGCTAGTGCCTTTTTGAATGGAGATTTGCATGAGGAAATCTATACGGATGTTCCACTAAGTTTGGAACTTAAAGGGGAGTCTCCTAATCAAGGTAAGCTTATGTGTAAACTTAGTAAGTCTTTTTATGGACTTAAGTAAGCATCATGATAATGGAATGCCAAGTTGACCACTTGTCTTTTATCTCATAGTTTCAAATGGTTATATCATTATTACTCTTTGTTCACAAATGTTCAAGGAGAAAATTTTCTTATTGTTTAAGTTTATGTTAATGATTTGGCAATTGCTAGTAAGAGTCTTATTGTTGTTAAAGATTCCAAATCTTTTTTTCATAATCAATTCAAGCTCAAGGATCTTGGTATTCTCAAATATTTTATTGGCCTTAAATTAGCACGTTCACCTATTGGTTTGGTTTTATCTCAAGGAAATTTGGATTAGAATTGTTGGAGGAAGCTAGTTTTCTTAGGGCTCAACATTCTTCTACTCCTATCAAAGTGAATCACAACTATCTAGGGAAGATGATTCTCTATTAGTTGATGTTGTTGGCTATAGGCATATTATTGGAAAATTAGTTTATATATCAATTTCTTGCCTAAACATTACTTATTTTGTCCATATACTTAGTTAGTTTATTGCTTAGCCTTGATAAACCCATCAAATTGCTCTTAATAAGGTACTATGCTACTTTAAAAACCATCCTAGTCAAGGTCTATCTTTTTCTCATCAATTAGATTTTGTTCTTCATGCATATAATAATAGTAATTGGAGAGATTGTCTTGATTTAAGGCATTTGACCATTGGTTTTTGTGTTTTTCTTTGCAGTTCCCTTTTTAATTGAAAATCTAAGAAGCAAACTATAGTTACGCATAACTATACTGAGTCCCATTTTCAGGCATTAGTTTGCACAACATGGAAGTTATGTGGCTCATTTCTTTACTGCTAGAATTTCATAATTCTTTTTTAAAACCTATTCAATTGTATTAAGATATTCAACTTTCCTTATACGTAGTCAACAATCTATTTTTTCACGAATGGATAAAGCATTTAGAGATAGATCTTCATTTTGTTAGGGATAAAGTACTTGAAGGACTTGTGTTATCAATACATGTCGCTAGCAAGTTGTAGATTGTAGATATATTTACCAATGTGTTGGTCTTAATAAATAATCAAGAAGAAGCGGTGCGGCACAGCCGGAGGTGGGGAAGGGGGGGATAATTGATTGTTATAAACTTTTTAGAAATAAAAATACTTAGAACTTAAAGAAAAAACCTCAAGATATGTGATAAAGGCATATTTTTCATGTTTTAATGTGCAAATTAGATAGAATTATTATTGATTTTATAGAAATCATTAAGAAATGATACCTAATTATTTTCATTTGAAAATTTTAGGAATTGAAGGATTTAAAGTAGAAATATGGAAAATTTAGAGGAGTTTTACGTAAATGAACGAAGTCTGAATCAATATATTGCAATTTGAAATTCAACATAACCGGCTTTTTAGCCGACCTATACTTACACCAACAACATTTAGAGTCTACGTCATAGGCCTTTATTAAAAAGAAGCTTTATATGAGTTAACCCTAGTTTTTCTTATAAATAGCTTTATGTTTCACTGTTTAAAATCAAACACTCAAACTGTAGACATACTGTAAACCTCGCCAAAATTAGCTTCCTAAGTATAAAATCAAACACTCAAACTGTAGATGATTTCCTAAAGTCAATAGAAATAGTGAGATTTAAAACCGATTAAAAATCTCAATTCAAAACCTAAAGTGAATATGAAAAATCTTAAATTATCAATTGAACCTCTAATCATACACGAAGACCCTAAAACCTCAAGTATATGTAACTGTCAAAGTTAACCTCAAACCTCATCAAAACCCTAAGATAATAATCGAAGACTTAATCGTGTATGAATATATTAAACCCTAAATATGTAAAAACACTAGATATTGTACTCAGAAGTAAGAAAAACCCTAAAACTATTACTTTAAGGATATAAAAGCATTAATCTACTATAATTTACCCTAAAACCCTAAGTGATAATATATTCTCCATATTTTGCCATTTCCTTAGTAAATGACTAAAAATAACTTTCAATCATACATAAATAGTTAGAATACTTAAGTGATCCTTTAAAAACTAAGATATTGCATTTTAGATCACATTTATCTTGTAAGTATATAGCTAGGATAGTATTATATAAAGTTGGGGGTATAGTTGAAGCTTAGGTTAAATATAGTGAACCTTAACACCTAATTGGTACTTTTCATACTAATTATACTAAGTAGCTTACCAAATGATGTATATAGGATATAAATACCTAAAGTAAGATCTTATTATCTATTTTTACTAATCAATTCACCAAATGTCTCATTTCCTTAATTTTTCCCTTAATTTTCCTTTATTATTACATTATGTATAGAAAGTTGACTAAGTCAACACGTGTTAATCAAAGTCAAAAGGTTAACTAAGTCAACATTTAAAAAAGTCAACAAAAATGTCCCTTTCATTTGAAAAAAAATCTTCCTTCTCATGATTTCTTTTCTTTTCTTTTAGCTTTTCCTTCTCCTTTTTTTCCTTAATTGCCGTCCACTACTTCCTCTTCCTAGACCCTACTTCTTTTCCTTCTCAAAAACAAAATAACACAAAACAAAATCCCTTTCTTCTTCTCCTTCCCAACCGTATCTTCCCCTTCCCCTTTCACTCTTCTTTTCTTTTCAACTTTTCATCCATTTTCAAGAACAAAATTAAGGTATGTACTTATGATACTATGTCTTACTTTATCTTCTTTACTAGTTAGAAGAAGAGTTAGGTTAGGTTAAGTAGTTATGTGTTGTGTATATATATGTTGATTTGGGCTTAAAGTTTTAATCTTTACATATGGAAGTATAGA
This sequence comes from Lumnitzera littorea, assembly GCA_024138015.1. Taxonomy (NCBI): domain Eukaryota; kingdom Viridiplantae; phylum Streptophyta; class Magnoliopsida; order Myrtales; family Combretaceae; genus Lumnitzera; species Lumnitzera littorea. The sequence continues at coordinate 46,090,563 of JAMXBB010000010.1, read as the reverse complement.
ATTTTTTAGGCAATAGAAGAAGATGCATGTGTACATGTCTTTGAGTACGTGTACATAAGGGTATGCTAGATATATACATGTATAAATACCTTTATACATAAGTATTCATTATGTACATAACCTAAATTAGGACATCTATTAACTATACATACATATACCATGTTAAATATACCCTTAAAATACAAAAAGAACGAAATTGTGAAGATTTCTTAAGAGGGTAAATAAGGCATACGAAAATACGTATAAAAATACGTATGCTACCGTATGTGTATATGGGTATATGTATAAGTATAAATACGGTATAGGTATAAGTATATGTATAAGTATGCTAGTATACATATAAGTAGAGGAAAGGTATAAGTATATGTACATTATGTAAAAGTGTACATAAAACACATAATCATGAGATAAGACTTAGGTAAGCAAAGGATGATGTAATCATATGATGACATAAGCCATGACATAAGCAAATGATGACCTAAGCGATGACACAAGCGATTGATGATGTAAACGATGACATAAGCATAGGTTTATAAAATAAGAAATAAAAAGAGTACATAATAATTAGGTACATAAATTAGTAAACCCTAATACACGTCTTAAATTGAATGAAACTTCATTAAGTATATGAATTAGTAGTACTAATGTAAAATTTCCCAAGTGTAAGAATCTAATAGCTTATTCAATCATTAAGTCCTAAACTAGGATATAAACATAAGCAATAAGAATAATTAAACTTCAATAAGATAAAATTTTAATAAATTTAACCCATATCGTAAAACATGGGTCTTAACGTCTAAAACGGATATCACCGTGTGAACATGCGTTCGAAAACGATGAAAAACGACTATAAGTTCGCAAATATTAGAATTAAAATGAAAAAGTTACAAAATACATAAAGGAAGTCTTGTAACTTACAAATATAAGAAAATAGTTACTATTAACCCCATTGAGTATGATAAACCCTATATACATTATACTTGGGTTATATTAAAGGAAATTAGATAAACTATAATAGACTTTTAGTTAACTAAGGTGTTTAGCTTCTCAGAATATTTATAAGTTTTACTATTTTGATTTAGGCGTTCAATATCAAGTTCTGGAAACCCCAAAAGCTTAAAGAATGAGCAATAATCCAGGTGAAGGAGTTCTAATGACCTACTACTTGATTGTGCATGTTACTTGTATGATGTTTTGCTGCTTGCTGTTGCTTGTATATTTGAATGACTGTTCTGCTATCATCTGTATAATCATTTTTTTTTAAATTGATAAATATAAATATCTAACCTAAATAACTAGTTCTATTCATCATATGTCTATGACCCAGTAAATGTATGGATGAAGAGTGCTAGCTTTGTAAAATGTTGAAAAGGGTATTTTTGGAAAAAAATTTCCTAATCTTAAACGTATTTTGTACAATTTCAATAAAGGTCGCAGTGCTAGAAATGATATTTTATTGTTAAGGTAAAGCTATCATGGGTTCTCCACTTGATAGCGAGATTTGATAGCGAGATGACTCACTTTATTGTGCCTGTAAGGCTTTGGTTAATTTTGGTTGCGAGAGGACTCGCAAGTTTATACTCGAGAGGCCTTGGAGGGTGGATAGTCCTAGTTTGGAATCCCCCTATTTAGATTAAAACTCTTTTCTCGACTAGGCTAATAGTCGAGTTTTGACTAGAGGGGTGGTGCCCCTAGGTAGCCTCATGCGAGTAAGCTGAGGTACCCTGTACGGGTAAGTATAGGGGATAATCGAAGTATAGACGACGTAATTCTACGCCTTCCATAGTTCCAGACTTTTATGGATGTGTTGCTTGCATTTATCGTGCGTGCATGCATTCATGTTGTATGTAGATAACTTGTCTGCATATGTGATAATAATGTGTGAAAACTTGCTTGATCGGTAGTGGTGAGGAATGAACTCACTGAGCTATTATATGCTTACTCCCTTATAGTTTCTCTTGCAAGTCTACTTACATCGGGATTGGGATAAGTCTCGAGTACCAAGTGTGAGATGAAGATATGTATCTTAGTATTAGGAATAGCTGAGTACTCTTTAGATGATATATAAACATCTATTGTAGAAAATATTTATATGTTAGAACTTACTATAATTTAATTTTTCTTATATATATATATATTTTATATAATGTTAGTACATTTTATCTTATTATTAGGAAAGGGATACCGATTCTTTGCGATTCTGAGGAACTGTGGGATATCAAACACTCATAGTTATTTATATTTGTATTCTATAGTAAATTAAATACTTAAAAATTAGTAACCTTAGTGATTAATCATTTAGAATTTTGCAATTTTTGACTTGCAAGGCGATTTCCATATCATGGGTGCATACGTGTTATGGAAATTTTAGATAATCCTACTAGGCCCCCTTTAGGGTCTTGACATACATACTTTCCTTAGACTTAGAGTATCGTAGAACAGTCATTAAATAGTTCTTGAAGAATTCTTCTATAGAATCGCTTGGATCATTGAGAAGATTTTGCTTTGAAGACTAAGTTTTAGAGTTGCAATTGAAGTTTATCTTTTCTAATTACAGAATTTGTGACATCTATTTTAATTATATTTATACAATTCTGTTAATTATTCATGCTTTCAATTATGAATTTCTTCGCAATTTCAATTAGTAGTTATGCTTTTGTTTCAAATTCCATGGTTGGCTAAAATTATCTGTAGGAATTGATGAAATCCTAGATAGCTAAGATAATAATCATGTTCATATTATAGGATTAATAGATATAAGGATAATTTACGATTGCAATCGTTATGATTTCAATTATAGTTGTTTAATTGATTATAATTGCTAGAAACCTTAGCGATACGGGAGTTAATATAGGGTTTGTTAGAATTTCTTGGTTAATTTGATTAATTAATGTGGAAGCAGTGCTAATTGAATTAATTAGAAATTATTTAGAGATTAATGCGATGTTTGGTGATTGATTATTCACTAAGACATTAGGAATAACTGATTTAGAACATTAGACAATCATACTATCGGCATATATCTAATTGTAATTTAGAGTCTACTGTTAATTGAAGATACGGGAGCTAACTGATTAATTAGGGGTTTAAATCCTTAAGTTTTAAGGTATAATAATTTCACTTGAATGACCATATAGCTATTAATCTATATAACATAATAACAGTTTGATTTGCATAATCTAGGGTGGATTTTGTTTTTCGCACAATTCTTAATTAATTGCTTAGTTTTAGAAATTTTATAGTTATTTTATTTTCAATAGTTATAATATAATTATTAGATTAGTTAATTTATTTTTAATTGCCTGAATGTTGATAAGAACTATTATATGTTTAGTAATATTATAGTCTTCGAGGGATCGACAACCTTACTTACTCTGTATTACTTGATTCCAACCTAGTATACTTGCTGGAGTATTCACAATTTAATTTACATATATATAGTTTAAGCGAATCAAGTTTTTGGAGCTATTACTAGGGATTGGAAATATTAAACCTTTTAGTTCTGTTGGTAATTTAGGTACACTTGATGATGTGTATTATTTTTGTTCTCTTTGTAGGTGTTTTATGCACAGGAGTAGAAGTGCTGAAATTCTATCATTAGATTTTGAAATAGAGTGCACTTTGCATCAGTTGAGGCGAGAGAACAAAAGAAGGATAGAAGAGATGGCAGGTAATGGGGATAATAATAAGATACAAGGAGTTTCACGAGCACTATAAGATTATATATTACCCATGGTATTAGGTTTAGCTATAAAGAGGCTCACTATGTACCTTTAATGAAGCAAGTGCACCGATAGAAGAGATGGCCTCCAATGCACATAATTGGCAAAATGAGAGAAGCAAGTTAGGAGTGGCAGCAGCCAGTAACAATAACATTGTATCTCAATTAACAGCTCAGATTGTAGCTCTTACTATTCAAGTAAGTAAACTCACCTCAACACAGTCTTTTAAAGCTAATCTTATTGTTTTTTATGAGTTATGTTTAGGACTACATTTGACTCTTGAGTGCTTAACTAGGAATCACTCAACTCCAACCAGTAGAGAGTAGGTGAATTTTGTCAACAATTTTCAACGCAGTAATCAAGGAGCATATTCGAATACATATAATCATGGGTAGTGTAATCATCTAAATTTTTTATGGAGAAACGAGAACAATGCATTTCAACCACTACTTGGATTCTAGAAGCAAGGTCCAACTCAAAATGCTCCACTTTAGCAAAATCAGTTTAGAATGGAAGAGCTTGTGTTGAGCTATATGCAAAAGACCGACACCATGTTACAGACTATTTGGAATTTAGAGAATCAGATTGGTCAGATCTCTCAATAGTTGAGTAACAGACCATCAGGGTCTTTATCCAGCAATATTAAAGAAAATCCCAAAGGTGTCAACGCTCTTATGCTGAGGAGTGGAAACAGTTGACAAACGAGTTGAAGAAAAGGTAAAGATTCCAAAAGAAGAAAAAGGGAAGCAGGTGTAAGAGGAATAGAAGCAGAAGTCACCAGAAGTGAAACAAGATGTTCCTCTAGTCCCTTTTTTAGCAAGACTGAAGCAATAGTAACTAGATGCTCAATTTGCCAAATTCCTAGATGTCTTCAAGAAGTTACAAATCAACATTTCTTTTGCAAAGGCACTTCAATAGATGCCTTCGTATGCTAGATTCATGAAGGATTTGCTTACCAAGAAGAGAAAGATTGATGGGAATGAACCAATAATGCTTACAGGGGAGAGCTCCATGATCCTTTGGAAAAATTTATCCACCTTGCTTAGAAAACAAAGAGATTAGGGGAGTTTTACTATTCCTTGCATTATAGGAAATTTTCACTTTGATAAGGTTCTTATTGATTTAGGTGCATTAGACAATTATACTATCAGGAGATATTTGATTGTAATTTAAAGTCTATTGTTAATTGGAGATATGGGAGTTGACTGATTAATTAGAGGTTTAAATCCTTAAGTTTTAAGGTATAATAATTTCACTTAAATGATCATATAGCTAATAATCTATATAACATGATAACAATTTGATTTGCTATTTTTCCACCATTCTTAATTGATTGCTTAGTTTTAGAAATTTTAGAGTTATTTTCTTTTCAATAGTTTTAGTATAATTATTAGATTAGTTAATTTATTTTTGATTGCCTGAATATTGATAAGAACTATCGTAGGTTTAGTAATATCATAGTCCTCGAGGGATCGACCACTTTACTTACTCTATATTACTTGATTTCGACCCAGTATACTTACTGTAGTATTTGCAATTTAATTTATATATATATAGTTTAAGCGAATCAATATGCCGATAGTAGAAATAGTTTGATAATCAAACTAAAGCAATAAAAATAAAATAATTAAAGGAGATAAGATAAGAAGATCAAGCATAGGATTTTATAAAGGTTTCACCTCGTGTATCAATCCTTCCTTCTAGCTCCATTAGTGAGGATTTAGTTTTCTTAACTAATCGTTCCACTATATCAATCAATTGAACTTTATAAGAGAGTACACAATCAAGTCTCCTCAATGTTTATATTCAACTACCCCATCTCACTAGTCTCTATAACAAACTAAACACACGCTATAGTATAAGTTTGTTTGTTTTAAAGTTATAAACACAACACAATTCAAGAAATCGAACAAATTGAAGAGAAAAATGTAGTTCTTCAAAGTTTAGCTCTTGCTCATGTAAACAGTACACTAATTTCTTTTTAGATCGATATATTTTTCTATTTTAATCCCTTGATATTTATATCTTGAATTCTAATGTTTGGAAGTTAATATTTTGTTGATATTCTAGTGAATGTTGCAATTTTGTAGATATACATCAGATCTTATTATCTTTATTGGAAATTTGTTCTGGTACTTAAACATATTAATCATGATTTGATTTTTAATATGCATGATTAGGCTTAAACGTTAGCTAAGTAACTTCGATTATGATTTAAAATAATCCCCAATGATATTTTTCCTAATTAAGTGGAATGAGCTAATTATATTTCCCAAATATAATTAACTAGTGGAGTTGGGCCTTTTATTATCCTTTATCTTCTTTTGAAGCTTCTACTTGTCCTTCTATACCTTTAATAGTATGATCGATATGCACTGTGTAAACCTTCTACTAATACTTCTATAGGTACTTTTACAGTTTTCAATCTGTGCTTCTTAGGTTTATGTTACTTCTAATCTTTTACTAAAGTTTCTACATGTAACTCCATCATTTCTTGAGCTAAAGCTTCTACCTAATCTTGTAGCATATTCCTCGATTATACTTCAAGTTAACACTTCTACCTAATCTTCTACTAGTCTTTCATCGGGCAATCTTGAAACTTCTACACAAGCTTCTACAACAATCTAGATTGCATTTTAAATGTTGGCAATCTTCTACTTAAGCTTCTACCAGTGTTCTGTACTATATACTTATTCTTTTATTCATCACCTAAAGCATTTGTTGAGCCTTCTTCATGTGTATTTCTTTTGATTTTTCTTTCATGCATTCTTCTACTAAAGTTTCTATAATATATTACCTGCAACGCAGATCTTACATAAACAATAATTAAATAATCATTTTTGTTATCATTAAAACTAAGTTAGAGAGAACCTAACATTCTCTCCCTTTTGATGATAAACACTTTTTCACAAAAATATTTGCAAATAATCACTAACATTTAGGATAATTATAATTCAACAGCAATTGCATAGAGATAAATACAACCTACAAATATTTTTGCCTTGTCTCCCCCTTTTTGTTATCATCCATGACAATTCAAGAGGCAAAATTGTTAAGATAATAGATAAATTAACCTTCTAAAGATCATGAAATATAAATAGACATTGCTTAGAAAGATAAAGTCTTAAAACATTAGAACATCAAAAAATGGTAGACATGAGCCTAAGCAGACTGTAGACTTCATAAATTTAACCTTCTAAATATGGTGTCAAACTCGAGTATCGTAGATATTTCTCTAAGTCGACAAGATCACATAAAATGAAAATAGACTAAAATTTTAAACTTGAAACTTAAAACAAACTTGAAAGGCCCTATTATATAATTTGGAAACCTTAATCATACAAGAAAACCCCAATCCCTATATACGTGTACTTTTAAAAATGTAAACCTAAACTTAATAGAAACCGAAAATATTAAATCATAAAAAATTTTAAAACTCTATAAAATTATCTTAATGCTTGAAAAGCCATAAATCAATAAAATTATCAATAATTTTGTGAAACCATATAAAATTGATAATAAATGAATCAAGGATTATTTCAAGTAATAATTAACAACAAAACTAAGCTAGTAAAAAGGAATAAATTAATGAATTTACAAAAATTATTTTACTTGTATATATAAGTAACCCCATAATATGTATATATATATATATATATATATTATTAAGCAATTTCCTTCTTTTTTCATAATCTATTATATGTTGCATAATAAAACAATGATCCTAAATAATTAAGCCAATAGAACTTTAAACTCTTAAGTGTAAGTTAATTACTCCCGAGTTGATGAAAAACCCTAAAACATATTTAAACTCACTCGAACCCTAAACCCTGGAATAATCAAGGACTTATGACCCTAAATAAATAATTAAAAATAAAATTTCCATAAATTTTATTCAACTCTAAAAAACTCTAAAATTTCTTAAAAGGCAAATCACAACCTATAAATTAATTTGAGAACCAAACCCTAAAAGAATTTCATATAAGACAATATCCTTATTTTCACTTATAAGCCATGTTACATATGGATAAGCTATAAACCCTACTTTTTAGCGGACTTGTGATTCAACTAAAAACACTTCCCAAATGTTCCTAAGAATAAACTAAGCTAAGAATTCAAGTTTGCTTTTAAAAACGAATTTAATTTTCCGATTCAAAAGTCTATTATCGATAAAACTTGACTACAAGAACCATGGACTCTAAGTCACTCAAAACCTTAAACCCTAAAACAATTAAGGACTTATAACCCTAAGCGACTAATTGATAATTTAATTTGAATAATTTTATTCAAACTCTAGAAATTTTCATAATTTTATAAGAATTAAATCATAACATGCAAATCAATTTAAGAAATAAACTCCAAAAGAATTTCACATAAGACAATTTTCTTATCTTCATGCATAAAACTTGTGTACATGAATAAGTAAATCAACTAAACACCATAAATAACTTATCAATTGAAAGTTGGAATCATTTATCAATTGATAACTTATCAAAAACTAGTGATAAGATACTTTTCTTATCACCCTTTCACTTATACTACATATAGACAAGTTATTACATTATTTTATGTGTTCAGCTTTTAATTAAGTGACAAGACAACTTAATGCCCAAAGAGGACACCCTATGGCTAGTTAGGAAGGGAGCCTAAGGGAGGTCATGCCTTGTCAACTTTCAATCACTTAATTGTCTTACATATCTACTATTCACTCTTTAATGCTTATATCATCTAGTCTTGTCAAAAAGTTGGCATGTGTGCATAATAAAAGACAATCAATTAAAACTTCTTGCACACACTTCTCCTCCCATTCAAAAATCTACCACTCTCTCCCTCTTTCACTTTCATTTTCATTTCCTTTTCTCTCACTTTAAACACAAATCAAAATAAGGAATTTAACCCCACAAAAATCCCAACATTGCCGCCACTATTTTTGCTTCCATACTCATGGCACCAAGCTTTATTTTGTGCCCTCTATTTGTTAACTTCAAAAACCACTTTTAGGAACTTTAGAATATCCTCAAAGCCTCACTTCAAAGATCAAGACTCTAGTTTCAAAAGAACTTACAAGAAGAGGAAGGAAGACAATGAGGTAAGAGCATACTTAGTTGCACTATCACCTTGTTTTCGCTTTGAGGATGAGTAAGTTGTTTCTTTGTGTTAGTGGTTTAGTATTACATGTTAGGAGACCATGTTTTGATATTAGCATGATCATAAGATGATAAAATAGCTAGATCACCTTAAGAAGTAGGCTTATGAACCACTTTACATGAAAGTTGAAATATGAGCATGCTAAGTTTGTATTATGTGAAGATATATATTTAACACTTAGAATGAAAGATTTTAAGTTAAGAAAATCATGAAATGTATACATGAATGAGGAGACATCATGTTGGATGTGGAGTGTGTGAGAGTCATTTAGATGTTATTTCTAATTCTATTAAGTTAAAGATGCTCAAACCTAGTTTTAGGTAAAGGAAAATCCATTATATGAAACTTTTATGAAGAAACCAACCTTGTGAGATATGAACTATAATATGAAAGTTGTGATAAGTATGAGATATACTATTTTCATGTAAAGTATTAGCTAAGTAATCATCCCATGGAAGAGAAATTAAGTTAAGATTTGAATATAAGTAGCCTAGGTTCATGATCTGACCCTTAAACTTAAGGAAATGATGAAACAAATTGAAAAAGCAAGTGAGAACCCCTTGGATTCATCATGACCAGATCTGGAACATAAGTAAAAGCCACTTAAAAATATGATAAAACCAAGTGAGCAAAGTGAAAAGATCAACCAAAGCAAGTATAGCAAGTATACAAAGCTTAAAACTCTCAAAACAAGCCTAGAAGTTTAAGTTGGGCCTTCATTAAAATTCTAACCAGCACTTTAAAATATTAAGAAAGGTTGTTTTGAAGCCTACAAGAAGTCCACCTAAGACTCCATAAGCCTAACAAAGTCACTAACTTTGATTTGAACAAAAAACAAGCTCATTTGATAACTTAAGCCCACATAAAAGCTCAAGAAGTTGTTGTTAGCACCAAGAGTGTAAACCAAATTTGAAAGTTTGACCTTAAGGAGTATTTAAGTTTAGAATAAAGTCCTAAGCCCAAACCTAAAAAATTTCCTAAGTTACCAAAAAGCCCGTTAACCAAATAAAGCTTAAAAGTACTCTAAATCATGAGAATCACTACTGTTTTGACCTATGGATAGTTTTGCATGCCTCATCACGAAAATCTAACCTCACTATATTAAAGTACACTTGAAAACGATGAAGATTTACTATAAGATTATAAAAATCGGATTTAAAACGAGAAAGTTATACGCGATTAAACTTTAAGAAAAAACCGGAAAAAAATATGAAACCAAATCAAAAGAATAACAAAAAGGGTTTTAATTTAGTTTTCCAAATCCTATTTCAAACCCTTATAGTATTATATTTGCGATGTCTAGGTGACCCGGCTTTTGGGAGATGACTTACCCTGGATTATTTTGATTGATCTGCATGGCTGAGTGAGTAAATTCCCGATGGCTCTTTACTTGATTTTACTTGTAGAATAGATGCACCTAAACTTATATATATAAATTTGGATGCTTATGGGATATGGGAAATGCACGTATATGGAATTGTGAACTAAATGCTATGACTTGTTAATTATATAATAATGGGAATTGTTGTGATAAATTTGTATGTGTGATTGCATGGAATGAAATTATCTAATCACATTGAAATTCGAGTTAATCACTTATACTATTAAGAAATTAAATGGATCATGCATTCCCCATAATTGCATTAGGATAACACCGACTGCCGCTTTATGCACAAGATGGAAAGGGACTCATAAGAGGATGAGCCTCCTACAGGATTGGGCATTAGCTATGTCATCATTTTTATTGAGTCTCTATCCTAAGTTGATGGGCTTACTAGGTACTAGGTACTAGGAGAGGCTAACCATTAGCAAAGGGCTAAGTCTTGTGGCTTCTGCTTAGGGTACATGTTTATGGACTGCAGGGGCCACCACATTGCTAGACTTGGGATTTTGAAACTACGATTTGTTGTTTGGAAAGAAAGTATATTATATACAATCTACGTATATATATACATACATACATATATATGGTTTTGTTTTGACTTAAGCATAATAGTGCAAATGAATTAAAACTCAAGGTCTAGAACTTGGATTTTGGTTTGGGTTAGTTAATTATCTCCAAACCTCAACTATAGGGGGCGTAATTATGAGTTGTATGCAGTTCCTAGACCACTGCATGCGTTATTTGGCATACTGATTGTTCATGCATTCATATAATTATGTATCTAATAAATTTCTGTCATGCAGTATTGATGAGGGTAATTATATCATTAAGCGTAAGCTTATACGCCAACAGTTCTTTTCCTTATAGGTTGATTAATAGTTAGGCCAAGGATAGGAATTGAGTGCAGAGTACTACCATTGAATCAGTATGATGAAAAGCTCATATAGTTACTTCGAAATGCTCCGAAAAACGACTAATATCTCAATTAAGTTTAGTATTTTTAGTAAGTTTAGAATTTTCTGGAATTGTCTATCTTATTTCACTATTTTGGTAGGGGATACTAATTCTCTATGGTTTTGAGGAACTGTAGAAAAATAGATATCCATAATTATTTATATTATATAATGAGTCAATGAACTAAAATTGAAGACCCTAGCGAATAACTATTTAAAGTCTTACAATCTTTGACTTGCAAGGCGATTTTCTTATCATGGGTGTACACGTGATATGGAAATTTTAGGTAATACTACTAAGCCCTTCTTAGGGTCGTTATATAGACTATTTCATAGATTTTTCTTAGTATAGGCAGAAGGTGACTATTTTGTAGTGAAGGTTGGATTAATGAAAAGGTTGTAGAAGGTCTTCTCAACTTGTTTAGAAGGTTTATCATCTAACACAACTACTTTAGGTGAAGGATGAATAGGTCTTATATAGTCTAGAAACTGCACAATAATGAAGTCCTTTATTTCTTTTTGCAAATCTTTCAGTACCTTGGCTGTAGACTCCTTATCCAAGTAAAGTTCTACTATACATACATCCAGTTGCTTTAAAAATAGTTGAAGCCTTAAGTACATCTGCTAAAGGGACTATTTAAGATGTTTCATTTGTTTTTTAATATTCAAGCCCTCTTGGTTGAATAGTACCATATCAATCTTGTTAAGTTACCTCTTGATATTGTCAAAACCTTCATTTACCTTAACAGTAACTCTCTCTAGTTTCAATTCTATGATTGCTTCTAAAGAAGAACTTATATCATAAAATTTTTCAGCTACTAAAAGTTGGTTCTCCTTCTTAAAAAACTTGAATTTTTCATCCGACATAGTATCGATGTGTTCATCTAATCTATTTTCTACACTTTCCTTTCTTTAACCTTATATGGTTGTTGACTAAAAGGCAATTGAGGTTAATCAGAAGAATTGATTAGCCATGCAAAAAGTTCAACTTGTCTCTTTCCTTAAGAACCTTCTATAGAAGATTCTACTCTAATAGAGTGCTCTTATTTAGGCGTTGCACTCTACTCTTACCTTCAAAAAGTCCTCTTCTTGTGCCTTAGGTACACATAATGTGCACCATCATTTGAATGCCAAATAAAATTCTTAACCCTTATACCCATATGGCGAAATATCTTTTCTCTAATCTTTTTTCAAAGTTTTAATTTCATTCTCTCCCTAAAGTATTTTGATTCCCTTTAACCTTAGTAATTTCATGATAATATTCTTATAGGACACATTATTCTTACTCTTCCCCATATACCTTAGGACTTTCACAGGCATATACAAACTTTTTCCTTTCATCACTACTAGAATTATAATTTCATGCTCTAACTATTGCCTTAGTAAAATTACCCTTTGGGGGTAAAATGCAACCTACTATAGTATTGTGAATGATTCTTACAACAAGCTCAAAATTGAATATCTAAGCTATCCTACAATAATCATCCTTAATCCCTTCATTCAGTTCCTTAAAAACATTCTCATTAGTCAACTTAATTAACTCTTCATCATCAGACAAATCTTTCAACCCAAAACATTCAATTAAATCTTTTCTAGTAATTTCTACTTCAATACCTAAAACCAAAGCAGTTAGCACTTCAATTTTTGCATCCATGACAAGATTGTCTTAAAACTCTTTCAAGACATCTACATTCATTATTTGTTGTCTATTCAATAACCCTAAGCAACTAGGATTGTCCAAAAACTTATTCTAGTAAAAACTATTCTTTTCAAAGAAACCAAGTTTAAAGAACGAGGAATCACAAACCTTTTCTTTGTTCTTTTTAGAAGTTGCACCATCATCAACTTGACGTCATGGTTTATGAGCATCCTCACTTGTTTCAACATTGGCTTGCAATTTGTCTTACCTTTTCTTTGAACTTGCATTCTAATCCTTAGAGGGCTTCATCATCTTTTAGGTTTTTAGAGAAGTCTCCTAAGGTTTGCATGAAATTTTTGTCTTTCCTTTGGTAATGGAACTCTTTTTGGGTGCCATTTAGGGTTTCTTTTTTTTTTTTCTTTTTTCTTTTTTTCCATGAACAAAAGAAAATGTTGAGGGTTTGAGAGGAGAGAAGTTGTAGAGATTGTGTTGGAAAGATGAGGGAAAAATAAGAGGTTGTTTGGTCAATTAAGACTAACACGTACAAAGTAGGGGAACTTGCGTTAAACATGCTACATAGAGGGAGGCATGTAAGCAGATTCAAGAAAATGGATTATAGATGCCAAATTCATCTATGATATATTCAAATCTTACCTCTTCCAAGGGGTTAGTAAAAATATTTGCACATTGCAAATTAGAAGAAACAAATTCTATATAAATATCTCCATTAGACATGTGATCCCTAATGAAATGATGTCATATTTTTATGTGTTTGGACCTTAAATGATGTATTAGACTCTTAGTTAAATTTTTGGCACTCATGTTATCACATCTATTTGGTATACTATTATAACTTATGTCACAATCCAACATTTGTTGTTTTATCTGCAAGATTTGAGCACAACAATTTCCAAGTGAAACATATTTTGCTACATTTGTTGATAAGACAATAGAATTTTATTTCTTGGAAGACTAAGAAACTAATTTGTTACTAAAAAATTAACAAGTACTAGAGGTACTTTTCCTATCAACTTTGCATCCAACATAATCCACATATGAATATCCAACCAAATTGATATTTTAATTCTTTGGATACCAGATACTTAGCTTATATGTAGTTAATAGGTGCTTAAAAATTCTTTTAATTGTTATGAGATGCATTTTAGTTGGAGAACTTTGAAAACACGTACAAAAGCAAGCACTAATAAAATGTTATGGCTAGAAGTAGTCAAATACAACAAGGATCTGATGAGACTTTGATAAAGTTTTTCACTTACTTTCTTACTTATATCTAACCTTATTAGTATGCTCATTGGAGTAGAAGTGCCTTTGGCATTTTCAAAGCCAAACTTCTTAATAATCTAGTGAGTATATTTTTCTTAGTGTACAAATATACCTTCATTTATTTGCTTAATTTGCAAACCTAAGAAAAAATTTAACTCTCCCATCATTGACATCTCAAATTCATCATGCATCATCTTAGAAAATTCTTTGCAATAATCTTTGTTAGTAAAGCCAAAGATGATGTCATCAACATAAATTTGTACTACCAAAATATCCTTATCAAAATGCTTTAAGAACAAGGTAGTATCTCTTTTGTCTCTACTAAAACCATTCTTAATAAGAAATTCACTAAGTCATTCATAGCATGCTTGAGGTGCTTGTTTTAAACTGTATAAAGCCTTTTTGAACTTGAAAAAATGATCTTCCTTAAATGGGTCTTCAAATCTAGGGAGTTGTTCTACATAAATCTCCTCTTTGATATACTTGTTTAAGAAGGCATTTTTTTCACATCCATTTGAAATAACTTAAAATTCTTAGAACAAGCATAAGTAATTAAGAGATGAATAGCTTCTAATCTAGCTATGGGGGCATAGGTTTCATTATAATCTATACCTTCTTCTTGTAAATATCCCTTGGCCACTAATCATGCTTTATTTCTCACAATTTTGCCATTTTCATCCAGCTAATTTCTAAACACCTATTTAGTTCCAATTATGGTTTTATTGACTGGTCTTGGAACTAATGTCCAAACTTAGTTTCTATGAAATTGATTCAATTCCTCTTGCATTGCGTTAATCCAATTTACATCTTTTAAAAGCATTTTCCATGGTATTGGGTTCTTCTTCATATAACATGATAAAATGATCTTCAATGTTTTATAATTTGGATTGTATTTAGACACCAATTTAAACATCTCCAATAGTTCATTCTGGAGGATGAGAAGGTTTAAACTGCTAAGCCTTACTTAAACATTGTACAGATTCTTCTAGTTTCCTTTTAAGAGGTTCAATAGGCTTGGTTTTTGCCTCTACTGAAGTTTCTACTTGTTCAAGATCCTATTTCTCATCCTTCTTTCTTATTATTAGCAAAATATCATCATCTGATTCTTCTTTTCTTAGATCATCATAGAATTTTACATTGATAGACTCTTCTATTACTTTAGTGGATTTATTATAGACTCAATAAGCCTTACTATTCAATGAATATCCTAAAAAGATAGCTCCATTTGCCTTTGCATAAAACTTTCCAAGATTAGCATTATTCCTTTTTACATAACACTTGCATGAAAAAATATGCAAGTATGAGATCGTGTGTTTTCTTTTCTTATAGAGTTCATAAGTAGTTTTATTGGTGAAGGTTCTTACATATACTCTATTAGTAATGTAACATGCTATGGAAATAGCCTTAGCTCAAAAGAACTTAGCCATATAGTTATCATTTAACAAGGTATGTGCCATCTCTTGGATGGTGAGATTTTTATGTTTACCAACTCCATTGTGTTGTAGAGTGTATGGGGTAGAAAAATTATGAGTAATATCACAATTTTCATAAAATGTTATAAAATCATAGTTTTCAAACTCACCACCATGGTCGGTCCTTAAACTGAATATGGAGGCACCTTTTTCATTTTGAGCATGTCTAGCAAATACTTCAAAATGTTTAAAGGCATCACTCTTGTTTTGTGAAAACAATACCCAAGAGTACCTTGAAAAATCATCTACTACAACAAGACTATATTTGTTCCCACTAAGACTTGTTGTCTGAGTTGGACTAAATAGATCTAGGTGTAGAAGATCTAAAGGTTTGGTTGTAGAAATTACCTTTTTGTTGTTATGAGGTATAGGCACAATTTTATTCTTTAAGCAAGAATCACAATAAATATCTTTGTTTATGCTAATTTTAGGTAATCCAAATACCAGATTATTCTTAAAGAGATTTTCAAGTTGGTGAAAGTTAACATGTCCTAACTTTTTATACCAAGATTGAGCATTATCTGTTATTGTTAAAAAGCATTTTTTGTTCAAGACTTCTGACAGATTTACTTTATATACATTACTTTTCCTAAATCCTTCAAAAAAACAAGGATTCTCCATTTTTATTATAGGCGTAACACTTATCTTTTTCAAATATTACTTTATGCCCTTTATCACAAAGTTGAGTGACAATCAATGGACTGTGCCTTAGGTCTTTCACAAGATAAACATTTTTCAATAGAAAAGGGAGAAATATCAATTGTACCATATCCAATTATTCAACCCATTCTATTGTCTCCAAGCATGACATGTCCTTTCTCCTTCCATATTAAATTGGTGAATGACGAAGTGTTTCCAATCATGTGATTCGAGCAACCACTGTCTAAATACTAAGTTTCATAATATTTTGCTTCACGTTCTTACATTCATCAAAATAGATTAACCTTGTTTATGAACCTAGCAAAGCTTGGGTCATTTATAAATCAAGCTTGTGCTTTGTTTATCTACTTGAGATTTACTAAGCTTGAGGTTTTTATAAAAATAGTACTTTTCTATATGACTTACCCTATTACAAAAGAAGCATGCATTAGATGAAGGGTAGTTATACTTGCTTTCCTTTACTTATCTTTTATTGTGTGTAGAGGGTACCTTCTACTTGCATTCTGGTTGGTTTTAGGTCCGTCGTGGTACCTTCTACTAACTACACTTTTTCCTTTGTCGATAATTTGAGCCATTGGCTCCTTTTACTTTTCATTCACAACTTTCACAAATAAAGTTTTCGATGAATTTTTTGAACACTGGCCAATTTCATATCCCAAACCTATCTTGTACTTACTATTCTTTGACTAGATAATAACATTGGAAGTTTTTTACCACTTTCATTGAATTCGATAAAAGTTGATTTTCTTAAATGAGATAATTCTTTAACTTTGGTTTTTAAATCATTAATTTCATCCTTTAGAATTAGATTCTATTTTGACATGTCCTCTTTTTCTTTCCTTAAGATTTCATTTTCAACTTTAAGTGTATCTATCTCATCTGTTAAGATCTCATGTGTATGTGTTAATGCCTCCTTTTCATTTTTCCGTACTCGAATTTCATTATCTAGCTTTGTAATCTTAGCATTAGATTTAGATAAAACATTTAATGCTCTTTCTATTTCTACATAAACATAATCAGGTAGAGAATTAGTCTCAAATTTTGAATTTACCTCAGAAAAAGCCATCAAGCACAAGTTTGCTTCCTCTCTTTCTTCATCTTCACATAATTTCTCATTCTCAGTTTCTGAATCATCTAAATTGCTCTAAATAGCTAGTAAGGCTTTCCTTTTCTTCTTGAATTTCCCCTTCTTCTTTACAAGAATTGGACACTCGTATTTTATGTGCCCTAGCTTTTTACATTCACAACAAGTGAGTTCCTTCTTTTCTTTCTTCTCCCTCTTTTCTTCTTTGTATCCCTTTCCTATATAACTAAACAACTTGTTAGATTTATACTTCTTGAAATTGAACCGCTCTTACCTTTTGATTTAAGAGTTCAATTGAGTCGTCTTGCAAGAAGGGTAACATCTCCTTGTTCATTGTTAGATTGTTCATCATCTAAATCTATGTCAATCTCTTTCACTTTGAATACTAGAGTCTTTTTCTTTGAGTCTTTCTCATCTTCTTTGCTTAAGAAGTCTGACTCATAGGCCATAAGCTTACCTCTCGATTGTAGTAGAGTTAGTTTGCTTATATCGCAAGCTTCCTCAGTGGTAGTCTTTTTCACATCCCATATCTAGGAAGTACATGCAATACTTTCCTTACAATATCAGCTTCATCAATCTTCTTTCTAAGCAAACGATTGTTCATTGGTTATAGCAATGAGGTTATTGATGGAATCCTTGATCTTTTCTCCTAGCTATAACTAGTAACACTTATACTCTTGTAGAAGTGAATTAATACGTATTTCTTTAATAGTACTAGTTCCTTCGTGAGTTTCATAAAGTGTATCCCAAATGTCCTTAGCAATTTTACAGGATGATATTATACAGAATTTAGAAGGAGCTATAGCAAAGAGTAACAGATTCTTAGCCTTATTATTTAGAGTGGCTTTCTTTTTATAATCCTCTAAAGCCACTTTTCCTCTTATCTAAATGCCACTAGATTCTATGATGACCCTTGATTCATAATTTGTAGCTTGAATATTAGTCTCCATTTTATATTTCCAATAAGTAAAGTTATTACCATTAAAGTGAGGAATCTTGTTAACTTGGATAATCAAATTATTTTCTACCATTGGGTCTTGTAGTCAAAATGAAAAAAGAGCACTTGCTTTGATACCAATTGTTGGTCCTAATAAATAATTAAAAGGGGAGTGAATTGATTGTTATAAACTTTTTGGAAATAAAAATACTAATAACTTGAAAAAAAAAACCCAAGATTTAGAAGTAGTTTGACAATTGAACTAAAGCATCACAGAAAAAAAAAAAGAAGAAGATAAAACAATAATTAAAGAAGATAGGATAAGAAGATCAAAAGTAGGATTTTATAAAGGTTTTTCCTTATGCATCAGTCCTTTCTTCCAGCTCTACCATTGGGGATCTAGTCATTCAACTATATCAATCAATTAAACACTAAAAGAGAGTACACAATTAAGTCTCCTCGACCTTTACAATTAACTAACTTGTCTTGCTAGTCTCTCCAAGAGACTAAACATAGGCTATAGTACATCTTTATCTCTTTCAAGGTTACAAACACAATACAATTCAAGAAATCAAATAAATTTAAGAGAAAAATGTAGTTCTTCAAAGTTTAGCTCTTGATTGCGTAAACAGTATATTAATTTCTTTTTAGCTTAGTGTGTTTTTATATCTAAATTCGTTGGTATTTATATATTGAATTCCAATGTTCAAAAGTTGATATTTTGCTAATATTCTGGTAAACATTGCAATTTTGTGGATATACATTAGATGTTGTTATCCTTATTGAAAATCTGCTCTAGTACTTGAACGTACTAATCATGATTTGATTTTTAATCAACAAGATTAGGCTTAAATGTTATCCAAGTAGCTTCTGCTATGATTTAAAATAATCCCTAAAGATATTTTTTCTACTTAAGTGGAATAAGTTAATTATGTTTCTTAAATATAATTAACTAGTGGAGCTAAGCCTTCTATCATCCTTTATCCTCTTTTGAAGGTTCTACTTATCCTTCTACACCTTTTACAATTTGACCAATATGCATTGTATGAAGCTTCTAGTAATACTTCTACAAGTACTTTTAAGGTTTTCAATCTGTGCTTCTCAAGTTTATGTCACTTCCAACCTTCTACTAAAGTTTCTATACGTAACTCCATCATTTCTCAAGTCAAAGCATTTAGCCAATCTTCTACCATATTCCTCGATTATGCTTTAAGTTAACACCCAATCCTTCTATTGGTCTTTCATCAGGCAATCTTGAAACTTCTACATAAGCTTTTATAACACTCTAGATTACATTTCAAATGCTAGCAATTTTCTACTTAAGCTTTTACCAATGTTCTACACTATATACTTATTCTTTTATTCATCACCTAAAGCTTCTACTATACCTTCTTCATACATGTTTCTTTTGATTTTTCTTTTGTACATTCTTCTACTAAAGGTTCTGTAGTATATTACCTATGATACAGATCTTATACAAGCCATGATCAAATAGTCCTTTTTGTTATCATTAAAACTAAATTAGAGAGAACCTAACACAATACATTTCCTGCTAAATAGTTTCATTTTTCTTGGCCAAGATGGGAGTAATGGATATTTACTCTCCATCTTGAGGGGCAGTGATAGATATAAGTATATTTTACATGCTTATATAATTCATGCATGTATTTATTCAGAGAGTAATTCACATGTGTACTTTATAGTGCATACATACCCTATATAGAGAGAGATATTTTACTAACTGCAAAAGAATAAAGTAACAACTTCTACAAACTACAAAACTATTTCTTTCCTCTAAACTGCGACTTTCCCTCTCAACTTTCATCTTACTACCTCCATAATTCCTTCAAGCATAAGTTCATCATTGGTTAAACAGTATTATACCTAAGTGCAACATGTATATTTAATTAGGATATCTATATCACTAATTACTAAGTATTATTTTAGGGTATGATCATTAACATATTTACTAGTATAACCTAACATAATATACTAAATATATATATATATATATATGTGTATGTATGTATAAGTATAATTATATAAGATTAATTGCATTTTAATAAATAGTATCTAGAAAAGCAATAGCATTATTTATTTTGGAAAGAATTTATACACTTCAAACTAATGTGATCTTCGACAATTGTTAATTGAAAATTTTTAACTCATGGACGTTATGAAACTTAATGAACAAGCTACTTTCTTATATTCTAACATCGCACTCAAGTTTTCTATGATGCTTGGCCTTGTTTAATAGTTAGGTCCATTACTTACTATACCAAACTTGAGAAAGGCTCAATCTTACAAGAGCCTAAATAAGTAAGAGCATTCTCAAGCAAGACCACCGATCTTCACATTTCATTATAACTTTATAATAATACATTAAATTGTAGTTTATATCTGCAAATACTATCCCTACATCATATTCTATTCACATATCTTCTATCTCTTTCACTATATTCGTGTTATGTGGAGTGTCTAGACTAACTCTCGCACATATACTACTTAGACTTTCCAATACATATATAAGAGATAAGTTAGTCTTCCTTAGCTTACATAAGCTCTTAAAACTACAGAGAGAGAGAGAGAGAGAGAGAGAGAGAGAGAGAGAGAGAGAATATTTAGAGAGAGAAGCATTAAAAACTCAAAATATTTCACTATATATCTGATGATCTAGAAATGAAGGAGATGATGAAATAATTAAGATTTATTTGATTTAAAGATCTAATATTGTGATATAGATCACATCTAATAGAAAACATAGAAGGCCATGCTTTCAGCCTCTGCGTGAAATTTTAGAATATCATCCCATAATGAATTACAAGCGTTGTATTTTCATTAGAAGGAGAAAGAAAGATTAAGTTCTAATTTTTATAGGTTAAGTCTCAACTCCACTAGTCTTAAGTGTATTTAAGTAAATGCATTTGACTATAGTTTGCTATGTTTTTCAATAAAGATGCAAGTAAGTTTTCAATATGGAAGAAATTTAATAAACATATGATGATTTTTTAAAGGCATTGCAGAGTAAGTTATTTCTCAAATTTTTGGATCAGTATTAAACCCAATCGAGTAAACATCTTAGATTTATTCTCAACTAAGATAGAATTATTTTGGATAAAGCAACATATTGATCTAGAAGAAAAATAAGGATATATTTAAACGTCTATTTGAGAGTTTTTAAAGATAAGAATAATTTTTCATGAGTTATTTCTTTGACAAATGGATTCATGATATACCATGTTAAAAACAAGTTAGATATTCATATGAATATTTAGAAGTTATAGTCTTCATATTTTAGAGTATCAAGTAAAAGGATTTTAAGGGGAATTATCTCGAGGCTTTAAATCCAAAATTATTCGGATTTAATGAAAGGATTATATCTTAGTGTAAGGTTCGAAGAATAAGAGATTTTATCCAAGGCAGAGGTACTTGTAAAGGGTACTTATAGATTTTTTTTTTTAAATATTTGACTTGATAGATTTTGTAAAAGTAATCAGACTTCCATTTTCTATGACAATTATGTTAAGGGAAAAAGGGCTTGACACTTTCATGTTTTTGGATTGTTGACTTTTTGTCTAAAAATTAGGTGGGTTCTTTAAATTATCACCATTAGAATGTTTTGAAGCCTCTTATAGATTATAGAGAGTTCATGTGCTTTAGCAATATTTTGTTCTTGTAAACATTCAAAAATCGAAAACAACTTCTTATTTGACTGTAGGAGGAATTAAAAGGTTATATAATAGGTTTTAAGAGATAAGAAGGCATTATCAAAAAACAAAGAGAAAAGGAAATAATTATCTACAACTTCAATGTTAATATGATTGTGCTAATCTTTTATTCATACTATACTAGAAGCTCATTTAGGGAACTTCTTATGCTTATTTTTCAAGGAACTTTACTTGCTGGTTCATCATTCCTTTTTAGATTTACTTTGAGTTAGTTTGAGAGTTAGGCACTATAGTTTACAAGAACGAATAGTTTAGCTTGAAGATATAGTAGTGAGATTTATAATCAAAGAGGTTATATATAGAGCTATGCAAGCAGGTTAAGTAGGCTAACCTACTCCAATTCGTATTAGCTTATAGGTTAAGTGAGTCTATTTTCTTTAGCTTGCTTGCACAAGTAGATTAGAATTTTTGACCCAATGCACTTAATCGGGGATTAGTGGGTTTATTCGAGCTAATCCACCAACTTACGACATTTGACTTATTTATACAATTTAGTGGATTAATCACTTCAACAAGCCAACTATCCTATTAACTTGTTAAGAATATTTTTGTATCAAATTAACATTTTTAAATAGAAAGTAAATACCAATTTTAAATTGAATTTTTACTGAAAAAAAAAAACTGTATTTTCTTTCATTGAACTCCATAGGTTATCGATAGGTTGAAGAAATTGAAGGTAATAGAAGCAAAGCAAAATTTGACTTTCATTTGTAAGTAATGGCTACTAGAAGTGAAATCCTAAATAACTATATATGCAATTGCAAAATGGAATCATGACTTAGTATCATTACAATTTCTATATAGGAAGCACAACAAATGTGCAATTTGCCTCCACATGACATTAAATGGAGAAAATTGCAACTTTTACTATGCTTAGTAAGTAGAGTTATTTATAATGAATTCTATAAAGATGTCACATTCACTACATTTCACCTAAAATAGAATATATAACTAAGCATAAATGTTTGACATATCGGATTTCTCCTTTAGTTTTTTTTTTTTTTTTTTAATACTTACAAGTTAGTAGCCAACTCACCATAGGTCAACTCACTTTAACTTACAGGCTAAGCAAGGGGGACTAAAAATGTCCACATTTAAGTAGGTAAAAAATTTTTAGCTAACCCTCATTTTTTTGCCAATTAAATGAGCCAGCTTGCATGATCTATACCACTTACACAATTTTAGTCATATCTTATAATCTCTATTTATTAATAAGATTAATGGAATAATTGGTGTGGACGATTAGATCCCAACATTGGGGTTAGAAGAGTAGACATATGTACTAGGTGGAACCACTTTAAATCTCTAAACTTGATTTTCTTTTCTCTGCCTTTTCATTTACGTAGTTATATATTAGTTGTGCAGTTTAACATTACATTTTCACCATACTTTTTCAATAATCATAAGGGGTAATTTTAGAAGGAAAAGATTTCAAATCTTCTCTAAGTAATCAATTCCACCCCTCATGATTACTTAATTAGGTCCAACATCCCAAAACTAAGGGTTATCACATTTTGGTACACTAACTAAAATAACCTTACAAGGCTTAACACTATGTAAGTTTTGTATGGTTATAAAAATGGTTCAAATTAATTACTAATTAGTCACAATCTTGTGTTCAAGTTTCAAAGCAATTTCTCAAAGATAAAATCATCTCCACACTTGCTTAGTGCACCTAAAATTGTACAAATATCCAAAATTTACAAAATTAGTGTCCCTAAGCTCTTAAATTTATGTAAAGAACGCATGCCAACCCAAAACATGAAAATAATTGGTGTAAAATGGTCAATAATACTCCCAACCCTTAGATAATTCCAAAAATATGTAGAAAACCAACTCCATATATACAAATTAGTAAACAAAAATTATCTTCAAATTAAGTAAAGATAGATCTAAAATCAAATCACTCGTATGCGTTGTCAAACTTTCTTAATATCTTTATTCTAACCCCAAATTTTCAATAAAAATGCATTTTTAACCACTATAAATTAACTTTTTTTTTTTTCAATATCAAACTTAAGATTGGTGTAATTAGCATCTCATTAAGATGTATCATTGCATTACATGCAAAAATTAAGATAATTTATTTTTCGTGTAAATTTTTCCATTTTAGTACATAAATAGTTAAATGGTTTAAAGTTTTGTTTTTAATTGTTGGCTTTATAATCATGAATTAATGGAACAACTGGCTTTAAAATATATTTGCATGTCAAACAAACTAGAAAGTAGATCATGCAATGGTGAGCTTGGGCATCATAAAATTCTCAAAGATTAATGATGAAGATGGTAATTGAAGTAGTAACTTTGAAAATGAGGGAAAATGGACTTAGGAATTTTGAGAATCATATGACATTGAGATCGGTGTGAACTGGGTTGATTAAATGCTTAATTGCATAAAAATCACTAAATTGAGCTCCCCAAAGCTAATTTAGCCCAACAAAGAAGGTAATAAGAGATAAGAGGGTATCTTAATGAATATTTGTAGAGGATATGTCAATTCCACCAATTGTGATTTGAGGGTTTATGGTAAAAATGAGGATACCTCTTTTTTTTTTTTTTTTTTTTAATTTGAGTTTAAATAGGATTTAGTTCTAAGTTGCATGGGGTCCATAAATGCAGCTTCCCTACATTTCCTTAAGTGTTGGTGTCTTGTGTATAATTTTAGGTATAATTTTTATTTTTATTATTGATTAGGTTGTGGTTTTATGATTCTTGATTAATTAAGGCTTGATCACATATAGTTTTGTTTATGCATAGTAAATTGCACAATTTTGATATATTAATCCCTTTGACATTATTATACTAAATTTGAGAATCTTATCATAATATTTGTTCATCTTTTAGAAATTTTTATTTTGTTCCTAATTTCATGGTGAATTCGTTAATGCAGCTTTTTCAAGGTCATGTTATATCTAGTTTTACAAACTTAAAATTGATAAAAAGTTCATAATTCTTACCATGTTTTTCATATAATATCAGGAATGAATCTTCAAAAAGGTCATTTAAGACAAACTTTCAAATCATAGCAGCCCCTATAGAAAAGGTTTTTCTTTTCTTTTCTTTTTAAATTCTTGCGATCAACTTAAAGAAGCATATGCACTGTTTTTGTAAAACCCAGAATTCTAAAATCTAACTAAGAGAGAAATAAGAAAATATTAAAGGATTTTATGGCTTGGAATGACTTGTTATCGACTAATGCTTGTGAGGGCATTTTAGTTAATGGAAAGTTTAGGAAACACTCCCCCTTCTCTTAACACAAAGATTAAAAAGCTACAAATCTTATCTCAAAGCCTTTTCTTTTCTTTTGCTTAATCAACCTTAACAAGAAATCTCTTAAATCGCTGTAGAATCTTATGATCAAAACTTGAAATTTTGATTTAAAGGCATTGGAAATCACACTAAAGTGAAGGAAACATGAAAGGAATAAGGAGTTTTAGGGAGTTTTCTAATATCTTCTTTGGAAATTCGTTTTTCCCTTGAGGAAGGTGTTAAACCCTTAGTAAAAGTTCGTTTTGTAGCATTTTAGGAGTGGATTTTTTGAGCTTTGGTTATACTTAATCAAAGAAACATGTAAGTGTTTATAAACCTTGTCTTCCTTTTTGATTTTATGGTTAACATGGTTTGAGTATTGGTGTTTCCATGGAGGATAGGGTTGTTTGATGTATAAAAGGGTAGAGGATGATGTAAAAACAATTTAAGAATGGTGTTGATTTGGTTTTGGAATTGGATTATTAAATTTGTAGGTTATGCATTCAAAGATAAGGAATTTTAGGCAAGAGAACTGACTTACTAGCTTATGTTTGAATTGGCCTCTTAGTTTAGTGCAAGGGGAAGGGAGGCTAGTTGAGCCAGCTTAATGGCATTTAGAGTTGGTTTGGCCTTTAGAGATAGTTGACTTATGGGCTATAAACCCAATTGGCTTGCCAATTTAGGTGATTTCTATAAACCTCGCAAATCTAGCTTTCTAAGTATAGAATCAAACCTCTAAACTATAGATGATTTCTTAAAGCCAATAGAGTCAGTAAGATTTAAAATCGATTAAAATTTCAATTCAAAACCTAAAGCAAATATAAAAAAGCTTAAATTATCAATTGAACCTCTAATCGCATACAAAGACCTTTAAACCTTAACTATCTGTAACTGTAAAAGTTAACCTTGAATCTCATCAAAATCCTAAGATAACAATCCAAGACTTAATTGCATATAAATATATTAAATCCTAAATGTGTAAAAACACTAGAGATTGTACTCGGAAGTAATAAAAACCTTAAAACTATAACTTTAAGGATATAATTCACCATAATTTACCCTAAAATCCTAATTGATAATATAACCTTAGTATTATACTAAATCATTAGTAAAAGATTAAAGATAACCTTCAATCATTCATAAATATTTATAATACTAAAGTAATCCTTTAGAAACTAAGATATTGTATCATTGATCATATTCATCTTCTAAGTATATAACTAGGTTAGTATTACATAGAGTTAAAGTTTAGTTGATGCTTATATTACATGTAGTAAACATTAATACCTTAAATGATACTTTTCATAATAATTATACTAAGTAGCTTACTAAAGGATGTATATAGCATATAAATACCTAAAGGAAGATCTCATTAGCTATTTTTACTAATTATTTCAATAAACCCCATATTTCCTTTCATTTCCTTAATTTTTCTCCTAATTTTCCCTAATTACTTCATTATATACATTAAATGTGTAATTTTGAAAAGTCAATAGTCATTTCCACACTAGAATCTTCTCTTTCTTTCTATTGATTTCTTTTCTTTTCTTTTAGATTTTTCCCCTTTATTCTCTTCCTTTGCCATCCATTCCCTTTTCCACTAAGGACCCCACTTATTATCATTTACAAAACACAAAATACACAACACAAAACCCCTTTTCTTCTCTCATTTCTAAACCGTCACCTTCTTGTCCCCTATTCTCTCAAACTTTTCAATTTTACTTCCATATCTCAACCACTTTTCATCCACTAGATAAATTATTACCTCTCTTACATATTACAAGGAGTAAAAGGTATGTTGTTATGTAATTTTTATCTTATTTAGTAGTTAGATGTATAGGTTAAGTTAGTATAGGAAGTTTATGTGATATGTACATATATGTTGTTGAAGGAATAAAGTTCCAATTTTTATGCTTAGAAGTGTAGGAATCCTTAGATAACTAGAAGAAGAACACATGTACATATGCTTAAATATGTGTATATAAGAGTATACTTGATAAATACATGTATGGAAACTCTTCTACATGAATAACCATTATGTACATAACCTAAAATGAGTTATATACTAGTTATACGTACATATACCTTGCTAAATATACCCTTAAAATGTAAAAATATGAAATTTGTGAAGCTTTCTTAAAAGGGAATTTTAGGTATACGAAAATACGTAGAAAAATACTTATGTCACTGTATATATACATGAGTATATGTACTAGTATACATATAAGTACCTATGTATGTTAGAAGTATAAGTATGTATATAATATATGTGTAAAGTATATGAATACATAAGGATAAGTATGCACATGTAATAGATGATGTAAGTGAATGATGATATAAGCAATGACATAATTAAATAATGATGTAAGCAATGATGTAATCAAATGACGATATAAGCGATGACATAAGCAAACGATGACATAAGCAATGACATAAGTCTCTAAAATAATAAACCATAAAATCATTTAAGTGTAAGAATTAATGGCTAATGAAATTACTAACTACTAAAATAGAACATAAAACTAGCTAATAAGAATAATTAAATTTCAATAGTTAAAATTTCAATAAATTTAGTCTATATCGTAAAACACGGTTCTTAACGTCCAAAACGGACAACACCATATGAATGTGTGTCCAAAAATGATGCAAATGACTATAAGTACGTAAATATCGGAATTAGAATGAAAAAGTTACTAAATACATAAAAGAAGCCTCATAATTTATAAATGTAAGAAAATAATTACTATTAATCTCATTGAGTATGGTAAACCCTATACCCATCATACTTATGTTATCTTGGGGGAAACTAGATAAACTACAATAGACTTTTAGTTAGCTAAAAAGTTTGACTTCTCAGAATAGTTATAAGTTTTACTATCTTTTAGGCGTTCAATATCAAGTTCTAGAAATCCCAAAGCTTGGAGAATGAGCAATGATCCAAGCGAGGGAGTTCTAATGACTTACTATTTGCTTGTGCATGTTACTTGTATGATGTTTTATTGCCTACTGTTGCTGGTATGTCTGAATGACTGCTTTGCTTGTTTGATATCATCTGTATGATCACCTTATTAAATTGATAAATATAAATATCAGACCAAAATAACCGATTATACTTGTTGCATGTCTATGACCCGATAAAGGTATGAATGGAGAGTGCTAGTTTTGCAAACATCTTGAGAAAAGTGTTTTTGGAAAAAAGCTTTTCTATTCTTAAACATGTTTTTTTTTTTTTTTTTTATGATCTCTATGAGGGCTTAGGGAGCCATAAATAATATTTTAGCGTTAAGGTAAAGCTAACATGTGATCTCCAATCGATAGCGAGAGGACTCGCTTTATTATGCTTATAAGGCCTTGGATAATTTTGATTACAAGAGGACTCTTATGTTTGTGCCCGAAGGGCCTTGGATGGTAAATAGTCCTAGTTTGGGATTCACCTATTTAGATTGGAACTCTTTTCTCGACTAAGGTAATAGTCGAGTGTTGCTTAGAGGGATGGTATCCCTAGGCAGCCTCATGCGAATAAACTAAGGTGCCTTGTGTGGGTAAGTACAGGGGATAATCGAAGTGTAGATGATATAATTCTACACCTTCCATAGTTCTAGACTCCTATGGATGTGTTGCTTGCATTTATCACGCCTGCATTCATTTTGTATGTAGATAGCTTGCACATGTGATAATAATGTGTGATAACTTGCTTGAACGGTAGTAGTGAGGAACGAACTCACTAAGTTGTTATATACTCATTCCCCCTTAGTTTCTCTTACAAGTTTACTTGCGATGGGATTGGGATGGGTCTCGAGTATCGAGTGCGAGATGAAGATATGTATATTAGTGATAGAAGTAATTGAGCACTCTTTAAATGATATATAAATATCCTTTATAGAAAATATTTATATGTTAGAACTTAATATAATTTAGTTTTTCTTGCAATTTTATAATGTTGGTATATATTGTCTTATTATTTGGTAGGGGATATCGATTCTCTATAGTTCCGAGAAACTGTGGGTTAGCGAACATCCATAGTTATTTATATTTTGTAATACGTTAATTGATTAAAAATCAGTAACTTTAGCGATTAATCATTTAGAGTTTTGTAATTTCTGACTTGCAAAGTGATTTCCATATCATGGATGCATACGTGTTATGTAAATTTTAGACAATTCTATTAAGCTCCCTGTAGAGTCCTGACAATTCCTAATGTTGGTTTTCAAAACTAGCCTACATATTGGGGTATTGATCATAGTATTTTTCTAAAATATATTTTGTGTATAAAATATAAATAGATATATATATTATTTTTAAGCCTAAAATATAATTTATGTTAATGTTGTTTTCAAAAGACTATTTTGACCAAGTACCTTATATATGTGTGTATGTGTGTGTGAATTTATAAACATCTATATGTATACCTTTTAAGTAAGTGATTTACAAAATAATTTACTCTCTCTCCCTCTCTCTCTCTCTCTCTCTCTATATATATATATATATATATATATACATACATACATACATACATACATACATACATACATGAACTTAAATTGAAGCGTTTCTATATTTATACATATAAATATCTACATCAATAAAACCTTTTGCTACATACATGTGTATATATGTATATGGATATCTATATATCTATCTATCTATCTATATACATATATATATATATATAAACATAAACAATCAAAATAATTTTACTAATCAACATTTGTATACAAAACGAAAGTAATTAAATAGAATGGAAGATACTATCAATAATGAGATAAATAAAATCAATGAAAACCTCAAATACTTCAAAAGAATATTATTTGAAACCTAAAGAAATTAAGTAATAAATGAATATTTTAAATAGAAATTAAGTGATGGACAGATAATTGAACATAAACAAATATATATATATATCTCCAAAAGGCTTTATTAACTAAAATACCTTACAAGTACTTTATATGTATGTCTGCACATGCATACGTGCATATGTATGTGTTAATTGTTATTGAATAATATAAGTCTATAATATGAGTTGAATCTAGAACGGTGTGAGAAGGGCTTATAGGAGCAAGAGGTGGAAGGAATTATTAGTGGAAGCGATTTGAACAAGGATTTTGATTCTAAGTTTCTTAACGTGAATAGATTCTAGGAGTGTGGTTAATTCAATTGTCAATGAGACTAATGATCCAAGTAAAGGACACATATATGATTGTTATACTTGTTTAGAATAGTTGTTAACCAGAATTAACTTAAGCTCGAACTTATTAATTATGTGCTTCTTATACTTGTTTCGCTTTGAGCTCACCATAAGAGGGTTGGTGAGGCATTTGATAATTGTATGCAACTTACCTTATGGGGGTTTTGTATTGAGATGACCCGATTAGATTCTACAAAGTATTGTTAGGGTAATGGGTAAGGCCCATACCAATGCTTATAGGGGTAATGAGTTTTTCTAAGTCATGGGACTCTAAGACTGCTAGTTGCCAGCTGATAATCAATGATAATGAACGATGTTTGCTACATTAGTTATTATTATGTATGCATGTGATTTGTGAATGTATGTATCACATCACTTGCATAAGTGTTTTGTGTCTTGTACTGGGTTTTGACTCATTCCATTTTAATTTTCAAGTAGAAGTACTTTAGTGGAAGTTAGAGAGTTTGATCAGCTGGGATTTGAACGTTAAACTTAACAAATGATTAGAGTTTCTATTGTGAAAATAACTTGAATTAGATTAGCTATAGTTTATTTTGGGATTAGTAAAATTCTTGTTCATAACTTTATAAAATATATTCAAAAGTTATTTTAGATTTATTTGAAGAATTAATTTTTTTTGGAGATTTCAATAAATTATTTTGAAGATTTTAGTATTTGTTTATATTTTGTCCTGACACTAAAGGGGGCCTACTAGGATTGCTTAAAATTTTCATATCATGTGTACACCCATGATTTGAAAATCATCTTGCAAGTTAGAGATTGCAAGATTTTAAACAATTAGTCACTAAAGTTTTTATTAAATTAACTTACGACCACATATATGTGACTATAGATATCCAATAAGCCACAGTTCAATAGAACCATAGAGAATCGGTATCTCCTACCAAACAATAAGATTAGGTAGTAAAGTTCTAAAACTCAAATTTACTAAAGTCAAAAAATTTAAATGTAGTATTAATAACTATATACAAATGAACCATATAGTCTATCCTCAGAGTCTAACTTCTATGCATCTCGACACTGGCACTCAACTCTCGGTTCTTAACCCATGCTCGATCATCTAATAACCTGCAAGAGAAAACTATTGGGCGGTAAGCTATAAGAGCTTAGTGAGTTAACATTCGTACTATACCAACAAACAAGTTATCAAACAATTTATTATCAAACATATGAATGCATGAACAAGCAATATGCCAAATAATATATATGCAGTTGACCGGTACTGCATATAACATCGGAATTTAACGTCCTCCGAAGTAAGGGTTGGAGATACATTGGTACTAGTCACAGCCGGGCTCTAGCACCTGAGTTTTTACCCTCATATCATTATATAGGAATTCTCTGTTTCATAGAACAGGTTTCTACTTCCATCAGTCAATAGTATAAAAATAACCAGGTCTAGCAGTGAACGGGCTCACGCAGTCCATGCTCACATCTTACAGCAGTGGTCTCTAGACGCGACCCCCAGTCACCCACAGTTAGCGTCTCCAGTGCCAATAGAACCCGCGAACCAAGAGTAGGGTCTTGTTGTACCAATGCTTTTGCACTGTACTAATCAAATCATGTGGGAATCCATCCCTTCAAGGCCCCTCATTACCAACCACGTGAGGTGACGGCCGAAACATTATATGCAATGCTTGTGATCTATGCATGATCTGTTTAATTTTTGTTTGGTTGAATATAATTAAGTCAATTTATGAGGTGATCAAACAATATCAACAAATCATTCAAATAATGCAACAATCAATTATATAATCACATTTAATAGTATTTTACACAGTAATCAAACAATATCAGTCACATGCATAAGCTGAACCCCCTATGCATTAAGTTATTAATATTTAATTCATGTGCACTAACTATAAGCACAAAACAAGTATAGAGTCATTGGGAGTACTCACTTAGTCATAAATGATGTCAAGGATTGTATTATTCCAAGGGTAAGTCGATCTCGATCTCATGATCACCTAACATTAGGGAAATATGGAAAGTAATAAGTTTAGGAATAACTAAACTAGTATGCTAAATCGTACTATTTACTTAAATCGGTTATTGACTTACGTAAAACCATCGATTCGAGCTGTTTATTGAATCGCGTATAACTTTTTCGTTTTAGCATGGATCATTATGAACTTATAGTCCATTTTGATCGTTTTTGAGCGTATTTTCTCGTAGTGAGGTCCATTTTGGACGTTATGACTCATAACATAAATTGTGATATAAAAATATCACAAAAATTATTATTTAAGTTTAAAACTTATAAAATATTAACTTTCGCTTTTTCCTAAAATGTTTGTGATTTAATATTTATTGAAATCATATATTCGATATTTTTATCATTTTGAGTATATTTTCCTATTTTTGAGATTTTTACTTTATTATGATTATTATTATTATTATGACCTTTATTATTTTTATTCTTTCTCATTTCTTGTTAGTTATGTATTTCACAATTTATACATACATATATATATATCTATATATATTTTCGGTATACTGCATATATCTAATATATGTTATACGCTATATGTATGTATATACTTATTTTATGAAAACCAACATACTCTTATGTACATATATACATTCATGTATTTGTATTTATACATAATAATATACTTATATAATTTCTGAATACTTAGATATATATAAATAATCTATAAATACCTATTCTTATATTATATATTTGGTATATATATATTTATATAGTATTTGTTATAAAGTATGTATACTAAATATTATACATATACTATGTCGTATATCATAAAGCATGTATTCTATATTATATGTCTTATATACATATATTATTACTTATGGAATTATACTACTACATATATATATATATATATATATATTGTGTACGATTACATATATATATATGAAAATAATTATACATGGTTACGTATCTATATATATAGTTTATGGTACACACCTATATATACTATACAGCTACATATATACATACACGAAAATAATTATACATGAATACATATATATATATATAAAGTTCACGGTACAAAAATATACATATATACTATAGTTATTTAATAAAATACATAATACTAATTATATGTATTCCTAAAAATACATAATACATATTCTTACGTATAATATACCTATGTATATACATGTATACATACTTAGCCTTATACATACATATACTATTCAATTCATGTATTTGTGTACATATACATGTATTATATTTAGAAAATACTATACAAATACTATATTTATACATGTATCTACTACATATTATACATCTATACTACTAAAATAATTACTTACTTATTTATTTAATTTCTCTTCTTCTTTTCCTTCTTCTTTTCTTCTTCCTTCCTTTCTTCTTTTCCTCCTTTCTTCTTCTTTCTCTCCCTTACAGTTTTGCTTTCTAAGTTTTGGTGTGTGTTTTTCTTAAAAAAAAATTTCCAGACTTTGCATCTTACTTTTATACACAGTAATTAGCAAATTTAGGAAAAGAAAAATAAAAAGAAAATAAATCTTATCTTAATCTTTGCATTTATGAGGATGGGATAAGATAATTATCGTCAATTTTTTTTTTAAGCTTAACACTTGGCAAATTCAATTCTTACGTGGACTGCTTATTTAGAATTCATTTTGCTAATTTTTGTTTTGGTTTATACAGGACGTGAGATGGAATTGAGGAAAGGAAGAAAGAAAAGAGATAAATTGGAAATGAAAGAGAAGGAAAAGGAAAAGGAAAATTATTAACAAATATATGTAATTTTTTGAATCATATAAATTATAATGATTCTCCTCGTAAATCAATTTTTAAATTTTTGTGAAATTTTATTAATTTAATTGATACCAGTTACAATTATAATTTTTACAAGTTATTATAGCGATTTTATTATAATTTCGCGCAAATAGGCATTTTAGTCGAAAATTGCAATTGACTATAATTTTTATCACTATTGAGTAATATTTAATTATTTTATAGGTTTATATTTATAATTTTAAAGTTTCGATCAAATTCGGGTTAAATTTTGGTTAATGATATGTAAGTCAATTTTTAGGATTTTAGTATGCGATTTAGAGTTTTGATCAATTTCTAAGGTTTTTACTAGTTATAATATATTTAAATTTAGATTTATTAAATTTTTCTCTTGTTTGGCTCTAATGACTTATTAAGTCATCTATAGTATTAAAGTTCAATTCTACTCTTAAATAGCTAAATTTGTGGGGTTTACATATCTAATGTATCAATAGAGGATAGAGATACATGATGGGCTATAACATTGAGTTCAAGTGTGTTACAGTTTTCTAAACCATAATTCAAGCCATAATTTTTCCAATAACACATGGTTTGTCAAAAATCACATATCATATGTAAAAGTTGATATGTTAACACTAATTTGTTATAATAATTTTTCCCCTTATCTTTTATTTCTTTATTTATTCTACTTTTGGTATTTTTATTCTTTTTTTTTTATTTTCTTTTTTTGTTATAATAACCTTTTTATCGATTTTTTTCACTTTTTCATATATATATCCAAAAAAAGTAAAACGTTAGATACATTTTACTATTTTAGTTTCATTTTTTATCACGTTAATTATAATAGAATAACTTAGATCTTTAAGGATCCCTATGATTGCCATGACAACATTTTAAGGAACCCCTCTCATCAATAACCCCTATACTTGTCCTAAGGTCCATAAAAAGAGTTCAATTTTTTATATATTATTTATGGGATCTACAAGAAGGAAAATAAAAAAGATAAACAATTTTAGCCATTTAAAAGGGTAAAGAAGCATTGACGTGAAGTCCGATAGCAAAAAAAAAAAAAAAAGGAATACAGGAAGGTCTTCCTAAGTCCTTGTGCTAAGAACTCTTTTAAAAAATTTAAAGCACCAAAATTAATAAAATAAAAAGTTTAAATGCCGAAATAACAAAAATAAAAGTAAAAATCCAGTCAATTCGCATTGGAACAAGGCAAGATACAATACAACAACTTTATGGGGGAGGCGAAGGAAAATGAGATTCGAAATGTCATGAAACTGACGAGTGACAGGAATTTCACTTTCATAGAACGGCCTATTAGGGTCTTCCCCATTTTCTAGATGTTGGTTTATCACCATCAACTATTGGTTTCTTCTTTACTACTTTTACTTTTGCTCCGTTCAACTTGAACTGTCTTCGTCTATAGGTGTTTCAAAAAGGAACCTGTGTCTCCAGACAAAATTACTAGACCAATCTTGAACCGAAACCTCAAAAGACAAAAAATCTATTCAAACGTGAAAGAAAGGGAAAAGATATACCATACACAATGTTAAAGTGGTTACTTCACGTGGACATGTTTTATCGATTTATCTCAGTTTAGTCTGAAATTTATGATAAGGTATGAATAAGTCTTTTAAAGCTTTCTTAATAACTGTTAGAAATATACACATACATTTAAACTGTTACTAAATCCTTAGATTATCGGTATATATTATTTTTCTAACACATATTTAGGTTTTAATGACTGTGAGAGTAATATACATATTTTGAGAAGCTAAAAGTATGCTCGGAAAATTTAGAAGATTATTTCCAGAAACCAATGTAGATCGCAGGAACAACACATAAAATAGCATGTATACAAAAGGAAAATCCCTGAAGATAAATGAAAATCATAGGATAACAAATAAAATAATATAGATAAAAGATTGGATGATTAAAAAAAAAAAAGGAAGAGTAAATCTATGCATTAGGTTATTTCAATTAATCCAGTAGTGGGCGGTCATTTATTAAATAACTTACATGGATTCAATTTACTAATTCATTTGGACTTGGCCAAGTTATCGGAGACTAGATTCATTATAAGAGGGCCATGTGATTTAGCATGATCCATCGCGGGCTTGACCATATATAAATTTGGTGCTTAATAGACTTATTTGGTATTTTATTTTCTGAAACGTAACACTAATATAAGAATAAGAATACCATAAACAAAAGATTCTCATGCACTCCGATTTAAGTTACTTAGACAGACAACACCCGTTCCCTCTATGCATTTAGGTAATTATACCTCTAGTGAATGGTAAAATTATGGATAAATTTGGACTTTGGATATGTTAGTTGAGACTAGATCCAGTGAAAGGGGTAAGTCATTTGCCGTGATTAGCACAGGACATGGTAGAAATAAAGAGTTGAACGCATGACATACTTTACTCAGTATAATTTCAAACCAATATAGTATTATATACTTGTGGAAGCATTTGTTAAGTTAAATGGCATATCCTTGTATGTTTCTCGTGTCTCCTTAACTTATATCTTTTTACATAATCATTATCATTCTATAAAATTTATAAAGCTTAACAAGGGCTTTTTATGATTGACCATATCATTTTGAATTCAGTAAATCACTTCGATTTACACTAAGTCTTGCTCATTTACAGTAAAAATGAAAATATTGATAGTAAAAGTGAGACTGTTGATAACTTTCATGATATTGTTTATAACTTCTTTTTACAATTGATAGTAGCTATTTTCCTACACATGGAGGTTGTTTTACTAAATTCAAAGTGACTAAATGACCATACTGTAAAATTTTCTAGCTTAAACAATGATGAAATTGTATTTAAGATGAGTGGTTTTGATTTCATTTTAAGGATTTCTTAAATCGAATCAATATTTGGCTTCGAAAAATTTTCAAACCAGCAATTTTTAAAATCAAACCATGAACCAAATGGTGAACTAATTTACCGAATGCTTAAATGGATTATACATAATGATATTTTGTATGCATATAATATTCCACAAGTAGGATATATGTTTTATACATTATATTATCTATTTAATCATAATAGTCATGTGAAGCATATCATATTATCATATATTACATGATTGCACATGTTCCATTTACATAATATTATGTTCATTGTATCATCATGTATATATTGTTATTTAATTGTATGTTTATAATTTTATTATGTAATTGTAATGCTCTAAATCAAAAGTAGTGAATAAATCAAGCTAACAAAGACAAATGAGCTCATTAACTTCATGGCCAAAAAGTTGCAACCTAAGGTATTGATTAACTATATATGTTAAGGCCTAAACATAGTAGGCCCACGCACTTACTATGCGATGGTTTCTTTGTTCAATCCCTCATACAAAACACTTTCTCACTCTTCTATCCTCTCAAAAGGTCTTTTTATCTAGTCAATTCTCTCTTTCGGTGTGACACTAAACTAGGGTTTGTTCTATATGTGAGATGTAAACCCTAATCCCTCTCAATCTCTTGTGTTTTCTCTCAATATTGTTGTCATTTACTAACACCCCTTTGTTTGTTTTGTGAGGTATTGCCTTGACTTAGCTTGTTCAAGTTGGCCACTAGTCTGAAAAGGAAGAAGAGGAAAGAGATACCAGAGTTTGCTTAAGGGGTGTAATACTTTTCCCTTTACCTTTGTTTCTTTTTATACTATGTAATATCTAATAAACTTTGTGGTTATTTCCTAATCAAATTCGGTTACATTTGCTATTCTATTGATTACAATCTAAGATCTATTAAATCTGTTGTGTACACTTACTATTAGTAGTTACAATCTATGATTCTACTATTCACTATTATTTTGCACATGTCATATTACTATATAGTCTCTGTACCGTTTTAGTGCTTTCTATTGTCTAACTTCCTTGGTTGTAACATTTTCCTCCTCATCTTGAAAAACAACCTTGCTTACAAAGTTGTAGTCATCATAAGTCGCCTTAAAAGAGTCCTAATCCTCTTAACTAGTAACCTCAGGAGCTAAACCTTACCACTAGACTAAAACCTATTTAAGTGGCCCTTTGATTAAGAATCCCTAGGGGTTGAATGAGTAGAGAGTTTTGAAATGAATCTAATGGTAGGTCTAGAGAAGGTGTAAACCCCTAAAATTATCAACCTAGTTTTTGAAATAGACTCAACTATGTTAGACAATTTAGGAGTCGACAAGGCTAATGAAAGTGAAAACCCTGAAAGAAATACTCAATCGCGTAAGAAACTTTTCTACCCTAAATGTTTCTAAATGCTAAAGATTTTATTCAAAAGTGATAGAAACCCTAAAATTGATTATCTTAAAGACATATGTGCACTAATCCAACATGATATACCCTAAGACCCTAATTGATAATATAATGCTCATAGTTTGCCAAATCACTAGTAAAAGGTTAAAGATGACCCTCATTCATGCTTATATGATTCGAATCCTTAAGTAATCCATTAGAAACTAAGATAATGAGTCATAGATTATATTTATCCCTTAAATATGTGATTAAGATAGTCTCACTTAGAGTTAGGGTAATAGTTGAAGATTAGGTTATATATAGTGAACTTTAATACTCAAATTTGTACTTTTTGCATTTGTTATCCAAAGTGGTTTATCAAATGAGATATATAAGCTATAAAGACCTAAAGTAAGACCTCATCAACTATGTTTACTAATCCATTCATCAAATACCTCATTTCCCCTCATTTCTTTCATTTTTCCCTTAATTTCCCTTAATCACTACATTATGTACACAAATTTACATATGCTTAAGGAGAGTTGACCAAGTCAACACATATTGACCAAAGTCAAAGGGTTGACCAAAGTCAAAGGGTTGACCAAGTCAACACTTTGAAAAGTCAACAAAATACACTAAAGAGATAAAGAAAATATCTCTTCCTTAATGATGGCTTTTCTTTTCTTTTCTTTTGATTTTTCTTTTTTCCCTTCCCCTTAATTGTTGTCGTCCACCTCTCCCCCTTCTAGACCCCACCATTTTCTTCCTTTCATTATGAAAACAAGACAAAAGAAACGAAACAAAACATACCCTCCATTGCCGTGAGCTTTCCCTTCCCCTTTCACTTTCATTTCTTTAGTTTTGTCTCCTTAAATTCAATACATCTAAAGGTATGTACTTAGTTTACTTTATGTTGGTTTATATTATTCATTAGTTAGTTAATTAGGTAGATTAGATAATTAGTTATGTGTTTAATGTTGTCTTGAAGAGGAGGGAACAAAGTTTTCATCTTTAAGTGTAGAAAGTGAAGAATCATGAAGGAGAAGGAAGAAATACATGTGTATGTACTCTTAGGTATGTGTACATAAAGAAATACCAAAGGAATACAAGTATGTGAACCTTTATACATAAGTATTTATTATGTACATAACTTGAATTAAGACCATATCCAACTATATGTTTGTATACTATACTAAATACATACATAGAAATACAAAAGGATGAAATTGGGAGGATTTTCTTAAGAGAAAATTAGGCATACGAATTTTTGTATAAAAAAAATACGTATCCAACCGTATAGGTATATGAGTAGATATACATGTATAAATACGGTATAAATGTAGGTAGATGTATAAGTATATGTATATATAAGGCATATGTACATAAGTATAAAGTAAGAAACAAAATGTACATAAGTATAAAGTAAGAAACAAAATGTACATAAGATATGTACATATGACATAAGTATGAGGTGATGCTTATGTAATCAAATGATGAGGTGAGTGATGACATAAGCATATGATGACATAAATAAAAGATGATGTAAGCGATGACATAAGCATAGGTTTGGAAAATGAGAAAAATAAGAAAAATGTAGGTAATTAGGTACTAAAATCAGTAAATCCTAATACACCTTCTAAATTAGATTATACCTAATTCAGTACATGAATTAGTAATAGCAAAGTAAATTCCTTTAACTATAAGAATTTAAGGAATAAAGGATATAAATATAAATAATAAGAATACTTAAGTGTTATAGCTAAAAATTTCTATAAATTTAGTTCATAATGTAAAAAAAAAAGGGGTCTTAACATCTAAAACAGACATTACCGTGTGAATATACATCCGAAAACGATGAAAAACGATTAGAAATTCATAAATATTAGAAATAAAACGAAAAAGTTATATACGATTAATAATAAAGTCTAATCGGGTAAAAGTTGATAGTAATCTAAGTAGAATTAGGTAATTAAATGTTTAAGAATTATTAGTTAATTCAAGTACTTACTAGCCTTATCAAATCGTAATGATTAGGTGACCTTGAAGTGAGCGAGGACCTCTTGATCGACTACTATGATTAGGATGAGTCGCTATGGCCGAGTGAGTATTTACTTAATGACTCCATGCTTGTTTTGTGATTGTAGATAGTGGACTTAAATACTATTGTTAATTGATGATTGTGTGGGGTTTGGGAAACGTCTGTATATGCTGGTATGTCTTGAGTTGTGAACTTATCTTAAGTATTGATAATGCTATGTTTGTTGCATTGTAGGATAGGAAATGATTGTGTGTACAATTGGATGGTCATAGCATAATTTGAAATTAATTATACTCGGCTTATAAAAAGAAATTGGGACATGCAATAACATGCATAGCATGGATACTATTTCGGCGGTCACATCACACGGAGGTAAAGAGAGGCCATTCGGGGGTTGATATTATTCATTTATTTGGTTCTGTACGGTGCACTCGTACAAAATGACCTTACCCTAGCCCGCGGGAATACTAGGCATTGGAGGCACCAATCGCCTGGCTAAGGGTCGAGTCTAGAAGCCTTCATTTAGGGGTGAGTGTGGACTACGAAGGCTCACTCACAATTATACTAGAACTTTGGTTTTTTTGAAAATAAAAGAATTATTTGATATAAGTACGGAACGTGGAGTTCCGTAGTAAAGTAAGTTCTAGTATAATACCCGGATCTGATTGGTGCCGTGTATACTCCAACCCTGACTTTGGAGGGCGTTAAATCTGAGTTACGTATATGAACTAGTTAATTATACGTATTGTTTGGCATTCTGGTTGATCATTCATTCATATGCATGAATATAATGTACTTATAACTTACTTGTGGTGTGGCTGAGGGTTTTGCTCGCTAAGCTTAGGCTTACACCCCTTTAGACTTTTGTTGCAGGATAGCCTGTTCGTAGAGGCAGGACGTGGGATGCCACAGGTTAGCCTGGGGACTTGGGCAAGAGCGAGTTGTCCTGTATACTGAGAGAGAACAGTTTAAGTGGACTATTACTCATGTACTTTTGTTTATCTTATTATTATAGACCTAGACTTACTTAAACATTGTGTATTGTAAGCTTTATAACTTAAATTTTATATAAATATGTTTGTGTGATGATATCATGTGAATCTGGATGTTCTTTGGAAACTAGTGATTGTAGAGCCTTGTATATTGTGTGAAGAGTTCTTGATTGGAAGGATAACCAATCAGGGATTCTTCGTACAGTATACGACGTCTGCCACAACTAGGCCATCCTCAGTTCGTGACAGAAGGAATAGAAGATCCATAGGCTTTCTTGAGGGCAAAAACATAGAAAACATTGTGTATTTTAGAATTAAGAGGAAGAGCAACTTCATAGGCACAAGTGCCTATCCTTTGAGTCATAAAATAGGGACCATACTGCCTTTAAGAGAGATTATGGCCTCCTTGTTATCAAAGGGACATTTGTTTGTAAGGTTGTAACCTAACGAAAGCCATATCCCTTAGTTTAAAAGACACCTCAATTATGTGCTTGTTAGCAAAATGTTTCATCTTAGCCTAAGCTTGGGCTAGATTATTGTGATAATATATGAAATGCTTCATCATGAGACTCTACGTTTGAATCAATAGCTTCAACTTTAGAAGTTCCTTAGATATAAGAAGGAATAGTAGGTGAGGGTCATCTATAGACAATCTCAAAAGAGGTGATTGGAGCTCCCTTATGATAGGAGGTGTTGTAAGCAAACTCTACCCATGGTAGTAACTTCACTCAAATAGATTTATAGTCCATTACAAAGCTTTATAAGTATTGTTAGATGGTTTTGTTGAGGACCTTAATCTATCCATCTCTTTAAGGGTGATAAGTACTTGACAATGAAAGTGTAGTACCACTCAAAACAAATAATTCCTTCCAAAATCTACTCAAGAATATAGAGTCCCTATTAATCACAATTGTCCTAGGAACTCCATGTAATTTGACTACTATTTGTAAAAATAAAGCAGTAACTTTGGCTATTGTATAATGAGTATTAAGAGCACCTAGGTGGCAATATTAAGAGAGTCTATCAACAACAACAAGTACGATAATAAACCCCTGAGATTTAGGAAGGCATGTGATGAAATCCATGCTGATGTCTTCCCATATACAGTTAAGTATAGGAAGAGGGGAAAGGAGACCTAGAGGAGATCTAGTAGAGTACTTGAGTTGTTGACAAATAGTACATTCTTGCACAAATAGCTCTACTTGTTTATGCATGACTTCCCAAAAAAAAAAAAAAAATCCGCACTCAACTTCTTATAGGTTTTGAGGAAACCAAAATGACTTAAAAAAGGAGTAGAATGGTACTTAAGTAAGAGGGAAGGAATTAAGGATGATTGAGACACCGATAATAATCTACTAATATAGTATAATAGATCATTTTTCCAAATTAGAGGCCATTTTAAAATCACTCCCTTGTTTAAGTCATCAGTAAATTTTTGAAAAGAAGAAAAGGTAGTATACTCTTGTTTCAAAGTGTCAGGAAGCTTAAAACAAGGTGTAGATAACCTAAAATATGAACATTCACCATCATATTACCTTGACAAAGAGTTTACCATAGTGCTGTCTTTACCATCCTTTTATACTATAGTATAATCATATCAAATCAATTTGGAGAGGTACTTTTGCTATTCTAGCATTTGAATCACTTGATTCAAAATCTCCTTTAGACTCCAATGGTCAATAAGAATGAGGAAATGGGAACCAAGTAAATACTAACGCCATTTCTTAACAGCCTTTACTATTGATATGGATTTGTAGATGAACACATAAGCCCAATATCATGGGTAACCAAAGGGTAGGTCCAAATCGTGAGATGGTCTGAAAGATAAATGTGAGTCAAAGGTTGAGTATGGGTTCCTATGCATCGATGATGGATATGACACACCAACGCCTTACACGAGCTCGGGTTACACTTGATATGACCACAGGTATGACTGGAGGTCACCCATTACTAGTCCACACTCAATGGGCTATATAAAAGTAGCTTAAGAGTAAGTATAAGAACACTTAGCTCAAGAGTAAGTATAAGAACACTTAGCTCAAGAAAGTGTAGAAGTTCAATGTATT
This sequence comes from Lumnitzera littorea, assembly GCA_024138015.1. Classification (NCBI taxonomy): domain Eukaryota; kingdom Viridiplantae; phylum Streptophyta; class Magnoliopsida; order Myrtales; family Combretaceae; genus Lumnitzera; species Lumnitzera littorea. The sequence continues at coordinate 46,047,020 of JAMXBB010000010.1, read as the reverse complement.
CACTATATGTTGTCCCCTACAACTATTATAATTTGTAAATATTTATAGAACCCAATTAGAGTAAGTCTTAGGTTATAGTAAATTACAGAAAAGGATCTCTACTAGCTAAGGAAAAAGGAGGATAGTTTATAGGGATAGTAATGTAATCGTGCAAAAAAGAATATCCTTTATCAAAAAGGGTAATACGAATGTTAGAAAAGGATAGCACGTGCAGTTTGCTAATTTTGTGGTCCTTATGACACTGTTATCCAAGTAGGGGTGAATTTCGATCAAGTAAGGTTGGCATCAATAGTTTGGTAGTTAGGACAGTTGGGACTAGACTGGGGTTAACTCAAGGGAAACTCATTTTTAGGGTCGGCCTCGAGTGTTGACTCCTAACATGTATCAGCTCGGCTTTAGTACTAGCGAGGTAGGCTATTTCCTTACTCAATGCTTAGCCTGGTATGTGTTGTAGAGGGGTCGGCTTTGAATGTTGGTTGATTACCTTGGTAGCTTCTTGAATGACATAAAGAGCGAAGTAGCTCGGTAAGTTGGATTGAGAAATGCATTGCTCCTCAGTGTTCAACTCACCTCATACAGCTTAGTGAGCCACTTAGGCAAGGCTACGAGTTCAGGAGTGCATAATTGGTTCGTGATCCCTATCATCCCCTCCGGGTTGTTTGAGATTTGGGATTAAATCTAGCTTGACTCTAAGTTGCTCATCCTCGGGAGTGTAAGGTTGGAGATCAGTAATGTTAAAGGAGTTTGAGACTCTATATCCTTTAGGAAGTTCAATCTTGTAAGTATTAGGATTGATCTTTTCAAGCACCTTATAAGGTCCGTTGACTCTAAGAGACAACTTGCTCTTCGTTAAGTTTAGGAATTATTCCTTATTGAGATGTATCTAGACTAGATCACCTGGTTGAAATTCTATCTTTTTTCATCCTCAACCTCGGTTCTCAAGCTTGGTAATAGTTTGGCTTAACTACTCTATGACTTTTTGGTACATAGCTCTAATGGCCTCAACCCTTTCTCTAGCTAGTAGGTCATCATCGGGTCTTGGTACAGGAACCTGATCCATCAGAAGCTCGAGGTTAAAGCCATAGGCTCCCTCAAAGGGAGACTTGTTTATCGCGTTGTGGGCTATCCTACTATAAGCAAATTTAATGTTAGCAGGCATAGATCCCAATCACCCATGTTCCGTCTAATAGTAACCTATAGCAAAGTTCCCATTGTTCTATTGACAACCTTAGTCTATCCATCGGTTTGTAGATGGTAGGATGTACTGTACAATAGCTTAGTTCCCATTCGCCTCCATAGTATCCTTTAGAAGTGGCTCTTGAACTTGGGGTCTTGGTTTGAAACAATGGTCTTGGGAACACCATGAAACTTGATTATTTCCTACAAGAAAAGAAAAGAGATAGCCAAAGCATCATTAGTTTTGGAATAAGACATGAAATGTGCCATCTTATTAAATCGATCCATGACCACCATGATGGAGTCCTTCCCTTAAGACTTCCTTAGTAACCCTAACATGAAGTCCTTACTCAACTTGGACTAAGGTTTGGTCAAGATGGGCAAGGGTAGATAATATCCTTACTTGACTCGGCTCAACTCTTCGCTTTTCAAGAGCTCGCACACCTTTCTAGTATGGATTGGACATCTCTCTTCATTTTTGGCCAAAAGAATTTGGATGCGAATACTTCATAGGTTTGGTGTTGGCTGAAGTGTCTTTTCAATTTGCCCCCATGCACTTTGTGTATTAGCAATTTTCTTATATAATAGGTTGGGATACATAATCTTCTCTATTTGAATAAGTATTCATCTTCCTTGTGATAGTCGTCCTAAGTCTATCCCTCCTCACACTAGGCATAAATAGGACTAAAGTATGGATCCTCAACATATAAATTCTTTATTGTTGAAAAACTAAGTAGCCTTGTTTGCAGTTCAGTCAAGAGGATATGTCATCTTAATAGGGCATCAGCCATTACATTGTTCTTCTCATTTTTATATTTCATGACATAGGAAAATCCCTCCATGATCTTGACCCATTTGGACTGTCTTTGAGACAACTTCTGTTGGCTCTTTAGTGTTGCCATATCGTTAGGGCTTGGTTAGGGAATAGAACTCCTTGTCATAGACAAAATAGTTGAGTGTAGCTCCTTGAAGTTTCTCACTAAAGTAAGCAATAGGTTGCCCTTCTTGCATCAGTACAGTACCTATGCCTAGTCTGAACACATCGTACTTCAAAAACTTTTTCAAAGCTCGATAGAGCTAAGATAGGGGCTGTGGTTTGCCTCTCTCTCACCTCTTTGAAACTCCTCTACACCTTTTCTCCTTATCTAAATTCAACATTCTTCTTTGAGAGTTCGATGAGTAGGGCTACAATCGTACTAAAGTTTCTTATAAATCTACGATAGAATGATGCCAAGCTGTGGAAACTCCTCATGTTGGTCGAAGTGGACGGCACTGGCTATTCAATGATTGCTCTAATCTTCTCTTCATCAACTTGTATGCCACCACCACCTATAATAAACCTTAAGAATATCACTTTAGGTTGGCAAAAGTCACACTTCTTCAGATTAGTGTAGAGTTTTTCAGTTCGGAGTTTTACAAAGACTCTTCGGAGATGTTGCTGGTGAGTCTCCAGGTCGAGACTTTATACCAAGATGTTGTCAAAATAAACTATGACAAACTTTCCTATTAAGCCTCGAAGCACATGATTTATCAAGCGCATAAATGTGCTCGATACGTTAGATAGTCCAAATGGCATTATAAGCCATTCATATAATCTATGGCTTGTTTTGAATGTGGTCTTCCACTCATCACCTTTATGCATTTGAATTTGAAGGTATCTAGATTTGAGGTCAATCTTGGAGGACACTCTTACTTCACTTAATTCGTCTAACATGTCATTAAGTCTAGGTATGGGATACTTAGACTTGATGGTGATTTGATTGATTGCTCGGTTGTCTACATACATTCTCTAAGACCTATCTTTCTTCGATACCATTAAGGCCGGTATGGCATAGGGGCTAAGGGATTCATGCACATAGCCTTTTTTCAATAGCTCATCTGCTTACTTCTACAGTTAGGTGGCTTGTTGAGGGTTCAACTTATAGGCAGGCTTGTTTGGCAATGTAGCTTTGAGTTGTAAGTTAATTGCATGTTCAACGCCTTAGATGGGAGGCAGTCCTTCCAGTAGCTCTTCTGGGAATAGATTGGTGAACTCTTCCAGTAATCTTTTCACCTTGGTAAGCTGCTTTCTCTCCTTAGACCTTATCTCTAGTATCCTTTAAACCAATAAATAAGTTGGCCATTCGAGCTCCATTTCTCTTTATAACTTAGCTCAAGTCATTACCAAAGATTCTTTCTTCAAGCTTCGGCTAAGTTAGGACTACATAACCTTTACCTGCTCAGTAGTCATAAGACTTAATTTCATCCCTCTACCTTCATACTCCACAGAACATGTATTCTTCTTTCTGTCATATACCACAGCTTGATTGAACATCTATGGTCGTCCAGGTAGAATGTGGGATGTATTCATGGTTAGCACATTAGATAGCACTTCATCTCAATATTTTTCAATGTAGATCGGTACAGACACCTATTTGTTCACCTGTAAGGCTCCCATATCAGTAAGCCAATGAAGCTTATAAGGTTTCGGGTAGGGGTTGATCGGCAATTTCAATTGTTGGACCATAAATGCAAAGGCTATGTTGGTGTAGCTCCCATTATCAACAATTAGGGTACATAGCAACTCATTCACCTTACATCCAATGTAGAAGAGATTTTCTCTCTATTCATCTTTGGGCATAACACTAACACTCATTATCCTCCTCAACACTAGAGAGGTTGGCATAAAGTTTCTTTCCTCACTATAGATAACATTTTCATTAGATAACTTTGCCTATTCGTCCTCTTTTAGCTCCTTTACTTCCTCATTAGTATTGTCTTCTTCAACAGTTAGCACCTTGCCTCGGATAACCATAGTCCTATTATTTGAGCATTAAGCGGCCATGTATCCAAATCCTTGGCATTTGAAGCACTTGATCTCACTTGTCTTCTCCTTGAACTCTGGCATTTCACAAACTTCTTTAGGACTTCCTTCTCCTTTGCTTAGGTAGTTTGAGTAGGTCTACTCAAAACAATTTGGTTATTACCAAGTCGACTGACTGGTGGTTGGTACCTTCCTATTTGGCGCCTTTCTATCCTTTAGGCAGCTTGGATTGCGTCGTTAAGTGTCCTAATATCCATGGTTTCTAAGATATCTCTAATCTTGTATTTTAATCCACTGATGAATCGGGATATAGTTTAGTCTCTTGGCTTTCTAACTTTACATCGGATCATCAACATTTGGAATTCCTTGACATAAGCTTGAACAGTCAATCCCCTTTGCCTTAGTTCTTATAATCATTTGAAAGCATCCTACAGATAGTAGCTCGACACAAACCTTCGCCTCATGACCCTTTTCATCTCATCCTAACTCCTAATTTCTCATTGTCTTTCCCCTCATTGAGTGGCTTCTAACTTTCTCCACCACAGGGCGACATAACCAGTAAAACTTTAGCATAGTAAGTCTAACTTTTGCATTATTAGGCACTTCGTGGCATTCAAATTTCTTCTCAATTTTTTCTACCTAATCTAGGTAATCCTCAGCATCTTTACTTCTAGAAAAGCTTAGAATATGCATCCTTAACCCTTCAACCTTAAGGGCTCATACATTCCTTTCTTTAAGCTCATAATATTCCTCTGCTTCATCGCTTTCTCCCTCTTCCTCCTCAATCTCTTTAAGGGCTAGCCTTCGTTTGGCATCCCTACCCATTCCTTCAGCTCGAGGTGGTTAAGTTAGAACATTAGCTTGGCTAAACTGGCCATTACCTTACTTTTGCTGCTTACATCCTCGAGTTAGGCTATTTCTAGCTCGTTATCTATCTTCTTAGATAACAATCACCAAACTAGCTACTAGGTCAATGAGCTTATCTAATCGGTCACCTACTGACTAGGGTAGGTAGCTTTCTTCTTGTCCTTGACCATTTCAAGTACCACTTTCCTAGTTTCCTAGAATTCCTTAGATACTAAAATTTGACATTGCTGGATACCCCCATAAAATTGATGCCTAAAATACCACTCAAAGTCCTTTCCATGAGTAATAATAGTAGATTACTAACTAATATTCCCAATGTCAAGACAACTACACAACAAAACAAGCAAACAACCACAGTCTATTTTCGCATAGGAAAAACGGAGGAAAGATAGGGCATCGAGTTTTCCCTTAATGCCTTTCTACTATCCAAACAACAGAACTCCTAACACTTAAAACAATAACTCACCACTTAAAGAGCAAAGTAGCAGAAGTTTTGGCTTTGAGTGTAGCTAAGCTCTGATACTACAATGATATGGGTTCATGGATGAACATACGAGCCCAATATTACACATAACCAAAGGGTAGGTCCAAACTACGAGACGGTCCGAAAGATAAATGAGAGTTGAAGGTCAAGCAAGGGTTCCCATGTACCAATGATGGATATGACAAACCAACGCCTCATATGAGCTTGGTTCACACTTGATATGATATACAAGTATGGCCGGAGGTCACTTGCTACTGGTCTATGCTTAATGGGCTAGATAAAAGTAGCTCAAGAGTAAGTAGAAGAACACTTAGTTCAAGAGAGTGTCAAAGTTCAGTGTATTCTTTATATATTGTCCCCTGTGGCTATTATAATTTGCAAGTATTTATAGTGTCCAATTAGGGTAAGTCTTAGGTTATAGGAAATTACAAAAAATGATCCCTACTAGCTAAGGAAAAAGGGGGATAATTTACAAGGGTAGCAATGTAATCGTGCAAAAAAGAATATCCTTTGTTAGAAAGGGCAATATGAATATCAAAAAAGGATGGTGTGTACAATTTGCTAATTTTGTGGTCCCCATGATACTGTTATTCGAGTAGAATTCTGATCAAGTAAGGTTAGTAAGAGCAGTTTGGTAGCTAGGACAATTGGGACTATACTGGGGTTGACTCAAGGGAAACTCATTTCTGAGGTCGACTTTGGGTGATCGGCTCCTGATAGGTATTAGCTTGGCTTCATCACTAGTGAAGCAGGTTGTTTCCTTATTTGATGCTTTGCTTAGTGTGTGTTGTGAAGGGGTTGACTTGGAATGTTGGGTAATCACCTTGATAACTTCCTGAATGATGTAGAGAGTGAAGTAGCTTGATGAGTTGGACTAAGAAATGCATTGCTCCTTGGCGCTTAATTTACCTTGTATAGCTCGGCGAATTAATTGGGTAAGCTCACTAGCTTGGGAGCATGTGATTAGTCCGTGATCCCTATTAACTATAGTGTATAACTCCCTTAAATAGGTAGATACCTTCCATAAATGAACTGGCATCTTTTTGCTAAAATAAGCAATTAAGTGCTTATCTTATAAAAGAACCATATGAATATCCTAGCTTTAAGCATCAATCTCCACAATGAATTGCTTGGTAAAGTTAGGCAATGATAAAATAAGGGTTGTCATGAATGTTAACTTAAGCTTATCAAAAGCTTAAATAGCTGAAGTAGTCCATTCAAATTTTTCCTTTTGTAGCATATCCATTAAGGGGCTAGTAATAGATGCGTAACCCTTAACAAAATGTCCATGATTCCTAAGACTCCTAAGAAAGCCCTTTGTTGCATAATATTTTAAGGAACCTACTACTATCTAATAGGCTCTAGTTTAGTTGGTTTAAGATTAACCTTATGTATAGATATGATATGATCTAAATACTCTATGGATTCTTACCCCAAAAAGATACTTGCTTTCTTTTACAAAAAAGTGATGGTCAAGCAATGGTTGAAGCACCATAGTTAAGTGTGATAGATGATCATCAAGGGACTTATCGAAAACCAGTATGCCATAAAAAAAAAAAAAGAAAGGTATTACAAACTTGCATAAACTTGAAAAAGCCTATTCACAATAATTAAAATATAGCAGATTACTCAATCCAAAAGGCATGATAAAGAACTCATTGCGTCCATGTGTTTTAAAGGTAGTTTTATGAATGTCCTCAGGGTGCATTCGAATTTAATTATAGCTTGACTGTAAGTCTAGCTTAGAAAAAATACAAGTTCTATGCAGGTCATCCAAAAGTTCATCAATAATAGGTATAGGAAACTTATCCTTAATAGTCACATGATTGAGAGCATGATAATCAATACAAAAGCACCATGTGCTATCTGTTTTCTTTACTAGCAACATAAGAGAAGAAAATGCACTAATGCTATGTTGAATTATACCTTGTTCCAACATGTCCCTCACTTGTTTCTTTATTTCGCCCTTTTGAAAATGTAGATAGTGATAAGGTTTAATGTTTACAAGAGACATATCTAAAGTAAGATGGATGCGATGTTGTACATCTTGTAGTAGTGGCAAGGATGAAGGTGACTCAAAAATAGGAGAGAATTTGCCCAACAGTTCTTTTATAGAACTACTATAGGTGGTAGTCTCCAATGATTGTTGAAGAACTAACTAAGCCACCATTTGTAAAATAGACACTACGGCATCTGTTCTAATGAGATGCTTGAGCCGACTGTAGAAAATTAGAGACATAGTAAGGACATTATCTCTTTTTAGAGAAATAAGATCTCTATTATACAAGAAACCTATGGTTATGGTACTATAGTTAATAACGATAACACTCAAATTCCAAAGGTACTGAACGCCTAAGACAACATCAGCCCCTTACATTAGTAGAACATAAATGTTCTCCTCAAAACAAAGCCCTTAAATATAAAGAGGAACCCTCATACATTGGCTATCACAAGCTATGGTATTACCATTGCCATCATCAAGTGAAAATGTAGAATGCTTGACCAGTTTGATGTATAAAAAATTATGAGTGCTACTAGGTTTAATAAGCATTGTGACTGGATGATTATTGATTTGCCCTTGAAATTTGAGAGTGTGAGGAAGTGAATGGCCTAATAAAGCATGATAGTTAATAGTACACTTATCATTAACTTGAGTGTTACACTCTATTTCAATAACATCCTCATGTAAATTTAGATTATCCTCATTAATTTGTTCATAGTCATCCTTGTCATCATCATATATTAGCAACAAAAATTTAGCTTCGCATTTATGATTACAATGATATTTTTCATTGTAATTATAACATTAGCCTTGCTTTCTTTGAGCTAACATTTCAAAAGTAGTGAGTTTTTTCAAAGGGTTTTGCGAAGTAGTTTTGGAGAATTTTAGTGAAGTAGGTTTAGGTTTTTAAATGTTGAATTAGGAATGAAAGGTATATAAAGAGGAAAGTATCAGTGTATTTAACTTCAACATTTTGGCAAGCTAGATTGTATGCATCATAGAAGTAGGTTATGCAATTTGAACATCTATTCTAATGTGAGTTAGCCAAAAACAAAGAAACCAACCAAAAAGCTTTTAGAAAGGCCTACAACTCTATTCAATAAGGCCTTAAAAGCAACTTGATATTCAATAATAGATTGCACATGAACAAACCTAGACAGCTTACCTTAGACATCCTCATAAATTGAAGGTCCAAAGCAGTCTTCAAGGGATTTGAGGAAAGCATGTCAAGTACTAATTTGATTGTTTTTTGCATCTATTGATACCAAGTTAAGGCTGCATCCTCCCTAGCAAATGAAGCTATGATTAAATGTTGATCTTCAAGCGTTTCAAGAAAAGTAAAGAATTTTCAACTTTGAAAATCTATCCTAAAGCATCATCTCCAAAAAATTTAGGAATTTCTAATTTAATTCCTTTCGAAAGAGAATCGGGGGAAACTTGACTCAAAGCAATAGAAAATGATGATCCCCATCTCTAAGACTAATCATGGTGATTGGATTAATGGATCTAATTCAGATTAACATGATCAAGTTTCATGTAGAGCTCATGCATTGAAGAAAGTAATATAGAATTAATATCTTGAATAGAATCTTACAATTGAGTAGTGTTCTTAGAATATTATTGCATTTGTGATTACATTGCCTACCTTATCTCTACTAAAGAAGAAACCAAAGCTTACATCTTTTCCATATCCAAAGCTTGTGAGTTTGTCATGTTACCATTAGCCATGGACAAGAGCACCAATGTTAAGGCACAAAAATAGTAGGCCCAACCACTTACCATGCGTAGGGTTTCTTTCGTTCAAAATCTCACACAAAACATTCCTCAATCTTCTATTCTCTCAAAAGTTCTTTCTATCTGGTCAGTTCTCTCTCTCTCTATATATATATATATATATCACACTAAATTAGGGTTTATTCTCTATGTAGAATCGAAACCTTAATCCCTCTCAATCTTTTGTGTTATCTCTTAACATTGTTGTTATTTACTAACATCCCTTTGTTTGTTTTGCAAGGTATTGCCTTGATTTAGCCTATTCAAGTTGGTCACTACTTTGAGAAGGAAAAATTAGAAAGAGACACCACAATTTGCTTAAGAAGTGTAATGTTTTTCCCCTTTACCTTTGTCTATTTTTAAATTGTGTAATATCTGATACACTTTGCGATTATGTCTTACTCAAATTTTGTTAAATCTATTACTCTATAGATTACAAACTAAGATGTGCTAAATCTGTTGTGTACACTTGCTATTAGTAGTTACAATCTACTATCAATACTACTATTCACTATTATTTTATAGGTCATATTATTATATAGTCTCTATGCTACTCTAGTGCTTTCCATTGTCTAACTTTCTTGGTTGTAATAATATATTGTATTGGTTAAGCAGTACACTTAGTTAAGTTATAGTATAGATAAAACGGATTATGAGTTTGAGTGTTAATCTCATGAAGAACCATACATAGGAGTGTATTTAATTATTTTTAGCAGTTATACCTTAGGACCATTCAATTATCTAACTTTTATGATAAAAGATTTAGTCGAACAAATTAAGAATAGAAATTGAAGATTGTAATGATAACATAAAATAAATACTTAAAGATAAAAATAAGAAAACTAAATAAAACAACTAACGAAGAATAAAAACAATAAAGAAATTAGATTAATAAAAAGATAACATATATATTGGATTGTGGAGATTCCTATTAAAAAATTAATCAAACTCATGTCTTTGGCTAATTCATAATCCTAAAATCCTCTTTACCTAAATCACTTCTGAATAAAGCATCCTAGGATTGCATGATGCTCTTGAATACCACTATGAGATTGTCCTGATCTAGAAAAAACTAAACTACTAAACATTTTAGCTAGTTAGTTTTGCCTAATTGTGTCGATTAGTCATACTACATGCTCTCACGAACTTTTCAATAGACTCTAGTAATAAGTCAGTCACTGGTATATTGAATTAAAGTAGAAAATGCAAATAATACAATTTGATCACAATATGGAAAATCATAAACTAAATTTCATTAATAAAAATCACCTTAGAACATAAGGTTCAACAACGATTTACTAAGTAATGAAAATAAAAGCATGATAATAATCGAAAAGAAAAGAAAAGAGAAGCCCCCCTTTGTAATTCTATATCTTACTAACTTATGTTCACTAGGCTTTCTCCATAACCTTAGGTTTAAGTATTTATTTATAAGAAGTAGGCCTAGAATTACAAAGAAAACTTTACAAAAATAGAAGATTTACAAATCATTGCAAGCCCATGATTGAGGTCTAAGGCCATGAAGCTTGGACATGTACTTGCAAATTATCCAAAATCTTGAAATTTCAATAAAATTGAATGACGAGGGGATCATAGGTAGGGATCTTCGTCATGGTCTTCAGTTGTGAACTTTTCCAAACTTGAATTCTTGCTCGAAATCTCTCCTCTTCATTCTTTGGTCATTGCTTTTACTTCAATTTAGCCCAAAACTTAATAAAAATCTTTTAAACTTCATACAATGCTCCCGAAGCCCTTGAAAATGATAATTAAAATTAACAAGAATAATATCTAAAATAGCACAAATTAACTATCGAGAATGTATGCTAAATTCATGTTATCAAATGCCCTTAACATTTAAGCTTTTACTTTTGCTCAAGAAAAACAATAAAAACCAAAATAAAGAATATCTAAAGGATAAGATGATTATAACCAGTCTTAGAAAAGTGCACCCTCAAATTTGAATAACTTAGCAAAAAAAATCTTTTCGAATCTCCTTTTCGCTTAACTTCACAATGCCTTTAGAACACTTAGAAAATAACACTTAAGAGTTACTAAATTTCAATGATTAATCTAAATAACTCAGGGTTAGCCGCATCACTTAAATAGAAATTAAACTAGAGATTAAAACAAACATAAATCAATTAAGAAAAAATTATAGAGATTTCCTCACTCTAATTCAAGAGGATATAAATCTTCCCTAAATCAAAAACATATTACATCATTGCATCCTTCAATTGTACCTCTACTTCTATCAATTTTCATTAGGAGGCTTTTTACATTGAAATTGATTTTTATTATTGAAGCTTGATTAGCATTGGGATAATACCTTGCTCTTTTAAGGGACTAAGGCTGATCCCTACTAAATTAGCTTGTTTAATTACTTTAACAATTATTAGTGAGACAGGACCTTGTTCTTCTAAAGGACTAAGGTCATTCCTTAACAACTTTAATTGATTTCGATTTTGTGATTGGCAGTGTGAAAGAATCTTGCTATTCCAAGGGACCAAGATCGATCTATCAATCTTTAGCAATTATTTTAATTCAATTATTCAATTAGTACTTCCAATTACTTTAGTTTTTCAAGCAACTTTCAAACAACAAGTCTCCTTTGTTCATCCAATTAAAAAAAATAAAAAATTCTTTTGAAAAAGAAGAATAGATAACCCTCATCTAAAATTAAGCTTAGAAATCAAAATAATTAGTCATTGACCCATTCATATCTATTATAATCCTGAGTTTAAGTCTAAGTTTAAGTGATAGGGAACTATGAATGATAACATTTTAATCACTAAAATTCAATAAAGCGTTCTAAATTCATAAAGAATTTGGGAAAATTTGAAAAAAAATTATGCTTGCTTCATGTTTATAAGGGAGCAAATTTCTAAGAATTTTAAGAAAAGTTATCAAAAGCTTAAGTAAGTGAATATCAAGATACATAGTTTATCTTTTCCCCCCATACTTAAGTTATATATTATCCTCAATGTACATAGGACAATGCAAATCAAAATTCAAGTAGGAGAAAAAATAACATAAAAATAATAAAGGAAAAAGAATTGGGACTTCCTTGATTTTAGCATTGATCCTTGTAAAAAATTAAAGTTTGGAATTTGAGTTCCATTGAACCTTTAAGCGCATTGTTTTGTCTACATCAAAATGAACTAACTAAAAGAAAGATGAAAAGAAGTTAAACTAAATAAGATAACTAAATAAAGCTACTGTTGCTAATTCAAGTATCTGAATGTAGTCTCTTACAAACTTATAAGTCATCAAAAGATAAAGTAGTTATAGGGTAATAAGTAGTTAGTTAAGAGTACAATGATCTAAAATAGAAAAAGTAAACTAAGTCTTTAAAAAAATGAAAAAGGAAAGATCACTCTTCATCTTCTTCTTCTTCTTCCTCCTCCCTAATCTCATCTTCATATGACTCCTCAACCGAATCAAGCTTAGGCATAGGTGGTGAAGGTGGTGGTTGAATCCTCAAGTAGGTCATAATCGCATCCTGTGTCATCAAAGCATAATCTACCTTATGTGTTACAATCTACTGCTTCTTTAATATCGTCTTGTGTAAACTTCTTGAATATGCCAATTACTAGGGAAGATGATGAGTTTGATTGATGCTGTGATGATGAGGAAGTAGCCTAACTAACTGGCTCATGAGATTCACCTTTAGGTGCTATTGGGAACTTCATGGCTTTGATGGCATCATAAATTAGGGGCATAGGAGGATCCAATACTAGCATGTGAGGTACATTACAATAGGTGGGGAAGTTTCTCACTAGGCCAATGATAGAGGAACTTACAAAAACATACTTTGAATAAGCCTCGGTAGCTTCGTTCTTTAGAACTAAGCTATCCTTAATCCTAAATTGAGGGGTTGTCAATTAGCAATAATGTGTAGATACAATATATCCCTTTCATTAACAATAGCCTAACTATTCCCTCTGCTAGTAAAACCCTTAGCTAATATGTAATACATTAGTCTAAGAGTAAGATTGATTAATTTATAAGCTTTTGACCTCCTTAGGTCATAAGCTCTTCGCTCTCCCCTAATCAAATTCCTTTAAACAAATGACTCATATACTCCTTGAGGTAGTTTATATGGTAAATCCATATAATCTTGATTCATTATATAATCAGTTGAATATAGACCCATATGCATAGCTACGTCATCAATTGGCATGGTTACTTTGGTGCCATTGTACCTAAAATGGATAGTATTTTACCTATCTTGTGAGATATTATCAAAGCCTAACCTAAATGTACTAAGCATGTCCAAAGTTAACTCTTCGTACATTGGCCCATTGATGGTTAATAGTTGATCCTAACCTCCAAACTCAATCAATAGCCTGACCCTAACCTCATAGCTAACCTGGGCAAGTACCTCTTAGTTTAAGTATGTGGTCTGGTTGAAATCTTTCATAGACAAGCGGGCATATCTCTTTCATTGACATGAGTTGTGAAATGTTAAGAAAGGATTTTGAGAGATGGTACCTAAGTTTTTGTGTACAGCATGTTTAACTCTTGGCATGATCTGAAATCAAAACAGAAAAAAAAAGTTCAAATTTGCTAAAAGCAACACTCCATGTTACATAGACAATGGTTAATTCAAGAATTGAACTCAAATGTCAATCTCGGTTCATTACTAGATTATTATACCAAGCAATTAAGGTAATGGTTGAATTAACAAAAAGATTTTGTAGTATAATGCTAATGTTGCTATAATCATGGATTAATGCATTTATAAGATTGTTTTCAAAATTGAATCCTAATTTTATGTATAATCTCTATAAGCTTTAGCATTAAATATACAAATCCTTAAAACTTTATTCAATAATTGAACTAACAAAATTTCATATGTTGAAATATTAGTTTCGTAAGCATTGATTAATAAAATCATAAATTAAATGAGATACTAAATTTTGATCTTGAATTAAACCTATAATTTCATAATCTTAGTTAGCATGAACATAAGCATTCAATATACACTTGACTGAAAACTTGTTTTCCACACAATTCATATGCAATTATTAATAACAACTCCCCTAATTCTAATATGAGATTAGGACATATTACATAATATTGTATTAGTAATTATAATTAATATGAGAGAATTCATGGAATTTGTCTAATTTGCACAAGAACGTCAATCACAACATGTTTTTAGATTTGAACATGAATCGCATTTATCATAAAGTAAGAACAACATCAATTTCATAGTTTTTATCACTCTTTCCCACTTTCTTTCACTTTATCACACCCTCTTACTCTTTCCTTTGCTTTCCTTTATCGTGGAAAATCTTCCTCACATTTAATGTGTTTTCCTTGTGATTTCTAGTAGATAATGAATAGATACATATTTTATTACATTATCTATACTAAATCACTCTAAGAAATTCAAATTTCTATACATCCATGACAAAGTTTTCTCTTGAAAAACTAAGTAAAGTCGAATTTTCACAAAATCTAATAACAAATCTATGAAAATAAGGAGATAAAGATGATGTACGTATATTAGATTGTCATGCACCTGCTTTGATCGTTGAGTTTCAGGAATTTTTGAGGCAAGTATAGAGAGAGAGTGGAGAGGGATATGTGTGTTAGAGAGAGAGAAAGCATAGAATGAAGAAGATGAGGAAATACACGAGACATTTGAATTTGAAAGTGACCACAGGTAAGGATCATGACCATGGAGTGTAGCCACGTTCCTTTCCTTTTTATCCGATTCTATAAACACTACATGTCTATAGGCAAGGACCATGGACATAGTCCTAGTCATAGACCTCTCGTCTAAAATTTCTCAAATTCCTTTGGAAATTAATTTCAAGAGGATCACGACCTAAGTTCATAAGCGTGGACTTTGGTCATATTCTTCTTGTGATTTTGGAAAATCAATCTTATTTTGATTCCTTCGACTTAGTTCCCTAAAATTACCTGAAAATCTAAAAATTAATATGAATTGAAGCACAAGAATTGAGACAAATAACAACTGAATTGGATGACAACTTCAATAACTAATATTGCCTAACTCGATTAAAAAACTAATTTTAATGCAAATTGCTCAAAGTAGGATAAAAACTAATAGAAAATTGTGATAAAGTTGAACCAACTTCTTGTATGACACATAATAAATGAAATAAACTAAAATAACTAAAAATTAAAATGACCAAACTTAGGTTTCCTCCCAATGAGTGATTTTGTTTTACGTCTTTAGCATGACAGTTGACTTTTTCTTTCTTCAGTTTGTTTTTGAACTTGCTAGTTTAGGATTTTGTTCTATGTGTCTAGGCAAATATCCTTGTAGCCTTTCAGTGATTGTTTTAGCTAATTGCCCTAGCTAGTTCTCTAAATTCCTTACTGAAGCTTTTGTATTGCTTAGTGCAGCTTCATTAGCTTGGAATTGTGCATCTAAACTCTAGATAAATTTGTTAGCAATTCTTTAACATTTGAGGCCTTGTCGTAATACTACACATTCAGATTTTGCTACTATTGTTGGCCTCCCTAAGAGAAGTTGGGATGATTTCTCCAAACTAGGTTATAAGTGTTGCCGAAAGGATTGTTTACAAAATGATTAGCAACAAAATTCACATCTTTAGTTTTAGTTAAAATTTCATCCTACACTAAATTTATGGGTTTCATTAGCTCATCAATCTTTTTACTTAAATTTTCAATCTGAGCAATCAATGTAGTTATAAAATTATGTCATATTTTCTAAACATTTTCACTTCGACTCTTATATTATCCTACTGCAAATAATTCATTGCCATGCCTTCAAGAAGATTTTAGGCCTTATGTGGTGACCTAGCACTCATGAGTGCCTCCAGCTGCAGCATTACTCGTTTGATATGTAGAATAATTAAATCCATTATAAAACATTTGGATTTGCATCTACTAAGGTAATTCGTGGTGTGGATACTTCCTCAACAATTCCTTAAATCTCTCCTAAGTGTCATAGAGAGTCTCATCATCAAATGGAGCAAAAGTAGAAACTTTTATTCCTAATTTTTGCTGTCTTAGTGGGTGGGAAATATTTTCTTAGATCTTTTTCTACTAAGGATTCCCAAGTCATAAAAAATCAAGTTACTCTTTGGCCTTAACTCATAGAGAGAATGGAAATAACCTTAACCTTATCACATCATTTGAGACACCATTGATCTTGAACATGTCGTAGTTCTCTAGGAAATTTAAGATATGATTATTGGAGTCCTTGTTAACTAATTCATTAAATTGGACAAATTGTTGGACCATCTAGATGATATTGGGTTGAATTTGAAAATTAGTTTGAATTGTAGGCCTTAAGATGCTGGACTCGGCTTCAGTCACCATTGGTTTGGTGAACTTCATGAGCACCTTGTTAGCATCATCATTGTTACTTCCCTTATTTAATGCCATGTTTACGTTCTCAATTTCATACTCATTGTTTGAATCTTCTGATTCTTTCTTTAATTTGAGTGGTAAGATTTGATCCACAGTTTCATGGTTTCTTCTACTGAGATGCCATACTATTCTTTCAATCTCTAGATCAAATTCCACTAAATTACTACTGTTACTCCTGTCATAAACAAGAAAGATTCAGAACTTAGTAATAATATAAAAAGAGAGCAATATAAAAAATAACTAAAGAAAGAAATATTACGAATATGTTAACATAATTGAAGGATATAGGATTTTTGCTAATTTCCCAATTAAACTAACCTGTTGGTTTCTCGGCAATAGCACCACAAACTTAATGGAATGTATATAATAAAAGATTTAGTGGAATAAAATAAGAATAGAAATTAACGATTATAATGATAACATAAAATAAATACTTAAAGATAAAAAATAAGAAAACTAATTAAAACAACTAATGAATAATAAAAGCAATAAAGCAACTAAATTAATAAAAAGATAACATATTCCTCAATAAATCTTTAGTGTTGTTTACTACCTACTCCTGAGTGATATATTCATTCTCAATAGTTATATTGGACCATAGAGATTCCTATTATGAACAAACCAAACTCATGTCTTTAGCTAATTCTTAATCTTAAAACCTTCTTTACCTAAATTATTTTTGAATATAGTATCACAGGATTGCATGACACTCTTGATTCCCACTATTAGGTTGCCCTAATCCCTAAAAACTAAACTATTAAACATTTTGACTAGCCAATTTTGCTTTATTGTGTCAATTAGTCATACTAAATGCTCTTATAAACTCTACAATAGACTCTAACAATAACTCAATCATTGGTATATTGAATTAAAACTAATAATATAAACAATGCAATTAGATCACAATATGCAATATCATAGATTGAATTTCATTAACAAAAATCTCCCTAGAACATAGATTTCAACAATGATTTACTAAGTAATCAAAATTAAAACATGGAAATAATATAAAAGAAAAGAAGAGAGGAGCCCCCCTTTATAATTTTATATCCTACTAATTTATGCTTAAAGGGCTCTCTTCGTAACCTTAAGTCTAAGCATTGATTTATAATAAGTGTATAGATACTTTATTTTTGCCCCCATTTTATTTTTAAAAATTTTTAGAATAGGTTAAATGGTTCTAAATTAGGAAAAATACAAAAAAAAAAAAGAAAATTAAGGAAAACCCCAAAAATAAGAAATTTAGAAAAATACAAAAAATAGAAAAAAAAAGCACAAAAAATATGAAATCTAGGAAAAAAATCAAAAAATAGGAAAATAGGAAAAACACAAAAATAAGAAATTTAGAAAATACAAAAAATGAAAAAATTTAGAAAGTAGAAAAGTCATAAAAAATTGAAAAATTGAAAAAGATAAGAGATTTAGGGAATTTAGAATAGAGTTTTAATAAATTTAGAAAGAGGACCGTTAGACTTAGGCTTAAACTTAAATCAAGCTTAGGCTTACCTAATCTATATATAAAATTTCATTATACATATGGACAAAGTATAGGCTAACGGCCTAATGTACATTGGGTTTGATTTAGGATTATGGGTTCAAATTTCACTAAAGGCAAAAAAATGGCTTTTACCCTTTTCTTTTTTCACTCCTTATGCTACTATATGTCAAGGCATCATTGGGTTACATGTCCGATTGTGATACGTAGCGCTCTACAATTGACCTTGATAACACATTTTATTTATCCCTTTTTTCTACTTCCCTTTCCTTTTTTACCCCTTACTTTCTCATATTTTTTTTTTTAAAAAAAACCCCTACACAAGGAAGGGGGTTCATTTGCTTACACATACATACAAGAACTCTCTCTCTCTCTCTCTCCACTATCTTTCTCCCTTAACCTATCCTTCCCTTACTAAGTCGAACACATATACACACACACACACATAGAAATTAGACTCGCACTTTCTCTCTTTCGCTTACAGGAATAAACCACAATAGACACTAACCTACTCCATCCTCTCACACAGCACCGATTACCCCGAACGCTTACATAATCGGTCCTTACTACCTCTTTGAACACCATTACGCACAAACATACATAAATTCACCCTCCCCCTCTCGACTCCCTCTCTCTTTCTCTCACTGAACCAACTTCACTCTCTCTCTCTCTCTTCACCATAGTTACACACATACTCACCCTTCACTCCCTCTTCGAACACCATCATGCATGAGCATATATCGAACTAACTCCACTCATTCAATTGGACTCTCTCCCTTTTGCACACAAATATGGCTATACTTTCAATTACTGTCCTCCAAACACCCAACCAACATGCTTCATTCATCTAAGCAACCACTACGTTCACTTTGCTACCTTTATAAGACTCATACCCTAACAATACTGACGGCTTACCATCAAAAGTCATCTAAATATCGCTGCACTTGAACCAACACCCTAATCTCCAATAGAGTAGGCACGAAAGTAGCCTTTCCCGGTTGTTTTGGCCATTAAAACAGCCTCTAAAACACATCCTTTGATGTGCTACATGTGACCAGACCTGAACTCGCCATTCGACTCACTCCAACTCGAGATCCGACCCGATTGAGCTAGGTTTGACTTACATACCCAACTTTAATCAAAGCTTGATCTAGCTTTGTTCTTTGTTTTATAGTTTGGTTATAATTATTATTATTATTTATTTATTATTATTGTTATTATTTATTTATTTATTATTATTATTATTATATGCTAATGTAATATGTAATCGTAAATTAAAGAAAAAAGAAAAATCTGAAAAAAGAGAAGAAAAAGAAAAAGAAAAAGAAGAAAAAAAAAAGAAAAGAGGAAGAAGCATTTAATTTAATTTTTATTTTTTATTTTCACATTTTAACCAAAAAAACCAAAAAAATAATAATAATAACAATACAAAGTAAAGGAAGAAATAATAAAAAATAATAATAGTAAATATAATAATAAAGTTATCTTATTACTTAGAAAATTAACTTTACAAAAACAAATAAAAATAAATGAACTTTTTTTTTTTCAAATTAGGACTATTTTAGAGTTTCCAAAAATAAAGCCTCGATTTAAGACCCTTTAGGAAATTTTCTTTAAATAAACTCAACACTGGTAAATAACGTAAACACGATCTTCTTTCAAAAATTGCAATCAAATCACTCGCTAAAGTTTTCATGAAATGAACTATGAAGTCTGATCCCAAATAGCAGATACGTAGGCACTCGTATGTAAGTATGAGAAGACTTAAAATATGGACAATTTTATTTTTTTCATCTTTATAAATATTTGTTCAAATTAATTAAATTAGTTGCATGTAATAGGATTAGTTGTTTAGAAATTAAAAAAAAAATTGTATTATTGAAAAGCAAATTTAAAACTAGAAAGTTAAAAAGTGGTATCAATTTATGGTTTAATAGGATAGCCTTTGGATCTAGATTTCTCGTTTTAGAAAACTATTTTGTAAAATTGTTTTTCTCATTAAAGATTAGTAGCTAAGTTATAACCAAACTACCCAATTGTTTATAACTTAATTTTTTTCCAAACTCTAGTCGAGTGATGACTCCAAAGCATTTTCAAAATACAAAAGAACCGATTTTTCTTTAAACCCTAACCCTAGTTGAGGGTTAGTATTAAATGGGTAGGGTTTAATACTGATTGGTTTAAAGAAGATTAATTTATAAAAGAACCAAAAGGGAAAAAACTAAGCTTGACAACATAGCGACTCTACTAAGGATTTCAAGAAAGCTAGCCACTTGAAAACATTACCAAATTAAAATTACTTTTCAAAATACCCATGTTATTTAGTTATTTGTTTATTTATTTGTATATTTATTTGTTATTGACTTCATGTGTATATTTTGTTTTGGTTATCATTTTTACTTTACATATAATATACATTGGGACATGGGGGGAACATTTGTTGCATAAAAAATGCAAGGTAGATGCAGTCAGACTCATGCCATCTTAGGACTTTAGGAAGAGGGCCATTATATAAGCTTCGAGCATAGTAGGGTAACCATTGTTTGAGGTTGTTTAGGCTACCCTACTTAAGCTTGATGTAACCAATGAAAGTGTTCTTTAATAAGTAAGGTCACAAAGCTTAAGGACTTTTCAGAACCTACCCTAATTGTATATATCCCCCTTTGAGCTTGAGTTAATACATTACCTTAAAGAATTACAACCTTACCAATTGTTTAAATGTTTTAATGCAATCAAATTTTTTTGAAAATAACAGTAAGGTTGCAACTTAAGGAGTAATGTATTAACCTAAACGATCCTAATATTTGCATATTTCTACGTACTTTCTTTTGTTCCATTGATGATTGATTCTTGTCCATAAAATGTGTAGATCTAGAATGGCAGACAAACTAACAAACAATTAGGACAGTGATAGTCCACAGGACATCTCTAGGATTCATGAGTAGCTGCTGAGGGATGAGATCACTTATTTGAAAGAAAAGATAGAGTGTTCTGAAGCTCACAACTAGGCCTTAAGGTCCCTTCTGGCACAGGTCATTAGGGAGACTTACGGGATAATAGAGGACCTTAAGACTCGTATACGAGACTTAATGTAAGGTTTTTCCAATTCAGATCTAAAGAGCCTAGAAAAAACATCAAATTCCTAAATAAATGTTAGGTTCTTTGCCTTTGTTTTTGTATTCTAGTCTTTTTTTCAAAATAATAAAGCTCTCTTTAATTAATTGTTCTCCATTCTTTAACATTCCTATCTCTATAAATAGTGTTTCAATAAACATTTATCTAACCACTATTCCTTCTCATTTAGGAAAATGTAAATAAAATCTCATAGACTTGTAAATAGCATAAGAAAAAAAATCACTATCCTTATTTGTAAATAATTTTCTTGTTTTCTATACAATAAAACTTTATCTTGCTCTCTCTCTCAAAAAAAAAAAAAAAAGAAAAAGAAAAAAGAAATAAAAAGAAACAAAAATTGAAAAAATAAATTGCCGACGGCTATAAATCCTTATGGGCTTAAGGAGCCAACACAAGCTTAGGCCTTCGGCCTACTCAAGTAGCTAGCCCAAATACTTGGTTCCCAACCTACACAAGACCCTTCGATCTATTAAAGAAGCCAACATGACCCCCTTAGCCCATTCAACATGAACACAAGCCCCTTGGCCTATTCAACCCAAACATGAGACCATTTAGCCCATTTGGCCAAATGTTCAATCTAAACACCAACCTTGGGCCTATTCAAGGCAGTTGACCCAAACACAACCCTTAGCCCATAAAGGTAACCAAGCCAAGCCAAGCTAAAGCCCCTGGTTTATTTAGAAAGTCAAGCCCAATCATAAATCTAGCCAAAACACAAAGTCAAATACTAAGGCATGATTCGAAAAATCGAGGTGTAAAGCTAATCTTTACCTTAGGAAAATAAATATAGATTCCTCTTTAAGAAATCGGTAACTCATTTTTTGAAAAGTTTAGGATGAGAAGAGGTAAACTATATCTTATACATTAGCCTGAAACGCTTTGAGAGTTGAGCAACATAATAGTGAGGATACCTTAGACTGATTCTGTAAAGAAGGTCCACTTTGAATGTGATACATTGATTAAAATGAAGTAAGGCATTCATTTCTAGTTCCCAAACACAATTATCTTTTGTTAACCCTATTAAACTAATTTAGAGAATTTTCAAATTTAAACCCTAGCAAGGCCCACCCCATAATGGGGCAATTTGGAGGTTAAGCTCATCGATTAGAAGATAGGGGTAAGATTGGTTTATGCTTGCTTAAGTAATGTTAATTCAAAAATGACTTTTATTTTTGATAAATTATCTTTCTTTGAAATGAAGAAGAGCTAATTTCCTTTTCAAGCACCTTAAGCCTATACATTAGAAAACCATGGATTTAGGGCCTTGAAGCATTTACAAAGCAAAAACTTAACAATAGAGACAATCACTCTGAGGGCTAAAAGAAGAGAGAGAATAGTAAGAGATAATTAGGAAAAAGCAATAAAAAAATAAAGAAGAAAAATAGGCTGAAAAATTGGGCCCAAGTTTAAAACAAAAAGCCTTAAGAAATATTTCACATCTTAGTAAGGGCAGCAAAACTAAATAAAAAAGTAGGGAATCTAAGCCCAAAAAGCTCCTAAAAACACAAAACCTTGAATCATATTCTAAAGCTTAGAAACCCAAAATCTCTATACCCACTTTGAAGTATTTCTTACCTATGCTGAATCACATAAGGTCTTCCTACCTACAATACTACCCTTACATCATAAAAGCTCTTTCGATTTTAAAAGATAATTTATCTTTAATAAAAATTGTTTTTGAAACTGGGGTAAGCATATTTCTAATTTTTCCCTAAGTCTCTTGCCTTGTGCACTTGGGATAAATAAAAAGTATTTCTTGCAAAATAGGCCTTCTCATTAGTCCTTTTTGAAACCCTTGGATCAAAAGCCTAAATTCATAATGTTGAATAGAAAAAGACCTAACGAATTGATCAAGAAGTATCACCTACAAAATGGACTGTAATTTTTGGAATTGTAGTCGAAAACGAAATTTAGATTGAGAGTTAGTAAGGAAGCCCTCCTTGACTAAACTAATCATGGGTTATCGATTCCTTAAGAAATGCTTTAAAATCACAAAGCCTTATGACAAAGCCCTAAGGTTAGAGGCATTGAGAAACTCCACTTGATTACTAAGGATAGGGTTGGTTATAAGCTTGGTCCTTAAATAAGAATTTATACTTGTTGGCAAAACTTATATAAACAAAAACAAAAAAAGAGAAAAAAAAAAAGAAGAGAGAGAAAGTAAAGGCTTGTCATAAGATTTTTATCGAATCCATGTCAACTCGAGTAGCCAAGCTTTCAATTCATTCGTCTCCTTTTCAAGATGGTCACTTTTTTAAAAATTAACCTTGGTAGTCGAGATCTTTTTTTCTTATTGCAGTTTCTTAACTCTTTTTCAAATTAAGGGGCCTATCCTTAGTTCATTTTTTTTTTTTTGTAAATGGTTTTTCAACAATCCTTTTGTAAATACTTTTCCAAGTCAAGAAATTTTTCAAAATTGGTTGCCTTCCTTACTTTACTTCTTAAGTCCCTCATCAACTTCCCCTAGGGTTTTTAGCCAGCTCTTAGAGTGTTGACTTACTCTTTTTCTTTTTAGGGTTCCAACCAGCCTTTAAGGCGTTGTCTTATCTTTCTAGGATGTTGGCTAGCTCTTAGAGCACTAACCCTTCTTTTATTCATTTTAAGAATTCAGCTAGCTTTTAAAGCACTATCCCATCTTTCATTTTAGGGATCCTGTTAGTCTTTAGAGTACTGTTTCATCTTTCTAAGCTACTAGCCAGCTTTTAACCCTTCTTTTGTCATTTTCCTTTAGGATTTTTAATGAGCCTATAAGGTGCTCCTTTTCACTAAGTTGTCATAGCAAGCCCATAGGGTGCTTCCCTTACCAACTTTCTCTTAACAAGCCCATAAGGCGCTTCTTTTCATTAAGTTCTCTTAACCAGCCCATTGGATGCTTTCTTTTACCAATTTCCCTTATGCAAGCCCATAAGGCACTTCTCTTCACCAATTTCTCTTAAGCGAGCCCATGGGGCGCTTCTCTTCACCGAATTCTCTCAAGCGAGCCCAAAGGGTACTTCCTTTCATTCTTCAACTCCTCTCAGTAAGCCCACAAGGTACTCTCTTTTACTAATTTGTCTCAAGCAAGCCCATAGGGCATTTCTCCTCATCAAATCTTCTTAGCAAGCCCAAAGGGTACTTCCTTTCATCATCAAATCCTTTTAGTGAGCCCATAGGGTGCTTTCTTTTACCAATTCCTCTTAAGCAAGCCCAAAGGGTGTTTTCTCTCATCATCGATTTCATATAGGGCTGCTAGTCCCTAAAAGATGCTCTCGCCGAGGTTAGTCAACTCAAAGGAGCACTACCAAGTTTTCTCATTCTTTTAGGGTCCTAGCCAGCTCTAGGAGCACTTCACCCATTTCACCTAAGATAGTCAACTTAGAGGAGCACTACTAAGTTTATCTCGAATTGATTCCAAAAGTTAAGGTTGCTAGTCCTTGAGAGATGCTCCAACCTAGGATAGTCAGCTTGGAAGAACACTACCAGGTTTATCTCAAATTGATTCCAAAAAGTTAGGGTTACTAGTACCCGAGAGACACTCCTACTTAGGTTAGTCAGCTCAAAGGAGCACTTCCAAGTTTATCTGGAATAGATTCCAAAACATTAGGGTAGTTAGTCCCCAAGAGACACTCCCACCTAGGATAGTTAGCTCAAAGGAGCTCTACCAGGTTCATCTTAATTTGATTCCAAAAAGTTAGGGTTACTAATCCCCGAGAGATGCTTTCACTTAGGTTAGTCAGCTCAAAGGAGCACTGCTAGCTTTTAATTTAGGGTCTTAACTAGATTTAAGAGCACTTCACCCATTTCACCTAGGATAGTTAGCTTAAAGGAGAACTACTAGGTTTATGTTGAATCAATTTCAAAAATTAGGATTGCTAATCCCCGAGAGATGATCCCACTTAGGTTAGTCAGCTTCAAAGAGCACTACCAGGTTACAATTTAGGGTTTTAGCTAGCTTTAGGAGTGCTTCACTCATTTTACCTAGGACTGTCAACTCAGAGGAGCACTACTAGGGTTATGTTGAATCAATTCTAAAAAGTTAAGGTTGCTAGTCCCTAACAGACAGTCCCACCTTGGATAGTCAGCTCAAAGGAGCACTACTAGGTTTATCTCGAATCGATTCCAAAATGTTAGGGTTGTCAGTCCTTGAGAGATACTTTCGCCTGGGATAGTCAGCTTAAAGGAGCATTACTAGGTTTATCTTGAATCGATTCCAAAAAGTTAAGGTTGCTAGTCCTCGAAAAACACTCTTACTTAGGTTAGTTAGCTCGAAGGAGCATTACCGGGTTTTACTTTAGGGTCTTAGCCAGCTCTAGGAGCGCTTTACCCATTTCACCTAGGATAATCAGCTCAGAGGAGCATTACTAAGTTTATCTTGAATCAATTCCAAAAGTTAGGGTTGCTAGCCTCCGAGAGACGTTCCCGCCTAGGTTAGTCAACTCGAAGGATCACTACTAGGATTCACTTTAGGGTCTTAGATAGCTCTAAGAGTGCTTCACCCATTTCATCTAGGATAGTCAGCTCAAAAGAGTATTGTCAAGTTTATCTTGAATTGATTCCAAAAGTTAGGGTTGCTAGTCCTTGAGAGATGCTCTTGCTTAGTTTAGTCAACTCGAAGGAGCACTACTAAGTTTTAGTTTAAGGTCTTAGTCAGCTTTAAGAGCGCTTTACTCATTTCACCTAGGACAATCAACTCAAAGGAGTACTACTAGGTTTATCTTGAATTGATTTCAAAAGTTAGGGTTGCTAGTCTTCGAAAGACACTCTTACCTAGGTTAGTCAGCTCAAGGAGCATTACCAGGTTTCAATTTAAGGTCTTAGCTAGCTTTAAGAGTGCTTCACCCATTTCACTTAGGATAGTTAGCTTAGAGGAGCACTATTAGGTTTATCTTGAATCAATTCCAAAAGTTAAGGTTACTAGTCCTAAGAAATGCCCTTACCTAAGTTAGTCAGCTCAAAGGAGCACTACCATTTTTCAATTTAGAGTCTTAGCTAGCTCTTGTAGAGTTTCACCCATTTCACCTAAGAAAGTTGGCTCAAAAGAGCACTACCAGGTTATCTTAAATTGATTCCAAAACTTAGGGTTGCTAGTCCTTGAGAGATACTCTCGCCTTGGTTAATCAACTCATTTGGGCATAGCTAAGTTTTCTCATTCAATTTAGAGCCTTATTCAACTCAAGGAGTGCTTTGCCTACCATGGTTAGTTAGCTTATTGGGGCACAACCAAGTTTTCTCACTCTTTTAGCTCTAGAAGCGCTTACCCATTTCATTTTCTTTTAGGGTCTTAGTTAGCTCTAGGAGTGCTTACCCATTTCATTTAGTTTAAGGCCTTAGTCAACTCAAGGTGCACTTTGCTTGCCTTGGTTAGTCAACTTATTTGGGCAAGACTAAGTTTTCTCATTCTTTTAGGGTCTTAGTTAACTTTAGGAGTGCTTACCCATTTCATTCAGTTTAGGGCCTTAGCCAGCTCAAAGAGCGCTTCACCTACCTTGGTTAATCAACTTATTGGGGCATGACTAAGTTTTCTCATTCCTTTAGGATCTTAGCTAACTTTAAAAGCACTTACCCATTTCATTCAGTTGAAGACCTTAGCCAGCTTAAAGAGTGCCTCGCCTACCTTGATTAGTTAGCTCATTAGGGCACGACTAAGTTCTCTCATTCTTTTAGGGTCTTAGCCAGCTTTAGGAGTGTTTACCCATTTTATTCTCTTTAAGGCCTTAACTAACTTAAGGAGCGCTTTGCCTGTTTCATCTCGGTTTGTCAACTCATAAGAGCATGACCAAACTTCAATTCTTCTTTCAGTCTTTTGGACATCTCTTAGAGTATTACCTCTCACTTCACTAAAATCCTTAGTAGACCAAGCTTAGCATAGCTAACTAGCTCAAGATAATTTCCACTCTTGAAGCAAAAATAGTGTTTCTTGTCTTTATGGTAAAGTTTTGCTTAAACTTCACTACAAAGAAAGGCAGCTATAGATTCCTAATTTTTGCCCTCCTTTTAATTTTGATAATTTTTAGAATAGATTAAAGAGTACTAAATTAGAAAAAATATAAAAAAATAGAAAATTAAAGAAAACCCAAAAAATAAGAAATTTAGAAAAAATACAAAAAAAATAGAAAAAATCATAAAAAATAAGAAATCTAGGAAAAATATAAAAAAAATAGTAAAATAAGAAACACACAAAAATAAGAAATTTAGAAAATACAAAAAAATGAAAAAATTTAGAAAATTGAAAAGTCACAAAAAATAGAAAAATTGAAAAAGATAAAAGATTTAGGGAATTTAGGGTAGAGTTCTAATAAATTTAGGAAGGGGACTGTTGGACCTAGGCTTAAACTTAAATCTAACCCAAACTTATCTAGTTCATATGTGCAATTCAATTGTACATATAGAAAAAGCACAAGTTAGCGACGTAACGGATAAGCACTTAAACTTGCAATGGGTTTGGTTTGGGATCAAGGGTTCAAATCTCACTAGAGGCATAAAAATGCCTTTTAACCTTTTCTTTTTTCACCCTTGTGTTGCTACATGTTGAGGCATCATTGGGCTACGTATCTGATTGCAATACGTGGTGCTCTATAATTGGCCTTGACAACACATTTCATTCCCTACTTTTTTCTTTTCCCCTTTCTTTTTCTTCCCCTCACTATCTCATTTAAAAAAAAAAAAAAGGCCTACATGCAAGGAAGGGGGTCCATTTGCTTACACATACACACGAGGACTCTCTCTTTCTCTCTCACAAAACTAACCTCTCTCTCTCTACTATCTCTCTCTTACAAAGTTGAATACACATACACATAGAAATTAAACTCACACACACTCTCTCTAGCTCACTAGATTGAACCATAGCAAACCCTAACCTACTTCATCCTCTTGTACAACACCAATCACCCCAAACCCTCATATACTCAATCCTCACTCCCTCTCCAAACACTAACACACATCAACATACATGAAGTCACCCTCTCCCTTTGGACTCTCTCTCTCTTTCTCTCACCAAACCAACTCTACTCTCTAGACTCCCCCCCTCTCTCTCTTACCAAAGCCATACACATACCTAGCCCTTACTCCCTCTTCGAACACCATCATGCAAGAGCGCACACCAAACTAACTCTACTCTTTCGACTAGACTTTCTCCTTCTTGCACACAAGTATGGCTACACTCTTGATTATAATCCTTCAAACACCCGACCAACATCCTCCATTCGTCCGCACAATCGCTATGTTCACTTAACCACCTTTATGCGACTTACACCCTACTAATACCGGTAGCCTACCATCAAAAGTCATCCAAACACCACTATACTTAAACTCCCCTCCTAATCCTTAATAAAAAAGAAAAGAAGAAAAAGAAAAAGGAAAAGAGAAAAAGAGAAAAAAAAGGGAAAAAGAAGAAAAAAAAAAAAGAAAAGAAGAAGAAGCATTTAACTTTATTTTTATTTTATATTTTCACATTTTAACCAAAAAAAACAAAAAATTATAACAATAAAAATTAAAGGAAGAAATAATAAAAAATAATAATAAATTATCTTATCACTTAGAAAATCGGCTTTCCAAAAATAAATAAAAATATTTATACTTTTTTTTCATAAATTAGGACTATTTTAAAATTTTCAAAAATAAAGCCTTTATTTAGGACCTTTTAGGAAATTTTCTTTAAATAAGCTCAAAATGGGTAAATAACATAAATATGATCTTCTTTCAAAAATTACAATCAAATCACTCGCTAAAGTTTTCGTGAAACATACTATGGAAATCTTAACCCAAATAACGGGTAAGTAGGGACTCATATGTAAGTACGGAATGACTTAAAATATGGAAATGTTTATTTTTTTCTATCTTTATAAATATTTGTTCAAATTAATTAAATTAGTCACATGTAACATGATTATTCGTTTAGAAATTAGAAAAAAAGAAGAAGGTATTATTGAAAAGCAATTTTAAAATTGAAAAGTTAAAAAGTGGTATCTGTTTAGGGTTTAATATGATAGCTTCTGGATCCAGATCTCTTGTTTTAGAAATTTTTTTTGTAAAATTAGTTTTCTTGTTAAAGACCAATAGTTAAGTTATAACCAATCAACCCAATTGGTTATAACTTAGCTTTTTTCTCGACTTCGGT
This sequence comes from Lumnitzera littorea, assembly GCA_024138015.1. NCBI lineage: Eukaryota > Viridiplantae > Streptophyta > Magnoliopsida > Myrtales > Combretaceae > Lumnitzera > Lumnitzera littorea. The sequence continues at coordinate 46,017,816 of JAMXBB010000010.1, read as the reverse complement.
TGGGTGATGACTCTAAAGCATTTTTGAAATACAAAAGAATCGGTTTTTCTTTAAATTGTAGTCAATGGTCAATATTAAATGGGTAGGGTTTAATACTAGTCGATTCAAAGAAGATTAATTTATGAAAGAACCAAGAGGGAAAAAACCAAGCTTGACAAAGTGGACCTAGAATTACAAAGAAAACCTAATAAAAATAGAAAATTTACAAATCAATGCAAGTCTATAGTTGAGGTACATAACTGTAAAGCTTGGGCGCATACTTGCAATTGTCCAAAATCTCGAAATTTCAATGGAATTAAATGATGAAGGGATCACAGATAGGGCTACAGTTGTGGTTTACAATTGTGATCTCTTCAAAACTTTAATTCTTGCTTAAAATCTCTCTGGTTCCTTGTTCGGTCTTTGTTTTTACTTCAATTTAGCCTAAAACTTAGTAGGAACCTTCTAAACTTTATAAAATGCTCTATAAGTCCTTGAAAATGATAATTAAACCAATTAAGCTCAAAATAGTATAAAATTGACCAGAATAATATCCAAAATAGCACAAATTAATTGTAGAAATTGTATGATAAATTGATGTTATCAAGCATTCACCTCCATAACCTTACAAACTAATACCATAACCTCCTACAATTCATGTAGGACACATGAATATAGGGTATCACAATCTACCCCCTTAAACATATGATGTCCTTATCGTAAAACCTTAATATTGAGTCTAAGTTGTCCTACTTTTTCGATGTATGATTCTACCACCTTTTACCTATGGATCATCCTAAAAGCATGCCAAAAGTTACACCTAAGTGATACTCTTAACCCTCCCCTAACCACTAGTTTCTCGATTTTGATTTCTTCCCTTTCTTTCCTTTCCTTTAGCATGTCGTCTAAGAGTATAGGCTCTAGTTCCGTACGGCCTAAGGATTACTTGATTAACACACAAGATGTTTAGGGTGGTCAGAATGTGTGGGGTGATTAAGGTGCATAGGGAGGACTTAGTTTGCAACGTGTGTATGGTACTCAGCAATATGCCTAGTTAGAGTACAGGTAGATAAAGGTTGATGTTGTACAATTACTAAATGTTATGAATATAAAGGACAAGCCAATATAATAGAGATAGTGATGCAAAGAGCTTTGCTTATAGAATTAGAAGAAACATGTATCACCCATGCCAAATTTGAAAAAACATTACACGAATATTCTACCATAGTAGGTATTGAAGAATCAATTCATGAAATTTTAATGAATTTGAAAGAAATTTTTTTAAGAAGTAATTTGTATGGAACTTATAACACGTCTATATCTATAAAGGGTCCTCGATGTGTAATTACTTAAGACGTCTTACCATCTTCGATGGAAATCGTTGGTGTTATAGTATAGTAGCAAGAGTAGATTAGATATGATGTTTAAATGATTTAAGCTAATGCTAAAGCTTGGCGATGTGAGAGACAGGTAGCTAGGTAGCTAGATATGGACCGCTTCCTTAATGTAGCTAAGGAGTTTAATCTTAGGTCAGGTGATGCTATTGTTGCTGAAGATTGAATTAAGGAGTCAAAGATAGCAATTGCTATTGTAGAGGTATGAATGATAAGAAAGTAGACTGTGCAATCTTTATGTTGAAGGGAGGTGTATTAAAGTAGCGGGATAGTACCTTGCCTATAGTGCCTAATATGGGGAACTTAGATTGGGAAAGGTTCAAAGATATCTTCTTTAAGCACTACATCCCTAACAGTGTCGAAAGTAGATACAGTTGGCATATTAGACCCTCTAGTAAGGAAACTAATTTATGGTGGCATATGAGGCAATGTTAACCGCATAGTCCATTTCTTACCAAAGGCTTCTAATGAGATGAAGAGTCATGGGTTAGCCATTTCATTCAGGGGTTTGAGCTTGAGTTATAAGAGAGGCCAGTATTAATTTTAATTACTAGGTATTTTGAGGTAATAAACAAGGTTAACTACCTAAAGCAACTCGTGAGGAGGAAATAGGAGTAGCTAGCTCACAAGGCTAGGATAACCTTAAGGAAGTGGCCAATGCTAGGAATGCTATGCTAATGCCTAAGAAGGCAAGGAGATCAGCTTTTGGAATAGTGACTAAAAAAGGTAAAGATAACCTAATAGTAGCATAGCCTAGACCTATAGCCTTAACACCAACCGATCAAACCAGAGCTCCAATATTAGTAGCAAGATGTACACATTATTTTGGGCCACACAACATTTCAATATGTTAGTGGATAGTAGGGGTTTATTTCCTTTATCACAAAATGGGCATCTGAGTAAGGATTGTAGAGATGCCACTACTCACCATTAGGTTTTCTACGATAGGTGTGACTAAAGAAGGCATAGGATGGTTGATTATAGATAGAGATAGAGGGAGCTTGGAAGCTTAGGTGATAGGGATCATGGACCAATCATGCACTCTTGAGCTCGTGGGCTTGCTTAGTTAGCTCTTTAAGCTATTTGATTTGAGTTGAGTGTCGAGGAGCATTGCATTTCTCAATCTAACTTGCCGAGCTACTTTGGTCTCTAAATTATTCAGGAAGTTGTCGAGGAGATCAACCAACATGCTGAGTCGACCCCTCCGTAACAAACCTTAGTCCAAGCATTGAAATAGGATATAGCCAACCTTAGTAATGTCGAGGTCGAGCTAACAATTGTTAGGAGTTGATCATCCGAGGTCGACCCAAAAACGAGTTATCCCTTGTGTCAACCCTAGTCCAATCCCAATTGTCCAAGTTATTGAATTGTTGACCTTGACCTTACCTAATCGGAGATTACCCCTGCTCGAATAATAGTGTCATAAGGACTACAAAATTAGCAAACCATGCACACGCTATCCTTTTTTTTTTCTAACATCCATATTATCCTTTCTAATAAAGGACATTCTTTTGCATGATTACATTGATACCCTTATAAATTATTCCCTTTTTTTCCTTAGCTAGTAAGGATCCTTTTCTGTAATTTCCTATAACTTAGGACTTACCCTAATTGAGCACTATAAATACTTACAAATTATAATAGCTAGGCATAATACATAGAGAACATACTAAACTTTTACACTCTTTCGAGCCAAGTGTTATTCTACTTACTCTTGAGCTACTTTTATCTAACCTAATGAGCATGGATTAGTGGCAAGTAACTTTCATCCATACTTGTACATCATATCAAGTATGACCCGAGCTCATGTGAAGCACTGGTGCATCATATCCATTGATGGTACATAAGAACCCTTATTGAACCTTCAACTATCATTTATTCTTCGAACCATCCCGCAATCTGGACCTACCCCTTGGTTACGCGTGATATTAGGCTCATGTGTTCATTTACAAACTCATATCACTAAGGGGTACTAGTGCTAAGACCCCTGTTAGTTCCCAGAGTAGCACGTCCTTATTCAGTAGAGCCACGTTAGAGAGCCCTAACTAGAGTCTTCGCTCTTTAACACCATAACATCAACTCTAATAGAGACACCATAGTAGGTACGCTTTTTGGCTTATCCCATCATATTTATGCTCTCTTTGATAATGGCACATCCCATTCATATATGACTGAATCTTTTGTACCTGTGCATGGTTTGGATGTTATACCCTTAGATGCTCGCTTGTCTATCAACTCACCTTTTGTTAACTCACCTTTAGGAGTAGAATGGTCCTAAATTGAGTATGTCATGATATGAAGATAAATTTTAGGGGGAAAGTTTTACCAATTGATTTATTAGTGTTAGAGTTATTAAACTTCAATATTATTTTAGGAATGGATCGGTTGCTAAAGCATCATTCTACCATAGACTGCTATAACATGGTGATTTTCTTTAAGCCTCTAGGTGAAGAGCCATTCAATTATTAGTTAGAAATGTAAAGGCTAACTTGTATTCGAGATATGAGCCATAGGAGAAAGCTTACCCTAAGGGCCTTTATAATAGAACCAACTAAAGTTGAAGTCATGATAGAACGAGTGTTAGCTGTACAAGAATTCTATGATGTTTTCTTAAGAGAGCTACCTAGTATACCACCTAATGAGAGGTTGAGTTTAGAATTGACTTGATGCCAAGAACCACATCTGTCTCAAAAATGGCTTATACAGAATTGGTTGAAATGAGAAAATAACTATGAAAGCTATGGGATAAAGGATTTATCAAATTGAGTTTGTTGCCTTAGGGAACCCTAGTTCTTTTTGTGAAAAAGAAAGATGATAGTCTATGAATGTACATTAACTATCAAGATCTAAACTAAGTGACCATGAAGAACAAGTATGCCCTCTTAAGGATCAATGACCTCTTCGATTAGCTATACCGTGCACAGGTCTTCTCCAAAGTAATTGTATGGTTAGGTTATTATCAACTAAAGGTTAGATCAGAAGATGTAGAGAAGACAACTTTCAATACTAGATATAGGCTATATGAATTCCTAGCAATACCTTGTTGCCTTACCAATGTACCAACAACATTTAAGGATCTCATCTACAATGTCTTGAAGAAATATTTAGACAAGTTTCTTAGGTGTTTATTAATGACATTCTCATTTATTCAAAGAGCAAAAAAGAGCATGAACAACATTTGAGGATTGTTTTAAGAAAACCAAGAGAAGAGAAGTTGTATGTTAAGTTTAACAAATGTAAATTTTGGCTTGAGTAGGTTGCGTTCTTAAGCCATGTTGTAAATAGAGATGGAATAGCCGTAAACCTAGAGAACATAAAAGTAGTAGTTGATTAGCAAAGACCTACCATAGTGTCAGAAATTTGAAGCTTTTTGGGATTAGCAAGTTATTATAGGAAGCTCGTAGAAGGGTTTTCTAAAATGGTTTGATCTAGTTAACTTAGAAAGGGGTGAAGTTTGAGTGGGATAATAGATGTAAGATGAGCTTCCAACAGCTAAAAGATAAACTTGTGATGACTCTAATTTTAGCATTACCTATAGTAGAGAAGAATTTAGTATTTATAATGAAGCCTCCGTATAATGACTACGGTGTGTTCTCATGTAGGACGGGAAGGTGATTGCTTATTCCGCCCATCAGGCTCAAGTTGTATAAAAGGAACCACCTGATATACAATCTAGGGTAGGCAACTATGGTACATGTATTGAAACTTTAGATGCACTATCTGATTAGCAAGAGTTATAAGGTATATACAGATCACATGAGCCTTAGGTATTTCTTTACACAAAGGGATTTGAATATGAGTCAAAGGCATTGGTTGGAGCCAATAAAGGACTATGACTTAGACATTTAGTATTACCTAAGAAAAGTCGCTGTGGTGGCTAATGCTCTAAGCAAGAAGAGAAAGGGAAATCTAATATGTTTGATTACTTCACAATGGCCTTTACTTGAGTAGATGCTCTGACTTGAGCTAGAAGTTGTAACTAGAAAGGTAAGTGGTAGATTAGTAAGCTTAAGAGTACAGCCTACTTTGGTAGACCAAATTAAGGCCACACAAAATGAAGGTTAAGGTATTTAAGAGATCAAAAGCAAGATAGATGCATAGAAGTTTATAGTTAATGCCGAAGGGGTTTGGAGATTTAAGGTAGGTAATGTATACTTGAGTGAGTAAGGTTGAAAAATGAATTACTTAAAGAAGTGTACTACTCTACGGCCAAAATACACCCGAGTAGCATAAAAATTTATAAAGACTTGAAGGATCACTAATGGACTATCGACCTCAATACCAATCACTTGAGCTCATTTTTGAGGTCATCAAAGCTTGGTCAAACACATGTTTACTTCCCAACATGCCAAAGATAAGCTTCCGTATCTGGATAGTCTATAGCTTAACTCCTTACACTATGCTAAATTATGAACATTAACTACTAAGGTTGATCTCCTTAATGTTGAGGTCCTTATCCTAAGTCCCTAGTTGCCAATCAAACCAGCTATACCTCAAGATCACTTTAGTAAAGCCTAAGTTCTTCTTTATTGACCTATTTTCACCTTTAAGCAACTCAGTTGCAACACTACACTACCCCAAAGTGTGGATCAAACTATAGCATTACATTTATCTTCACTTTTTTGACATTGACTATATTCTTTTTGTTTCATTTGTCTTATTTGCTCTTTTTAGCATATACTAGGTTTATTTATTCTTAAATTACCCTTTTGTGATTTTAGTAGAACATATGCTGACTTAAGGACTTACTATAAATATTCTCAAATTCTTATAGCCAGAATCATCAACTAATTATTAATGAATATTCTCTTCCTATTCTTACGAGAAACAGTCTCCAAGTTATACCCTTACACTCTTATCTAATATTGCTAGTAGCTCGAGATTAGTGGTAAGTGGACCTTAGTCTTATGAGTCATATTAGGTGGAGGCTAAGTTGTGTTGTGTTCTCTGATGAGTCGTATCAATAAGATAGCTTCACAAAGCTACTAGAAATCAAACCCCATTACTCTTTCTTTAATATTTCAAAGGACTACTCCCCTCTAAAGTAAGCTATAGTGATAACTTGAGCTCCTAGGTACATCAACCATTATTAGTGGAACAACATAAAGAGAGAGATAGTTAAGCATGTGTCCAAGTTCTAGACATGCCAATTAATTAAAATTGAGCACCAAAGACTAGGTAAAGAATTGCAACCGTTATTGGTACTTAAGTGGAAGGGGAACATGTAACTTTGGACTTTGTCATTGCCATACCCAAGACCTTAGTAAAATATAATGTAGTGTGCATGAATGTAGATAGGTTAATTGAGTTGGCTCACTCTATTACCATTAATATCAAATGCCAATTAGGAAAATTTGTAAAGTTGTACATACAAGAATTAGTAAGATTACACGGAGTACCAATAACTATCACTTCCGACAAGGACACTCGATTTGTTAATAACTTTTGGAAGAGACTATAAAATGCTTTAGGCATGAAACTTCAGTTTAGCATTGCCTTTTACACTCAAACAGATGGTCAGTCAAAGCATACTATTTTAGTAGTTAGTGGGATGAACATTTGGCCTTGGTAGATTTCACTTATAATAACAGCTAATAGGTGACTATTCAAATAGCCACTTATGAAGTCCATTGTGGACGAAAGTGTAGGTCATCCATCCATTAGGATGAGGTAGGTAAAAGACAGTTGATAGCCCTAGACATATTATAAGAAGTGGTAAACCAAGTTTAAGTGATCAGGCAAGGGATGTAGCCCACATAAAGCTAATAGAAGAGTTATGTTGATAAACGTTGTTGCCCTTTAAAGTTTCATGTGAGAAATGAGGTATTATTGAAGATCTCACCATCTAAAAGAATACTTAGATTCCATTTGAGAGGGAAGCTAAACTCAAGGTATGTTGGTCCTTTTAAGATCATAGAGAAGATTGGCATGGTAGCCTACAAAATAGAACTTCCTCTAAGGCTAGAGTATGTACACAATGTGTTTCATGTGTCGATGCTGAGGAAGTACAAGAAACACAACCTAGATTAGGAGGAAGAGTAGTATGTGTAAATAGTGGATCTAGAGCCATTAGAATTATTACCAAACATGTCTGTGATTGAGCAACCCATTAAGATAGTGGATACTAAAGTGTAGAAGCTAAGGAGAAGAGTTATGCCCTATGTTAAGGTGTAATGGTTGAATAAGTTAGAATGGAATGCAAGAGTTAGAGGAGGAGATTAGATGGAAGTATTCAAAGCAATTCTAAGACTAAGGTGAGTAACTTTCGAAGAAAAAAATTTGTTCAAGGTAAGAGGGAGGGTAGAGGGAGCTATAAAAATAGTAAAAATAAAAAATGGAAGAAATAATTATAAAATAAGTTTAACAAGGGTTTGGTATGGCATGTAAATAATCTTGGGATAACAGGGGCATAATGGTCAAGAGGAAGTTTAAACCCCACTATCTTACTCTTTTTTAGGTTTGTTTAATTATTAAGGACTCTTATTTGGATACCCACTCTCCCATACCCTTCCCTTATGTTTCTTTCTTTTGGAAAAGAAGAATACTTGTAGAAGGCCCCTCAAGATTAACCTAAGGTTCAGTTTTTAGGAGATTTGAGCATCAAGAGTGAAGGAAACCCAAGAAAATGCAAAGGAGCAATGTCTTTTAGTAAGTGTCTAAATTGTAGTCTTGTTTTCTTCAAGAAGATGTTATGAAACCAAGGAAAGGTTTGTTTTTGTAGTGTTTAAGTAGTTATTTTCTAGGTTGGAGCCCCTTTGTCTAGGAAGTTGGAGAAAACAAAGTTCTTGATAAGTTCTTCTATGGCTGTATGGAAAATTCGTTTAATGGATGGGAAAAAACATGAAGAAAACTAGTTTTTACAATGTTTCTAAGGATGTGATTTGTGTTAGGTATTGTTATTTCAAGCCTAAAGGTAAGTTTCACTCTTGAACCCTTATCTTTATTAAAGTTAGAATCTTTAGTATAAGTATATTGTAGTTGATTTAGATTTGTTAGAGAGGGAGAATGGATTTGTACTAATGTTTATCGGGTATTTGAGAAGAGGAACCATGGTATATTGATGTGGGAAGGAACCTGGAAGGAGGGTGTTTGCATTTAGATTCAAGGTTAGGATTAGGCATGGAAGGAGTTATGGACTACAGTTTGCGAAATATTGCTAATTGTAGTTGGTGCCTCGACTCCATGCTTAGTAGGGTTTAGATGCTGTAGGCTAGAAAAACTTACAAAATGTGAGTTCTTGTTGGTATTTGGATGCTAATCATTCTATCATATAGGTACCATGTTAGTAGCAGTGTATAGAAAGTTCTAAACTCGTTTCTTGTAGCTTTTCTAACTTTCTTTTTTATTCTAAAATTTCTAACATGATTTTAAACAAGTCTTCTACATCAAAACAATTACAAGCTTCTTTTCTTTAAAGATTGATTCATGAATTCTAAGTAGAAACTTCAAGCTTAAGGAAGGGTTAGGGCATAAGGTGTAAGTATCAATGTTAATGGTTAGATTAGGGGCTAAATTGGTTATTTGTGTAGTTTATCAGGTTGTAGAACATCAAGAAATGCACTAAGCAATTTGTTGGAGTTAGATATGAGAAACACGTATGTTTTGTTGCGCGTGCAAGGATAGTAACTTAACTTGACTTACTTGAACTCAAACTTTAATAAATGTGTGTTACTTGTGCTTAGCTTTGGCCTCCTACCTAGCAAAGCACATGGTGATCTTTGCTCGACACTATCCTAAGTAGAGTCTCGCACTAAGACAACTTAGTTAGATCTAGGTGGGTTACATGGTGCTATAGAAGGCCTAGCACCAATACTTATATAATATTATATATTGATTTCTTGTAGGGGTCAAGAGTTACCCCAATTTTAGGATATTGAGATGGTGATGTTTGTTGGACTTATTTAATAAAAAAGTTAACTAGTGTTTATGGTATGTTAGTATATCTACTTGTTTATGCATGTATGAGACTGTGATGGATTGATCATGCTTATGTGGTTTATACTCTATACTGGGCATTAGTTCACCTTTTGGAGGTTATGTTTTTAGCTATTGTTGAGCCTAAAAATTTTCTGTTTTCATTATTTTCCTTTAACCTAACCTATATTAAACCCTTTACCCATTCAATATAAACCATTGGCTAAGAATTAAGAAAAATATAATTTTTATATAAATTTAAAAAAAATTGGAGTTGTAACCCAACTGGGGTTGAGAAAAATGTTAGGTTAAAATCAATTAGGTGGATCAATTTTAATTTAGCCACCAATCTATAGAAAAAATCATTTTTGAAAAAAAAAAATCATTTTTGAAAGCTAAAGATATTGAATTCGGGGGTTATCTTATTAAACCCTAAATAGATATTACTTTTAACCTTCCAAATTTAGTATCATTTTTCAAAATACCCTTTTTGACTTGAAAGATCTACCCTAAATTTACAAACAAAGGAAATTAACTTTTATTTACACTAAAGGGAAGAAAATAAGAAATTAAATTAATTACAAAATGGAAAATAAAAGAAAAAATTTCCTATTTTAAGTCACCCCATAGGTGCTTATATACCCCTTAATAATAATCAAACTTTCCGTAGTTTAGTTTTATATGAAACTTTAATTTGTTGATTTCTTTTAATTTTTTTGAAAATGATCGGTTTTACTTTTTTACTCATTTTATTTTTATTTAAGAAATTTTTCCAAAAGGGTCCTAATTTTATTTCTTTATTTAAAAAAAATCTAAATAAAACCCTATACTTTGAAAGAGGGCCCATCATATATATATATTTTTTTATTTTTGAAATTCTTTTCTTAAGAGGGAGAACACTTTCTTATTTAATTTTTTTTATTTGAAAATTAAAGGAAAAAACTAGAAACAAACCTATTAAAAACAAGGAGAAAAGAAAAAGAAGAAAGAAAATAGAAAAAATTTCATTCATTCATCATTTCATTTTATTACATTTACACTATTTCATCTTTTTTGGCATTTTTAATTATTTTTTTCTATTTTTACTAAACAAAGAAAAAAATGAAAAAAAAAAGGTATAAAAGTAGGTTAAGGCGTGGGTCGAATTGAGTATCCGACTCAAACTTCAAGTTGTCCGACCCATCACGTACTTGACACATGCTAAACAAAGGAGGAAGGAGTGAGCCATGATCAAGGATGCCAAGGACATGGTTCTTAGTGCCTTTTTGAGAGGGGAAACACCGAATTGATGAGAAAACTATTGAGGAGAGGGGCTTTGGTTTGGTGGCCATTTCGTAGTGGCCGATGCTTAAGCAGTGGCGATGAAGTTCATTGGTGGTGATAGAAGGTGGTTCAAGCTCAAAAAGTGGTTGGGTCTAGGGTTTTCTACCGCTACGAGCACAACTATAGTGGTGGTTTCGTGTAAGGGTAGCTGGAGCCACTAGGTGATGGTGGCTAAGGTTTGTGTGAAACCCTTAGATGGTAGAGCTTAGCCTAGGGGGCATGGCAAACAATGAGGAAGGTGTCAATGGAAAGCTTCATACTTAGGGATCTTGGTTGTGTAGTCAATTGTGCTTGAATTACTTTGAGCTCGATATCATCCTAGAGAAAGAGAGTGATGAATGTGAGTATGTATATGTTTTTTGATGCTTGTTGATGCAAGAAATGAATCCCCAATGCTTAATTTATAATATTCGAACTTTACATTAGCATGGAAAGTTCAAATCCATCATTGAATTTGAAATCAAAATTAATGGGTTTTTCATTTTCCTAATTCGATTTTAATTTGATTTCGCTGGATATCAACTGAAATGGATGGTCAAATGTAATCCCTTGATACTTATTTTTGCCCAAAATACACATTAGAAACTTCAAATTTCAATGAGGAACTAGAATCAAGCTTGGCTAAATTAGGTGCTTAAATGTGAATGTTCTATTTCTTTTGATTTTTCTATCTCATTTTGACCAAGTAATTGCATGAACTTGGACACATTATGGGTATCAAATTGAAGTCCTCTATGTTTACTTCACAATTTCACCATTCATTTAGTGAAATTGTGAAGTAAAATGGATCAAAAATGGATGTAAAGTGGGCTATCTAGGCATAGAATCCACAAGAAAAAGAGAGAAATAGAAGGAAAGTGATAAAAATATGATGATGGGGTGCCATGTCATCCACATGGTCTAACCATTATCTACCACGTGTATAGGCAAACACCTGGTCTAACTAGACCATGAAATGTGGCAAATGTATGGGAATAAAACAGTAAGCACAATTTGCACCCTACTGGATTAAACTCAGGACTTGCTGCTTGTACGTATATTGTCTTTCCATTAGGTTGTTGGCTTATGCCTTATCTATGAATGCAATTAAATTGCATATATGAACTAGGCAAGCCCCAATTAGTTTTTGAACTTAGCCTAAGACTAAACTAAACCCAAATAAAAAGTAACCAGCCTAAAACTTTTCATTCTATTTGATACGGGCTCGTGGATGAATACATGGACTCAATATCACGCGTCACTAAAGGGGCCGGGGGGGGATAGGTGGGTTGGATCTACGTCACGAGATTGCTTGAAAAGTAAATAATAGTTGAGGGGTGAGCAAGGGTTCCCATGCATCGACGAAGGATATGATGCACCAATGCCTCATACGAGCTCGGCGCACACTTAATATGGCACACAAGTATGGTTGGAGTTCACTTGTCACTAGTCTATGCTTGAATGGGCTAGATAAGAGTCGTTCAAGAGTAAGCACAAAGGACACTAGCTCAATAAAGAGAGTAAAGAGTTTAGTATATTCTTTTGGGTATTCATCTTGCGAGTATTACATTATGTGAGTATTTACAGTACCCAGTTAGGGTAAGTTCTAAGTTACAGAAATTACAAGGAATGGGTCCTTATTAGCTAAACAAAAAGGAGAATAATTTACAGGAAAATGAAATTATGCAAAAGAACATCTTCTATTAGAAAGGATAGTATGGGTGTTAGAGAAAGGACAGCATTTGTGTATTCTACTCAGTCTGCAATTCTAACAACATAGTGAGCTGAGCAAGGGTAGTCCTTTGATCAAGTTTGTTTGGCGTCAGCAATTTAACACCCTGATGCTTAACTCTCCTTAAACAACTCAGTAGACCATGTGATAAAGCCCTCAAGCTCGGGAGCAAGTGATTGATCCTTGATCCCTATCACTATTTATTTTTAAATTTGTTATTTCTTAATTTTTATGCTTCTTTGTTTTTTATTTTCTAGCATATTTTTCTACTTTTTTTGTATTTTTCTAAAATTTTTGTTTTTGTATTTCTTTCTCAAGTAGGATCGTTTCCTAAAAATAAAAAATAAATAAAAATTCTAAAAATACAAAGGGGGTAATAATAGGGTATCTACAACTACCCCTCTTTTATGGTAAAATTTGAGTAAAATTTTAACACAAAAACAACAGAGATAGCATTTTTGCCTTAGGAAGGATCAAATAACACTACGACGAGCTAACTATCCTATGTTTGATCCACTAAGGATTTAGGTGATAACAATGGAAGAAACCTTGATGAATTATCAATCTAAATGTGTGATTCAAGTGTTTTAAAGGATAAACAAAGTTCCTAGGTTCAACTTAGTCAAGGATAACTAAAAAACCTGAACTATAAGGGAGGACAATCAAAGTTCCTAACACTTAAGGGTGACTTCATCAACAAAGCATAACCAAAGCTCCTAGGTTTAACTTAACGAAGGATAACTAGGGCTCTTGAATTATAAGGGAGGACAATCAAACAATTTGTTTTCATGATTAAGCATAGCCAAAGTTCTTAATTTAAAGATAACTTGGCTCCTACAAAATAACCTAAGTTCCTAATCAATAGGATTACTTGGTTTTAGGATTGAGGATAACGTAAGTTCCTAATTTAAGAATAACTTTGTTCATATGAAATAACCTAAGTTCCTAAACAATAGGATTGCTTTGTTCATAATATGAAGATAGAAAAAGCTTCCTACAAAGAATGACTAAGGTTCCTATTGAATAGTTAAGTTCATAAAAAGAAGGATTACTTAGTTTCAGATTGAGTATAGCCTAAGTTCATGATTAAAGATAACTTGAGTTCTAGATTGAGGATAGCTAAAACTTATGGATAGCCAAAGTTTCTTAACAAGAATGAGTAAGGTTCCTACTAAATAGCTAAGTTCCTAAAAAAAGAGATTACTTAGTTTCAAGACTGAGGATAGCCAAAGTTCCAAATTGAGGATAGTAAAGATTGTTGGATAACTAAAGTTGCTTTACAAGAATATGTCGAGCTTGGTTTTTTCCTCTAGGTTCTTTTTAAATTAATCTTCTTTAAACCAACTAATATTAAACCTTACCTATTTAATATTGATCCTTGATTGGGGTTTAAAGAAAACAGGTTCTTTATTATATTTTTGAAATGTATTAAAGTCGCCACCTGACTGAAGTTGGGAAAAAGAGTTAAGTATTAACCAATTTGGTGGATTAGTTATAAATTAGCTACTGGTTTTTAACAAGAAAACGAATTTAACAAAACAGTTTTCTAAAACGAGAGATCTAGATATGAGGGCTATCCTATTAAACCCTAAATGAGTACTACTTTTTTAACTTTCCAATTTTAAATTTGCTTTTCAATAATACCTTTTTTAATTTCTAAACGACTGATCGTGTTACAAGTGACTAATTTAATTAATTTGAACAAATATTTACGAAGATGGAAAAAATAAAAAATTGGCCTTATATTTACGTATGAGTGTCTACGTACACGCTATTCGGGATCAGACTTCTATAGTTCGTTTACCAAAAACATTAGTAGGTTGACTGATTTTAGTTTCAAAAAAAGGTTGAGTTTACATTCTTTACCCATTTTGAGTTTATTTAAAAAAATTTCCTAAAGGTTCCTAAATCGAGGTTTATTTGTGGAAAGTCTAAAGTAGTCTTGATTTTGGAAAAAAGTCTATTTATTTTTATTCATTTTTGTAGAGTTGATTTTCTAGGAGATAAAGTAACTTTAATACTTTTTATTATTTAACTATTTATTTATTTACTTTTTTTGTTTTTATTATTATTATTTTTGGTTTTTTGATTAAAACATGAAAATGAACTAAGTATTTCTTTCCTTTTTTCTCTTTTTTCCTTTTTTTTTCATTTATTACATTTATAATTGGAATAAATAAAAAAAAATAACAAAAAACAATAGGATTGCACAAAAAGGGATCGAACCAAACTTGAGGATTAGATTGGAACTAGATACGAGTGGAGTTAAAGTAGGAGCGGTTCAGGTTTAGAGCGTGGATCTAAGTTGGCTCGTAAGTCATAGATAAAAAACATAGCGACAGTTGAAGGTGGTGATTTTGATCGATTCAGCTACTGCATCAAGTGGAAAAGGTGATTTTCGTGAATATTTTATTAGTGAATGGGGGGTATTTTTTATGTCGAGATGAGTGGAGATGGATTTAGTGGTGCTTAGAGTTAGGGAGTTAGTGGTGATTATGAATATGAGGTAGATGGGACAATGTGTAAAGGGGGCCTTGCTGTGTACTGTAGTAGGGTTTGGTTTAAGTGAAAGAGATGGTCGTGTGAGGGGTTGTTCGAGTGTGTTTGGTGGTTCACTCTTGTTGCTGTATGTTCGAGGTGAGGGCCGAGAGAGAGATCAAGGTAGTCAAGTGTACAGAGTTGTCAATGTTTGGATGTGCTATGAAAGGGAGTTAAAGTGTGGCTATGTTTTTAAGTAAGGGATCGTGATGGTGTTGGGTGTAGTATTGGGTGTGGTATTGGGTTATGAATGTATGTATGGAATTGGTAGCTAAGTGAAAGAGAGGATGGATTGGCGATGGAGCAACTGTAGCATTAGAGTGGGGTTGTTTAGATTCGATCAACTATAGGGATCGAGTAGCTATTGTTAGTGTTGTTTATGTGGCTTCTGCAGTGGAGCATCAAGTGCTGCATTATACAATGTGGCTACTAAGCAGTTGGACTGTGTATTGTATGTAATTTGATGGAGTGCATGGGGGCTATTTTCATCTAAGCAAGTGGTCACATTTGCATGCATGACTTTATTGTATGTGTTTTTGTTTCAAGGAGAGAAGGTCGATGTGGTTCAAAAGAAAGTCTTAAGGTCCAATCTATGTTTGTGCATGGTGTATTCAATGAGTGGCCGAGAGAGAGAGGTCCCCCCTGCATGTATGTGTGTGTTCGAAAAATGAAATTCACCCCACCACCTCCCTCCCCCCTATAGTATATGTGTCTTTTTTTTGTTTGTTTGTTTTTTAAAAGAGAAAGTGAGGGAAAAAAGGAAAGTGGAGAAGAAAAAAAAAGGAAATAAAATTTGTTGTCTAGACTAATCACAAAGTGCTACGTATCACAATCAGACACGTGGCCTAGTTATGGCTTGACATGTAGTAATGCATGGAGTTTGAAAAAGAAAAAGATAAAAGACATCTTCATGCCTTTAGTGAGTCTCGAACCCCTGATTTTCAACTAAACCCATATGTAATGTTCATGTGCTTATCCATTAAGTCATTAACCTGTGCCTTGTTCATATATGTAATTAAATTACACATATGAACAAGACTTGCTTAGGCTTAGCTTGAGCTAAATTTAAATCTAAGCCTAAGCCCAACGATCCTCTTTTTATTTAAATTAAAAAAAATCTATTCTATTTAAACTATCTAAAAATTATTATTTTCTAAATTCCTTAAATCTTCTATTTTTTTTTCAATTTTTTCCATCTTTTTTTATTTTTTATATTATTTCTAAATTTTTTAGTTTTTTGTACTTTTTCCTATTGTTTTAGTTTTTTGTATCTTTCTAGAATTTCTTATTTTTGAGTTTTCCTAATTTTCTATTTTTTTATATTTTTTCCTAATTTAGGACCCTTTTAACCTATTCTAAAAAATTTGAAAAATAAAGGATAACTTAGTTCCTAAGTTCCTAAACAATAGGATTACTTGGTTCTCATGATTAGAGATTGCCAAAGCTCTTAGTCTAAGGATTGTTAAGATTCTTAGAGTTTCAAATTTTTTTTCCTAAAAGGAATAACTGATGGCCCTAAGTTCCTAAACTTAAGGATAACTCCAATTTTCATAACTTTTCAAGTTAGAGGATAACCAAGCTCTTAACTTTACCAAAGATGGCATGTGACCCAATGTTAATTTGATGGATGACAAAGGCAAATTTTCAATTTCTTGAAAACATTCTTCCTTTGAACATCTAAGAAAACCTTGAAAAAAAATTACATTTATTCTATGACAACTTGAAAATTTCGTTTTTTTTTTTAAGAGTTGCTAAAAAGTATAGATTCTTTACAGATCGTTATAGCTGCTAATGGATGATGGGCCTGCTCTTTTCTTTTCTTACCTTATGGATAACTACATGATTGTCTAACAAATCCTTCTTTTTATGAGATCTTTTGAAAGCTTTTGGGGTAGTGATGCTATTGTAAGTCATGATTTCCAAATTATCTAAGGAAATTGATAGGATCAATGACCAATCACATGCTCCCAAACCCGAGGGCTAGCACAGATGGTTTATCGAGCTGTTCGAAGTGGGCCAAGCATCGAGGAGCAATGCTTACCCTAGTCCAATTTACTGAGCTACTTTACTCTCTACACTATCTAGGGAATTGCCGAGATGATCAGTTGACATGCCAAGCCAACCCCTCCATAATACACCAGTCCAAGCACCAAATTAAGTTACATCTAACCCTATAATCTTGAAGTTGAACTAACAATTGTCAGGAGCCAACCATCTGAGGCTGACCCAAATGTGAGTCATCCTTGAGCCAACCCTAGTCCAATCTTAAAAATTAGAGCAATCAAATTGCCAACACCAACCATACTTAATCAAGGCGTACACTTGCTTGGCTTATAGTATTATTAGGACTACATAATAAGCAAAATTATGCTTGTGTTGTCCTTTTTTACATCCGTATTGTCCTTTTTAACAAATAATATTTTTTTGGCATGATTACATTGATACCCTTTTAAATTATTCTCTTTTTCCTAGCTAGTAGAAATCCTTTTCTATAATTTTCTATAACTTAGGACTTACCTTAATTAAGTACTACAAATACTTGCATATTGTAATAGCTACAATGATCAATATATAGAGAACATATTGAACTTTCTCACTCTCTCGAGTTATGTGTCCTTTCTGCTTACGCTTAAGCTACTCTTATCTAACCCATTGAGTGTAGACTAGTAGCGAGTGTCCTCCAACTATACTTGTGCATCATATCAAGTGTGACCCGAGCTCATGTAAGGCATTGGTGCGTCATATCCATCATCTGTGTACGGGAACCCCTGGTCATCCCTCAATTACCATTTATCTTTTAGACCATCTTGCAGTCCAAACCTACCCCCTTTAGTTACACACGATATTGGGCTTGTGTATTCATCCATGAGTCCATGTCATCCTAAAATAAGAGATTGGCAATATTCAAAGCAGAATTTTGCTATTGTGTTCTTTGAGTGGTTTATCACTACTTTCGTATGATAGAGGTTCTATTGTTAACATTGGAGTTTAGTAGTTGAGAAACATTTTGTACTCTGTTTTCCCTTGTTTTCAATATGTAAAACAGAGTGCAGTTGATTGTTTGTTTATTGTATAATTGTCATGGTGTTGGAAGTATTGGTTATTGATCTACTGTTGTTATTCACAGAAAGAACTTCAAACGTCAATTTTATGGAGTAACCATCAATTTTATATTCAAGTGTTCAAAGAACTTTAGGAAACCAAGAAAGTAGAACTCGACATGACTAAGGGTAAGAAGGAAGCTTTACACCTCAGTCACTAGGTGACCACTTGGATAGGCTTACTAAGTTAGTAGCTAATTTGGTGACTGTTATCTAAGAAGATAGGTAATGAGCTAGAAATAACCCCACTAGAGAACATGAGAAACAAGGGTGAAGCAATGGTCAGTTTGGCTGATTTAATGCTCCTACTCAACTACTTTGAGTTGAAGGAATTGGTAGGAATGCCAGATGAAGGCGCGGAAGGAGATGATGATGTAGAGTAGTACTACGAGACTAAAGAAAGAAATGTACAAGCCACTAGAGTCGAAGGATTGAAGATGTGTATTCCAAGTTTTTCTGGAAGTAGTGGTGCCGACGACTACTTGGATTGGATAGATAAGATTGAAAACAGTTTGAATGCCATGAAATGCTTAACAATGCAAAGGATAGACTTGCTTTGTTGGAATTTACCGATTATGCTACCTTATGGTGGAAAAACTTGCAAGCCTCCCAATGAAGAGAAGGAGAATAAGAACGAGAAATCTAGTGATAGGATGAAATGAAGAGGGTTATGAGGAGAAGGTTTGTGCCAAGCTACTATCTTTAGGATGCCTTCAAAAAGTTACAGGAACTGAGGTAAGGAGGATTGATTGTTGAAGCTTATGTTAAGGAATTCCAAATGTTGATGATCCGATGCGAAGTTAACAAGCTAGAAGACTGAATGGTATCTCTATTCATTAGTGAGCTAAAATATGAGATCGGAGATATCTTATAAACCATGGAAATTAGGTCACTTGACGATGCAATTTGACCTACCCATAAGATGGAAAAGCACCTAGCAAGAAGGTTTTAACCAGTAGTTAGCCAACTAGGTAGTAGCTAAACTATTCTAAGTAAACCTATGCAAACAAAACCAAGTAAGGTCATGATAGGGATCAAGGACCGATTGCATGCTCCCAAGCCCGAAGGCTTTCTCAAGTGGTCCGCTCAGCTGTCAGAGGTGAGCTAAGTGCCGAGGAACAATGCTTGCCCTAGTCCAATCTGTCAAGCTAATTTGCTCTCCATACTATCCAAGATGTTATTGAGGTGATGAACCAGCATGTTGAGCTAAACCCTCCACTAAACCATAGTCCTAGTGCCAAATTTGAATGCAGTAATCCCCACTATAGCGAGCAGAAATGTCAAGAGCCGACCATTCGAAGCCAACCTAATGTGAGTCAACCCTGAACTAACTATAGCCTAACCCCTTCTGATGCTAAATAGGCTTGAATACAGGCTTACCCCTGCTCGGACCACAATACTATCAGAATCATAGTAAAATTGCACTCGCACTATCCTTTACTGACATCCGTACTATCCTTTCTGACAAAGGACATCTGCATTCCTTCTTTTGCATGATTTCATATCTTCCTTGTAAATTATTTCCTTTTGTTTTTAGTAAATAAGGACCATTCTTTTGTAATTTTCTATAACTTAGGATTTTCCCTAATGGGATGATATAAATACTGTCATACTATAAAAATGATATTAGAATACAAAAAATACACTGAACTTTTTCACTCTTGAGCTAAGTGTTCCCTTTACTCTTGAGCTACTCTTATTTAGCCCATTCGAGTATGGACTAGTGATGAGTGTCCTCTGGCCATACTTATGCATCATATCAAGTGTGACCTAAGCTCGTGAGGCATTAGTGCATCAAATCCGTCATCGGTGCACCGAAACCCTCTACTTAACCTTCGATTATCATTTACCTTTTAAGCCATCTTGTAGCTTAAACCTACCTCTTTGGTTATGCGTAATATCGGATTCGTATGTTCATCTATGAGTTTGTATCAGGTCACTAAGACCTGACCTACTCAGACTACTCGAGGAAAGGAGAAGGATGTTCTAAGGAAGTTTGAGAAAGGCTAGAGTTTACACAAGAAGACAAGTAAGATCAAGTGTTTCAAATGCTAAGGATTTGGGCATATGGCTACTTAGTGTCCGAATAGAAGGACTATGGTCATTTAAGGCGAGATGCCAACTCTTGAAGTGGAGAGCATTGACAGGGAAGTAGAGGAGCTAAAGGAGGATGGACTGACCAAGCTGTCCGAGGAAGATGTTATCTATAGTGAGGAAGGCAACTTTATGCCAACTACTCTAGTGCTAAGGAGGACAATGAGTATCAGTCCTATACCTGAAGACAAATAGAGAGAAAATCTCTTCCACATTGGATGTAAGGTAAATGAGTCACTATTTTCCCTAATAGTTGATAATGGGAGTTGCACCAATGCAGCATCTAGATTTATGGTCCAACAATTGAAATTGCCGACCAAGCCCCACCCAAAACCTTATAAGCTTCATTGGTTCAATGATAAGGGAGCCTTATAGGTGAACAAACAAGTGTCAGTGCCAATTTATGTTAGCAAATATCGAGATGAAGTACTTTGTGATGTGGTAGCTAAGAGTACGTCCCACATTCTACTTGAGTCTTATGTCTGCTAAGCAAGTAAAGGTCATGCAATCCTAATTGAGTCAAACTTTAAAAGAAGAGGCTTTGGTATTGACATGAGTTGAACTGAAAAGAGAGATAGAGCTTGAAGGACTAACCTATCTACTGGTTCGAAGAATTCTAGAGTTCAGACCCGAGGAGGAGGAGATGCCTACCAAGGTAAAAACCTTACAAGAGGAATTTTCCAACTTGTTTCCATAGGAGCTCCTGAAAGGTTTGCCCCCAATATGAGACATTGAGCATGCATTCGATTTGTAACTAGGAGTTGCACTATTAAATAAGCTTGCCTATAGGCTGAATCCTAAATAGACTATTAAGCTACAAAAGCAAGTAGTTGAGTTGATGAGGAAGGGGTATATACATGAGTCCCTTAGTCCCTATACAGTATTAGCCTTATTAGTACCAAAGAAAGATGGTTATTGGTAGATGTGTGTAGATAGCTAAGCGATTAATTGAATCACCGTCAAGTATTTGTATCCCCTAATTAAGCTTAATGACATCCTAGATGAATTAAGTAAAGTAAGAGTGTTCTCTAAGATTGACCTCAAATCTGGATACCATTAGATCCAAATGCATGAAGGTGATGAGTAGAAGATTGCATTCAAAATGCACCATGTATTATATGAATGGCTTGTAACGCTGTTTGGACGATCCAACACACTGAGCACATTTATGTAACTAATAAATCATGTGCTTCGAGACTTATTAAGGAAGTCTGGCGTAGTTTATTTTGACGATATCTTGGTGCACAATACTAACCTAGAGACTCACCAGCAACATCTTCGAAGCATCTTTACAAAACTCTAAGTTTAACATCTCTACGCCAATCTAAGGAAGTGTGACTTTTTCCAATATGAGGTGATATTCTTAGGATTTGTTGTAAGTAGTGGTGGTATATAAGTCGATGAAGAGAAGGTCAGAGCAATCATTAAATGGCTAGTGCAGACCACTCCGGCTGACCTAACAAGTTTCCATGGCTTAGCATCATTTTATCATAGATTTATAAAGAATTTCAGTATGATTATGGCCCCACTCATTGAACTCTCAAAGAAGAATGTTGAATTTAGATGGGGAGAGAAGGAGTAGAGGAGTTTTGAGGAAGTGAAGGATAGGCTAACCATAGCCCTAGTCTTAGCTCTACCGAGCTTTGACAAAGTATTTGAAGTAGAGTGTAGTGTATCCAAACTAGGTATAGGTATCGTGCTAATGCAAGAGGGCAGACCTATTGCCTACTTTAGTGAGAAACTTCAAGCAGCTACACTTAACTATTCTATCTACGACAAGGAGTTCTATTACTTAATTCGAGGCCTAACAATACAGTAACACTACCTACTACTTAAGGAATTTGTGATCTACACCGATCATGAATCTTTGTGATATTTAAAGAGTCAACCCAAGTTGTCCTGAAGGCAAGCCAAATAGGTTGAGTTTATGGAGAGTTTTTCTTATGTCATAAAATACAAGAATGGAAAGAACAATATAGTGGCTGACACCTTATCAAGACAACATTCTCTCTTAATCGAGCTGTAGACCAGGTTGCTTGGTTTTTCAACCATAAAGAATTTGTATGCTGAAGATTCACACTTTGGTCCTATCTATGCCTGATGTGATGAAGGATGGACACTGGATGACTATCATAGGGAAGACAGATACTTATTTAGAAAGAGGAGGCCATGTATCTCGACTTGTTCCATGAGAGAGTTGTTAGTATGTGAGGTGCATGGAGGAGGATTAATAGGACACTTTAGCCAGCGCCGAACCCATGAAGTACTAGCTACGAGATTCTTTTGGCTAAGAATGCTAAGTGATGTACAATCCGTCCTAGAAAGGTGTATGACCTACTGAAAAGCGAAGAGTTGTGCTAAGTAAGGACACTGTCTACCCTTACGTATCTTGACAAAGCCATAGTCTAAGCTAAGTATGGATTTCGTATTAAGATTGCTAAGAACATCCTAGGGGAAGGACTCCATCATGGTGGTCATAATCGATTTAGCAAGATGGCACATTTTGTACCCTATTCCAAAACTAACAAAGCTTTGGCTATCTCTTTTCTTTTCTTGCAAGAAATTATTAAGCTTCATAGAATATATAGAACCACCATTTTGGATTGAGACCTAAAGTTCCTAAGCCACTTTTAGAGGATGCTATGGAGACGAATGGGAACAAAGCTATTATACAACAGAAGAAGAGAGAATTTGAACCGGGTGATCTAGTCTAGATACACTTCAATAAGGAACAATTCCCAAACTTAAGGAAGAGTAAGTTGTCTCCTAGAGCTAACAAACCTTTCAAAGTACTTGAAAAAATCAATCCTAATGTTTATAGGATTGAACTACCTAAAGGATATGGAGTCTTGGACTCCTCCAACCTTATACTCTCAAAGACGAGTAACCTAGAGCTGAACTAGATTTGATCCCAATTCTCAAGTAACCTAGAGAGGATAATAATGATCAAGGATTAATCATGTGCTCTTGAACTTGAAGGCTAGCTTAGACGGTTGCTGAGTTGTTTGAAGTGAGCTAAGCACCTAGGAGCTATACTTATCCTAGTTTGATCTACCAAGCTACTTCACTCTCCACACCATCCAAGGAATTGTGAGTTGATCAACTGACATGCCTAGCCGACCCCTCCACAACACACCATTCTAAGCACTAAATTAGGTTACATCCAACCCTATAATGTCAAGGCCGAACTAATAACTGTTAGGAGCCGACCATCCAAGGCTAACCCGAATGTAAGTCATCCTTAAGCCAACCCTTGTCTAATCTTAGCAATCACAGCTGCTGAACTGCTAATGCCAACCATACCTAATGAAGGCCTACCCTTGCTCAGATTACAGTATTATTGGGACCATAGAATAAGCAAAATTATGCATACATTGTCCTTTTTTAACATTCGTACTGTCCTTTCTGATAAAGGATATTCTTTTGGCATGATTGTATTGATACCTCTGTAAATTATTACCCTAACTAGTAGAAATCATTTTCTGTAATTTCCTATAACCTAGGACTTACCCTAATTAGGTATTGTAAATACTAGCATATTGAAATAGCTACAATGATCAATATATAGAGAATAAATTGAACTTTCTCACTCTCTCAAGCTAAATTTAGCCTATTGAGCGCAGATTAGTAGCGAATGCCCTCCGGTCATACTTTTAGGTCATATCAAGTGTAACCAAAGCTCGTATGAGGCGTTAGTGCATCATATCTATCATCAGTGTACAAGAACCCCTGCTTATCCCTTAATTGCCATTTATCTTTCAAACCATTTGGTAGTGCAAACCCACCCCCCCTTTGGTTATGTGCGATATTGGGCTTATGTGTTCATCTACTAATTCATATCAGAAATGTTATCTTATAATTGATTAGTTTAATCAAAGAGGACTCCCTTGCACTCTCAGTTTAGATTTCCCTCTCAACCATAATTTGAAAAAATATGATTCATCTTATAAATGATATACTTTCATCAATCTGTTAGGTCTTTTTTAAACTATAATGTAATAAAGGCTTAATCATTAATTTAAACAAATGGATACTATTGTATACACCTTTTTAAAAGAGTTCATTTATCTAACCTGGGTTTACAAGTCAAGAACCCTTTAGAAAAGGCTAAAATTGTGCTTGCCTTAGTTTCAAAAGTTACTTATACTAAGGATAAGTTATTTCCTTTAATCAAAAGGGCCTTTAAGGAGGGGTAGAATTGTGGGCAGGCCTTAATCAAAAGGGCCTTTAGGAGTTCTTATTTCAAAAGATTGGCCTTACTTTAAGAATAGGCTTTTTAAGGTACATGTCCCTAATCCTTTCAGGCTTTAGAACTTTGTGTTTTGAGCTTGATATATTTTTCAATTTTCTCATTCCTGCCCCATTTCTTTTCTTCTTATTTTTCCTTTTCTTGTTCTCCTTTTCACTTCCTCTCTCTTTTTTTCTTATTTTCACTCAACAAAATGGTGTTCACCTCTTCTTTTGGCTTGTAGCTTTAAAGCATATGTGGTTTGTGTATAGTGTTTAGGATATAGGCACTTTGTCATTTCAAAAGAAATAAGTTATTGATGGTAACAATTATATTTGAATTGATGCAACTAAAGCAAGCACAAATTAGTTTTTAACCTTTTCTCCTAATTAATGTCCCTAACCTCCCATTTGCCCCATTGTGGAGTGGTTATTGACAAGTTCAATTTTGAATATACTTCCTGAATAAGCTTAATGGGGTTGACAAAAGATAGTAGTGTTTAAGATGTTGAAAATGAATACCTAACATCATTTTGATTAGCATATCAAGTTTAAGATGGACTTCCTTTAAGGAATGAGTCCAATAACCTCATATTTATGACAATCAACTCTCAATGTGTGCTTTAAGGTCAATGTTTAGGATAAGGTCTACCTCTTTTCATTCTAAACCTTTTAATTAATGAGCTAAAAACAACCTATTCATGCCCTTAAATGACATAAAAATATTACCCCAAACATTAGTTTATTCAATAACATGAACTTTTGTATTCAACTTCTACAAGACAAAGATAAGTCTCATAAAGAATGAATGGAGCCCATTGACACTTCAATTCACATGGAGTTTGGATGTACTAGCCCTACATATATTAGGTCTTAAATCTTGTTCTTCAACCTCCAATAAGTGTCTACAGAGCAACCTTTTTACCCTATGTGATAATCACATTGCGCCTCTGAATTTCCATTGTAAGGCTTGTATCCTAGTTTGGGAGCCTCACAGTCTAGAATATTTGCTTCTTTCAACTGATGAAAGGCATAAGAGAGAATGATAGGAACTAGCGTGAAATTTCTTCCTTAGGCCTTCTAGACTTGCATAGGCTTTTGGCTGCTACTTGGGTTATTAGACTTAGGTTTTGTAGCATATCCCTTAGGACTTATCATATTAATGGTGCTCCTTTATAATGATTTTAGGAGCCCTTTCTTCTGTTTTAGCCCCTCCAATCTTCTTGCTCACAAGGCTTCCTTAATTCTACCCCCTACCACCATAATATCTACAAAGCTAGAAGTTATATTCCCTAAAAGATGTCCATAGTAGGCTCATCTAGTGTATTAATGAATGCAAATGTCAAGTCTTTTTCTAGAAAAAAGAGGAATGATTCTAGTTGCCATGCCCTTCTACCTCTGTGCATATTCCTTAAAGGACTCATCATTCTTCATGCTCAATGTACACAGGTCCTAAATTGGGGTGGTAGTCTCAGTGTTGAACATATATTTTTCATAGAAAGCCCAAGCTAGTTTCTCCTAAGTATTTATCTAACTAATATTAAGCTACACGAACTAAGTTAATGTAGGCCCTATCAGACTATCTTTGAAAGTTTGTATCATCAGTTGATCATTTTAGACATATCTACCTATCTTACAAACATATAATTTAGTGTGTAGCTTTGGGCATTTGATCCCATCATACTTCTCATACTTTGAATTTTTCTAAGTAGGCCTTGACATCATATGCAAAAAAATAAAATAAAATAATGATCCCAACTAAGTCAAATCCATCATCATTCCTAAGTGCTATAATTTTCTTGGTGATCTGTTAAGTAAATTTCCTTTCCAATTCTCTTATGCTTTCTTGACCAATCCTTGAGTTGATCGACCTTGTGTTGATTAGGAAAGCATAGGGTTAGGCTCAAGAGTATGACTAATCTTTTCTTCCATATCAAGATGCGGTGCTTCAACAGATTTCCTATGCTGGGCTTCTAAGTGCTCTTCATTTGATGGCATTGTAGCTTTGAGCAAAACTATGCTATCAACTAAGAAATTCATTTGCTTAGCCATTTTCCCCATAGTTTGTTCTAGTGAGTGAGTCCTCAACTTATTAGGATTAGTGTTATCGGGATGGTTATTGTTGATCCCATTATTAGCCATCACTTTTAAGGTTATTTGATAAGAATCCATCCTAGTTAACAATACTCAAAATTTTTTATTTCTTTTTCTATTTTTTTTTTACTTTTAATTTGAAATAAATTAGAGGAACTTTATAAGAAAAGAACAATTATTTTATAGAGGATAAAGTAATGGAAACATAAGGAGGTTAGGATTCTAACTTAAGGAATCAAAAGGAGCCTTCTAAAGACAAATGTTTATAACCCTATATGCATTTAAAAGTTTAAATACAAGAAAAACTTTCTGACAAAGGAAAATTTTATGTAGTACTTATAAAAAATTTAATTAATGGGAAGAAAGACAAATAGGCTTTAATTCTAGCCTATTTACAAGATTTATTTTAGGATAACTATTTACACTCAAAGGAGTTTGATGAATTTGAGGAGTTGGGGTATAAACCTATTGCTTACATGGAAAGATTATAGTTATTTACAAATTGGAAGGGTAAAAGGAAACGTGAATTTGCAACTTATTATAATAATATTTACAAAGAGTGAGAAAGAACTAGTGATTACTTGAGAAATTAAACAATGATCTACATATGTAGTTGATGAAAATTTTCTAATCTTGAAAGTTAATGAGCTTATTCTATAAGACATGAATAACAAACATTAATATTTACAAATAAATAAGGTCGATGAAAGAATGTAATATGAAACATATAGACGCTGATGTAAAGAACCGATGATTAAATAGTAATGTGGTAATATAAAGGGTCTAAGGTTGCAACTTTATTGGAATTCCGCTATTACAACTAATTTAAAACTACAAGGAAATTGAAAATGTTACATAGAAATGAGATTTACATGAAATTTCTACAATTATAGAAATAAGAGGAAACTCCAAATGGAAAAGTACTATAGAAAATACTCAACACATTTTGTGGTACAAGGAAAGTATATTACAATAATCTTTTAATATAGCGGAATTTCGATAAAGTTACAACCTCTCATTAGTATACTATCTATTCATCAGTCTAAAAGTTTGAGTATCAATAAGGGTAAATTTTAAAGGTCTTTAAGCTTTGTGACCTATACGTTTTTAATGAAACAATTCATTAGTCATATTGAAGCTTAAGTGGAGTATACTAATTAGCCCTAAGCGACAGTTACCCCACAGCACCCAAGACCTAGACAATGGCTCTCGTCTTAGGGTCTTAAGACAGCCTGGGTCTAACCATATCTACCCTGCATTCTCGATGGAATAAATAAACACCCCCAATGCCCCAAGCATGTTGTATGCAACAGTTAGTATAAATATATACAAATAAGTTAAGTAGACGTTACCATAAAGAAATACAATATGGAAAGGGCATTTTGAAAAACAATTCTAAATTCGGAAGGTTTAAGTGCTTAGCCCTCTTAACCTTCGTAGTAGAGTTGCCAAGCTAATGAGACTAAATTTTCAGTTTTCATTATCCCAGTCTATATTGAACCCTATACCCATTCAATATAGACCCTCAACTAAGAATTAAGAAAAATCTATTTTCTTTTATAAATTTGAAAATTGTTAGATTTGCTACCCGATCGAGGTCAGGAAAAAGGTTAGGTAAAAATCAATTGAGTAAATTGATTTTAACCTACTTGATTTGCAGAAAAATTATTTTTGAAAAAAAAAAAAGATTTTTAAAACTACAGATATTGGATTTAGGGTCTGTCCTACTAACCCTAAACTGTACCATTATTAACCTTATAAATTCAATATTATTTTTAAAAATACCCTTTTGACTTGAAAGATCTATCCTAAATTCAAAAAAAAAAAAGGGAAATTAACTTTTATTTACACCAAAGAGAAGAAAATAAGAAATTGAATTATCTACAAAAGTAAAAAGAAAAATTTTTTCCCCTATTTTAAGCGCTTTATAGTTGCTTACGTACTTTCTAGTAGTGATTAGACTTCCCATAGTTCAGTTTTGTATGAAACTTTAATTTATTGATTTCTTTTAATTTCATTGAAAATAATCAGGTTTATATTTTTACCCATTTTATTTTTATTTAAGAAAATTTTCTCAAAAAGAAAACAAAGTAGGAATCTTACTTATCTCAGTTAAAAACCCATAAGGGGCAATCGAGGGATGATGGTGGAAGTAAATTGTTGTTTTTGAGGATGTTTTCTTCATTTGAACAACCAAATTATTTGTAAATTAGCAAAAAAAAAAAAAATGCATGAAACACAAAACAACCCACCACTTGGATGGCTAAACATATAAATCCAGTAGTTGTTTATTGATAATGTAGCAACATGTGCAAATAAAAAAAAAAAAGAGGGAAAAAAACTATAAACAAAGCAAAGTAAGATTATATATATTAAAAAAAAAAAGAAAAACCTGTTTTCAAGCATAAGCTAAAGATAATAATGGTGCATATCATGTGAGTCCTGGAATAAAAGGATAAAGATAAAGGTGTTAATGGTACATGCATGGGATAGGAAAATAAGGAAGTAGCAATACTTATTGAAAAGCATGATTGAATATGTGGCAATTATTGGAAGTTTTAGGATTAATAAAAATTCTAAAAGTTATGGATGGGGAAAGAATATTAGAAGCATAGCCAAAAATATTAAAAGCATAGTAATTGGAATTTCTAGATATATTAGAAAGTTTAAAAGTGATGGACAAAGGAAAAATTATTAAAAGCATAGTAAAAAACATTAAAGTATAGTCTATAGGTGCTGGAGTCAAGTAAATGATATTCTCTTAATAAGTAGTATTGTAGATTTCTATGGTAACATTAGGAAAATAGCGTTATCATAATGTTATTAAATATAAATCGTTAATTTACTAAACTATATCCAAATCATTGTTTTATTAAAATACTATAACATGTAACTATATCCAAAGGTTAATGGGTTTAATGAATAAAAAATAAAGAAAAAACTAATTAACAAATAATAATGAATAATAAAAAATAACAAATCAAATTTAATACACATAATAAAAATTTCTAAAACATAAAATAATTTCATACTTTAACTCTCTCAAAGTAAGAAGAAAGCCTTTGACGATAAAAATGATTTAGTCATAGTACAATCGATTTTTTGCATTCTTCACTAACATAATTGCTCAACACTTCACTTGTGTATGTTTTTTGATAAATTTTTTCTTACTTATTTCATGAAAATTCATTAATTTTTATGGGGTCTAAGGTTTTAGCATTTTGACTCATCTGTTGACAGTAGTTGTTGGGTTTTTTTTTTTTTACATATTGTTGATATTTGCTATTAATCAAGATTACATCAAGATCCTTTTTTTACTTGTTTTCTATAGCAAATTAGGGTTTATGAAATTTTAGGTGGGACTGATGTTGTCGAGTATTTCTATCGATAGTTGATGGTGTCTATTTACAGTAACATAGTAGGGAACTTCTTGCCATTTGATTTCCTATCAACAATAACGTACTTCTATCATTTAGATACAATAGTGGGGCTTATGTGTACAACAAAATTGTTGACAATTAAGCTAAAGTGTCGAGAGTTTTACAGAGTATAGAAGCCCCCTATTGTGGTTCCTATCAATAGATGCACTTTACTGTCAATAGGAACCATTGTCAGGGCTTAAACGCTTAATAATACTGTTGATAGGTGGTCTCAAGTATCGATAGTTTTGTTTGTTTTGTTAAAGAAGAAAAGATACTTCCTTTTACTGATAATGTTTCTACATATTATAGATTCACAATTTTATAAAGTAAGATGAAGCGTCCAATGACATCTTACATGTAATAATTAAACGACTTAAGAAGTCCTTTTCTTATTTTAATTTTTTTGTTTATGTTTTTGTTTATGTTTTAATAGTTATAGGAACATAATGTTTTTGTTGTCTTTGTTTCTCCTTACATAGGTAAGATCAGAGTAAGAAGTAAAAGTTAAATGAACATCCACTTAAGGGATAAGTTAGTGAGGTTATGTTTTATAGATATTGTATAGCTTGAGATTGTTTTATATTTATATGTGATGATATTTTTTTCTTCGAAACGCTTGCAAGGAAAGTTGAAAAGTGGCATGCTCTTCCTTGAGAAGTCAGGAAGGAATATGAAGAAAAGAATAAACATAGTTCCATAGAGTGTAAGAGTCAGAAGGTAGAGTCTAGGGGTGCTATGAGGTTGGTCAAATTAGATAGGTATTGTAAGCAACTAATTTGGAATTTTTCTTAGTACTTAAGTTGGATTGTTTATTCTTTGCAATATGAGATAAGATGTCATCCTAAACATGTGGAAAATGTAATTTTTGGTTTTAGTGATGTAAATAAACATGCTGTGAGTGAGGTAAGGTTTGTTAGCCTTCTTTACTTAAATTATGGTAAAATAAATAGAGATTTATGTTTGTTATAGCTCAAGAATTTTGAAACCAAGGGTTATGTTTTCTAAATAAATGAACAAAGCTTCATATTACTCCACGAGATGTGGAACATGTTCTTGGCTTAAGTAGTAATGGAGAAAATGTTCCTATAGATGCTATAGATGAGGTATTAGGTAGTGTAAGGAGTAGCATTAGGTTAAAGGAGGATGTTAAACTCAATGCCATCGAGTAAGATTTGAAAAAAGTTGAAATTTCTTATGACAAATTGAAGCAATTGTTTATGTTATGGATACTTAGTAAATTGCTTACCCCTTAATCTAGCCTAATTGCTGTGAGGGAATATTCAGCAGTATTATTGAATCCAACTAAGCTGTCACAATTTAATTAGGTAAAGTATGTACCTCAAGGAATGCAAGATGGTGTCCAAAAGCATAAAATCAACAGTCAGAGTTATATGTTTGGTCGTGTTATGTTCCTCATGGTACAATTTTATACTAAAAACTCTTATTCACATTTAGTAGTATATGATTCATTAGTAATACTTTTGTTACATATATCACGTCAATTGTGATGTATCTCATTATTTTTTTCCATGTTGTGTTCTCTTTTAGCTATATTTTATGGACAAGAATTCCTTAGGCTATATGGTTGTGGATAACTCAATATGAGAAATACCCTAATTGAAGACATAGAATGAAGATAAAGTGAGCAAATTCATATAGAAATTAAATAAGGTCCTAAGAGAAATGGTAAGCTATTCTTATTTTATTACTAGGCTTTATATGTGGATGGTTTTAGAGTCATTTGTACCTTGTTAATCTTCATTTTATTTAATAAGTTGTCATGTGGTGTGCTCCAAAAGCAATACATGAAGAGAGAATATCTGAGCAAGGGAAATTAAAGCTTGATGTTGTACTTTTCCCTTCTTATTATAGCTGCTATCTACGATATATATTTAATTGATTGATATATCATGTTAATACAACTTTTGTAGGTGTTAGAAGAGAAATTGGATGTTATTATGAAGCAGCAAAAAGAGCTAAAAGAAGAAGTTCAAAAATTTGCTTAAGTAGATACCTCATTTCTAGCATCCATGTAGAAGCAATTGATGAAGTTAGTGAATATAATTTTTTCCATCTAAGAAGGCATGCAAAACTCCAAGTAATGTGGAAGAAAAGAATGATGACTTGGGTAGACATTCCCTGCCTTGCCAAAGCTCGAACTTTAATGATGATGGATGCATTAATGTTTGCAAGAGATGCCACCTAATTGTGATGAGAATGATCACAAACAACTACAAGTTATCGTTTATATCCTTTTATGTTTTTATTGCTTAAATAGTCTAATACTATTTTGGCTTAAATCTTTTTCTCTTGTTGCAATTTATTTATTTGTTTTTTGGTTTTAGAATGAAGGCCAATATACTATTATGCAAGGCCAGTAGAAAGATATCATCATCATATCTTAGAAAGTTTAAGTTAGACTAACTTCCTTGTACAGCTTAAAGAAATTAGCAAAGAGAAGAGGCCTTCCCAATACCAAGTGTCTCCTTACTTGAATACGCTAATGATGGACAAGAAGGAAAGAATCATACCATGCTAAGCACCAGTTAGTACTTTATATATGGTGAAAAATTTTTATTCTTTTACACGTAATTCAATTCATTAAGGAGAATATGAAAAAGAGTAAAGAAAGTTGCTGGATTACAATGCCCCATGATGATGTATGTATACTTAATTTTGTTTTTGGTAGCAAACAAACATCATAGTAAGTACAATGAACATAACTTATAAAATTTTAAGCTTCTTGTGAGATTGGTATGCTTTAACATATGTTTCATCAAGTATAGGGAAATAGTGGTTCAATTTGACCATAATGTCATGCTAATATGTAGGGACCTCAATTGCTTGAAACCAATTGGGTGGTTGTGTAATAAGATTATTGACTTGATGATTGGAATGTGGGTCGATTAAAAAATGAGGGATGCTACCAAATGGAAGACATGGTTTTTTCCCTGCACTTTTGTGGTGATAATTTACTACTTTGTTCTATTATTACTAGTTCATTTAACTTTTCATAATAAATCAACTTTTAACTCTAAGCATAGGCATATATCTTCACAAGAAAGAGTGATCTCAAAGCTTACAGTAACATTTTACATAGTAGTGAAGCATTTATAAGAAAACCAAACCAATGCAAGAGAGTACATACTCTTCTTTACTATTCCATTCAACATTTTTTCAAATGTAAGTATTGAGCTCATCATTTAATATAGGTGTACATACAAATAAATCCATCAAAGAAACATTGGTATTTGGTTGAGTTACAAATGACTCATGAGACGATCATGGTGTACGATACCATGAAAACATCACTAGATGATAGAAATATTATTGAGGTAAAGAAAGTGGTATACTATTGCACCATCTACTCTTAGGCATGTTACATGCTCCATAAATTGAAATGTAAATATAACTATTTAATGGTAACAATTTAGTAAGTTAGAATCGTGGATGATTTATTCTAACTAGAAGACTTTACAAATGAGAATACTGGTCAATTTGATAAAGTGATTTCTAGTTGGCCAATTAAAATAAACGATAAAGTGCCAAATCAACTAGATATGGGTGATGGGTAATGCTTTCCTTTGTTATGTACTCATTTATGCAATACAATTTAAGGCTAGAATTCAAGTAATATGTTTTGTTTATTGTAGTTTCAATTG
Organism: Lumnitzera littorea; assembly: GCA_024138015.1. NCBI lineage: Eukaryota > Viridiplantae > Streptophyta > Magnoliopsida > Myrtales > Combretaceae > Lumnitzera > Lumnitzera littorea. The sequence continues at coordinate 45,984,357 of JAMXBB010000010.1, read as the reverse complement.
TGGCATATATATTCTTGAATTTATGAAAGCTAAAGGTTAGATAGCTGAGGTCAAAGGAAATGTATGTGCTTTAGTATTTTCCATCTTTTATTTTTCCTTGAACCCCATACACTGTCATCGACCTTCTCTTACTGCATATGCCTATGTTGTTTCGTAGATTATGACCCTCAAGGATCATCTAGACATCATTGTAGAGCTCATGAAGACTAAATTAAATGCGAAGAGGGATTATATATGTGAAAAAAGCACGTAATCACTACAAGAGAACAAAGGAAACTAAAACCAGATAAAAACTCAAAAAATCATGATACCAAGTGTCTTCTAAGGATAACATGTTTAGACATTTTTTTAAGTATATTTCAAATGAAAGTCCATACTTATAAATTGTGTTCCTGCTTTTAGTGTGTATAGATTCATTCATTTTTAATGTACACAATAAGTAATTTTATATGTCATTTGCAAGCATTTCATTATACTTTATCGTAATGGAAGCTATTTTTACTAGTAAAATAATATCAACTTACTATGTTAAAAGCTTACCTAATTGTAATGGAAGTGAAATTATTGTAAAGGAAGCATAATTTACAGTAGTGGAAGCTGTTTTTATTATAAAGGATTAGCAAATTACTATGTTAAAAGCTTACCTTACTGTCATGAAAGTGAAATTATTGTAAAGGAAGCCTAATTTACTATAAAGGAACATCAATTTACTATGTTGAAAGCTCACTTTACTATAATAGAAGTGAAATTACTATAAAGGAAACTTAATTTACCATAATGGAAGCTATTTTTACTATAAAGGAATATCAACTTACTATGTTAAAGGCTTACTATACTGTAATGGAAGTGAAATTATTGTAAAGGAAGACAAATTTAGTATAATGGAATCTTAATTTACTATAAAGGAACACTACTTTACTTTGTTGAAATACTTACTTCACCATGAAGGAAGCCAAATTTATCATAATAGAACCATTTTTTTACTACAAAGGAACCCTGCTTTGCTGTTTTAAAATAATCACTTTACCATAAAGGAAGCTCACTTTACCGTGATGGAAGCTCAATTTACTATAATGGAATCCTACTTTACTATATTAAAATACTCATTTTACCAAAAAGGAAGCCCACTTTATCGTTATGGAAGCTTATTTATTGTAAAGGAACCCTATATTATTGTGTTAAAGTACTCACTTTACCATAAAGGAAGACCATTTCAATGTAATAGAAGCTTAATTTACTATAAGGGAACCCTAATTTATTGTGTTAAAAATACTCACTTTACTGTAAAGGAAACCAAATTTTCCCTAATTGAATAATTTTTTTATTAAAAAGGAACCCTATTTTACTATGTTAAAATACTCAATTTACCATAGAGGAAGTCAAATTTACCCTAATGGAAGCTATTTTCACTATAAAGGAACTCTACTTTACTATGTCAAAGTACTCGCTTTACCCTAAAGGAAGCTCACTTTGCCATAATGGAAGCTTAATTCATTGTAAAGGAACTCTACTTTACTGTGTTAAAATACTTACTTTACCACAAAAGAAACCTACTTTATCATAATGGAAGCTTAATTTACTATAAAGGGACCTTACTTGCTTATGGTAAAATACTCACTTTACCATAAAGGAAGCTCACTCTACCTTAATGCAAGCCTAATTTACTGTAAAGGAACCCTAATTTATTGTGTTAAAATACTCACTTTACCATAAAAGAAGCCCGCTTTACTATAATGAAAGCTTAAGAACCCTGATTTACTATGTTAAAATACTTATTTTACTATAAAGGAAGCCTAATTTACTACTAAGGAACACTAACTTTACTATTATCGAAATAAACACTTTGCTATAAAGGAATATGACTTTACTATCATGCAACTGTCAACAATATATTGTAAATTGTTGACAATTTTTTAAGTGCATATTAAAATGCTGAGGCAACAATCTATCGACACTTTACCCTATAACTATCGACAATTAAGGAAATTGTTGATTTTTCATGCTTTTGCTAAGCTATTGACAGTTTTTGAAGAACATAATAAAATGTCTAGGAGAAAATATGTTGGTAGCTCACCTTGTAAATGTCAACAGTATATTTCACTATTGATAGTTTCTAACGAACAAACTAAAATGCTGAAGCAACAATCTATTGACTGTTCACCCTATAGTTATCAACGGTTAAGGAAATTATTCATTTTGTGTGCTCCCCCTCAACAGTTGACAATATATTGTAAACTGTCGATAGTTTTTGAAGAACATAATAAAATGCCAAGGCAACAATCTGTTGATATTTCACCTTATAACTATCTACAGATATGTTTGTACTTGCTATTTGATGCTTTACTACGACTCATCTATCAATAGTATTAGTCACAACTATCGAATGATCAGCAACAATAAAGCTTTGGTTTTCAAATTGCACCTATTGGTTAAATTGCTACAAATTTATTAAGCCTTATGTACTAATTTGTAGTGATCGATGGTAAGGAACTTATGAGTACATCTCTTGTCCTTATTTGTTGATTAAAAATTAATACAGAAATATAGATAATTTTTTTTTTAGAATGCCACAAATACATTAATAAGGTACTTAAGATTGTCCAGCGTTATATCATTTAATTCTTTTGCAATGCATGAAAAGGCATAGAGCAAAAAGGTAGCAACTTGTAAAGGTAAATAGTTTCTTGGATTGCAAATCACCATAAGGAACCATATATGTTGTTGGTGAATTTTGGGATCAAGGAAAACCTTACAAAAGACAATGAAATGCTTGGTATCGGGGCCAGTCCGATGTGGCTACTCCATTATCTAAGTTAGTAGGGTAACTTTGTATAAAAAGTATGTAAGTGAAGTGTTAGAGAGATCTTACGAAGTTTTCTTTCCCATATTTATAGCTTGCTGTAATGTTTAAGGCAATTATTAGAATAACTGTTAAGACATGTAGAAGTTTCTTGATTTGACATCTTTCCTGATATGTAGGGAGAGCGGGTAGTTATATAATATAACCATGCTTATGATAACTCTTTGTGCTATGGGCTTGAATTCAAATCAAGAATGGATTTAAGATACTTAGCATAAATGCTAAGAGATTCAAAATATTCGACATATCGATGGCCGAATGAACGAGTATGCCGAATGAGTGAAAACATACTATCAACAATATAAGTAATTACAACTTGGTCATTACTACAAAATACATAATGGAAAAACATTTTTGATTGTCCAACAAAATAGCATCTTAGTCTTCCAACAAAAAATCCATCTAAGTGCCCTCCTTCGAGCCAATTTGATCCATCTGAAGATAATATGGTCAACCCTATAAAACGATCCAAACAATGTAAGGGCAATGGTATTACATAAATGTGATTTCAACCGTTAATATTCAAGATTATACCTTTTTGTATAACTACAATCGCTCTTTATTGTCCTGTTGAGTTGGTGGATTGGATGATGTTGGTTATGATGAGCTATTAAGTCCAAAATGTGTACAAGCTAATAAATCCTCTATCTTGGTTTTCCCTAACTTAGCTAACTTCTCCCCTAATGTCTCTAATAGATGTCTTAAGGGTGTCCACTTGTTCAATTAGCTATGCAATGCCACTCTACTCATCCTCATCATCCATATATTGTTGTAGTGAAGTGATGCCTATGCTTTGGTATTTGTCCCATTCTCCTTCCTCATCTTCTTAGCAAACTTGACTTATCAATTCTCTCATGAATTCTTTCAACGATAGGCTTACTATTAGAGGCAATTCCTTCCTTATAAAAAAAAAAAATTGAAATAACTCTTGCATAAGGCAGTGTTGTTGATATGGCAATAGGGTTAAGAACTAGAATGGGTACTCTAGGATTCAAGTGGGTATGAAGAACATAGAGTGAAAAATGGGTTTTGAGTGTGGATGTGGATAGATATCACGCGCTAAGACACAAACATAACTAGGGGTTGAGCTCGAAATAGAGTTCGATGTAACTCACGAACACTAAATGTTACTTAGGTTTCAAATGAGAGATTAAATGTGATTCACTAACTTAATCAAATGAAGGGGTTCACCACAATCTTAAGGACAAAATTGATAAGAATGCAAGAAAGGCTAAAGAGTTATTCTACACTCAATAACCTAGCAACATTAGCTGTAAGAGCTCAAGAATGACTTTGCTCAAAAGACGAAAGTTCCAAGTGTATGTATATTCTTCACTATCTAATAATGCATGATGATGTCTGCTAATTAGAAATCTTGCTATTTATAGCAAGTCATAAACCCTAGTAACAAAACTATAAATAATGTACAAGGCCTCAAACCTTAAAGAATTGGACCCATAAATAAAATAAAAACAAATATGTACAAGAATACAAAACTGTACATTTTATAGGGGAAGTCGGCATGCGGTCATTCAATTTATCCTAAAAGGAGTAAGATCTAAACCAGGTGGGGTCATCAATTGGATGTTCAAGTTTAAGAAGGAGTCCTTGAAGTCTCGCATTACTTGGCCAAGATACTAGAAAGGTTATCCCATAATTGCTGAGTTGTAGAATTAGTCGGCACTAGTCTCTTCATGCCATATCGAATGGTTCTCTAGTTGGTCTTGAGTGCTAGGCTGTGTGGTCTCTCAGCTTCTCAATAGATGGCAAACTTGATGACAAGTGGATCCTTTTATTCATTTTTTCCTTTTAGTACTTGCTCGACCTCGATAAGAGTTGATTGACCACAACTTGGGACAAGTCAGCCTCGGCTTGGATATAGTTAGAAGCTGATTCCTATCATTATCGTGGGTCCGAAAGGAAGTCATCTTTGATGTTAAACATTGAGCACGGGCTATGATGCCAAGCAAACTTCTCTTACCTTTTCACTTCACCATAGGTGTCAAGTGTCTTTGGATTTCCTTAACACTCATAGGGGTCAAGCAATAGCTCTTCCCATCCTTCCGAATAGTGTAAGTGTTGAAGAAGCCATCATGGATCACTTTTCGATCATATTCCTTTAGTTAGCCAAGAAGTAAATTTACAACATTCATAAGGACCATATCAAAGTCAATCTTGTCCCCGTACTATCCTACCTTAAATGCCATCCGAGCTCTTTTATGTACATGGACCATACCCTTTTCATTAAACAACTTCTATCCATAAGGTCGAGGGTATGGGTAGGTAAGTAATTTCATCTTTTCCACTGACTTGGTAGAAATGACATTAGTGTAGCTTCCTCCATCAACAACTAGGGAACAAGTCTTTCTATTCACTAGACACCGCATGTGAAATAAATTTTCCCTTTGTTCGAGATCTACTTTTAGGTCAACTTGCTTGTTCATCCTGGCTATGAGTTCATTTAGGTTTTCAGCATTGACATCTTCTTTTATTAACTCGTCATTCGAACTCTTGTCACTCTGACTTTCTACTTAAGCCTTAGGTCCTATGCCCTTCAAGACCATGACCCGTTTATTCGGGCATTGGGATGGAATATGTCCGTAGCCTAAGCATTTGAAGCACTTCACATCTCAGGCCTTATTACCAGGTGCCTTTTCTTTCTCAGCCCTCTTTGTCTCGGCATGAATAGGTCAGCTAGACTCGCCTCTTTCCATCTTCGCCTCTGGCCTTCTCTTGACATACTTGCCAGTTTTAGGGTGAACTTGTTGAAGTGGGTTAGTCAGCCTTTGATGCTTCCTTCTCCTCTGTCTCTCCACTCTTAATGCTAAATTAATCAGCTCATCTAAGGAGTTGAATGGTTACGATTCAACTACGTCGACAATGTCATCTTGGATTCTACTTAAGAACCTAACAATGGTGTAATCCTATGGATCAGCAATCTCACATCTCGTCATCAAGGTCCCAAACTCTTACAAATATTCTTTAATAGTATTTCAACCTTGTCTCAAGTGTTAGAACACATGTAGCATCGCTTGTTTGAAGTAGGTCTGCACATAGTGTTGATTTAACAAACATTTCATAAGCCTTTAAGTTTTGATTGGCTCTTTTCCTTCAACATCTTGCTTGGCAACCAACTTTTCTCACCAAAGGCTTGTATATTCAACAAGGGATAATGAAGTCAACTTAACCTTTATTCGATCATCACACTCGTAGCAGTTGAACAACTTCTTGACTCAAGGAATGCAATCAAAGAACTCTTCAGCTTAGCTACTTCTACTAAAGCTCAGCAATTTATGCTTAATATTACCAAGTCCCCATCTAGGTGCTTAAGTTTATCCCTTGCATTTCGAACTGGTTGGTTCACTTCAAACTAGCCACTTCTGTTGGAGCCCTGCTCAGCCATATTTCCTCTCGACCTCGAATCTCTTCTTTGAACTCCTTTATTTGCTTCAGAGTTAACACTCCTCTCATTTCTTCTTCTTAGCACAAGTTGGTTTTCTCTTCTTTTTAGCTTAGTAGCTCTTCTCGATTGTCACTCATCATTATCTAACTCATTAGAACCACTTCTACTGGTGGGTGTTCGTTTCCTTCTTTCACCTCGGCTAATAGGTCCACAACCCCTAACTAACTTAGTAAACTCCTAAATAGAGTTAGTGAGATTTTGAATTTAGTATTCTAAGTTGTCAACACCTCTCCTTAAGCTTCCATAATGACTATCACCACTATTATTAACACTATCTTCTAACATTCTTGTCCGTACAGTAATTTCTAGAGAAAATTGAACAAACAACAAAACACAATTACAATAACCTGGAAACAAACACTAGTTGGCTTATGTAGTTATCACTACTGACAAACACTTTCACACCAACTAGAGTTAACTACTAAAATTAACGTTATTAGACTCAACTACAGTACAATACCATGACTATTAAAAACATGAACAACATACTACACTACGGAATGATAATTATAAAAAATGTTCAAACCATGAATAACTTTGAAGAACACTAGCATACGTGTCTCCCTAAAGCTTGGATACTAAGATGATATGGTAGCGGGGCGGGAACCAAAATAGGTACTCTAAGATTTAAGTGGGTATGAAGAACAGGGAGTGAAACATGGGTTTTAAGTGTATAAGTGGATAGATATCATGCACCAGGACATAAATACAATTAGGGGTTGAGCTTAAAATATAGTTTAATGCAACTCTCGAACACTAAATGTCACTTAGGTTTCAAATGAGAGGTTAGATGTAACTCACTAACTCGCTCAAATGAAGGGGTTTACCATAATCTTAAGGATAAGATTGTTAAGAACGTAAGAAAGGCTAAAGAGTTATTCAACACTCAATAACCTACCAATGCTAGCTCTAAGAGCTCAAGAATGACTTTGTTCGAAAGAGGAAAGTTCCAAGTATATGTATATTCTTCACTATCTAATAATGTATGATGATGTTTGCTAATTACAAATATTGCTATTTATAGCAAGTCTTAAACCCTAGTGGCAAAACTGTAAATAATGTATGAGGCCTTAAACCCTAAAGAATAAGGCCCATAAATAAAATAAAGACAAACATGTACAAGAATATAAAACTGTACATTTTATAGGGGAAGTCGGCATGCTGTCATTTGGCTTGTCTTAGAAGGAGCAAGATCAAAACCGGGTGAGGTTGGCAATTGGATGTCTAGGTTTAGGAAGGAGTCCTTAAAGTTGCGCATTGCTTGGCTGAGACACTAGAAAGGTCAGCCTATAATTGTCTAGTTCTAGAATTAGTTAGTACTAGTCTCTTCGTATTGTATCGAATGGTTCTCTATTCTTGAATGCTAAGCTATATAGTCTCTTGGCTTCTCGGCAGACAATAGACTTGATATCGAGTGGATCCTTTTATTCCTCTCGTCCTTCTAGTACTTGCTCAACCTCTGCAAAAGTTGATCAACCTTGGCTTAGATATAGTCGGAGGCTGATTCCTATAAGTTGTTCTCTTACTAAACAAAGCCTTTTTAAACTTGTAGATAATCTAGTATCTTATGTCAATCTTTCAACCATTTAGGATTTCTACCATCAACCCCAAATCCTCTCCATACATACTGGCATGATCCCTAGACCAACTATTGACATGATGTGATATGATAATGTAAAGAATCCTATGGAGGGTAGTCAAATGCTTCGTCCACATAATCTGCATCATCCTTAGCCAATTTTCCCTATTAATTCTACCCTGGTTACCATATAACATTAGTTAAACACTACTGCCATTGTAAGACCCTTTGTATGGCATTTTCAATCCTTAGTGCTTAACCAAATGTATGTTGGAAAAATGAGGTTCTATTGGAATAACCATTCTATGAACAAATGTTTGCAAATTTGTAGAGACAGTGTTAAGGTCCCATAAATCCATGTGCACATCACCTACTATCAAGTTTGAATAAAAAGTCCTAACTAACTATGGATGCACTACATTATCTATCTCAAGCAATTGAATAATCCCATTATCAACCAAATTTTGGAAAAACCAAACACAAATCTCTTCCACAAACTCTAAATCAAATTCCCTACCATAATCTAGATTCTGCTAAAAAAAAATGTTGTCCATACCTTTAATTATAGGACTCAAGCGATAAAGAAAAGCTTACCGAGCTACCTATTCGATAGTGATTGGCTATCCTTCCCTCGTTTAGTCTTCCTAACACCAATGTGTGGGGCTATGGATGGTATGATTTGGAGTGGATTTGTTAGGGTTAGGGTTAGGGTTTGCTTAGGTATTAAGAGTGTTAAGGTCTTTGTAGCTCCCAAAAGTAACCAAGAGGGGGAGTGAATTGGTTACCTAAAAAGTTCTAAAATTTCTTATAAATCAAAACTTAAATGTTACCCCTTTGATTACTTTAGCAAGTATGGCATAAGACAATATATAGAAAATAAATAAAGCACAAATTAAAGGAGAGTAGAGATGAGAAGGTCAGGCACAAGATTTATAGTGCTTTGGCCTTATGCTTACTATACTCTTCTTATTCCATTGCTAAGGACCCAATATTCTATATTAGTGTTGTTTCACTATCCGCTTTTCACTAACCCAATCAAGAGAGAAACAAATACAAGTCTTTCTACTCTATCTCACTAGGTTTTTCTTACCTATACACAGATCTATAGAACTTTGAGTCTATTCCCTAACACAAAGTCTAACTCTTGCAATATAAGATATATAATAATAATGAGGATAGAATACAATAGTCCTAGAATATAAGCACTAGAAAAAATTAAAAAATTTAAACTGGAGTAAACAGTGTTGTCTTTGATTTAGCTTCTAAATGTGTCTCTAAATTTTCTCGAATACAAAGATTGCAATAGAAAATTGCAAAATAAGTATATCTCGAAAATTTAAACATCCTTGCTTTTATATCCTTCAGTTACAACATATCTTTACTATGATCTTGGATAAGTCTTTGACATAACTCCATAGATCTTGAAAAAATATTGAATTAGTCATAAGAAGTTGTAATCCCTTGATTTGTTGAAGTCAAAACTCTTTTGTTGATTAAATTAATTCAAACATTATACTCTTGCTGATGATGGGAATGAATTTTGCTCAATTCCTTGTATACTCTAGTTCCTTTTCATAATACATAAATATGTCTTTGAAAATTTGAATTCCTTTTGAAAAGAATATTTTCTAAAAATTAGGAGTAAATCTTGATACTTGATATTCTTGAATTTGATCTTGTACTTCTAAAATATCCTTGCTGAAGCTTTGCCCGTGTATGTTACCAAATATGATACTTTTGAATAAATATCCTTCGAACATGTTGCTATAACAACTCTAATTTGAATTTGATAAAATCTACTGTAACAAAATTACATCCTTATCTAGTGATATCTTTACACATGTGCTCTTGTCCATTCTTAATTTTAGTTCTAATAAAATCTAATTTGAACTCCTAGAAATCCTCTACGTATCTTGATGATAATTCATGATAAATTTTGTGAATAATTTGATAATATGATTCCAACAAAGAGACTGCTCTCTATTGTAAAGTATTGTGTCCGATTAAGATTTACCTTAAAATATCTTAATTAATTTCTACTTAATCCCCGTGAATTTAATTATCTAACTTTAAGGAAAGTGTTAGATGCATTACCCAAATACATCTAACAAGTGGAGTCAGGCCTTTAAACAATTAATAACCCAATAAACTTTACGGATCAAGTTGCTTTGTTAAATTTTGATATTGTCTAGTGATTTTGAATGTATCTCTAAAGATGCTTCTAAATTTGAAGCACATTATCAAAATATATTTAACAAGTGGAGCTAGGCCTTAAAATAATTAATAACCTAATAAACTTCATGTATTAAGTTCTTTATTAAATTCTAATATTGTCCATTAATTTTGAATCTGTCTCTAAATTTACTTCTAAATTTGAAATTCAATTTTAAAATAATTTCTTATCTTTTGTTTAATGACCTATACACTTAACACGTTTATTAAACATCTTCACTCTTTTTGTTATCATCAAAACAATTATGAGAGAACTCAACATTTTCCCCTTTTTTGATAATGATGAAACCTTTTTTCATGAAAATTATTGAATGAAATTTAAAGGTTTTATAATGCAAGTTAAACAAAATATTAGAAATTTTAATGTCTAAAAATTTGTGGAAGACCTTCATATATTAGAACATTGGTTTTATCAATTCAGAATTAGATTAATTTTTTAATTCAATATTTTCCTTATTTCTCCCCCTTTTTGTCATCATCATCTATTTTGCTCCTACTAAATCTGATATTGTTATAAGAAATAGATAACAATAGGAAGAAATGAATTGAAAACACTAAAATGTCATTAACATAAACTAATTACATCAACTTGATATTGAATTTGATTCAACATGATTCTAAATACAAAAGAAACTAGGACATTAAACTTAGAGTAAAGACATTAAATATCACAAGCTTGAAACTAACATCCTTAAATAGAACAAACACTAACATGAAATGACTTGAACAAAGAGTTAAGTGGATTTCTTTTTCTTTTTATTTTTCTTTGGACAACTCTTCTTGATTCTTGATGTAGTGCCTAAAGCTGATGGTAGAGGCAAAGTAGTTTCCTTCCATGGCAGCAATAGAATTGTTGATGAAGGAACTTGCAGTGCTAGTTCCTCAAATGGATTAGTTTCAATAACAAGCCTAGTTTAGCTTGTGAAGGTGATTGATTTGTTGGAGTTTTGAGAGTTAGGCTTGATGGAGCTTTTTCAGTATCAATAGATGGAGGCATAGGAGATGGTAGACGATTAGATTGATCATTACAAGGTGTTTCAAATGGTGGAATGCTAGTTGGTGGGACTTATGGTTCTTAATTAGGTTGAGGAGATTGCTTCACAAGTGATGGTTGAGTTGAAAGAGATGGTCTAGAAGGTGTAGGGTCTATAACTTCCTTAAGAGATGCATGTGGTTTGGTTAACAACTAATCTATGTTTTCCTCTATCATAAACTCAATTTCTTTTCTTAAGAAGTCTCTCTAGGTCCTTCTTTTAGCTCAACTTCTAAATTAGATTTTAAATCATCCTTTGATTCTGGTCTTCTTTTTCCTTCTTTTATTTCCATCTTCCCTTTTGTCTTGATCTCAAAATCCTTCTTAGTTTTCTTCTTCTTCTTTCCCTTAAAGATCTTTTCTTGCTAACCTTTTCTATAGGTTCTAAATCAAACTTTGAGATTGCTCCTATCAACTCCCCCTCAAACATCGATCTGAGTAGTCTATTCTTCTTGTACTTATCATGCATGTAGAACGCCCAATCATCAGTTCTACCAAATCTTGTATCTCATGTTTAGACCCATGCGATTGATGTGATCTCTACCTATCACTCTAATGGGTAGCTCTTTCTTTGTCACCTTAGGCATTTTGATCTTTTTGTACTCAAACAACTTCATTAGTAAATTCTTGTATGGTCTCTTCCTTTTGGTCATAAATGCTTGCCTCATAATTTGTGCAACTATATCCAACCCTTTCTTCCTTAACATGGCCAAAATGACCATGGCATCTTCCTTAGAAATACTTATAGTAATTCCTTTCTTTGGAAGGATGAAACTAATGACCATCTTCTGCAATATATGCACAATCAATCTAAAATTGAAAATACTTACTTCTTGCCCTAGCCAAATCCTTTCACCTTGGTTCAACTCTTGAAAACTTGCTTATGTGACCACTTCATCAACACCCTATCATTATGCATTTTAAGAATCTTAAAACATTTTTAAATGTCTTCTTTTGTTATCTCTACCTCCTATCCATTCACCTTAGAAACCTATGAATCTCTTTAACTAGTGTAAGATTATCATAAAACTCATACAGTAACTCTCCAAACACAATAATCCCCATAGCACAAATATTTTTGCAACCTACAACATTAAGGAACTCATCTTAATAGAAGTCATTCTTTTGAAAAAATTCAAATTCAAAAACACTAAGCTCTATGTACTAATGTTGTTTAGCAGATGAGAAAAAGACAACTTAAGGCTTTACCTTTTTCTCTTTAGCCTTGATTTGCTTGAATTGCTTTGCTATAGTCTTTAGTTTTGGTTGAAACTCTATATCAAACTCTAGTTGTGGTTCTAATTTCAACTCTGATTTGGTACTCTGTTCCTCATTCACAGAAAATTCGTCTTCTTCTTCAATAGACTCTTCCTCATCCCTTGATTCTTCCTTGGTCTTAGCAATTTCTTCACTGGAAGAGCTCATACCCTCGTCAAGATTTCTCTTTCCTTTAGTTATAGCTTCAAATTTTCTAGGGTTAAGGTTAGGGTTTTCAAAACTAGGATTTTGAGCTTTTGGAATTAAAGTTTGATTAGAATCTAATGGCTCATTTACCAAAGATTACGGGTTATCCTTCGTATTCTTTAGGTCTTTCTTGGTCTTGAGACCAATTCAAGAAGATTTCCTAAGAGCCATGAGAGAGAGAGAGAGAGAGAGAGAGAGAGAGAGAGAGGTGTTGAACTAAAGAAAAATGAGTGAGAGAGACTAGAGAGAAATAGCAAACAAGTGAGGAGATTTGATGTTTAAATGGATGAGATTTAAGGATCTCAAAATCAAGATTGTGTGAGTGTGATTGTAAAGAAATAGGAGTACGGGAGCAAATCAAAAATTAAAATAAAAGAGAGAGGAAGAGTTGGCCATTACAAAAGATGGAACCATATTGGTCAAGGGGAAAACTCGTGCTCAAATAAAAAGAGTGGGATGATTTGATTGTTATGATCAGCTAACATGAGGAAACTAAAAAAAATGTTACTCATTATGTTATTAATATCAAAATTGGGAGAAAATGATTAAGTATTAAATGAGCCTAAAATTTTTATAGTTAAAATGATCCTTAAAATTACACTTGATAATGAATGGGTTTATTTTTCTAGCTAAAATACTAAGATTAGCTATATACATTAAAAAAATAAACACTAAAATGCAAAAACTAACAAAATAAATTACAATATTAGTCGAAATACTAAAATGCACATATACAAGCACAAAATTTCATAACATTCAAAAATTAATTCAATTTAGGTATTTTAAGCTAAAACACAAGTATACAAATATTGAATAAGATATATCATAACACAAAAAAAAAAAAAAATCAATATTATCATACAAAATTTTACAAAATGCTAGTCAATCAAGAATTCCTTCCAATGGATAACAAAAACTAATTCCATTTCTAATAAATTCAAATTTAGTCTTATCAAGACGCTTAGTGAAAATATTAGCTAATTGATTATCAGTTGGAAAAAATTCAACACTTATATCACCATTATTAACATGATCACGTATGAAATAATATCTAACTTCGATGTATTTTTATCAAGAATAATGTAGTGGATTTTTAGTCAAATTGATTATACTTGTATTATCACACTTTATAAGAATATTTTTCAAATTCAATCCATAGTCAAATAATTATTACTTAATCCATAAAATCTGAGCACAACAATTGTCAATTGAAACATACTCAGCTTTAGTTGTAGATAGAGCAACATAATTCTATTTCTTAGAAGACTAAGAAGCTAATTTGTCCCCTAGAAATTGACAAGTACCTGAGGTATTTTTTCTATCAATCTTGCATCTAGCATACTCAACATTTGAGTAACTAATCAAATCAAAATTTTGATTCTTTGGGTACCAGATTCCTAACTTTGTTGTGCAAGATATATATTTGAAAATCCTTTTTATAGCTGATAAGTGTATTTCAGTTCGTTCAAATTGACAATGTATACTAATATAGACACTAAACAATATGTCTACTCTTGATGTAGTCAAATATAATAGATAACTAATCAAACTTCTATAAAACTTTTCATTAACATTCTTACTCGAATCATTAGGATCTAATTTGGTTAAGGAAGACATGGGTGTAATGATGCCTTTGACATTTTCCATACTAAACTTCCTTAAGATCTGCTTAGGTGTACTTTTCTTTATGCACAAAGATCCCATCATTGGTTTGTTTTATTTAGAGTTAAAGAAAGAAGTTCAGCTCACCTATTAAAGACATTTCAAATTTAACCTGCATAAGCTTAGAAAACTCCTTACAAAATGTCTCATTAGTAGATCCAAAAATAATATCATTAACATATATTTGGACTACTAAAATATCATTTTCATAGTATTTTAGAAACAAGGTTGTGTCTACTTTACCCCTTTGGAATCTATTCTTAATCAAAAAATCACTTAGTCTTCCATACCAAGATCTAGGAGCTTGTTTTAATCCATTCAAGGCTTTTCTCAATTTATATATATAATTCCCTTTAAATGGATCTTCAAACCTTAAGGGTTGTTCTACATAAACCTCTTCCTTTGTGTATCCATTTAAAAATGTACTTTTAACATTCATTTGTAACAATTTAAAGCCTTTAAAACAAGTAAAAGCAAGTAGAAGTCTAATTACTCCCAATCTAGCAACCAAAGCATATGTTTCATCAAAATCAATTCCCTCTTCTTATGACTAGCCTCTACCTACCAATCTTGTGATATTCTTAACAAATTTTCCATGCTCATTTAGCTTGTTTTTTAATACCTACTTTGTTCCTATAGTAGATTTATCTTTAGGTTTAGGAATAAGTGTCCATACCTAGTTTGTTCGAAACTGATTTAGCTCTTCTTATATAGCATTTATCCAGCTATTGTCAAATAAAACGTTATTAAAACCAATTTTTATTAAAAAGATTTTTTGGAAACCAAAGATTTGGATCAAATAATTTAATTATTAATCTTTAATAAAACTGATTTTTATTAAAACGATTTTTTGGAAACCAAAGATTTGGATCTAAAAGCTAAACTTTTAAACCATAAACGAGTACCACTTTTAAACTTTCCAAATTTAAATTTTCCTTTCAATATATCCTTATAATAACATTTATTTACAAGCTATAATTGAAATCATGTCTATTTACAAAAAATAAGGATTTAAAGAATTAACTAGTAAAGGGTGAAAATAAATTTTTTCATTTTTTAGGTTGCCTCGTATATACAGGTGCTAAGATACCTACTATTCAAGACTAGACTTCTGTAGTTCATTTCGAAAATATTAGTAGGTTGGTTGATTTTAAATTTGGAAAGTAGTCGAGTTTAAATCTTTTAGTCATTTCATTTTATTTAAGAAAAACACCTAATAGAAAAGGGTTCTAATTTAGTGATTTTATTTTTGGGAAAATTCTAAAACATCATAATTTTTGAAAAAAAACAAGGTCTATTCATTTTTATTTATTTAGAAAAAACATTTCTAGGTGATAAAACTTTTTAGAAAAATCTTAAAATACCTAAATGCAACTTTTCATGAAATATGCAAATACTATGGCTAATATGCCTAATTATAGAAAAGAAGTCTAAATCATATATCATAAGCGTAATTATAAAAAAGAAGCCTATATCATAGAAAAAATGTCTAATCATAGAAAAGAAGCTTAAATCATAGAAAACATACCTAAAGAGTTTATTTATTTTCTTAAAAAAAAAAAGGATTTTTCTAAGTTAGAGAACATCTTAATTTTTCATTATTATTATTTTTATGTTTTATTGTATATTTCTAACTAAAGCGTAAAAATAAATAAACCAAACAAACTAGGCATTTTCCTTCTTATTTATTTTTCCTTCTTTTCTTTTTCTTCTCTTTTTTTTTTCCTTTTTAGTTTTTTTTTTCTTTTTATATTTGCAAATAGAATACAATAATAACAATGACAACAACAAAAAGAAAAATAAAAAAATACAATATTACAAAAATAAATAAAAACAAAGAAAACAAAATACAGAGAATGAAACATAAATCAAAACCAAAGCAGAGACAAACTAAGCTGGAGTTTGCACAAATCCTAAAAAAAAGGGGTCGCGTATATAGAGAGAGTGGCGTTATGAATGGATTTAAGTGATTATGAGTGACGAGTTTATGGTTTGTAGTGAAATGGAATTCCCTATTTATAGGTATTATGGTCGAGTTAAAGATAGAAAATATTAATTACAATATGATTTTCTTTCATGTTTGGGTTAAGCAAACCTAGATAATATGTGATGCTAAATACAAAGCTACACATGTAGAAGTGTGTC
Organism: Lumnitzera littorea; assembly: GCA_024138015.1. Classification (NCBI taxonomy): domain Eukaryota; kingdom Viridiplantae; phylum Streptophyta; class Magnoliopsida; order Myrtales; family Combretaceae; genus Lumnitzera; species Lumnitzera littorea. The sequence continues at coordinate 45,967,919 of JAMXBB010000010.1, read as the reverse complement.
CAACATACGTAGCAATGTGCTTAGCACATTTAGAAGTGAGTTGGTAAATGACGTGGCGATAATGTGGCTTGTGATGTGGTGATAGCATGGTGATGAAATGAGAAAAGAAAATAAAAGATGCATTTTGCACCTTCCATAAAAAAAATAAAAAATGCATTTTGTACCTTCTATGGATTGAACCTAGAATCTTTAAGTCATATACAATATTAAGTTCAAGTGCTTATCTAACTAGGCTATTGGTTTTTCCTTATTCATATATGCAATAAATTGCTACATATAGATTAGGTCAACCTAAGCTATATTCAAATAAGCCTAGGCTAATGACCCTTCCTCTATATGATCTAAATTAAAAATTATATTCTACTAAACTATTATTATTTTCTAAATCTTCTCTTTTTTGTATTTTTCTAAATTTTATATTTTTGTGATTTTTTCTAAATTTTTTATTTTTTAGATTTTTTATTTTTTATTTTTTTTGCATTTTTCCTAATTTAGGACCTTTAACCTTATTGAAAAAATAAAAAGAGGGTAAAAATTAGATGTCTACAATAGGTTTCACTTAAAGTATCCCATATGTCCTTTGCAATCTTGTAAGATGAAATAAGATAGTATTTAGATGGTGCTATTGTCATTAACAAAAGTGCTTAACCTGATTATTCTTCTCAATCTTCTTCTTCCCATCATCTATAAGTGTTGAATCTCTATTGGTTGCAATTTGTATATCTTCATACTCAATGATTTCCCATGATCTGAAATCAATTGCCTTAACATATGTTTCCATCTTACATTTCCAATAGGCAAAGTTAGTATCATCGAAATAAGTAGCATGATTTGTAGCAATAGATTTATTGTTTTCTGCTACAGATCTTTAGACTCTAGCTAATCAAGAGCTAAGCTCTGATACTAATTGTAGGTCCCAAAAGTAACCAAGATAATTGGTTACTTAGAGAGTTTTAAAATTTGTCATAAATTAAAACTTAAACATATCCCCTTTGATTACTTTAGCAAGTATGGTGTCAAAGAATATACAAAAAACAAATAAAGCACAACTTAAAGGAGAATGGGGATGAGAAGATCAGGCACAAGATTTATAATGTTACAATCTTCTATCTACTGAACTCTTCCAACTCCACTACTAGGAATCCAATATCCCATACTAGTATCATTTCAATATTCACTTTTCACTAACTCAATGAAGAGAGAAATAAATACATGTCTTTCTACTCTATCTCACTAAGCTTACCTAACTTATACACAAATTTATAGAACTTTGAGTCTCTCCTCTAACACAAAGTCTAACTCTCACAATACAAGATATACATTAATAATGAGAAAAGAATACAGTCTTCCTCAAAATATAAGCACTAGAGAAAATTAGAAATCTTAAACTAGAGTAGACAGTATTATCTCTAATTTAGCTTATTTTTAAATTTTCTTGAATATGAAGATAGTAGTAGAAAATTGCAGAATAGGTGTATCTCGAAAATTTGAACTTCTTTGCTTTTATATCCTTCAGTTGCAACGTATCTTTACTAAAATCTCACATAAGTCTTTAGCATAACTCGAAGGATCTTAAAAAAATCTTCCAACTCTTTTGTTGATTAAATCAATTCAAACATTATACTTTTGCTAATGTTAGGAGTGAATTTTGCTCAATTCCTTGAAAACATTGGTTCCTTTTCCTAATACATCAATATGTTTTTGAAAATTTGAATTCATTTTGAAAAGAATATCTCCTAAAAATTAAGAGCAAATCCCAATACTTGATATTCTTGAATTTGATCTTGTACTTCTAAAATATCCTTACTAAAGCTCTACATATGTATGTTACCAAATCTACTACTTTTGAATAAATATCCTTCGAGCATGTTGGTAAAATAGCTCCAATTAAAATGCAATAAAATCTATTGTAGCAAAATTAAGATTCATTCTTATCTTATGATATCTTCACACTTATGCCATTATCCATTCTTGATTTGAGCTTTAAAAATAATCTAATTTGAACTCATTAAAATCCTTCACATATATTAATGATAATTCATCATAAATTTCATGAATAATCTGATAACATGATTTCAACAAAAAAACTGTTCTCTATCATAAAGTATTGTGTTCGATTAAGCTTGACCTTAGAATATCTAAATTAATTCCTACTTAATCCTCATGGATTTAATTATTCAACTTTGTGGAACGTGGTAGATAAATTACCAAAATATATCCAATAAGTGGAGCTAAGCCTTCAAATAATTAATAACCCAATAAACTTTACAGATCAAGTTACTCTATTAAATTCTAATATTATCTAGTGATTCTAAAATTGTCTCTAAATTTTCTTTTGAATTTCAAATTTAGTTCTAGAATAAATTCTTATCTTTTGTTTAATGACCTCTACACTTAATACCTTGTTGAAAATCTTTAGTCTTTTTGTTACCATCAAAACAACAATGAGAGAGCTCAATAGTTTTGTTTACATAAAGAAAATGTTGACACATATGTAGGGTTATTGGGTTAATTCGTGTTGTACTTTTATATACTTAGGGTTTTTGGGTTATATATGTATATATATATATTAACATTTTTCAATACAACTATGGACAATTTACGTTCCATAATTGTATATTCGAGTATGATAAAACTACAATCTTTATAGTAAATTGGCATCTATTGCAACAAAATCACTTATTTGTTGACAATATACCCTATAACTATTGATACATACGACATTGCATAAAATAATACTCAATAGTTATAAGGGAAATTGTTGATAGTTACTTTGCAAAAGTGTATTCCCCTACCCCTCTCCCACAGCCACCACCACTGCACCACCTCCCCCCCCCCCCCCACCCAAAACACCCAAATTTTATGCAAAAGCTATCTAGACTATGCAAAAAGATCAAATTATATTATTCAAAAATAAGGGAATGTTGCAAAATAAAAAACATATGTAATACTACTTAATGAAGAATCTTTGCACAATAAAATGGAATTACAATGGCTTAAAATGGCCTTTCAAATCCATACATATTACTCTAACACTCAGTTAAAGTCAAATGTCATACTATTTTCATACGGATTAATGTAGTTTGTGCAAAAACAAATGATGATTGGTTCTCTTAGACTAAGGCTCGTACTTTAGAACATGCTGCAATGTTTTCTTTAAATGGAGCATCCAAATTTACAATTGGATCTATGCATTTACTATGGTTTTGACAATCATTCTTAGCTTTTCATAGGCATTATGTCCCTCTTGCTTACATAAGCCACATCGGACCTATCTTATTAGCCTCTTTGATTGCTAGCTAGATGATAAGAATCAACCCCTCGGACCAATTATATATAGCCGAGCTAAAGGACTCTAAGGACTCATATGAACAATACTAGCTCAAAGCCATATCCGAGACAAGGATTCCTATTTCGAACTGATCTCCTGCCCACTTGACTATTAGACCCTCATGTGTGCCAAACGTACTCCTACCTAGCAATTATGCTATGACAAGACATTCGAGAAGAGAGCTTCAAGACTATTCGAGCTGAGCTCTCTAGCAAACCACAAGCGTTCGACCCTAACTTAAGCTGACTACTCTACAGCGGGACTAACTAGGGCCCGACCTAATCCAAATCAGGTTGGCCCCTAACTGTAAACTCTCTTTTCTCTTTTTCAACCACTTTATACCATATTTTTGACATCTAGCCACCGAGGGATATATGTCTTCTAGCATAACATTCTAAAAGGATTCTCTACTTTTTGTAGTGAATATTCTTTATCTCTTTTACCCTTTTTAGTATATATTACATAACCTAATTGTAAGAATATCCTTTTGTCTTTTCTTACATATTAAGTTACCTTAGTAGATGGGTATATAAACTTCACTTAATTGTACGTCAAGAATCAATCATTAGTCCTAGAAATTATGCAAGTTTCCTTTGAGTAACTTTAGTATTCTCACTATCTTTTCAACTCTTATCTATTCCCTTTAGCAAGGAATAGTGGCATATAACCCTTCAATTGGGACCAATGAGTCATATCTAGCAAATTGTAGGTCGAGTAGGATCGACTAGTGCATCATATCCATTTGGTAGTTGCTCAGACTTTGTTAGCTTTTCTTTTGTTTTCTTTTCTAGTTCGCCTTATTGTGATGTTTCCCTATGTATTCGACCTTAGAGACACATTAGCTTTACTAATATTAGAGTACGGTTCCGAAAGGGAGTATGTGAAGTTATAGGGAAGTTTTTAGTTCACTTTGCTATTAGTGGCTGCTGTATTCCTTCTATAGCAATTGTAGTGTATTTGTGTGAAGTAATTTTGGAGTTATGAGCTGTATAGTGAAGATTTATGTGTTGATAAGTATGGTTTCATTGTTACTCTATTCTTACCTTATTTTTCACTACGAAAATAAAGCAAATTTATTTCTATTTTATTCAAGTTGTTATTGGGTATTAAAATTGTTGGTGTGTTAATCAAAGTTTTAGGAAGTACAAAAACATTGTTACCCTATGTATTGTGTTGTTAATTTGTTTTAGAAATATTGTATCATGTCAAATTCAAGTGTTTGAGGTGTTATCAACGACAATAGTAGTGGTGCTTAACCTAGTCATGGTCATAATGGTAGCAACACCTTAGGGTCAGTTGATGATAAACTTGACAAACTCATTAACCTTGTTGACAGTCTAGTCACAGTAATGCAAAACTGATAACTATTATTTTAAATACATTTCACATGGTGATTTTATAGTATTTCCCTTACATCTTTGGTTTTCTTTAAAGAAATTGATACTTAATTGAGTAAAATTTTGATTTCAAGATTTGAACGCATTCTTGGATTGAAAAGGAAGAAAAAGAATCAAGTTTCACTCAATTTGGAGTTCAAATAAATGAGTTAGGAAGTTTTGAAGTTGCATAAACAATAGGAATTTTGGTCAGAAAGTTACACAGTCTGAGACACAACTGTGTCCCCAAGCTGTGTCCATCCAAGAAGATTTGCCAAGGTCAGAAAGTTACACGACCTAGGGATACGATCGTGTCCCGGGCTGTGTCTAGTGACAAAGAAAGAAACTTTACAATATATTATAAAAGGACATACTAGGGTTTCACACATAGGATTGGACATTCAAAAGTGAAGAGACTTGAAGAGAAAGAGAAGAAAAAGGCGAAAGCAACACCTAACTTCAAGATTGAAGAGATTTATCATTAACAAAAAGGGGTTTTTCATGTTTTATTTATTGATTTTGTTGCAATTCGTTTTTAGTTTCATTATGATAGCTTAAGATTCTTGTATTTAGGATTATGGAACCTAGGGTTTCATGTGACTATTAGATTGATTGATAATTTTTAATAAAGTTTCTATCTTTTCTTGATTCAATTATGTTATTTAATTGTTAATTGATATTTCTAGAGTATCAATTTATAATATTATGCATGATGATTGAGAAATGTGTAATGAGATCTTGACATAATTGGAGGGAATTACATGTGTACTTAGAGATAAGATATATGTTTCTTCCAAAAAGTTGTTCTTTTGTGTAGGAATTCATTATACATTAATGCGATTCTGAATTATATTACTAAGAGAAGAGATTCTGGTAAATAATTTAGGATTAGAGTTAACATGCTTGAGAAATGTGTTAACTTTAATTGTGAATCCCTCCGGTCAAGAATAATAGAGATTGAATTGAATACATTTTAAGTGGTCACATGTTAAACACTAGGGGAAATAATTCCTAAATATGTTATTACCTTCTTAAAGTCGTTCTTAATTTTATCGCTTTCTAAATTGCTTAATCAAGTCTCATAATTAGGTTAGTTTGTTAATTTTAGTATTTTTAATTCGTTCAACCCATCACAATTTTTTGGTTAGATAATAGAGCTAAGGTTAATATTAGTACTCGAAGTCTCGGAGGGATCAACTCGGACTCACATCCACTATATTAAAACTGATAGGTGCACTTGCCTGATATCAAGTTTTTTGCGCCGTTGCCGGGGACTTTTGATATTACGAACATTAGTTGCTTTATCACTTTAACCATTTTTTTTTCTTTCTCTTTTGTTTTCATTGTTTATTTTTATTACCTAGAGCTACAATTGATTCTATATTTCTTGCCCTTGTAATGCATGACCCGAAGTAACTTGGAAGATTTGGTAGAAGTTGATCCTGAAATTGAGAGAACTATCCTTTAAAATTTGAGATTGCGACCTAGACAAACTGTGGCTACCATAGAAGATGAGTCAATCGTTGAGATCAAGGAAGAGGGTGAAGAGGCCAACACTCAATTCATCAATCAAGAAGATCCACCATACATGGCTAACAATGGTAATGAAGCAAATTAGACTATATCCGAATATTTAAGGCTTACACTTATTGAAGCTGACTCTAGTATCACAAGGCTAACAGTCATGGCTAATAACTTCCAAATTGCACCTAACATCATACAAATGGTGCAGCAATATGTTCAGTTTGACTATCTCCAAGATGAAGATCCTAATGCCCACATCTCTAGCTTTCTAGAGATTTGTGATACATTTAAAATCAACGGAGCCACGGATGATGCCATGCGACTGTGGCTATTTCCTTTTTCCTTGAGGGGTAAAGCAAAGTAGTGGTTGAACTCTCTACCACGGAATTCAATCACAACTAGGAATGAATTGGTAGAGAAATTTTTAGAGAAGTATTTCCCACCTACGAAGACCGCTAAACTTCGAAACGACATTTCTTATTTTGCCCAATTGGAAGCGGAGACTCTATATGACACTCGGGAGCGATTCAAGGACTTGCTCAGGAGGTACCCACATCATGGCCTCCCACTATGGATGTAAATTCAGACCTTTTATAATGGTCTCAATTTATCTATGAGACAGATGATTGATGCATCTACAGGAGGTACTTTGAACACAAAGACACCCGAACAAGCATAAAACCTGATTAAAGGAATAACAATGAACAATTATCAGTAGGAAAGCACTAGAGCTAAGCAAAAGGTTATGGGAATTTATGCTGTGGACTTGACCACTGCTCTAGCAGCTAAGGTGGACCTATTGAGTAAGAAGATTGATGCACTCTCTATTGGCCCTCAATAAGTATAATTGGATGTAAGTAACTTTGGTATGCAGGGGTATGGAGCACAATAACAACTAGAACAAGTAGATTATCTAGGAAATGTGCCCATGCAACAAAATAACCCCTATATAACACTTATAATCCTAGATGGAAGAATCACCCTAATTTCTCATGGGGAAATCAAAACCAAGGCCAGCAGAAGACCAACTTTGGCACACCTGGATTTCAAAGACCATTATCACCTCTTCTTCCTTAAGAAAAGAAGTCTAGTGTGGAAGAACTTCTCACTAAATATATTCAAGGCAATGAGGCTCACTTATCCAACATTGAATCATCGTTGAGGAATCAAGAGACTTCCAATCGCAACCTTAAGAACCAAATTGGTCAACTTGCAAAGCTAATCTCTGAAAGACCACAAGGAACACTCCCAAGGAATACCGAGGTCAATCCTAAGGAACATGTTAATGCTGTGACCTTGAGAAGTGATAGAAAACTACAAGTGGAGAAGAAGGATGGAGAGGAAGTAGTTGAGAAAGAAGTGGAAGTTAACCATAAGGAAGATGCAAAGCCACTAAAATCAAAAGAAAGTATAGAACCACCGAAAGTGAAGGAGTACAAGCCTCCCATCCCTTACCTGCAGTGCCTTAAGCAAAGTTACACTGATTAGAATAAGGAATTTGGTAAATTGCTTGATATTTTCAAACAATTACACATTAACTTACTTCTTGTTGATGTCAACTTATAGGTGCCAAAGTATGCGAAATTTCTAAAGGATCTTCTATTGAATAAGAGGAAGTTGGAGGAGTATACAACTGTTACATTGAATGAGGAATGCTTGGCACTTCTCCAGAAAGAGCTACCACAAAAATTAAACAATCCAAGGAGTTTCACTATTCCTTATATGCTTGGCAATTTGTTAGTAGATAATGCTTTGGCAGACTTAGGAGCTAGTATAAATTTGATGCCGTATAAATTGTTCAAAAAGCTAGGGTTAGGAGAACCTAAACTAACATGCATGAGTCTTCAATTAGCTGATAGGTTTATCACATACCCTAGAGGCATCATAGAGGATGTTTTAGTGCAAGTAGACAAATTCATCTTTCCCGTAGATTTTGTTATACTTGATATAGATGAAGATATTGAGATGCTAATCATTTTAGGTCGATCCTTCCTAGCTACCGCTAGGGCTGTTTTTGATATTAGTGAGCATAAGTTGATATTACGGGTCGGGGATGATGAAATAGTTTTTAAAACTCCAAAGGCAATGAACAAATTTCTTAACTCAGAGGACACATGTCATAATGTTAATGCTACTAATGTTGTTATATCTACATGTGTGCAGGAAACGCTTGCTAAAGATTTCTCAAGCTATTACTTGCAAAAGGGAGATGAAAATATAATGACCAACCCTAATCGTGCAGAAGTGGTAGCTCAAGCAAAAGTTCATGAATCTATTGTGGATAAGAAGGGGGTTCATCCACTCCACAAGCCAAAGGATCCTAGGTTAAGATCCTTTAACGAGAAGCTACCAATTTCGGAACCAAAACTATCAAGAAACCATTTGGAACATGTCTTTGTGGTGAAAAGTTTAAAACTTCCAATGACAACTGCATTTAAGCTAAAAGCGGACAAAATAAAGAAGTTTAGGCTATATGAATTTAATACGTGGCATGATAAGGAGAGAAACTATGGAAGTTATGCACCAATGAAATGGAAATGGCAAGGTCGATGACCTAAGGGTAAATTTACGCTCGTATGGAGAGTTCGAAAGCGAGATATAAGAGGAGTCCTATCTCTACCTAGATGAAGAATCATGAATAACAAGACGTATCCCGTCGAGCTATTCACATTAACTATAGCGCTTCTTGGGAGGCAACCCATGTCTAACTTTGCTCATACTTTAGTTCTTTTAGTTTTTTCCATTTTATTTTTCTTTTATCTAACTTTGCTTTACTTCTTTTATTTGTTTCAATTTTAGTCATAAGCTTTTCTTTTTAGTTTAATTTTTTTTCTTTAGTTTTCTTTGTCTTCTTTTATTTCTTTAAGTTTCTTTTATTTTTAAATTCATCAATTTAGGCAAAAAAAAAAAAAATAGAACAGAAAGTTACACAGGCGTGGGATATGGCTGTGTCCTAACCTGCGTCCATTCAGGCCGCTTTAATCCATCACCACAAAAAGTTATACGGGCGTGGGATACGGTTGTATCCCAGCCCGTGTGTGCCCAACTTTAATACATCCCCCGACAGAAAGTTACACAGGCGTGGGATACAGTTGTGTCCCAGCCTGTGTTCACCCAAGTAAAGTACCCAATACAGTAAGTTACACGGGTGTGGGATATAGTCATGTCCCAGCCCGTGTTTGCCCAGCATCCACACGATTTAGTATACGCACTGCATAATATTATCAAAACACATACATACCCTCTCAAACACTTATAGACATCCACATAAATTCATTTCACCTTTCATCTTCTCTCCATCTTCTCCTCACGTTCTCAATTTAAGTAAGTTCTCCTAATTTTTTTTCTGCCTTCTCTTATTCATGCTTTGTTTTCATCATTGTTTAGGCATGCTTAGGTAACCGAAATTTAGGTTTTTTGTGAATGGGTACATGAATTTTGTTTAAGAATTTACTTGGTTTTTATTCTTTCATGATAGACATACACATTTGCCTTGTGTTGATAGATTTACATGCCGTTATGATGCCCCTTATGGCTAGATATTACTTTATGATCTATCAAATACGAATTTCGTTTGCAAATTCAATGACAACTATTCAATTACACCAGTTAGGGTTAAAATTGTGAGAGTGATTTTAGGACATTTAAAGTTTTTGACGTGTTAGGACACCTTCTTTTCAAGAAGATTGTAATGTAATGAGTTTAATGTATAATTAGTTGGATGAATTTGCTAGCCATTTCTTTTACACCAACTAGTTTTATGGATACACTCTACATGTTTGTTCAAATGTCCCAATGAGATTTCTTTTAATATCCATTACTTTTACTCCTTTATAACTCTGTCTTAGTTTAAACTATGTGTGGCAAAGATGGGCATTTTTGATTTGGTGTGGAGTTTCTTCTTAGGTCGTCAATGGCAAAACGTAAAAAGTAGATCGTTTAAAGGAAGTCCAAATCTATTACATCATCTTCTACTCATGAGGGCACTATTGTCGAGCTACTAGCCACTCTTTCTCTACTGGAGTATCTCATGCTTCAAGGCGGGGAAGTATTAGTTTCTTTTTCAATACGTGCATTTCCTTTTTCCCTATGATGTTTTTTATTGTTTCATATCTTGCTATTGTGCTTTCTTAGTCATACATTGAGGACAATATACATTATTAAGTGTTGGGAAAGGATACATATGAATTTGTTACTATTTAAGGGACTAATTATTTACATTTGACCCAATTAATTTTTAAGTTAACGTGCAATAGGTGATTAACAAGTGTTGGGCCAAATCAACTATGTCATCTTGATTATTATTGATCTTATTCTACTTTACTATAATTGATTAGTCAAATCTGTAGTGGGCAAAGTTATGAGTTATTTAGCTTAGGATTTTAAGACTTGAGATTAGAACAACATCACTAGTTGAGAGTTAGTCATAGTTATTTTTAATTTTACTTTTATGTATACCTTTCTCTTAGAAATTTTTAGAATCCTATAATTTTTAACAAATAAACAAACGAAATTCTTCTTTTGAGAACCCTTGAAAAATCACAATGATTCGAGATAAAAAGTAATAACAAGTGTATGAAGAGAAAAAATTGATAAGGATTCGTCTTAGTCCATTAGAAGAGCGAGATCGAGTCCCAATGCCAATACTAATGAAAAAATTGATATAGATCGGCCTTGGTCCGTTAGAAGAGCAAGGTTCTTTCCTGCTATCAATATAAGGGATAAGTTGGTATGGATCGGTCTTGGTCCGACAGAAGAGTGAGATTCTTTCCCTCTATCAACACAATTGTGCTTAAATAAAGTAAATTTAAAAGACCTCTCAACAAAAGCATGAACTAGGGCGATGATCAGAGGATGAGTGGATGTAAAATATGCTTGTTTGGATTATGGTACTTAGTGAGATTGAAGAGAGAATTGTATACACTTTAGTCAAATAAAAAAAATTTTTATGACTCTTTCCCAGTTGGCGAGATGTCAAATTTAATTTCTAGTTTAAGAATCCTTGGTTAAATGACTCGGGTAAATTTTGACTTCCATAAATTAACTAGTGAATTCTAGTATTAAGTATTGTTGGACCATTCGATTATGGTCAGGTGAAACTATGACATTGTTAAGGGTGAAATTGGTTGATTTTATTATTGCAAGTTAATTGAAAATGACTTTTTTACTTTTCTTCGGGTCAAGTGTATTCGTTTACCGGTTTCCTAAAAAGTGAGAAATTTTGTTTAACGTTTCTTATCCCGAAATTTTTGTTTTGATTTATTTGCTTGAGGACAAGCAAATGCTCAAGTGTGGGGAAGTTTGATAACTCTTATTTTAAATACATTTCACATGGTGATTTTATAGTATTTCCCTTACATCTTTGGTTTTCTTTAAAGAAATTGGTACTTAATTGAGTAAAATTTTGATTTCAAGGTTTGAATGCGTTCTTGGATTGAAAACGAAGAAAAGGAATCAAGTTTCACTCAATTTAGAGTTCAAATGAATGAGTTCTGAAGTTTTGATGTTGCATAAACAATAAGAATTTTGGTCAGAAAGTTACACAGTCTAAGACACAACTGTATCCCCAAGTTGTGTCCATCCAGGAAGATTTGCCAAGGTCAGAAAGTTACACGACCTAGGGATACGATTGTGTCCCAGGCTGTGTCTAGTGACAAAAAAAGAAACTTTACAATATATTATAAAAGGACATACTAGGGTTTCACACATAGGATTGGACATTCAAAAGTGAAGAGACTTGAAGAGAAAGAAAAGAAAAAGGCGAAAGCAACACCTAACTTCAAGATTGAAGAGATTTATCATCAACAAAAAGGGGTTTTTCATATTTTATTTATTGATTTTGTTGCAATTCGTTTTTAGTTTCATTATGATAGCTTAAGATTCTTGTATTTAGGATTATGGAACCTAGGGTTTAATTTGACTATTAGATTGATTGATAATTTTCAATAAAGTTTCTATCTTTTCTTGATTCAATTATGTTATTTAATTGTTAATTGATATTTCTAGAGTATCAATCTATGATATTATGCATGATGATTGAGAAATCACATGTGTAATGAGATCTTGACATAATTGGAGAGAATTACATGTGTACTTAGAGATAAGATACATGTTTCTTCCAGAAAGTTGTTCTTTTGTGTAGGAATTCATTATACATTAATGCGATTCTCAATTATATTACTAAGAGAAGAGATTCTGGTAAATAATTTAGGATTAGGGTTAATATGCTTGAGAAAGGTGTTAACTTTAATTGTGAATCCCTTCTGTCAAGAATAATAGAGATTGAATTGGATACATTTTAAGCTGTCATATGTTAAATACTAGGGGAAATAATTCCTATATACGTTATTACCTTCTTAAAGTCGTTCTTAATTTTATCGCTTTCTAAATTGCTTAATCAAGTCTCATAATTAGGTTAGTTTGTTAATTTTAGTATTTTTAATTCATTCAACCCATCACAATTTTTTGGTTAGATAATAGAGCTAAGGTTAATATTAGTACTTGAAGTCTTTAAGAGATCGACTCGAACTCACATCCACTATATTAAAACTAATAGGTGTGCTTGCTTGATATCAAAAACCCACTTGAAAATTTTCAAGGAAGAGGTTATGGCTAAGGTAGTTAGGACAATTGCCTAGTTCAACCCCTTCAAGTTGGAGGAGCTACAGATTAAGTTATTAGATGAAGATTGGAGTTGGAGGAGATTGAAGAAGATGATGAAGAGATTGATGTTGAGGAGTATGGAGAGGAAGAAGAAGAGGCTGATTATTACTAAGTATAGGAACGAAGACGCCGAGCCCCTCGAGGACTAGATAATATCAAAGTCTAAATCCCACCTTTTAGTGGAAGTGGAGATGTAAATGAATACTTAGAGTAAGAAGAGAAGGTCGAGAAGATGTTTGACTGTTATGGATGTACGAAAGCTATTAAGGTTTGACTTACTACACTCGAATTTACTGAATATGCCACAATGTGGTGGAAAAATCTGAATGCAGCTAGAGTAAGGGATGGAAGATGAGGAGTAAGGACCTAGGATGAGATGAAAATGTTATTAAAGGGTAGATTTGTGCCCAAGATCTACTTACAAGATACATTTGCAAATTTGTAGGAACTTCGCTAAGGAGGCTAAGCTATTAATAACTATGTGAGAGAGTTCCAGATGCTTATGATTCAAGCTAACGTAGAAGAACCAAAAGCCAGTATAGTATTGAAGTTTATTTCTAAACTCAGAATTGAGATTTGCAACATTGTGGAAGTGTAGAGATTTTATACTTTGGAAGAGGTGATTAAGATAGCATAGAAGGTCAAAAAGTAGAGGAGAAGTGCTCTAAGCTAACCTAAGCCTACATTCTTCCAAGCCCCTATTCTATGCCGACCTATTCAAATCAAACCAAAGAGGCCATACCAAGCTAAGGAAAGGAATGATTGACTTGATGATAGATGAGTAGGCCAAGCCAAGCTAAGGCCAAACTAATCTCAAACACATATGAAAGAGGATAGACCTCCAGAAGGAAGACTAGTGAGGTAAAGTGCTTTAAATGCTTCGGCTATGGTTGCTGAGTGTCTAAACTGACATGTCACGGTACTTTAAAGAAATGTAGTAGATGGTACCAATGAGAGCAAGTTTGAGGAGGAGAAGGATGTTGGAAAACCTGGTGCAAAAGAAGAAGAAGAGACCTGTGCTTATGCTAACCAAGGAGAAGTAATGACCCTAGTCTTGAGATGAGTAATAAGTTCTTTACCAAACTCTAAAGAAGACTAGGCAGGAAATTTACTCCCTAGAAAGTATACCATCAAGGGCCAATTATGCACAATCATTATAGATAGAGGAAGTTGCACAAACATTGTTGCATAGTCCTTTGTGTAAAGGTTAGGACTACCAACCTCTAAGCATCCCTAACCTTATAAGTTACATTGACTTCACGATAAGGGTGCTTTATACTTGACTAAACAAGTAACTTTGCCATTCAGTATTGGGAGTGTATACAAGGATGAAGTAGTATGCGATGTCATCCCTATAGGAGCTTCACATTTGTTGCTTGGACAACCTTGGTTATTTGACCTATGTACCACTCACGGTGGATATAAGAACACCTATGCCTTGTCAAAGATGAAAGAAAGATTGTGTTATAACCCATGATACCGACCTAAGTGGATGAGACTCATAATCAGCTCATTTGAGCTAGTAAGAAGAAAGCCTTAGTAATGAACTGAAGAGAGCTTTAAGCTACTGAGAAGGACAATGAGCCTATGTTCTTGTTAGTTAAAGGATTGTTGGAGATGAGAGATTTAGAGGATGTTCCTAATGAGATCTAAAACCTGCCTAGTGAGTTTTCTAATTTATTTCCTAACAAAATGCTGAGAGGATTGCCCTTAGTTTGAAGCATAGAGCATTATATTGATCTGTAACAAAGCGCTACCCTATCAAACTGACCTGCATATAGAATGAACTCTAAGTAGGTTGCTGAGCTAAAAAGACAAGTAGATAAACTCATAAAGCAAGGATATGTGAGGGAGAGCATGAGCCCTTATGTTGTACCAACTCTACTCATCCCTAAGAAGGATAGTTCATGGCGCATGTGCATTAACAGTCGAGCAATTAATCGAATCACTATAAAAAAAAAATATCCAATATCGAGGCTCAATGACATGTTAGATGAGCTCCATGGTGCCAAAATATTTTCAAAGATTGATTTACAAAGTGTTTACCACCAAATTCATATGAGATAGGGTGGTGAGTAGAAGACTGCCTAAAAGACTAGGCATGGACCTTACAATGGTTAGTTATGCTGTTTAGACTTATTAATGCATTGAGCACATTCATGAGGCTAATAAACCATGTGAAGCACCCTTTGATTGGAAGATGTGTGGTCATATACTTTGATGACATACTAGCATACAATGTTGATCTAAACAACCATGTTCAACATCTCCGAGCAATTTTTTACATTTGGCGAATCGAGAAGTTATATGGAAATTTGAAGAAATGTACATTATGTTAACATAAAGTGGTTTTTCTTTGGTTTATTGTGTTAAAGGAAGGTATCTGAGCTGATGAGGAGAAGATCTAATTTGTCTTGGAATGGTCAATTCTAAAATATGCCACTAAAGTTCAAAGTTTTCATGGCTTAACTTCTTTCTATGGGCGATTCATCAAAAACTTTAGTACCATAGCCACCCTCTTAATCAAGCTAACAAGGAAGAGCAATTGGTTCAGGTGGAATGACTAAGCTGAACAAAGCTTTAGGGAGATTAAGGAGAAACTCACCTTTACCCCTATCCTATCATTACCAAATTTTAATAAGCCTTTTGAATTGGAATGCAATGCATCAGGAGTTGGAATTAGCACCGTCCTAATGCAGAACAACAACCCATGGCCTAATATAATGAGAAGCTTAGTGGTGCTGCCTTGAACTATTCCATATATGAAAAAGAGTTATACTTTCTTTTTCGAGCTTTTATTGTATGGCAACACTATTTGCTACCACAAGAGTTTATTATTTACATAAACCATGAGTCTTTGAAGCATCTTGGGATTTAGAACAAACTTTCGAAGAGATAAGCTAAGTGGTTAAGTTTATGAAAGGATTTTAGAATGTGATCCATCATAAGGGAAGTGCAAATATGGTTATTGATGCTTTATCATGACAACAAACCTTGGTGACCACTTTGCAAGAAAAATTACTAAGATTTTCGCTTATCATCAAGCAGTATACTAATGACCCTCATTTCGATCCCATTATTGAGTAGTATTGAGAAGGAGTAGTTATCGGAGGATATTATCTCAAGGATGGCTATCTGTTTAAGAACCGAAGGTTATGTTTAACAAACTATTCTACACAATAGCTATTGGTTAGGGAAGCTCATAGTGGTGGATTATCTAGTTACTTTAGAGAGACTAAGATAGCCAATCTATTGAAGGAAAACTTTTACTAGCTTAGTTTAGCTAAGGATGTACATAAGGTAATTGGTAGTTGTGAAGTGTACAAGCGAGCTAAAGGAAAGAGAGAGCCTTATGGAGAATACATGCCCTTATCGACACCAACCTTACCTTAAGCTGACCTTAGCATAGACTTTATCTTAGGGTTGCCCCAAACATCTAGAGGGAAGTTGCCCAAAGACATGGAGTGCTGAGGACTAGTGTTTTAGATCAAGACACAATTTTTGAGCTATTTTTAGAAGACTCTTTAGCGAAGACTTGGAACTAAACATGTGTTCAGCTCCTATAATCACCCTCGGATTGATGGCTACATTAAAGTGGTGAATAGGACGTTAGGAAACTTATTTAGAGCTATCCCCTCTTGTAACAGAACAAGCTATCCCCTCAAGTTGATGGTCCTTTCAAAGTCCTAAAGTAAGTCAATAGCAACACCTACCAAATCGAGTTATTTAATGACTACAATGTTTCTACCACCTTCAACGTATCCAACCCGATTCCGTATTAACCAGAAGAAAGCCCTATAAATGCCTAAGGACAACTAGAGACCACTCCAAATTTAAGGATAAATCTTTTTTACCCCTAGGCATATGATAGGAATTAGCCCCTTAAATTGATCATACGTAACTGAGCTAGAGGATTCTAAGGACTCATGTAGAGAATACTAGCTTAAAGCCATATCTGAGATGGGGATTCCTATTCCAAGCTAATCTCCTACCAACCTGAGTGTCATACCCTCACATTTGCTAGACCTGCTCCTGCCTAGCAACTATACTATGTTAAGATATCTAAGAAGATAGCTCCAAGACTATCCAAGCTGAGCTCCCAAGCCGATCACAAGCATCCTACGTTAACTTAAGTTGACTACTCTACAGTGAGACTGACTAAGTCCCAACCTGATCTAGATCAGGTCGACCCTTGATTGTAAACTCTCTTTTCTCTTTTTCGCCCACTTTGTACCATATGTTTGGCATTTAGCCACTAAGCAACACATGTCTTTAGGCATAACATTCCAGAAGGATTCTTTACTTTCCATACTGAATATTCTTTTTTTTTTTGTCTCTTTTATCCTTTTTAGTATGTATTACATAACTTAATTGTAAGAATACCTTTTTATCCTTTTGATATATGTAAAATAACCCTAATAGATGAGTATATAAACCTCACTTAATTATATTTAGGGAATCATTCATCAATAACAAAAACTATTCAAGTTTCCTTTGAGCAACCGTAGTGTTCTCACTATCCTTTCAACTTTTATCTATTCCCTTAAGCAAGGAATAGTAGCGAATGATCCTTCAATTGGGACCGATGAGTCATATCCGGTTGATTGTAAGCCGGGTAGGATCGACTGGTGCATCATATTCAATTGGTAGCTACCTAGACTTTGTGAGCTTTTCTTTTGTTTACTTTTCTAGTTTACCTTGTTGTAGTGTTTTTTTGTGTATTCGACCTTAAAGACACATCATTAGATGAACCTTTTGCTCAGACAACTTTTAGATCCTCGATCCTACTTACACAAAATACTAAGGTTAGTTACAGGAAGAAACTATAAATATAATAGGGTAAACAATGAAAGAGTATAGGAATCTTACCACCCATTGTATTGTTGGGTGTTGAAGTGGCATCTACACCATCTGAAGCTTCTTACATCTCCAAGATTAAGCATACAATCTCCTTCATTACCTGTTAAAAAGTTGTCTCCTATTTTGACCTTACATCACACATAACTCGACTAGTGGATGATAGTCTATCATATCGAACTTGTTCCATCATGATTGCATCTTTAGTGGATTACATAGCCCCATCAACTCCATGAATGATCTTTGCCAATTTCGTCTACCTTGACGATATGAGGTTCTAGGGTATATTATTAAGAAAATCCAATTTAGCTACGTAAAAGGAATGTTAGAAGGAAATCTAGTAATCTCATAATGTTAATAGTTGCAATTAATAGATTGGTTTAAATTTTTTAATGTCACCCTTACAAGTCTAAAGGGGCACTCATAATGCTGTAAAGTGTGGATGGTCACCTAAGGTTAGTTGTCCTAGCAAAGGTAATGCCTCCCACTCAATCTCTAACTTCAGTCTTTCAAAGGATACCATTGTATATATGGAGGATGCATGTTTTCAAAAACCCTTAGCAATGTATGTAGAACCAGTTTTGTATGTGTGCTCTCATAGATGGCCTTCAATTCTACATGTCTTAGATTGGATAACACCCCTCTCAAAGTGCTAAATAACTTAGAACATCCAATACCTCCTAGAAATAGAACGGTTGCCCTTCATAAACAAATTAATTCCATCACATCTCTGGGTACCCTGCATATAAACCCCAAAATGTCCCCTTAAATACACATGTGCCCAAGATGACTACTTCTGGTATAGTTCCCCTACTCATTCATTACCTTCAAGTTCATGCCATTCAAGAATATCTCCCCATGCCAATTCGAATGCATCAACAAAGTCTATATCAAATATGTATATCTTGAAATCTTACAGGAATCCATCGTTGTGAACATGAGACACTGTATTCCTCTCAAGGTGCCATGAACAAAGGTGATGCTATGCTTAAGGACAAATAGTACTAATGCATACCTATACTGCTTAATCCCAATTAGTAATAATTGACGTAAGCATTTTACCTTTCATTGTATGTATAAACACCTCAAGTAAATAGGTATATGCCTCTTCCATCTCATCATCTAATAATGTTTTGCTAAAGATGTAGGTCTAATGGTGATGTTTAACATTGACTAATATGACCTATGGCATTAGGCAACTGTTCAATTGAAATGTAGAGTCAAAAGTAATGACATCTTCAAAGTACATATAGTCAAGCTGACATGTAGAGTTTAACAAAAACATCCGACTAAGTTCTCCTTCTTCATTCATAGTGTACTCGTAAAACAACTCAAGATCAGCTTCTTTTTGTTTTGCTAAGAATGCTAAGGTCACCTTAACATTACCTTTAGAAGTATCTAGCCATTTTTGGTTATTAATGTAGTTGTATAGCTCTTTGTTAGAAATCTAACTTTCTCATATCTGCCTGCTTAATGAACTAGATATTCCATTATTTCACATAACCAGATAGCAAAATTTAATATGGTCTTAATTTGAGCCTAATTAGTATCTGATACAAACCTAAGCAATTCTATGATGGCAACATGAGCCCATGATTGTGCTTATTCTTTATAACTGAGACTTCCAATAGTCCATCCTCCTCCATGAGTTTTATTGTAAACATAGCTGAACAACCATTTCTAGTTAACGCCCTTTACTTTCTAACTCAATCAATCCTATCAAGGTGTTCTTGACCCCTAAAACCCTCCTTGTAGTACAACTATAAACACATTTTCACCTACTTTTACTCTTTTTTTTTTTAGTATCATACAAACTAGTGCCAAATTTATTTGTAGCAAAATACCTATTGTAGAAATCCCTTGCTATTGAAAAAGATGCAAACTTTTTACCTAATGGAAATTTAATTGAATGCAAACTAGTATAGGATGACAAATCATCAATGGAGATCACATTACTGTACCAAGTAGAATCGTCACTTCTACCATCACCTAAGACTGGAATTTCATGTAGTTCATCATATTTAGCATTAGTTTCAATATCATGGTTAGGAACATGTTATCCATCTTCATTATCACCACCCAAATCAAACACATGCCTACTAAAATCTATATTCAAATTGTCAAAGTTGTTATTTTTGTTTTTTCTAGGTTTTCAACGTTAACATAGGGTTTTTGAGTTGAGAATTGTGTTTTCTAATGAAGGGAGAGGATCTTTTTTGGGAAAATATTGCAATGCAGGAGTTTTTTATTATAAAAAATTGTAAGCAGTTTAATATTACTGCTTACAATTCATTACACATGCAAAAAACTATCAACAATAATATTAAGCAGTCGACAATGATGTCCTCCACTCTAGTAAACTACGGCTCATGTACAATTAAACATTACCTATCACAGTAACTTCATCTAAGTTGATGGTAAATCAATGCATTTATCTATCAACAAAAATAATAAAGTATTAATAGATTGACTTCATTTATTAAGAAATTGCATCTAAAACAACTAAATGCTTAGCAACATTGATTAAATAATAATAACTATAATAAACAAAAAACAATGTATCTAGAAATATATGTTCATATTTTTATATATATATCACTATAAAATTTATACTTGTATCGTATAAAATATTAACACTGCATATAGATGGTAATATTATAGTGTACAATTTTCAATGAATCTCATATCTAATTATACAAATAAAAAAACATTTAATATAATTTGTAGATAATGATATATACAGTTTACATTCATATGAATTATACATGCAAATTACAAATATATATGAATTGTGGATAGATTTACTATGTTCTATTAAGCATAATATAATTCATAGACAATGATATATATGTATATATGTATATATCAGTGTATGTGCAAATTACTAAAATATATGAATTATGTATACATACAGCATTTTCTATTAATCACAATATAGTTTACAAACAATGATATATACAGATTATATCCATATGAATTATACGTGTAAATTACAAATATATATGAATTATGTATAGATTGAGTATTTTTTATTAATCATAAAAGTAGCATACAATAGAATGAAATTATTACAAATTATCTCTTTCTTATAGAAAATGTATGAAATATTTATGTATTTCTAATTTATATGAATTTCATAATAATAATATAAACAACAAATAAAGACAAATTATGTAAACAATGCTTTAATATAAAATAAAAAATATATAAGTGATAAGGGAATATATTGTAAAAAGGGGAGCAGAGAGATAATGTAAAAAAAAAAAAAAGAGATATTAATAATTCATTGTAAAAAGAGGAAGATATATTGCAAAAAAAGAGACATTAACAATTAATTGTGAAAAGGGCATAGACATATTGTAAAAAGAGCAATATTAATATTTAATTAGAACAAGGGAGAGAGATGTTGTAAAAAGAGAGATATTAATAATTAATTATAAAAAGGGAGAGGAAAAATATAAAAAGTGAGATGTTTAATAAATAATTACATAAGAAAGGAGGTGAGAAGGTTACCTGCTAGTATTCTATAGTAGGTTATAATGGCTAACATTATGGTAACATTATTTTTCTAATATTATTGTAGAAAAATCCAAATAATATTAGATAAAAGATACTTAATGAATTTATAAATAGTAGGCATATGTATGAATTAAACCTTATCTTGACCAAAATTCTTGTAGACCAATAAATAACAAACTAGGAAATTACAAATGATGAAGTAATAAATATGAGATGAGAATATCATTACTAATCATGCTAAATGAGGAAGACAGATATAAATATCATGTAATATATATATATATATATATTCATAAACCTTCATGAAAGTAATGTTGACTAGCCATTAACAAACATAAAATTAATAAGCACTAACTAAAATAAAGGAATAAAAGAATAATATGAACTAGCGCTAACTAACTATGAAAACATAGCGAAACAATAAATCAAATTAATACAAGAAAAAGATAAAAATAAACAGAACTTATCCACAATTCCATTACATCACCAAAATGGAAAATCTAAACCAAATGACAAGCTTATTCTATTTTTTAAAAGGAATAAAAATCTATCTTGATCACCTCCTATAAAGGGCTATGTTACCTAAGAGAATAATAACCATAGATAATGGTAATCAATGTCAATAATGTCATTATTAATAACTACAAAATATTTCAAAAAGTAAAACAACTATTTTACTATACTCTCATGATGAGAAGTTGAACAAAGAAAGAATGATTATACCTTAATGATGATGATAATAAATAATATGTAGTAACAACCATAATAATAACAATAATTATAAAAGTCCTATAGTATGAAACCACCTCGCTAAATTTTTCATAGTAAGTAATAATGCAAAAATAAAAGAATTTTAATAATTCTAGATTCTTACATATATGTTATAAGATATCATTAATAAAAACACAACAAATGCGCAATATAGAAAGAAAGAACAATTAACAAATCAAATTATCTATAATATGTAACAAATGACATTAGCTGGGATCTTTAGTATTTTTAATTGTTCTATTATTTATAATTTTACAATACCACCCTTATATTAAAAAATAATCTTATATTTATAGGAAGAGTAACAAGATATAACTATCATTTTTCAAAAGGTCTAAATAAACATGTTAAATTTGTTTTACTTTTTTCATGCCTATTTTATTTCTCTCTTCATAATCAATTTAGCAACCTTTATCTTCTCTTCCTACATCCTCTATTTCCTTTTTTCCCATTCATTACTATAAATGCTAGCTCCTTACATCCATAATTTCTTTTCTTTATCTTTTTTTTAGTTCATAGTTTTCATGTATATTATTTCAACTACCTATAGGTCACTTTACATCTCAATCTGGCTACCTTTAAGCAGCCTACAAGTTAGATTAGATTCACCCTTCAAGAACCTACAAGTCTCTTGCAAAATTAGACTTAGTAGCTTCCTACTAGCCTATACTTCATGTAAACCTCGCAAATCAACCCTTCAGAGTATAGAATCAAACTTACATATTGTAAATGATTTCCTAAAGTCAATAGAGCCAATAAAATTTAAAACCGATTAAAATTTTAATTCAAAACCTAAAGCGACTATGAAAAACCCTAACTTATTAATCAAAACTTTGATCACATATGTAGGGAATATCGATT
Organism: Lumnitzera littorea; assembly: GCA_024138015.1. Taxonomy (NCBI): domain Eukaryota; kingdom Viridiplantae; phylum Streptophyta; class Magnoliopsida; order Myrtales; family Combretaceae; genus Lumnitzera; species Lumnitzera littorea. The sequence goes on along the minus strand of JAMXBB010000010.1, from coordinate 45,945,017 downwards.
CTTTATGGTTTTAAGGAACTATGGAATACTAGATATCCATAGTTATTTATACTTTATAATATGTTAATTAATTAACAATTCAGAAACCCTAATGATAAATTATTTAGAGTTTTACAATTTATGACTTGCAAGGTGATTTTCGTATCATGGGTGCACACATGATATGAAAATTATAGGAAATCCTACTAGGTCCCCTATAAGATCCCGACACATCACATACTTGTCTCTACTCATTAAAGAGTAAAAGAGATAGCCACCATCTACACATCAAGCAAATAAAGCTATCCTAATCCTACATATAGGTACATTAGGTATACCCTTGCCTTATAATAAGACAAGGAATGAGACTGAACTAATGACTTAGTTAAGCCCAAAAGGATGCTCATTGGTCAGGCTCATATCCCATATAAAAAACTAAACATGCCCTAGCTTACAAATTTATATTTGATAATGGGGCACTCTTGCTAGGGAGATCGATCCCAAGTTACTTACCAATGTGGACACCTTATGAAAGGGATTGTCTTATGAAGGACTTAATTCCTTTCACAAAATGATAGTTGTAGAACAAGTCCCTTATCCATAGCAAGAAGGCTAAATTCCTTCTTAAGGACAACGCTTAGTAAGGTAAGATTGTTCCTAAGAACAATGCCCTATAAAAGGTTATGTTCCTTCTCAAGGACGATAACAAATAAGGCTAAGTTCTTTGTCAAGAATGATCCCACATAAAAGGATATATTCCTTCTTTAAGACGATACTTAGCAGGCTAAATTCTTTCTCAAGAACAATGCCCCATAAATGCCAAGCTCCTCATAAGCCAAGTTCTTTCTCAAGAAGTTGTCTTATAAAAGGCTAAATTCCTTCTTAAGGATACCTAGCAAAGTTAAGTTCTTTCTCGAGAAAGATGCTATACGGAGGGCTAAGCTCTTCCTTAAGAGCTATGCTTACAAAAGCCCAGCCCGCCAAACAATAACTTAGCAAACGAGTAGAGTAGTAGTAGAATAATATAGAAAGGAAAAAGTGAAAAAAAAAAACTATAAATAAGGGCAAAAAGGTAGCTAAGGAATGAAAGCACTATCAATATAGAGGAATACGGATAGCTCTAACCAAATCTTGCTTTATATCAGGATTAGAATCAAATAGACTACAACTACATCCCTTTCCCCCTCCTCATCTCCAGTTAGATCCTACTTTGTATCATCTAATCAATCTTACAGGCCTCATCTAGAATACCGAAGTCAAAATTTTCATACTTAGCCTAAAAAGCTTTACCAACTTAGCACTACCTCCAAACGAGTACTTCAATTGCTAATTGAGCATATTTGTGTTGGTAAGGAAATTGTTAATGATTTCTCCCCTTAGGCTCTCCTTATTACAACTTAACTCTCATTCAAGTTCCAATGCCCTATCCCACATGTACCTAGTAATCTAGTTCATCCTAGTCACCTTAGCTACTAGAGATCGAACTTTCTCTTTAGCTTTTATCTATAAGCTCTTTATGGGAGGTAAGCTAATAGATGGCCTCCTCAAGTTCCTACTTAAGCTCAGTGACCTAACTAACATTGGCCTTCATCTCTTCTTACAATCACTTTGATCGAGCAATTGCTTCTTCGTACTCTTGATTCATATTCATTGCGATGCCACTCAATTAGTCAGTCTCCTCCTTTTTGGACTTAACTTGCTCCTTTATTCTTATCAAGATTTTAGCAAGCTTTGCATGAGCTTTCTTAGCCTATTTTTAACTGCCTTAAACCTTCTTGGATAACCATTTTTTGTACAATAAGACAGAATTCTAGTTACATGAACGTTGCATTGATCTTGCTAAAGTATCTAATTTAGAGGGAAGGTAGCCACAACCTACTTGGCTAACTCCCTATTGTCATAGGCAAATAGTAGTTCCATGAGTAGCTATAAACAAACATTTGAAATGGCATTAGTCGTACACCACTTCCTTAACACTAAGTAGATTAAGTTAGAGGAATTACCTTATATACATGCCAATAGGCTTGGTGTCACCTAATGTCCAGACTACTTTCTCCTACCTAATTATTAATCTCTTCAAGGTCATGTATCAGCATGATCTTAGGTAGTAGCTCAATGGACACCTTCATGCTTTTAAAAGTGAAGTCATCATAATAGATGCCACAATCAAGAACAAACTTGACCCCTTAATAAGGGGCAAGAGGAGACCTATCAATAGATTTACTCCTAAATAAGTAGTCAAGAGCCATCACTAAGAAGAGCCACGTTAGGTGTGAATTGCATAAGGCATACCCGACAATGTTCCAAAATAGCTTGCATAAAATCAAACAAAGGGAACTAAAGTCTAAAGTTCATTGTATGCTAGTATAGACAAAAACTCTTGACCTACTAAACAAACTAACTCATCAACCTAAGGGAGATGATAACTCCAACTCTATGAGATGTTAAGCTAGCTAACCACTATCATAACTTCGCTAGAATAAGGGTATTGTCTACAACATTCAATGCCACCTCCATCAAGGTTACCTCAAGGATGGGAATGATGGGGATAACATCTCTAACTTATGTACATAAAGCTAGTCCTCTCGACCCTTCTCCACCAAAAACCTCCAAAGCCTCATCCTTAGCCAAAGACTCTTCGAAGTTAAGTGTTGCCTAATCCATGTATTCATCATACCTTACACCCAACATCGTGCCTAGATTTATCAATCGTGATGGTGGAATAGTAACCCTTGCCTCTTAAGGGAAATGGGGGCAAAGGGCCTACCCCCTAAAGGAATTACCTTAATTATCTTTAACACTTTGGATAAGCTTGTCTTAGGGCGTTGTGGAATTTGTTGAAGCGAGATCTACCGAAGGCATACCTAAAGTTTAAAAGATAACAAAGAAAAGGAAGAAGAGAAAAGTGACAAGACCACACAAAGTGTTAAAGAAGGAAGGTTTAAAAAGAAAAAAAAAAGTTGTAGATATAATTGATATATGTAAGCAAGCAACATAGAGCTAACAAGATGACATTGTTAAGAAATCAAATCCCTGAGCAAACGCTCTTTCCTTTGAACTTGCCTATGTGTAAATAAAGAAAAGAAATGATAGACGATCTACATTGCTCATGCATTCCCTTTTCTAACCTATTAAAGACATCCATCCGCAAACAATTATAATCTTTGTGCCATAGTAACCCTTTAGGCATGAAGAGATTATTTAAATTATGAAACTAAAAAGATAGCTACTATGGAAAGTACAAATGTCATAATGAAGCATAGTAGTAATGCACTTTAAGTTAGTGCCAAAGGAAAGAAAATGTTTGGCATAAGCATTCCATTGCTTCATACGACCCCAAACCTATCTTTCATCTTTGGAAGTATTTGGCATAAGCCTTCTATGGCTTTTTACACCCCTAAACTCAGCCTTCAGCTTAGGAAGTATTTGGCATAAAGCCTTCCTTGCTTCATATGCCTCCAAACCCAACCTTAGGCACAAAAAGTATTTGGTGTAAGCCTTCCAAGGCTTTATGCACACTCGTACTCAACGCACGACTTTGGAATTAGTTGGCTTAAGCCTTAATGACTCTTTCTACATTCTTACCTAGCCTTAAGTTTGGAAGTGATCATTGTAGGTGCTACAATACCTCCATATAGCTCTATTTTTAGCTCAAGTCGGCCCAATTCATGTTTGATTTTTTCCCTACTTTCCTCTCATTTACAACCCATCAATAAAGAGAGAAAGGGATTAGTGTTGTATGTTAGATTATGTACCTTAGGTCCCCCACCAACCTACCCACCCCATACTTATTAGCCCACTACGACTTTACATCTACATGTATCTAGCTACATGGAAAACCCTTTAAGTGTCCTAAGTTGACATCAAGTTACCTCTATGGAAGTATAGGGTCATGCAACCTAGGCTAAGCCCACTTGTAGACTATCATTGTCTAAGTGGTCTTAAGATAACCCAAAAGGTCAACATTGATCAGATAAGGTTATACTTCCTATCAAGAGTGACCTATTGATGGACGATAACAGTCTCGAAGGAGATAGAATGAAAGAGAAAGGATCTCTATCTAAGTGGCATGATCCTAAGAGCCTAGCTTACCTAAATAAAACACTTGAGATCATCCAATGGAAAGGATGCACCATTAAGTCTCGAAAGAACTATATTGTTCTTACGCATATCTTTATTAAGTTTCTTTTACATAGTTATCGAATTCATAAGTTAACTATACAATTCTGTGAGTTTATGATTCTATGATATTTTTCTTAGTTAATATAGATATATAAATCTTTTAGGTGTAGAATCTTAGTAGAATTATGAATTTTAATGTACAATTCTATAAGTTTATAATTTTACTATTTTTGTATGATTTTATACAATTCTACTTATTATTCACGTTCAAAGGAATAGCAAGATCATGATGGTGACAACGATGCCCTTTTGAGTGTTAATATTTAAAGTTCACCTTTTTTTTATGGGCCTCTTATTAATTTAAACATTGAAGTACACATGTTACAGTTGCCTCTAGCATACTCTCAGCTCATGTGTTTTATTTTGTAGGCTCAGTATCTAGCCCAGCTAAATGGATAAGTCTATGGGAATTTTCAACCATCAACAATTAGATCATCAACACATTATATGAGTTAACTTTCATAATGTATAGAAAGACCATCAATATCTTTCTTTAACAATTTCCAAACATGATATTCTTCTAAGAGAAATGAGAACTCTAAATTTTAAAATTATTGGACCTTCCTCAATTTTTTATTGTACTTATAAGCCCATTTAAGACCCATGCCTCTGTTAAATTTACAACATATGACCATAAAAAAATGGCTTATTAAAATTCTAAGGACTACATTATATTTTTTAGCTAAGATTGAGAAATTTGGTGGTTCTCAATATTACAACATCGGTTTAGCAATTTAGTGTTTTCATCTTGCATTAGGTTAATATTAGTCCAATTTATATGGTTATGTTACAGTTAGACAAGTATTCAACATTAATGGATCTCGAGGTAATTTTGTGTTTCATAACTTCTAAAAGTATATGATGTATGATGAAACTTACTATACCTTGTTTCATTTACAAAAGAAGCTACCTTACATGACAAAAAAAAAAAATCTTGGATAAGTTGAAAATACTACTCTCTATATTTGTTTTATAATAGTTTATCTCCATGTCTTTCAAAATGAGCATCTAGATCAAAATCTTTACAAATTATGTTTTTAGGCTCCTATTTGAACCCTAAAACCCTTCATGACTATACTGCCATTACAACCACCCGACCACAACTACTATCTTTGTTGCTTGCACCACTACATTACAATCTAAAAAGCTATTACTACTACAGAATTACAACTACAATTATCACCATGACACCATTAAACCATCACTTAGATTGAACAAGTACTACTATTGCACCATGACTATGGTCTTACCCATGTAACTGCCACTTTAAAGACCCCAGTCACTACAACCACCTTGCCACCTTTATAGTCTTTATTGTTTCCACAATCACCATTAACACATTATAAACTCTAAATACCAATATTATGATCACATTACTACCATATTTGTTAGCTTAGCACCATCTAATCACCACCACCATAGAGTAATAATCACTACTATAGCACTACCTATTACACCCTTATGTAACAATCACCACAACTACCTCATCATTACCATCTTTAGTCACTCTGATAGTTTGATCATGGTTGTGTTGGTGGTGTAATGAAAGTGGCGATGGTGATGGTAGATAGGCTATAAACATAACAAGATAAGATGATGCCATATCTTAATTAAAAATTTTCGAGGGTTTTCTAAGTTTATAATTTTGAGCTTGAGTTTAAATCAAAGTAGTGTTCACTAAGCTCAAGCTTGACTCAATTCAACTCTTTTAAGCTCGATGTATTTAAAGAGTATATTTTCCTTCTTATCAAATTAATATCAGTATCAAACCTAACCCTGACTCCATTAAGATTTGACTCAACTCAAACTTAACCAAGCTAGTAAGTTAATGAGCCAACTACATAAAGTTTGAACTTGATTTGACAAACTACTTGGGTTCTAGTTTGACTTAACTATTGTAGAGTTAGACTAGAATAAATATTGAGTCAAGCTTGAGTCCTTATGGATGAATTTGTCTCATTTACACTCCTAATGGTGTTATATAATGATGGGGCCTATAGTAACAAGGGGATGGTTGTCATATTATGGTGGTGGAAATATGCTGTTGTTGATTCATGATGCAATCAAGTGGTTACAAGATGAATATATATATATATACATATCTCTAAGCATATTGGTAATAGTGGATTTTTTCCCTTCTTTACTATTGCTTAGCACACTACATACCAACTTATCCTATCTTACTAAGCTCGATAGCGTAACTTAATCTGATGACCAAGAGGACTTTAGGCCTAGTTATTTGATGGGCCAAAAAGCCCAACTTGCTTGAGACTTTGAATTTCAATGGAGGTGCAAATGGTTAACGCATCTACTAAACCCAACTACATAACTACCCACTTCCCTTATCTTTCGGCATGTAACTAAATTGAGGAATCACCACATATACCAAGCAACGAAATTGCTTGTCACAATAGTTATCAAACAAGTGCCTATAAAAAAGGGAATGCCACCACTGTAAGAATTCTCTACATACTCTCAACACTCACTTACTTATTTCTCTTACTTCACTCATATAAAATTATAACTTAGGCATCAAAATAGTTACACTAGACTAGCTTGGGCACCCTCTTAGCCTAATATTTTTCTTCCTTTCAAGAACCAACAATTGATACTATTTTTTACCAACAACATTTTGGTACTGTCTATTTTGAACTACTATACTAATGCTAAGACACGTTTAACTAAGAGCATAGGTGCTGGTACTTCTTCTTGACTAATCCAGCAGGGAGTAAGCACCATCTTGATGAGGATCAAATAACTAGGTTAATTTAACTCTATGCTAATCTAGCTAATGAGAACCAAGAATTATCTAAGAAGAATGATTAGATTTTGAATCTTAATTGAAAAAATAGCTCGCCTAACCAAAACTAAGGGCATGAAGAAAATAGTATCGAGGACTTTAGTAATTTAGTCCATTCACCTGAATTGCCAAGGAAGTAGGTCAAAGTAATGCATGGATCTTCAACCCCTACACTTAAGAAAACGAATAAAGGAAAGCAACTACAACAAGCACATCATGTCTATCCATCTCATGTAAGCACTCTTGCTACAACAAATTTTCAATTTACAATTAAAAAGAGCCCATTTGCTCTAGAAATTCTTAAAGAAGTGATACTACGGCATATTGAATTGCCATAATTTGAGACATACAATGGAACAAAAGATCTTAAGGATCACTTCAAATGTTACTGCACTCTTACCAAGTTCATGGATTGAGTGATGTGGTAACTTGTCAAGCGTTTCCCTCGACATTGCAGAATGTTATAAGTACATGGTTCAAACACTTAAAGCTAAATACTAGTACATATTTTGAAGATTTAGCAAAACTGTTATTACAATACTTCCTCACAATCAAACTTCCGGTTGTGGACTCATCCGTCCTTAACAGTATCAAATAAAGGTCTAATTAATCCATCAGAGACTACTTAGCTAGGTTTATGGCTAAGATGGTTTAGATCCCTAAACTAGAACTAAACATTGCTCTAAATACAGTAATCGATGGAGTAAAGCCACATGGAGATTTCTTTAAGTCTCTAGCAAAAAACATTTGCAAAATTCAAAGCCAAAGCTACTTCTTATAGTTGGTAAGAAGACAACATAAAAGTCTGGCATGAAGCTGATCAAATAAAAAATGATCAAAAAAATGATAAGAACAAAAAGAGTGAGAAGGATAAACGTAGTCATCATGATGGCCAATATTCAAAGGCCAATAGTGGTGAAAGAAAGAGGCCACAAGTTCTAACCTATTCTATTCACACTCCCCTTAACCGTTTAATATCTGATATATTAATGGAGGTACAGGATCAGAGGGTGTTGCAATGGCTTAAGCACATGAATGGAATCCCATCAAGAAGGAATTCAAATAAGTATAGCAATTCCCATTGCGATAGAGGCCACAATACTAATGAATGTATGTAGCTAAAAAATGCTATCGAAGATGCAATCCAAAGGGGTTATTTGAACAAGTTTTTAGCTCGCGATGCCAAGAACATTGAACGGCTAACACCAAGAAGAAGAGATAGGCAAGATCATGATGATCAGCCTCCTTAGGCAGGAAAGGAGGTAACAACAATAGGGCTCCAAATGGTGTTATAAATACTAATGTCGGTAGACCCTCTAATTTAGACCAATCTTGTTCTTTGAGCTTAACTGACGCCATACAGTATGCTTGTAATGCGCAAGGCAAGAAGGTAAAGGTCAATAACTCCATTTCTTTCATAGAAAAAGATTTCAAAGGTATAAAAATCCCTCATGATGTATTGCTAGTGATCAGTATGAGGATTGCTAACTTCGAGGTCAAGAAAATCTTAATTGACACTAGAAGTTCAACATATATCATACTTCAGCATGCCTTTAACCAAATGAAGCCAAAGATTAAAGTGCAACTAAGATCTTACAATTAAGATTTATATGCCTTCAATAATCAACCTATGGGCGTAACTAAAGTAATCACACACTTAATCTAGATTGAAGACGATGAAAATGTCGTAGAGGATAAAGTGGATTTCCTCATCATCAAATGTTGGTCGCCCTACAATATGATTATAGGATGAACATGCTAGAACTTGTTTGTCATGGTTCTTTTAATAGCACATTTAAAGGCTAAAATCCCTACTCCTATTAGGGTTGGAGTATGCAAGGGAGATTAGTATCTAGTCAAGTCATTATACTTAAGAGTGCTCAAACGTGAGGAAGATCTCCATATTGAGGCTAAAGCAAAAAGTAAGTCCAGCAATGTAGAGAATTGATATGAACTGGACCAAGGATAGATAAGGTCGGCTATGGGAGTTGGTTCGATCCTACCGAAGGAACAAAAAGTAGAGTGGTTTAGTGAGGGTTTTAGTGAATTTGTGAGCCACCTAACCGAATATGACAGACCAACTAGATTCTACACGAACCTAAGACTCAATAGATGTGATGCACCGGTTTGAGTAATAGGGTTACCCACCATAATCCTTGCTAAAGGGATTGATAAGAGCTAGTGAGGGAGAGAACTTTTCGAGAGAAAGACTCAAAAGGGGTTTTCATTAATCTTCTATGTGATATCTTATATTGTTACAAATGTTACTATTTATAATATGTCCTAAAACCTAGTAGTAAAATTGTAAATAATGTATAAGGCCTTAAACCCTAAAGAATTGGGCTCATAAATAAAATAAAGACCAACATCTACAAAAATATAAAACTATGTATTTTTACAGGGAGAAGTTGGCATGTAGTCATTCAGCATGCCTTGGAAGTAGCCTCATAGTGCTTAGTCGAGACACTAGAGAAGTCGGCCCATAATTGTTGAGTTTTGAAGTCAATCGGCAATAGTCTCTTTGGGCTATGCCAAGTGGATCCAATCCTTAATAATGTAATCTCTCAACATATTGGTAAGTGTGAAGTGAAGCAACTAGTCAAGCATAGGTGAAGGGTCAATTGTTGTCTTGACCTTATACTTCTCAGTACTCTATCTATGAGAAATAGGTTCATTCGGCTCGGTAGATAGAATGAATCGGCAAGTAAGTGAGCTCGACTTTGGTAGTCAAGTTGGGTTGGTACCTCGAAGCTTATCATACCATCGCCTTTAGAGAAGTTTTGACCCAAAACTTAGTAATTAGCTACTCCAGATCCCTCTAGCGTCAAACACTAATCAACAAAATTTAAATTTAAACATAGTACACTACAATCCTTATAACATGGGCATCACCAACAAATGCTCCCTCCACTCATCAGGGGCTATATCAATCTCACCTTTTATCTCGGATCTTTCCTTCTACTCAACATGGATTCGATCAACTACTCCTTGGTAGTTCCAGTAACTATCAATTACGGGAAGCAACACAATCTTAGGGTCATACAAAGAATTAGGGGCTCACAGATCTTGTATCAACGGGACGTAAGACGGCTCTTCAATGGCAAGTGATTCTACCTCTTCAAGCTCGACTAGCTTGAACATCATGATCTCTTTAACAACTGTAATCAGCATTCCCCCTGCTTCTTTGTAATTCAGCTCTTCCTTCTCCTTCCATTTACACATCTCAACTCTTTCCAGCAGGAGAATCCCTAAGGTTAACATGACGTATCCCCAATATATGTATCCATCACCTTGGCTCTAATAAATTCCAATCCACAGTTGATAATAGCTCACAGGTTCGATGATATATTTGCTCATATCAATGCCATGTAAACCTATTAAATGACTTGGATGCAAGATTTCAATATGAGGAAAGCAAACATAGTAATTCTTAGAGCTACCATCTATGGCATTTATAATAGGTAATGGAATCAGTTCAAGAACATGGGGGTTTAACCACAATTCATCTCGGTCTTTTACATCTACTGCTTGTCTCTCCAGCAACCTTCACCTATTCCTTTTCTACTTCCTTTCCTTGGCCTTCCTTCTCGTTAGCTTTCGCTATTTGAGTATTCCTTGGCTGCTTCATTTCTTCTCTAAGCTGCTCAAGCTAACCAAGTATAACCCCTAGTTGTTCCTACACATCATAATGGTCGGTACCAATGGTAGATTCTTCTCTTAAAGCTAGGTAGATAGTTTCATTTAAGCTCCTTACTCCTGATGGGTTAACATGTCGAGCAATCTTCAACCGCAACCCTCTCATGAATCGTGAGATAGTACATGAAAGAGATTCATACAATTCACATCACTTTAAGAGCGCTTTATGCTCCTGGGCAAATTCTTGGACACTCATTCATCCTTACCTCAAGGTAGACAACTCCTCATACAACTTGTCTTGATATGATGCAGGTACAAATTTTTCCCTCATGGCAGGTCTCATTGAGCTCCATATAGAACCCACTCCTTTAAGGATCCTTCACCTTAATTCATTCTTCTACCAAGTCTTGGCAAAACCTTGAAGTTAATCTTCTATGATGTATTCCTTGTCACATTGAGGACACAGGTACTTTTCAAAGACTTTGTTGACTTGGAATTCCCAATCCAAGTATTCATTTAAGGGTCCATAGCCATCAAACATGGGTACTCTCGACCTTATATCTTCATAGCCATAATCATAACCATATCTTCCTCGATTGTCATAAGCCATGTTAGACAGAGATATTACCTCAGCAAATTAGCTCAGCTTACAAGGAGTCTTGTCAGCAATGACTAAAACTATTCAAAACTTTGTGATTCAACACTACAACTCAGAGGCTTGTACAGCTCGAATCTTCCACTTCACTTTGGTTCTTTGCCGTAGCTTGGATACTAGAATTAGCTTGGTTGTTTGGTTGAAGCAGGTCAAATGCTTGCATAACTCGGCAGTTCAATAGGCAAACAACTCAGCTAGATAACCTTAGGAGTATGGTAGTATGGTACTTCACTTTACTTCGGTAATTCGGATTGAAATTGCTCAGAAGCTTGGCAAAGTTCAAATCCAACACAACTATTCTTAGTAAATCAACTCGGACATATACAATCTCATTAGACACTTAGTCTATTCAATTCAACAAACACAATAGTACTTTCTCGGCTACTATCACAATACCAAAATGGGATAACACATTGAACAACTTGAAGAAGTCATATCTCAATAACAATTTAGATTAGAATTTCCTAACCTACAAAATTAAAACCAGACTAATACCCAGTAAACAAATCCTCGATATCCTAAACAAACCTAATAAGCAAGCACTTCCTCAAATGCAAAATAGAAAAAATACAATGCCCAAAACTCTTAGCCTATCTAGAACCTCGACCTTTAATACCCAGATGATACAAACCAAGCCAAGGACAGACAAGGCCAGCCATAGGGATGGATTCGATCCGACCAAAGGAAGGAAAAGTAGAGTGGGTTTAGTAATGGTTTTAGCGAATTTGTGAGCCATCTAATAGGATATGATGCACCAGCTAGATTCTATATAGACCTAAGATTCACCAGATGTGACACACCAATTTAAGTAATAGGGTTGCCTACCATAATCCTTACTAAAGGGATTGATAAGAGCTAATGAAGGAGAGAACTTTTCGAGAGAAAGACTCAAAAAGGAGGTTTTCATTAATCTTTTATGTGATATCTTATACTATTACAAATGTTGCTATTTATAACACATCCTAAACCTTAATGGTAAAACTGTAAATAATATACGAAGCCTTAAACCCTAAAGAATTAGGCCCATAAATAAAATAAAGACGTACATGTACAAAAATATAAAACTATACATTTTTACAAGGAGAAGTTGACATGTGGTCATTCGACATACCTTGGAAGTAATCTTGTAATGCTTAGCTAAGACACCAGAGAGGTCAACCCATAATTGCCAAGTTCTGAAGTTAATTGGCAATAGTCTCTTCGGGCTATGCCGAGTGGATCCAATCTTCGATATTGTAATCTCTTGACATATTGGCAAGCATGAAGCCAAGTAACTGGTTAAGCATGGGTGAAGGGTCGGTTGTTGCCTCAGCCTTATGCTTCTTAACACTCTATCTGTAAGTAATAGGTTCATTCGACTTAGTAGACAAAATGGGTTAGCAAGTAAGTGAGCTTAACCTTAGCAATCGGGTTGGGTCAGTACCCCAAAGCCTATCAAGAATGTTGAGGAAGAAGTTGAAGAAATTCAACTATAAGATGACCTTCATAAAACAACTAAGATCGGGAAGCCATTGCCAACGAAGATCCTATAGGACTTGATAAAGTTCCTTCATGACAATGTTGATGTTTTTACATGGAATCCTTCATATATGGCCCTAAGAGAAGTCATGACACATAAGTTGTAGATAGATCCTAATGCGAAAGTTATTCAATTGAAAAGGAGGCATTTCGTCCCTGAAAGGCAGGTGGCAATTGAGGAAAAAGTGTAAAAACTACTAAAGGCAGGTTTATAAAGGAAGAGCCTTATCTAACATGGCTAACTAATCGTGTGCTAGTCAAGAAGTTAGACAACAAGTGTCGTATGTGCATAGATGTCACAAACTTAAATAAGGCTTATCTTAAGGATTGCTTTCCCTTGCTAAGAATAGATTAGATGGTGAATTCAACTACTAGGTACGCCTTGCACTTTTTCAGGGATGCATTTTCCGACTATAATCAAATCAGAATGGAAAAGCAAGATAAGGTCCACACCTCATTTGTTATGAACTTTGGAACATATTACTATACGATTATGCCCTTTAGGCTAAAGAACGTCGGTCCAACTTACCCAAGGCTCATAACAAAGATGCTTAAGTCGCAAATTCACCGTAATGTTGAAGTGTATGTTGATGATATGATGATCAAGAGTAAAGAAGATCAGCACCTTACCGACCTACATGAGATATTTGACACATTAAGGAGGTACAACATCAAGCTGAATCCTTAGAAATGTGTATTTGGGGCTACTTCAAGCAAGTTTTTAAGTTACCATTGGAGCAAATCTAAAAAAAAAAAAAATTGATGTAATAAATAATAAGAAGTCCCCTAATACAATCACAAAAGTTTAAGAGTTGACTATTCATATTATTGCCCTAAACAGATTTGTCTCAAAGAGCATAAATAGATGTGTTAAATTTTGTAAAGTTTTGAAGACCCTTAGTATATTTAGGTAGACTGATGAATCGAGGTCGCATTCAAAGAGTTCAAGGATTTTCTATCATCTCCACCATTGCTTTTGAAGCCCATTCCCAATGAGGGCTTGTCCTATATCTATTTGTCAATTGTTGAGCTCTTTTCTTTGTCCTTGTTTGTATAGAGGGAAAAGAGTATAGGTTGATCTATTATGTAAGCTACATCTTGTAAGGTCGAAAGCAAAGGTACACAAGATCGAAAAGTTTTTGTTAGCCATGGTGATTTCAATAAGGAAGCTAAACCCATATTTTAAAGCTCGTCTGATCATAGTTCTCATTAATCAACCACTACGGTAAGCCTTACAACGACCTAATCTAAACCTTGCAAATTTAGCTAATTTAGGTATTTAAGGGTAGAATTTAACTCTATTATCATAGATAATCTCGCAAGTTGATAAGGATAAGTAAGATAAAAAATTTATTAAATTATAAAATTGAATATATTATACGAATAAAAATCTTAGAAATTCGATCGAAACCTAAATCGCATACAAAAACTCTAAACCATATGTACGCATAAGTACTCAAAATTAAACTCAAACTTTACAAAAACTCTAAAACTATAAATCAAAGCTTATAAAATGAATAATTATATGTTAAAAGTATTAAAAATGTAATACAATACGATTATCGGCCAATACGTATAATCACATAAAATTATTAACAAACACATTAAAATAACTCCTAAATATTATAAAAAAAATAGGTAAAAATTTAATTAATAAATTTTATAAAGTTTTAACTAATATTTATTAATTATTATTTTATAATTTATATTCTAAAATTCCTAATTTTTCTTTTCCTTCTTTTCCTTTTCTCCTCCAATTTTTTTTTTTCACCTACCACATTGAACTTCTAGATTTTGGTTTCGATTACCCATGTGTATTTTTTTTATGTTCATGTGCTTAATTAAGATGATGAGGACAAGCTAAATAATAAAGCCACCATCACATCAATTAAATGTCTTCTTATCCTCTTTTCTTTTTCTTTTGTTTCGTCGTATTCTTCTTAGTCGATTCAATTTACCACTAAATTTCTTCCTTTTGCTTTCATAATAAACTCAATTGAACACTCAAAGAAAAGAAAAAAAAAACCCACCGAAATCCCCTATCATTTCTCTCTTCTATTATGTTTCACCGTATTTATATTTTGTATTTTCATTATATAGATATATATATAAGCGTAGCTGTATATGTATATCTGTACATATTCGTATATGATAATATGTATATTAAGTATTTTCAATAGATATATATATGTAAATATAGACGTATATGTATCTATATAAAATATAAAATACAAATATATATATATAGGTATGGTATATATGTATACATATGTATAGCATATGTAGTATATTTAGGGTCATATTGTTATATTTCATAAGTATACATATACATATACATATAAAATATTTATATTAATAGTATAGTATATATATATAAATATACAGGTATACTTAAATAATACATGAATAATATACTATAATAATAAATTAATAAATAAAGCAAAGTAATATATACATATAAACATATGTGCCGTGAGTTTAAAAGAATAAGAAAATAATTAATTTGTAAAAAGTAATGAAATATAATAATAAATATAATTATATACATATTACATAAAAATACTAAATAGGAAAAAGAATTGAAAAATATACAAATTTAGGAAATATAATGTGACACCTATCCATGCTACCACATCATCATATAATTAATTTTAATTAAAATTGTAATTAAAAATAATAATAAAATAATTAATTAATTAGGAAATTATTAGAATAGCCAAAAATGAAATAAATAAGTGTTAACCCATACAAATGGAAAAATACATAAATTATGGCAAAATGAAAGCAAAAATAAGAAAATTATAAAATATAAGTATTAGATATTTATTAAATCATACATATGTAAAGAAAAGGCTTAAAATAGTATTATAATTATTTAAGTTGAAATAATGAAATTCATAATATTTTTACATCATAATAAAAAACGCAAGTTATAACATCCAAAAGGGACCCTATTACGAGAAAATACATCCAAAAATGATAAAAATCAAAGTTAAATTGAAAAAATTATACGTAACTTAAAATTTAAGATAAATTGAGAAAAAAATAAGTAAATGATTGAAATTAAACTATATTTATACTGTACTAGGGTTATAATGAAGAACTAAGTAAAAAATGATAGGTATTTAGTTAATTAATAAACCTAATTTTTCAAAATACTTATAGATTTATTTATATTTTAGGTACAAAAGTATCAAATTCTAGAAATTCCAAAGGTTGGGAGAGTGAATATTAATCTAAGTGAGGGAGTTCTTATGATCTGCTATCTACTTGTTGTTTGTTGGTTGTATACTACTTATTGGTTGCTACTAATTGTTTATTGAATAACTAATTACTTTGTGTACTATCATCTATATGATCACTTTCTTAAATTAGTAAATATAACTATTCAACTAAAATAACCAGTTATATTTGTTCAATGTCTATGACCCAATTGGTATATTGATGGAGAGTGTTAGCTTTGCAAATTTTTAAGAAAAAAGTACTTTTGGAAAACGTTTTTTTCAAATCTTAAATATATTTTATATGATTTTTGTGAGTGCTCATAGTGCCTGTGATGATATTTTTATTGTTAAGGTAAAGTTAGTATAATATCTCTAATTGATTATGAGTGGACTTGTATATTTGTGCCTATAGGGCCTTGATATACAATTAATAGCAAGAGGACTCGCTTTGTGTACCCAAGGGGCATTTGATATGTTCGATAGATGGTCCTAGTTAGGGTCTATATATATTGATTATTATTTCTCGACTAGGGTAATAGTCGAATAACATCTGGTAGGACGTTGCCCTTAGGCAACCTCACGTGGTTAAGATTAGGTGCTCCATGCAGGTAAGTACAAAGGAAAAATCGACATATAGATGACATAAATTTACACCTTCTATAGTTTTGGACTCCTATGGATGTGTTGCTTGCATTCACTGTACTTGCATTCATTTCATACGTAGATAACTTACATATGTGCTGCGAATGGTTGATAATTTCCTTGAATAGTAGTGATGAGGAATGAACTCACTAAATCATGGTTTGCCTATTCCTCTATTATTTCTTTTGCAGGTTCCTTTAAGCAGGGATTAAGGAAAATCTTGAGAGTAGAGTACAAATCGGAAATAAGTTTGATAATGTTAGAGTTGATTGAAATGTGTATAGTTGGTGTAGAAACAATTGATATAGAAAATATTTATATGATAAGATTATGTATAATATAGTATTTTTTTGTAAATTATTAAGTTGTTTTACCTTATGTTAGCATTTAGTAGGGGATATCAATACTCTACAGTTTTTGGTGGACTGTAGAATAACATATATTCATAATCACTTATATTTTATAATAAGTTAATTAAATTAAAAATAAAAAGCTTTAATGACTAATCATTTAGAGTCTTGTAATCTCTAACTTGCAAGACGATAAAAATTTTAGACAATTCCACTAAGCCCTCCTTAGAGTCATGACACCTAATTCCTCAAGAAGGATGATGAAGTATGCTCTTGAATTGAGAGCCTATGATGTGCAGTACAAACCTAAGACGGCACTAAAGGCATAAGTTTTAGTAAACCTTATGGCCAAATTTATTGGAGAAGAGGATAGCATTGAGATAGCTGAGAAACATATTTAGAACTTGTACATGGATGGCTCTTCTACACAAGAAGGATGTGGAGTAGGATTGCTTTACAAGGACTACACTATGTAAAAATACAATATGCATTGAAATCTAGATTTCCAATAAGTAATAATGAGTTGAATATAAAGCCTTAATTATCAAATTGAAGTTAGCAAAGAAAGTTGGAGCCAAGAAAGTTGAAGTCTATTTAGACTCAATTGATTGTTAACTAGGTTAAGGGAGACTATGTAATGGAGAAAGAAATAACAAGCAAGTACTCAACCATTGTATGAACGTTCTTGGAGGAGTTTCAGTCCTTTACAATTGTGAAAATTCCCAAAGCTCGGAATATTGTTGCTGATAAATGGTCAAAGTTAGCTAGTACATCTTGATTTAAATGACAAACTCTTCATTGAATACTTGCTAAGTGAGAGTCTAGAAGCAATGGAATAATGTTATGAGGTATAGCCTTGCCCAAAAGGAAAATCATAGGTGGACCCAATCATTGAATATTTAAGAGAAGGGGTATTTCCCTTAGATAAGAGAGAAGCTTAAAGGCTTATATATCAAGTCACAAATTATACCTTGACTGATGGTAAGTTATATAAACATGGCTTTTGTTAGCATTATTTTCATTGTCTTACACCAAGCGGTATATAACAAGTTCTTTTTTTATCTGCATGTAAGAGTATATAGCAACCATGTGAAGTGATACAGTAGTAGGTCAGGAACTAGATGGGTACTCTAGGATTCAAGTGGGTATGAAGAATAATGAGTGAAATAGGGATTTTGACCATGAATTTGTATAGATATCATGGACCAAGGCACAAACACAATCAGGGGTTAAGCTCGAAATAGAGTTCGATGCGACTCACAAATATTAAATGTCACTCGGGTTTTAAATGAGAGGTTAAATGTGACTCACTAACTCACTCAAATGAAGGAGTTCACCACAATCTTAAGGCCAAGATTGATAAAAACACAAGAAAGGCTGAAGAGTTATTCAACACTCAATAACCTAGTAATGTTAGCTCTAAGAGCTCAAGAATGACTTTGCTCGAAAGAGAAAAGTTCTAAGTGTATGTATATTCTTCGCTGTCTAGTAATGTATGATGATGTTTGCAACTTACAAATGTTTCTATTTATAGCAAGTCCTAAACCCTAGTGGAAAAACTGTAAATAATATACAAAGCCTTAAACCCTAAAGAATTGGGCCTATAAATAAAATAAAGACAAACATGTATAAGAATACAAAATTATACGTTTTACAAGAGAAGTCGACATACAATCATTTGGCTTGTCTTGGAAGGAGCAACATTCGTACCAAGTAGGGTCAACAATTGAATGTCTTGGTTCGAAAAGGAGTCCCTCAAGTCTCACATTGCTTAGCCGAGACACTAGAAAGGTTAGCCCATTATTGTCGAGTTCTAGAATTAGTGGGCACTAGTCTCTTCGTACCATGCCAAATGGTTCTCTAGTCTTGAGTGCTAGACTATGTGGTCTCTTAGCTTTTTAGAAGACAACAAACTTGATGCCAAGTGGATACTTTTATTCCTCTCGATCTTCTGGTACCTACTCGACCTCAGTAGGAGTTGATCAGCCTTGGCTTAGGACAGATCAGCTTCGGCTTGGATATAGTCGAAGGTTGATTCCTATCATGAAGGCTTAGACTTTATACGTTTGGGCTATAAGGCTTGGCTATTACTAGTGAAACATGAAAGAAGATGCTAAGAATGTGGTACGGCAATACCACAGTGTCAAAAGCATGAAGTTTTGAGCAATGTACCCTCAGCAAGCTATACAATCTGGCCAATGCCTAGCCTTTTCCTTAATAGGGACTATATATACCTAGGCCTTTTCCTAAAGCTACTACTCAACAACAATTTATAATAGTTATAGTGGACTATTTCACCAAATGGGTAGAAGCTGAGGCAATAGCAAAGATAACCAAGGAAAAGGTCGAGTCATTTGTGTCAAACTTTATTCTGTCAAGGTTTGAGGCCCCTTATATGATAATCACTAATAATGGTTCATAGTTCGACAATGATAAGTTATGAGCTTTGTGTGAGAAGTATGGCATTTATATTACACTTCAGTAGCTCATTCTCAAACTAGGGCAAGTGGAGGCTATTAACAAGGTTATCTTATACAATTTTAAGTAGAGAGTTGGTTAGGCAAAGAGGAAATGGGCTAATGAGCTCCCCAACATTTTTTAGGGATATAAGAGCACCTACGAAGCTTTAATAAGGGAACCTCCTTTTAGATTGGCCTTTGGGTCAAAGGCTGTCATGTCAATCGAATTAGAATTACCTAATTTGTGCACTAAAAAGTTTAACATCATGGCAAATTAGGTGGTCCTGATGACCAACCTAAATACCATAGAAGAAATACAAGATATTAGAAGAGCAAAAGTTGCCACTTAACAACATAAGGCGATAAGGTATTATAATCAGAAAGTTAAGCATAAGGTCTTCCAACTAAAGAATTTGGTTTGTAAGAAGATGGAAGCAACAGGTACATGAGGAAATCAAGAAAAGCTCTCTACAAATTTGGAAGACCCAATGCGAGTATGAGAGGTTGTAGGTAGTAGTGCCTACATACTAGAAAGGTTGGATAGATAAGTCATCCTATGAGTTAGGAATGCCAAGAATCTTAAGTTGTATTTTGAGTTACTGTTCTTTGTTTCTTATGTAAGACTATAGTGTGTTTATGTTGTTTAGTACTTGTGTTAAAAATTATGTAAGGCAACAGTCTCATTTCTACTCAATTGAAGTGTTTGTTTTCCAATCTATCATACAAATCCTTATTGACATTTTTCACAATTCTTGATCTAACTGCAATTAACGAATGACATAGTTCAAGCCTAAACAACCAACAAGCTAATATTAATAAAGTTTCGGCCTTAACAAGCTTAAATTCTGACTTTAAATGACCAACAAACATGATTAGCTCAAAAGAGTTTCAACTTATCACAGTTAATGAACTTGTTTACCTTTAATAAGTATTAATTTAATTTAGCTAGATTAGTGAACTTGAACGCTTAAGGTAAGTTCCAATCTAAAATGATTAAGAAACTTTTCTTATCTACATCTAAGGATGAATGAATAAAAAATTACCTCCCTGATCAAAGATAGGGAAGAGAGTTAGAAAACCTCCCTAGGCAAATCTTATATTAGTCACTTCTTAGAGTGTGTGAAATAAAACGTACTAAAATATCAAGTAGATAGAATATTGACATAAATTAAATAGAGTCAAAGTATTATAACCAAAAGGTCGGCAACCCAACCTAACAGAACATTAAAACAAGTTTAGATAAAGTTAATCAGATGATAGGTTAGAGATATTTTCTTTGGCAGAGTTAGCAAAACTAAGGCCATGATCAACCACACCTTCTTTAACATTGGTGGAGTTAGGATCTTCACTAGCCTTAACTATCTCAATAGAAGCATAGGGAACATTCTTTCATATATAAGGGTTCTCTTTTAGAGCAGGCTCTTTAACAGTAATAGGGATCTCAATAGGGGTAGCTTAATCGTCATCTTGTCCTTGACCATTGACTTCCTCCTCATTGTCAATTTCTGCATCTTCGTCACTCTTAGCATCATCATTGTCAACATTAGCAAAGTCAACACATGAGAGCTCATAGTTAGGGTGGACTTTCAATATCTCCTCCCTAGCCAATTGCACCCCTTCCAGCAACTTCTTTTGAAGTAGCTTCTCGCATCGCCAACTAAACATGACGATCTCCAAAGCTTCCTTTGTAGAGGGTTTGGCTTAGAAACCTACTCTAGTTCGGTTATACAAGCCTCAAGTTTAGAATTTTTGGTTTCTAAACCCTTGATTTGAACCTTTAATTTGTCTTCTTCCTCATTCATTGAGGTAATAATTTGCCTTAAGCTCTAGTATTTTTCTTTTCTTTCTTGCAATTGATCCTTCAACTCTATAATTTCATTAAAAAGTTCATCATTTTGCATCTTCAAGGTTGACACCTCATTAGATGCCTCTCTATGAGCTTTCTACTCAAACGTAAGCTCTCCTCATAGCTTCTCAACTTTTACCCTCACATTTTTAGTAGCAATGGTTTATGCTTTGAAGGAGTTGTAAGCCTACTCGGTCTTCTATATGGGAATGGTGAAATGATAAGCCAATTGGCTTTTGATCACATGCATCTATAAAAGAGAGGATATAACCTACTTAACTTTCCCATATCCTCCTTGGCCTTGTCCATGGTTGTCAAAACATGGCTACTAATTTGCTAGATGAACATAAAGGGTTGACAACTACATAGAAATATGAGTTAAAGATATAAATGGTGACCTAAAAACTTATATCATACAATTTAGCAACAATGTGGCCTTTATTACTACCATCAACTCTATCAGTATCTCTTCTCAAAATATTCCTGTCTTTGGGAGAAATGATTCCCTCCAATAGAGTTAAGGACTTTGTCTTCTCCCTTAAAGCAGAATCAATATTTAAAATAATCTAGCTCTAACAAGGTACATAATAATAACTCTCCTAAGTTTGAGGAGTAAACTCGATAGGTTTGATGCTTAAAGCTTTCTCTAGAAGGGCCTTCTTGGCATTTTCGTCTAAGATTTTGCTCTTTTGGTTGAAGGGTTTCCAATGGTCTTTCCCTTTTCCTCTTCTTAAGGCTTGGTAAGGACATCAGCTTTGCTAATGCCGAACTGTCTACAGTTATATCCGTGGGAGCAATCTCATAACATAATTGGGAGCAATAACTTAACTAGACTCACTAGCTAGTCTTTCACTTGTAGCATTGTCCGATAAGTGTAGCATTTCCTTCCTACACAGATTCAAGAAAATACTCTTACTGCGCTATTTCCCTATTCTCTTACCAAGTTGTCTCCTCCTCCTCCTTCTTCTTCTCAGCAGCTTACTCTTTGGTAACTTGTTTTTATGCCTCACCTTGACTAGAATTAACCTTAGCAATACGTCGATTAAGCTTTTGTTTTTTGGCATTACCCTGGGCCAGCAATTTCTGTAGGTCATCCTCACCTATACCAATGTTTGTAGAAAAGAAAGACATTAGAACTTATGATGTCAAAAGTAATTTTAGCATACAAGTCCATGTTGAACAAAGCTCAAAGGCAAAAGATCTTTACCCCATGCACTAAAAAGATTGGCTCCTCTCTAGTAGCTCAACTTGACATGGTAAGAAAAGCAAGTCCTACCTTCCTTATTCAAAAATATTGGTTCCCTATTCATATAACGTTCAATGATCCTTTTGACATCCTAGTAAAACATCTTATTACGTCACCTATCTTAGATCCTTTTCATGGCAACAGCATCATTTGGTAGCAACTTTATGTCTTTGGTCTCAATGGGCTCCATCTACTTGGTCTAAAAATCAAAGTCTACGTCTAACTTAACTGATGTATTTTTGTCATACCAATTATGAATTTTAACTCCAAGCCATTCATAAACTTACGACCATACCTTGTTACCATGTAAAACCACCTGTTTTGTTGGTATTAGATCATAATAAAAATCTGAACAACTGTGTGGTAGCGTTAACTTTAAGCTCTTAACAACTAATCTCAAAGGCAACGAGGGTTTTATAGGTGTTTGGAGAAAACATGCTTGGCGAAATGTAAAAATAATTAAAGAAAGCTTTTTGGAAATCTAAAAAAGGAAAATGTAAACCAAATTGAAAATACTTCAAATAAACAAGGAACTTATGCTCTATTGGAAAATATACCCTCTCATCTTTTCTAAGCCTACAAAGTTTCCATGCCACTAAGAGATCTTCAAAATATTTGTTATAATTAGATATAAGTGCCCTAATGACATTACTCTCTATTTTATCTAATGAATCGATATTATACACCACATTGTTATACAAGTACCTAGTAGCGGTCCTATCCTCTCTATCATTAGGATAGACATCCAGCACATCTATTCAAGCAAGCTTCTCCTACCTTTTAATTACACTATCTACTAAGTTGCCAGAACTTGAAGCCGACCTAGTTGTCTCATGAGAAGGAGAAGGAATGGCCTTAGAATCCTCTAGAGTAGTAGAACAGATATTACTCTTAGCCATACCTGATGAAACATTGTAGATTTGAAAGAAAAAGACTAGAGAATGTTGGAATTTTTTATAAAGCAATTTCAGAGAAAAGAAGAATGGAGCACTAAGATGAGCAATCAAAAAAATGCACAATAAATCCCTTGAGAGACTATATAAATATTACCCTGTTTGATCCTTTTCCCAAAGAATAAAGGAAAAGTCATTGGGATTCGAACGTGATTAAGATTGCCAAGCACCGATGAAAGATACACATATGACATCAAAAATCTTACAGGTATAGTATCACCATCAATAACAAAGATGTGCAATGTAGTAATGACTGGGTTGACAGTTGTCCCACCATATATATGGCTCACGATTAAGCAAGAAATCTGAAAAGTTATGACTTTTGAGTTTAGGATTTATACAACAGCTAATAGCAAATATCGGATGAAATGGTGAAGTGTCTATAGAAAGCTCAACAATCTTGCTCAATAGCTATATGACAAATAGAAAGTACGAGTATGGATTGCCTGCTTGCTGTCTTGACGAATTGAAAAATACCTCCCTACTCACTCCCATGCTCGAATTCTTAACCATAGGAGTCAGGAGACAAATGATAATAGTTGATTTTTTGCCATCCTTAACTACTGCTTAGTATACAACGCGCCAACCTATCTTATCTTACTAAGCTTGATAGCGCAACTTGATATGATGTATGCCTGGTCATCTAATGGGCCAAAAAGCTTAACCTACCTAACACTTTGAATTTGAATGGGCGCACAAATGATCAAAGCATTTGTTAAACACAACTACATAACTACCCACTTCCCTTATCTTTTAGTATGCAACTAAATTGAGGAATCACCACATGTCCTAAACAGTTGAACTGCCTATCCCAACAGTTATCAAACATGTGCCTATAAATAAGAGAATGTAACTATGATAAAAAATTTCTACACACTCGCAACACTCACTTACTTATTTCTCTTACTTCACTCGTACAAAACCCTGACTTAGGCATTAGAGTCCAACACCCTCTTAGCTTAATCGTTTTCTTCCTTTCAAGAACCAACATCTGATACTATTTTTTACCAACAACACATATGGCAACATAAAGGCTACAACCATTAAATTCAATGTCTCATATGACTTATACATACAAACAACATGCATTAGAAAAACTTAGCATGTAGTTAATGCGTTAAAACTCAAACATAGTATATAAATTTTGTGTAATCGTGTCCTCTTTGTTCAATGATATGATATTCTCATGTTATATTGCATTAGGAATGAAATACTACCTATAAATTTGATAAGAGTCTTGTTATTAGGAAAAAAATGGTAGGCCTAACTAAAAATGTCATAAAGTTATGTCAAAATCACAACATGGTATTAATCTTTCACTTAAGATTGATTTGAAATTTCAAACTACAAGTTTAAACTTGTATGAGCTTAAATTTTTCAAGCTTGAAAATAATTAAAGGTAACATATGATAAACTTGACTTTAGCTTAATCAAGCTTGTTCAAACTAGTTTATTTTGGACGTTTATATTGTTTCTAATTAATATTACACTAAAGGTCTAACTCTACTTGAAATTTTATTAATGCTTAATTATAACTCGAGTTCAATTAGAGTCAAGAGCTTAATGAACCAAATTCTGAATCTCAAAATCAATTCAATAAATAATTCGAATAGCTCAAACCCAAACTTAAATCAATTATAGTTAAATGAAGCTTGAGCTACTATTGAGTCTAACTCATAGACCATTTACTTTTTAGAATGGTATAAATAAAGAATAAAAAGTTATACCTTGAAAATAACTATTACCAAGAAAGGGTTAGATATTTTTATTCTAATGCTTATTTCATATAAATTTTTATTATAAGGAATACTTATGCTAGAGTTTGCTTCACCATATTAATGCAGTATTAAAATGATTATCAATGTGTACCATATTTGGTCATTTTGGAAAATATCTAAAATTTATTTAATTGTAGTATTAATAAAGGTACAATAGTCACATTAACAGGAGAAAAATATTTCATCTTTTTGTAGGTAATGACTATTTATAATAGGGTAAGAATAGAAAAGTCCATGAGAATTAAAATTCTCCATCCATTTTTCAAACAAACAAGTAACATAAAATTAAGAAAAAATAGTTGTTCTATTTCCTTTCTACTACCTCCAAGTAAATGAACCGTGATAGTTTATCAATAGCTTAAGATTAATTTATATTGCTATATTAATAATTTCAAAAGCTTATTAGTAGTATACTTACTTCATCATATTTTTTATTGATGTTTTTGCGGTACTTACTAAGAGTTAAACTAGAACTTTTTAGTTTCTATTTTCATATATTTGATTATTATTAATGTTTTACTTAGTATTTTAGAGTCATTGGTTAAGGGGATCCATATACAAAGTATTGACAAGGTCCTAAATCTAAACATATGAGCTTTGATTCCGGTCCTTATTATTTTCCTTAAACTTTGTGTGTTATTTCGTTTCCTATTTAGGTTCTTTATGCAAAAATGGTTATCACTTAAATTAATACTAATGTCAAACAACACATGGAGGAGAACGAGGAGGAAGCATCTATGAGGTGATGTTTTCACCATTAGCAAAGAATAATAGTACAATAACTTGTTTGGATAAAAATCGAGAAAAAGAAAGGAAAAAAAAAATCTTGTATATTTCTTGAAACTATAAAAATGGTTGGATTTGATTAGAAAAGAGAGAGACAATGATAAAACATAGGATATATAAATAAGAGATGCACGTGTAATGGTAACGTAATAACGCCTAGTGTCTTGGGCTAATCGCGGTTTGTTTTGGTTGCATGTATACAAGATACAAAGCGAATGGAGAGAAGAGCATCTTTTGGAAAGCGTTGGTCGTCCCGTTTGTCGAACCATTTACTCACCAATCTCAAGATGATCCGATTCTCTAATACTCTCTCTCTCTCTCTCCATGTTTTTTTTTTAATCGTTTTGGTCTTGATGATGTGGTGGGGTTCGAAATATATTATGACAGAGGAGTTACTTCGGATTTAGCCATGATGGTTTGTGGGGTCATTTGTTTTAGGTTCTGTACCATTTTCTTTTCACTATGTGCCCCAATTTATCGTACAATTTGGTTCCGATGTAATACTTTCAAATCATTCTTTCTCGACGTACAGTTAAGCATATATAATGAAAGTTTAATCATCGTTATGATATAAAGAAGAAGAAATGATAAAAGACAAGTATTCAAATCCAACGTAAACATTTTATTCAGGAAAGTAATTAACTTTGTGTTATATTTTCTTTCCCTCTCCTTCTCTGAGTATTTACATATCTTTGATTAAGAAAAGATTTCTCTCTCCACAAGCCAAGGCAAGAACAACAACAACAGGAAACGACCAAACAACCAGAGAAAACATATGTTGCTTTGATGATTGCAGAATAAAATCTCTTTATTTTTTTTTTCCCCCTCTCTCTCTCTCTCTGTCGTCTGAGATCAAAATCTCATTCCCTTTTTACTTTTCCCTTGCTGCCATTAATTTATTTTCATCGGTACAAAATATATATATATATATCAACAAATGCTCATAATTTAATGGTTAAAATACTAAATAAAAACCTTTTTGCTCTTTCATATGCTTATTTTTTTAAATAATTATATATATAATCAATATTAGAAAGGATTAAATATTTTCTTTTTAAAATATCATCAGATATCTCAAACTACATGATAATGGAACCTTATTATTATGATTATTTTAAATGATTCTGGGACTACATGAGCGGAGTATCATGAGGCATTGGCTTTGTTATGAATAGGTTCACGTGAATCCAGGGTACGAGCACTGATCGTATGATTGTGGTAGTATGGGGTGCGTGCAAGGGAAACTGTTTGTTCTTCGTGGGTTATTTGAATGGATGTAAAAATAAATAAAAATAGATTGATTGATTTGGACCCCTACAAGTACTTACCAAGTGTATGTTATGCTAGAGGGAATATTGGTCATTATTCTGTTGAATTTTGCATTGATCCTTGACTGATGTATATATATCAAATTGACATTTCAACCATATAGTAGCTACTAATAGCCACGGAGCATTCATCCTAGTTAGTCCTCTACTCTTCTCTTTAATCTTTACTAGTATGTCTATAAAACTTTTAGCTGCAAAAGCTTGACTATTCGATATGTTGCCGGCCGATACTATTATCATCTTCGGATCAATTTTTCTTTTTTTTCTGTTTTTTTTCTTTCAGTCCTTCCATCCAGTTTTGATATTAAAGGTTCTGAGGCACTTGTTAATAAAACCTGCTTAAATTTATATAATATATGCATCTAAAAATTTTTCTCGTACATTAAAATTTAACTAGTATCATCTAATCCAAAAGGTTAATATTTTGAATTAATGTAATTGTTTTTTATTTTGTACTTATAGGAGGTTGTAGTGTTTAAAGTAGCTATCAAAATAACTGTTAAAACACGTGAAAGCTTCTCGATTTAACATCTTCCCTAACATATAGGGAGAGTAAGCGGTTATGTAATATAACTATACTTGTGATAACCATTCGTGCCATAGACTTGAATTCAAACCAGGAATGAATTTATGCTACTCTATAGAAATACCGTATGTCATCTATCCAATGGTATGCCAAGAGATTCAATTACTCGGTATATCAATAGTCGAATGAACAAGTATATCAAGTGAGCAAAAACTGAATATCAACATTTACCCTCCAACTTCTGTGTTTGAGTAATCGATAAAGGGAGTTGCATATATATATTACACTAGAGGCTAAGTAGGGGAATGATTCTTTAGATTAATGTCAAGCGAGATGGGAAGTAAGACAGATCACATCCTAGTTAAAAGGTCGCAATTTCTAAACTCTTGCCCATTCAAGAAACTAAGAAGTTAGAGGCATGATAGCTATCGCTTAGGTTATCATTTTGTTGCAAGCCTAATAACTGTCACAAAGTTATCAGCCATCAGATTTCTGTCACGAAACATACGTCACTAATTCGTGCCATTACCAGATCAACTCATCATTACTATCAGAAGCAGATTTGCAATTATGAGGATGAATTGTCCATATATAAAATACTGTTCACAATCAGAATTCATTTCTTTGGTTGTATCTTAAATTTTCATTTGCTTTCTCATCTTCAACCTCACATTCTTCGACTTGTGTTATATCATTTCACACAACCATTCAGGTATGGTTTGTAACATTGCTCGTCGACTTGTCTTATCCGATTTCGAGGCAATGGAAACCAAGGCCACTTTTCCCCCCTAAATAAGGAGCAAGGCGGCATGTCCTTCGGGTGGTTTGGCCGATAATATGAAGGCAAGGTAGGATAAACTTGCTAGAATTAAAGAGCTTCCTGTGGATAATTATTTCGAGACTAAAGAAAGGAGGTCTTCGACAAGATATTTGTACAATACCATAGCATACTTTCGCAACTCTTTAGATAGAATTGCCAGTTCTGCCAATAGAGTTCTCGTCATGAAATACAATAAGTACTGGCAAGATCTTCCTAAGACATGGAATTTGAGGAAGCTGAGAGAGGAGGAGAGGGTTTATTTCCCAAGGGAGCGTCAATTCCATATATATCTAAAGTATTTAGATTTTGGGATGTGCTTCCCTTTCTCGGTGTTTGTGAAGGGATTCTTTAAATATTTTAGAGCTGCGTCGAGTATGTTCTCACCAAATACATACTGGCTCCTGGTTGCTTTTGAGATAGTTTGTGAAGAAGTTGAGGTTAAGGCTATACCTCAACTCCTTCGATATTTTTTCACAATTAAGAGGTAACTCGATGAGTAGTACTTTGCTACTGCAAGGCATGAGTATAAGTTCATGGATGGATGGGTTAGAATCCAAGATCCACAAGTGGAATAACAAATTCAAGTCAATAGTATTCAACAAAGGATTGGACTTTTGGACCTAATAGACTGAGTCAATCCATACAAAAGATGTAGATTTGATGCTAAATGATACAGCAACATTGAGGAAAATTCAAGAAAGGAGGAGGAACAAAATGTTCTTTCGGGATGTTGAAAGAATTATACTACGTTATGAAAATGGATACCCAATCTTGTCTGAAAAAGAACGTATGCTAATGAGTTACCACAATATCAAGTATAGCCATAAAAGGAAAGTTGTTCTCGAGACTTGAGGGGAGAATTGTAGCCTTTAAGCCTTGTTCGGCATGGAAAATGCAATTTCGTCTTTTCTCATGTTTATATTAATTTGTTTACTCATATCACAGATATAGGTGCTAGTGAATCCTGTTAAGCTACTAGCTTAGGCCAAGGTTGAGAAATCTAAGGTTGATAAGAGGGTGACTACCTCAACAACTACCACTCAACCTGCTGTTGCAAAGAAGGCAACAAAGGAGGTTGCAACGAAGCAGGCGGCAGTATAGAAGACCTCCCATCCTACTGAGAGGGGAGAGCAAGAAGACAGTACCCACCAAGGTTGTTTATTATGAGGAGCCTTCGGTCGAGATTATTCAAACTGCTGTCGAGTTGAAGGATGATGAATGTCAAGAGACACATCTCGGTGAGGGGATTGAGAATGCCACTGCCGTATAGGGGTCATCCCCGATAATGGAGGTGGCGCCGAGCAATAATAATATACGGTAACAATGACGAATTGTTGCTAGGCGGTGTATTTCGGAAAGGGTTTGAGGATGTCTCGCCCCCACTAGGCGAATGGCCAAGGGTTAGTCAGGCTACATAACTCAGTCACATGCGCATTACTCGGCAACTCATGCTTTTGGCATTATGAATAATACTGGACAACATCCTTTGCACCTACTCTCATAGTCAGCCAGTAATAGCCAAGTTGCAATGCTTGAATATACTGTGTTTGCGCTTTTACGTGGTTGCTACATATGCCACCATGTAGCTCAAATAACACCCTTTAGGCATCTCTTGGAGAAAGGCATCGAAGGTAGGGTTGACATATGCCACGCTTATACGGCTGACCATCAATCAGCATGTAGTTCATGGCTTGGTAAGTCAATCTTTGTGCTCCTTTTTTGTCGTCAAGGAGAATACCATCTTTTAGATAGTTTAATAGGGAATCCATCCATGATTCTTCTCTCAGGCAAGGAGCTAACTCACAGCTCTATGAGAGAGTGGATAAACTTTTTTGTAGAAGAAACTCGATGAGAAGTTTCTCACTTAGCTTAAGGAATGCCATAATAGCCAACTTTAACAACCTTTTGATCACAACATTCTTGCTTTTTGGAATTTTATGAATGGAGAAAGATTGGAATTCCTGTATGAAAGTTCGTACTACCAATAGGTACTTACTCATCTCTTCTTCCCTTACCACGTAGCTTCCGATGACCCGATTTATCACTAGTTGGGAATCAAAAAACACTTTGAGTTTCTTAGCAACAATTTCTTTTGCCAGTTTTAGTTCGACAATTAGAGCTTTGTACTTAGCTTCATTGTTTCTGGCTAGGAATCTAAATTTTATAGCATAATGAACTTTGACATTATGGGGGCCTTGAAGAACTAGGCCTACACCACTTCCTTCTCATGTCAAAGAACCATCAACATAAAGGAACCAAATAGGTTTCTTTGCTACCTCTACACAATCTTCCTCACCAGTAAATTCGACTACAAAATCCACCAATACTTAAGCCTTTAGTGCCATTCTGGGTTTATATTTAACACTATGGGCACTAAGCTCTATGGCATATTTCATCATCCTCCTTAAAGAATCAAGTCGTTGTAATGCTTGCAGCAATGGCTGATTGATGAGAATAATAATTTGATGAGCTTCAAAATATGGTTTTAACTTTCTTGTCAAGAGAACCACAACTAAAATAAATTTTTCAATCTTTATGTACTAAAATTCTGGCCCCTACAGAACATGACTCACGTAGTAAATGGGTCAATGCTCTTTATCGTCAATTCAGACTAGTACAGAGGAAAGAGCTTGGTAGCCGACTAATGGATACAAACATAACTTTTCTCCAAGAATGGGTATCGAGAGTATCAAGGGTGATGTAAGAAATTCCTTAAGCTTGTTGAAAGATCTTTCATAATCGTCATTCCAATTGAATTGTTTTGGATTCTTTAAGAATTTAAAGAATTCTGTGCACCTATTTACACTTCTTGACACGAATCTATTGAGGGCGACAATTCACCCAATGAGTTCCTGTACTTCTTTGACCGTACGAGGTGATTTCATATTGCTTATGGCTTCAATTTTTCTCGAATTGGCCTTAATACGGCATTGAGTAACCATATATCAGAGAAATTTCCCTGATGTTGTACCAAAGACGCATTTCTATGGATTTAGTTTCATGCTGTATTTCCTCAATGTGGCAAACGTCTCCTCTAGGTTGACAAGATACCGATCTTCTTTCACGCTCTTCACAATCATGCTGTCAGCATATACTTCGATGTTTTTGTGAATTTAGGGTTTAAACATCTTGGTAACAATTCTTTAGTATGTTGCACTGGCGTTCTTGAGCTCATAAGGTATTACTGTATAACAATACGTTTAAAAATTGGTAAAAAAAGACATGTCGACTTCATCCTCCTTATCCATCTTAATCTGGTTATAATTAGAGAAAGCATCCATAAAGGAAAGTAACGCATGTCCAACAATTGCATCTACCATCTAATCAATTTTTGGTAGTGGAAAACAGTCCTTGGGACAGGCCTTGTAAAGATCTATGAAGTTTATGCACATCTCCACTTACCATTAAACTTCTTGACTAATATACAATTAGCTAGCCAAGTTGGATAAAGCTCTTCCTGAATGAATCCTACCTTAAATAACTTCTAAACTTCTTCCTCTATTGCAACTTGTCTCTTTAGTGCAAAATGCCCCTTCTTTTATGGACCACCTTTACGTTCGGATCAATCTGGAGTTTGTGTATCATAACTTCTCTCGAGATACTCAATATGTTTGAAGGAGACCATGTAAGCACATCAGCATTAGCTTGCAAGAAGTTGATCAAACTCTATCGAGTATATACTGACAAGGGTTTCTTAATTCTCGTCATTTCCCTTAGGTCATCCCCTAAAGGAATTTCCTTACTATCACTCTCGGTATTCTCGATACCAACTAACTTGCCTTTCAAATAAGTTTCAACCTGAAATACTTCTTTTCATCTTAAGGCCCTTATGTACAAGGACCGTGCCAATTGCTGATCCCCTTTGCATATATCGACCCTCATGAGAGTAGAGAACTTGGCTTTAAGATGTGCAGTTAAAGGGACAAGGCCAAATAGACGTTGGCATAACCACCCATTATCATGTTGTATGGGGACTAACATTTGACAACAAGAAAGTCTACTTTATCATCTGCAACATGCTCATCATTACCGAACTATATCAATAAGGAAATGACTTCGGCTACTTGGATGGGTTGATTATTAAAGGCATAGAGATGATACTTGTAAGACCGTAGCTGCACTTTGATCTTAGGCCTCATTTGGTCAAAGACATGCTGAAAAATAATGTCGGCCAAATTTCCTATATCAACAAGAATCTTCTTAACTTCAAAGTTAGCGACTGTCACATTGATGATGAGTCCGTCATTGTGCAGCCTTTGGATGCCCTCAAAATCTTTCTCTTTGAAAGATATTGTATTATCGATCCTAACCTTTTTGCCTTGAATATTGCAAATGTAATTCTTAGCTTTAATCGAGTTCGAAGAACTTGATTGGCCTATAATAGGTCCACCAACAATGGTGTTGATCACTCATTGGGTGCTTTACTGGAATTTACATCCCTTGCATCTCTCATGGCTGATGCCAGCCGTATGTCATTCTCTTATTCTTCACGTCTTCTCTAAGACAGTCTCTCAATACTCTTGGCATGATGCACTAAGAACTTGTGCAAGTGCCCACATTGGATCAAATCTTTAATTGCATTCTTGAGTTAAATGCACTCATTTGTATTATGACCTTTGTTACGGTGGAAATCACAATACTTATTGGAGTTTCTCCTTGAGGGATTCCCTCTTATTCTTTCTAGCAACTGGAGGACGCCTCTCTCTCTATGTACCTCCATCAAAATATCCAAAATTGGACAACTAATAGGTGTGTGGGATGAGTATGTTAAGATCCTCAGTCACTTTTCACTTGTCATTCTTTCCATCTCCTCTACTTTAATTGGCCTCTTACCGTGCCTTTATATTGTCTTCCTTACGAATGAATGAGGTGGCTTTAGCCTTAAACTCAGCAAAAGTTTTTGGCTTGTTCTTTGTAAGAGACTTAAAAAAGTCTCCATAAGGCTTGACTCCATCAATTGCAGCATTGAGTGTCACACTCATATCCAATTCTAGGATTTGAACCATTTCGGCCATAAATCTAGCCAAGTAGTCCTTGATTGACCCATCAAACTTTTGTTTAATGGTTTTAAGGATTAAAGAATCCTTAATATGAAGTTTGCTTGCAAGGAAGTGTTAAAGGAACACTTCTACTAGTTCATCAAAATAGGAAATGGTATTTGGTTTCAAATGTTTGAACCATGTGTTGGCTACATTCCTTAATATTAAAGGAAAAGCTTGATAGGCCAATGCATCACTCAAACCATGCAACTTAGCTAACGTACAATAGTACTCCAGGTGGTCTTTGGGGTCCTTTGTTCCATCATAAGTCTTAAACTATGGCAACTTAATGTGTCGAAGTATTACTTCCTCCAAAATCTCTACAATAAAGGGACTCTTCTAAATTTGGAACTGCTTGCTTGGTGCAGCAAGGTGCTAACATGCGAAGGATCCACATGGTACACCTACTGTAGTTGTTTGCCTTTGTCATTCTTTTAAAAAGCAATAGCTGAAGGTCCTATCGTATTCTCGGCTTACTTTTTCTGTAACTCAAGTGAATAAATTGAATTGTCGCTTTGTTCAACGTCATGATGGCCTTGGTCTTTATTTTAGATCGAGTTTGGGTAGATATTACTATGGAAGAGGCTAAGGATTTGCTCGTGTTTTTTTCTTAATTCTTGGTTTTCTTTGGATAAGTCGAGGTAGAGTTGCTCGAGCCTAGCCAATCGCTACTCATCAATATGCTGACTCCCTCCTTCAGGGTGTTGGGAGGAAGTATCAGCACCTACACTCTTAGATACTCGTGTTTTAGCCATGTGGATATGTTTAGGAAAAAACAAACGACACCAAATGTTGTTGGTGAATTTTGGAATGAGGGAAAATCCTACAAAAGAAAGTGAAATGCTTAGTATCAAAGCCAATTTGATGTGGCCACTTTGATGCCTAAATTAGTAGGATGACTTTGTATGGAAAATATGAGTAAAAAGTATTAGAGAACCCTTATAGAGTTTCTTTCCAATACTTATAAGAGGTTGTAGTATCTAAGGCAGTTGTCGGAATAACTATTAAAATACGTTAAAGCTTCTTGATTTGACATCTTCCCTAACGTGTAGGGAAAGCAAGCGGTTATATAATATGACCATACTTGTGATAACCATTCGTGCTACGGACTTAAATTCAAACTAAGAACGGATTTGTACTACTCAGTAGAAATGCCGTGTATCATCTATCTAGTGGTATACTGAAAGATTCGATTACCCGACATATTGATAGTTGAATGAACGAGTATCTTAGGTGAGCAAAAACTGACTATCAATAGTGATGACAAAATTTCGTTTAGCAATATTGCTCGGTACCTTAGTTACCATGCTTTCGATCATCACCATATTTAGTTAAGGCCTTTAATAGCTCGGCTCACCTAATGGGCCTAAGGGTCCAACCTGTTTATATATTTGGTTTAAATTTGAAAGGTAGTGTAGACAATTGTGACCTTACCTTTGCCACATGGTTTACGACCAAAGATTACTCATTACTATAAATATCCGATACATGCCTACAAATAAGGAAAGAAGCATTATAAGAACTCCCTTGGACCCCCTTAAGTAGACTTAACTTTCTTATTCCCTTCTTTACTTAAAATATATACTAACTTAAGAATTGAAGTGGCTATGCCACACTAGCCCTGGCACCCACTATAGCCTTTCTTTCTTCTTCTTTTACAAGATCAAAGTCCTATACCAAAATCGATCAACAACACTATAAGTCACACCTTAACAACACTCTTTACCCTTCTCAAACCTTTTCTTTAAATTAAGTTGAAACAAGCCCATAAGTATCCACCTAAATTGATTCCTAAATCATTCACCTACTAGCAAAGGGTTAGCTTCGATATTATTAATAACGCTATAAGATAAAAGTAGTTAATAACTAAGTCAATAAACACTAATAAGCTTTTTTCAACCTCTTGACTAAAAAATTTTTAGATAGTGTTAACATGTTATTTATTACTTGGCCTTTGTAAACCAATATCATTTTCCTCACACAATCCATGTGGAACTACATTTCATAAAATATCATGTACTTCTTTTGACGTATGGGCACAACAACATCCCCACTTTATAACTTTTGTAGTATATTATTGCTCCTATCAGTAACCTCTAATATACCTAACTTTTGTGAATTGAACATACACTAGCATCTATTCTTCCAAATAACCTACATAGTTCTGGCAATTTTTGCAATCATTAAACCTAACTTCCTTCTTGCTACAATTTAAATTTTTTATATAACCACACAACAAAAAATCAAGGATAGTAATAGAAGATTCATTTATCTTTAGCACTACAGTATTAAATGATAGAGATTTATTGAAGGACATAAAGAGTATGTTTTAAAATTTTTTCAACATCATAAAAATTGCTAACACTCCATGTAGTGTAATACACACAAATATGTAAGGAATGAATTTTGTTTTAATTCAAAATGATCTAATGATATAACCAATCATAGGGTATTTGTAAATCTAAACCCCTAAGTAAGTAAGCAAAAAGAATAAAATCTAAATACCACAAAATTAAGAAGAAATAAAACAAAGATAACTTTATAAACTAACACTTAATCACTTAAAGCCTAATATATTTCCAAAACATATAAATGTAACTTCTAATATAGTGGCAAACGGCAAAGTATTTTGCTTTAGGCCAAAGTAATCAATTTTTAATAACTAGGAAATAAGAATTTAAAAATTGAAAGCTATTTACTTTTGGCTACTTCTACTTGTCTTCTAATTTCTTTTGGTTCAAACTAACCTTATTTTTAGTCAACTCTTATCTTAAGCTCTAAATCCTCTTCTTCTACTTTTAGATTTATCTGCTCCATATACTATAATCTTAACTTTTTCATGTCAATTACACCTTGGTGATTCCCTTACATGGCACCTTGCTAAGATTTTACTATTGAAACAACATGACTAATACGTTTCCATATAAAGTGACATCCCTTAAGTGTGTAGAGATTATTTTAAATAAGTCCCTAAATCAAACTATCTACTCTATGGGAGAATGGGAGATAGAAGCATATGAGCTCCCAAGAATGGAATCACACCAAATGTAGTTACATGCTAATCTAACATGGTGTTTATTGTTCTTCTTATGTAGCTAAACCAAATTATCATTCTATTGTCACATGGTAATGGGAATCTTCTAAATAGTTTGGTAGATTTTACATCAAACTATTTTCTTAACTCTTTGATGTTCAAAGACATGGCATTGAGATAGAGAAACTATGAAACTCCAATGTTGAAGCCTATGTATAAATGTTCAAGCTTAGGCTTAAAATTCTTCATCTATAGCACCTATCTATCCACTAATTTCTTGCTATTTAAGCCATCACTAACCTACCAAATGGTTCCTTTGAGAAGAGCATTTCACCTTTGAAGGGTGCAGCCAATCTACAAGAATCATGAGAACTTCTATTGACTTGTAAAAAGGAAGAGCTAGGAAAATAAATCCTTGCAACATTTGCACCCAAAACACATTCTCATTATAAATAGCCTCCATGTAAATTTCTCCTAGCTCAACTAGTGTACTCTCTTCTCTTCCTAGACTTAACCTAACTAAATATGCTATAATTGAATTCACTTCTCTACACTCATGGAATATTTAAATAGTATTTCCTTACTTACATTAAATCAAAGTCTTATCTTTGACATATGATAGTGCTTAAAACTTATTGTTGCCCTAACTTGTGGGTACACTTAATTACATTCCAAAATTCTAGGATAAAGGAATGTTAATTACATTACTTACCTCCTCTAGTCCATCTTGACTATAGTTTAAATTCATGCTAAAGAAAACATTTTATTTCAAAAGATGAACCTCCTATCCTAAAGCCTAACAATAACCCCAAAGCAACCCATTCAGAATTGAAGCATTTGGTGCCATAATCTAAAAAAAAAAAATAGTGAATTATTAGCTCTGATAAAAGAAGAGAGTTGCTTGTTATTTTAATTTCATGTAAATAGCACTCCTACAATATTTTTCCTATATTCTAGGACAATACATTAACCACCATTATGAACAAATAGGAAGATAAATAAAGGGTTCCCTATCTAAGAACTCTAGATGGATATGCACAATCAGCTAGTTTTCCATTTACTATGCTTCTATATGAGACTGTTGAAGCAAATTTGATGATCCAATTAGCATAAGTGTCATTAAACCAACCCTATGGGCACCATCCTTAAGAATACCAATTCTATTCTATGATAGGCTTTATATACTTAATTCTAGAGTACGATACATCTTGTTATCAATACGTTAGGTTTCTAGAAAATGAAAAGTCTCATTAACGACAATTGCATTACCATGAATTGAATGACCAAACACAAAAGCATGTTAGGAATCTAAGGCAATATTAGGTAGAAAACGTTTCAATCTATTGATAAGAACCCTAGAAATAATTTTACAAGTAAAGTTACACAAATTGATTGATCAAAGGTGTCTAACCTCTTAGGGTAAATGGACTTTGGAAATAAAGACCATTTTGATGAGATAAAGTGAGAAATGAAGTTCACCTTTAAAGGAGTTAACAGTATTTACCATCTTACTTCCAATGACATGTCAATGATATTGATAAAAAACACCAGATAAACCATCTGACCTAAGAGCCTTTGGATCTCATAATTAAAAAGTAATGCATTTAATCTTATACTTTGTCACGATTTTACATAAAGCACTATCCACTTCCTCGTTGATTACTATGTGTATACTCTCCAACACATTTCTTTGATTTATGTCTCCAATAGATCAAAAGTGGTTCTTATGAAAATTTTGAAAAGTATTCCATATTGTTTTCTCATCCTTAATCCGAAATCTTCACTATCTTTTAGTCCAAGAATTTTGTTCCTTTGTCTAATTGTTAATGTAGATTGATGAAAATGTTACTATCATCCTCCTTTAACCAACTTATTATGGATCATTACTACTAAAACAACTTTTCCCTCTTTCAATATTCCTTAATATTTTCAATTAGTTCATTTTTAGGGAAAATATCGCTATTAACACCCTTGCTTGCACCTAACTATTTATTTTTTTTAATCTACTAATCTCCAAATTGTTAATTAATTTTTTCTACCCTTATAAATCTATTTCTAAGTTTGATTAATAGAATAGTTACTTGATGAAATTTCTGTTGCTCCAAAATAAAGATTTTTAATTCCTTCACATAACTAAGGAAATAGCTATTCCATAGATTCCCTCAACATATTTTCAAATCTATACATTAAAAATCAAGCATGGGTTGAGAAAGGATATAAAGATAGTATTTTCAAATATATTTATAATGTCAATTTAAGTGTAACTAAATAAAGTAATAGCTATTATTCTTATTAGCAAAAATAAAATAAAATAAAAAGGGAAGAAAAGAATATCTATTGCTTACCAATTACATTCCTTTAAGTGACTCTATTCATGCACTATTGAATTTTACAAATCGAATGTAGCATTAACAATCTTAAACCAATGAAGGGAATTCAACTCATACAAGTACATACCCATTTTGAATAAACAAATTTTAACATTTTGAAGGTTTATTTTCCTATTGCGAACTTTAATGCAATGATACAATCATTTCATTGTCAATCAAATAATTAAAGAAAAACATTAACTTTGTAATGTCTTAATGAAGTAAAAACTATTCACGAGTGTAATCTCATGAAGAGTTAACCACTTTGATGATATTGACTAAGAATTTCATTTTAATGGAGGAAGTAGAGAGTGATGAAGGGAGGGAGGAAGAGAGAGACAAACTAAGTATTCCATTTTCCTTGAGAAGGTAGCAATGACAAAGACAAAGAAGAGATAGGGATGCGGACACAAGGGTTTGATGCATTGATTTGGGTGGTGGTGTAATTTGTGTTTAGATGTAGGGCTTTGAGACTAAAATTAACCTCATGATCGGAGAATGCAGCAGATAGATCCATAGAAGACTGTTCCCCCTGAAATCACATGGGTTCTTTTGACTACCTAATGACCTAACCAACCACTTCTTCCCTTCACAATTTGCATTATTTCTTCATTGATGCATAGTGTAGTAGCCTTTAATAGAGACCGTTGGATTAATTAATGGATTAATTTTTACCTTCAGATCTTCTTCATTAAAATATTAGTAGTGACTTATCTTAACCATTTCTCTTTCATTGATGGACCTATTTTCAGTCCTTTTATACATTCTCAGAATGCATGTCTTAGTAAAAGTTAAGATTTATATATTAAACACAAAAAAATTTAATTCATATTTAAAGGATATTTGAATAAGGTACTAAATTAAAAAAAAATCTATACCTCTTCATAATTTTTTTTTTTTTTTGGTAATCCTTTTTAGAAAGCATAACAAAAAATTATTTTCCAAGCTATTAACATTTCATCGGAAACATTATTCAAATATAAATTGTTGTGGGTCTCATTATTAGCTAACTGCCCAATCAATTGTTAAGGGACTAAAATAGAATTACACATTTTTCATATTGCTTACAATGAATGAAAAAAGTAAGTATATAAAGAGGTTAAAAGTTTCTTAATTTGAAATCTTTACAAGTGTCATGATGCATTCCATGATATTATTTACTTTTAACCTACCAAGTAAGTTTCACAAAATTTGCTTTGTTTCTGTTTTCAACATCATTCCCAAACCTCTTCTTTCTTTCATAGTCTTTACCTTCTACTAACCAATTCAATGTAACTTATTATTTTCTTGAGATGATCCCTAAAGAAAATCCCGATGGACTTTTTTCTATTTTATTGGCAAGATTTATTTACAAAGGGACAGCATGTAAGTAGTAATTAGTTATATTTTCTAGCATAGAAGTACATCAAGAAGGTTTGCCTTCCACCTAGCAAATTCCTTCCTCGTTTTCTCAAGAATGAAATTTAGATCTATACCTTCAATCACTCCCCCTTCTTTAACAAGTATCCTAAGATACTTTCCTAAGTTTACATCCTACTTAAGTCCAAATAAATCAAATATTTCTATTTTAACTCTCGACTTGTGTTTCTAGAAAAGGGAGTACTTAATTTAGCATAGTTCACTCTTTGGCCTAATAGACTACTAAATACCTCCATTACTTCCTTCGTAAGGTTTGTATTCGCTTCCATGGCTTATCCCATCAGTAGATAATCACTTATAAAAAAAAGATGAGATAAACTCAGATCCATTATGTACGATTTAATAGGTTTCCAAGTGCTCTCAACTGCAAGAGCATGTATGATTCTATTGAGAAATTCCATACAAAGGATAAGGAGATATGGAGACAATGGATCACCCTACTGAAGGCCTCTACTTAATAAGAACTCTTCAACCATAGCTCCATTTGAAACAATATGGTATTGTATTGAAGCCAAGTAAGACCCTACCAAATTAACCCAAGCTCTTGGAAAATTGAAGCTTGCTAAGACTATTCAAACGAAGTCCCATTCCATCTAATCATAAGTATTTTCTAAGTCTAACTTTACCACCATCCAGTTCTTCTTCCCCGTTTTTCTTTTTCATAGAATAGAGAATTTCTTGAAAGACAATAATATTATCCTTAGAAGATCTACTAAGGATGAAGCTGACTTGCTTTAGGCTGATTTCATCATTTAATAAGGGTCTCAACCTATTGACCAGACACTTGTTGGCAATTTATACATTGTAATGTAGAGACTAATTGGCCAGAATCCTTTTACTTTATTTACTCCCACAACCTTAAGGATGAGGAAGATTAATGTCTTATTGATCTCATTCAACATTTCAACATTGACAAGGATTTTGCAAATTATTTGCCAAATAGTTGGTACCACTATGTCCCGATAGAGTTTAAAAAATTTTGCATGTAGACCATCAATCCCCAAGGTCTTGTTATTATCAATACACCATAAAGCCCTTTTGATTTTCTCATTTGACCATGGGATCTATAGCAATTGCAATTCCTCATTAGTTACAACTTTTGGCCACCACTTCAAGTCAAAGGATATCTCTAAACAAACTGTCTATCTATTGTGAAGAGGTTTTCGAAAAAAATCCCAAAGGAGCTTCCTCACACCATCCTATTAACAATCCAATTTCCTACTAAATTAAGGACACCATAAATACGCAATTTTGAGTGTCTTGCCATCACACTTGCATTAAAGAAATAGGTGTCCTGTTCTTCTCAATAATCCATTTTGATCGTGCTTTGGCTACTCAAAATTGTTCTTATTTGAAAATCCAATTTAGCTCTTGTTGCAGATTATGTTCCTTGTTAATAAGATCTTAAGTGGGCTGTGAAAAGAAAAAAGCTTTTCTTATTTTAGCTATACTCTCTGTAATGCATTTCTTTTAAGCAAGTATATACCTAGAGACTTCTTTATTCCAACATCTCAAAGCTAAAATAAACTTGTCCAAATCATTTAGGTATTTAAAAGTGAAACTATTCCAGGTCGATGCCACCCATTTCTTCAAGTCTAAGCGATCTAGATACATGGCTTGAAAACAAAAAGGTCTGAGCCACTTATTACCACACCCTTCCCCACCTACCTCCCCCCCAATAC
>JAMXBB010000010.1:45433472-45902396 GCA_024138015.1 Lumnitzera littorea | reverse complement strand
CACCCTTCCCCACCCACCTCCCCCCCAATACCCCCCCCCCCCCCCCCCCCCCCAACCATTAACCAAGTATTAAGTAAAATCGGAAAATGGTTAGAGTGATTATAAATTAAGTGAAACACTTTGGTTTTTAGGAAAAGTCTTCTCCTCACATAATTGCCCTCCACTCTATCCAACCTCATCTGAATAAGATCACTCAAACATTTACATCTTTTTGACCAAGTATATTTTATCCCACAAAAACCTAAGTCTACCATATTACAATCATCCATATAGTCTTGGTATTTAGCTGCTCTTCTTTAATTTATCTCCCTACCACCCTACTTCTCTTTTTGTGTTAAGGATTTCATTAAAATCTCCTATCATCATCTAGGGCCCTACAACTCTTCGAGCATAGATTTTTAACTCTTCCCACAACTCAGCTTTAGAATTCGAATGTAGACTACCATATATGGTAACAATATACCAAGAAGGGAAAATTTACATACCTAGAATTTAAGTAAGATTTGTTGATGTGAAACATGATGCTCCCTTAGCATGCCATCATCCTTCTTCCATATAACAAGAATTCCACCATTGAATCCTTCTACTTCTAAAAAAAACATTCTACTAAATTTCAGAAAATTCAAAAGGCCTTCTAAAGTAGTGCTATTCATGTGGGTTTTAGAGAGGACCAAAATGTTAGGCTCATGTTGACTCACTAGATCCTTAATAGCTTTATTCATGTTAAATAATTGACTTTGGTTTTCAAAATATAGCATGCCATAAATTCTATTATACCACTTCATTCAATTTTTGCAATTGCAACTCAATGTAAATAAGTGCATTAGACAAATCCATCACAATATATGTATGTGTGAATGAGTGTTCCTAATATACTTACTAAGAAATTGAATAAAAAGTCTTCGTAATTTTTTATGCATTACTTTTTTCTGTAAAATGTATCATCATTTTTAAAATGTATGATGAATTTTCTTTTAAGACCTTTAAACAAATGCCATCAGCGATGGATCTTATATATTAATCAACAAAATGTGAGGAGAAAAATATCCATCCCATCTGAAGAAACTTATGAAATAATAAATAATATAAGCATCTGTTTTTCCCCTATCAAAAGGATATTCAATCTAGTTGGTAATCTTAGTATTAGAATTCTACTATAGTCATTTATTGGAAAAACTATATATTATATTCTTCCTACATTAATGAAAATCTTACCACTTCATTATTTACTTCAATGGAGTTGAAATGTTTTAATGAAACAAATCTAGTCATGTACCTTTTATTAGATTTCACAAGCACAATTCACAATAGCTATTCACTATCATAAACTAAATAACTATGAGAATGTCATTCCTAGCTATGTTTTTTTTTTTTTTTTTATAACTATGCATAAGATATGGTTAAGGGTAGAAAATCTTAATTATTATAATTTCCTCTCTTCTTTTTTCTTTCAAATGTTTAGTTTTTTTAATCCCTCCTTTTATCTCTAATTATTTGAGTTTTGCTTATATTAAAATAATAGTAATGACAAAGAGAGTTAAATACTAGTATATCTAATAAGAAAAATATATAAAGACATATTTAGTCTAAAGTGTGATCATTCTTTTAGAGATGAAACTTCAATCAACTTGAGACCTTAAAGAAGATGACATACCTTTTCATCTTCTCCCTATAAGAGCATGAATAACACAAGTAGCTTAGTGTGCTTTTCCCAGCTAAGTAATGCCAAGAGAGTGTCTTCTCCAATAAATGGAAATGAGCTCGCATTTCTTCAAGCTGTCAAGTTACTATAACAAGCAACCATCAACTTGTAAATTCTTCCGTTTTAGTTTCTTTAAATTTTCATTGGATAAAATTATAGTAACAAGACCTACAAAAATTAAAAAATATGTTAAGAAACTTTAGTAAAGTAACTTGAGATAAAGTAGAAGGTTGTTTAAAAAAGAGAGTTTCTTTATATGTTAATGTAACATCTAAGAACACAAAATGGGTTGTTATGGGATATACATGCTCTAATATTTTATTACTATAATGGCTAAGGTATGTAATGGATGTTGCAAACAAATCAGCTGCAAATCCTCTAAAGGAAACTTGATGAGATAGTCCCATGACCTCTTGGAGACAAGGAAAGTAACATCCTCACCTCAAAGAATCCCCTATTGGGATAAAGTTATTAACTATATTATTGTAGGTGCTTATGGCTAACACTTACATTTTAGAGAAGGATGAAGAAATGTATGACTTTCATAAAAAAACCTCCTTACAAAAAGTTGAAGGCGGCAAAATAATAATCATTGTACTGTATTCTTTACTAATTAAGAGAAGAAAAAAATCTTCATTGACATGGGTAGGTTAGGCTTACAATATATAAAGCATTTAGATGATTAGAATAGAAGAGTTAGAAGTGGCTTTGAAGTAAAAGTAAATAAAGGG
The DNA here is from genome assembly GCA_024138015.1 of Lumnitzera littorea. Taxonomy (NCBI): domain Eukaryota; kingdom Viridiplantae; phylum Streptophyta; class Magnoliopsida; order Myrtales; family Combretaceae; genus Lumnitzera; species Lumnitzera littorea. The sequence continues at coordinate 45,899,963 of JAMXBB010000010.1, read as the reverse complement.
AGCAAAAGCAAGGAGCTACCAAAAGTTGGTTAGAACCAGAGTGTGAGTAAATGCTAAAACAATTAGAATAAAAAAACTTGATATAGAAGCATAAGCTAGATTTTAAAGTCAATATTGGAAGAGTATAACTTTTCTTATATGAAGAGTTATAGAGCTCATGGTATATTAATAAGACCAATTTGAGTCTACATTGGCCTAAGGCCAAAGACTTCACCATTTGACACTATTTATAATCTTAGGAAAGTTTATCTTAACTTATTTTGTTTCTTTGTTTTCTTGATTTCAATTTTATTCTATTCTTATATTAATTTTTTAGTTCTAAGATTATAAATAAGTTTATGAATTAGTTCTATTCATCATATTTTGAATTACTATAAATTTTATTCTCTACATATAATATATTTTCATAATATATGTTGCATCATTTGTAATCCTTAGAGACAAGCTATTACGAGAAAGTTCTATAGAGGATTTTTGTGATATAAGTTATTTTTCCAGAAACTAAATTCTTTATGGTCTTTTAGCTAAGGTTTTTTCTTTTTTCTTTTTTTTTTTTAATGACAAACAATGGCTAAGCTTTTTACACCTTGATTTTAAAAAATTCTAACGATTTCAAGAGGGTAATTAGCGATGAACCTTAGTTAAAATGGCTGATTTCTAACTATTAGAAAATGGGAATCTTATCTCAAAGCCTCGAGCTCCTTTTAAAAGATATATAGCAATTTGGGTCATATATGTTAATTACCTCTTGAATACTATGCTTCCATGATCCCATAAAGATAGGAGAGCTAATAGGGTATGTTTTATAATTTGACATTTTGTAAACTAATTAAAAGAGGTTGATATAGAGAATGAGATTCCAATTCGCTAACTACTAGATTTGGCTTAAGCCCAAGATGAAATTTATTAGCATCAAAGGGCCAAAGTTAATTGGATACAATGTGGTCATAGTAATAGAAGATTTTTTTCATCAAACAACTTTAAATAGGATATAAGATTTTTTGGATTAGAAGTTCAAATGATTAGTGGCTTACATTTTATCTAAAGCATTATGCAAGCACTGCTGTTCATGGTCTTCTACTAGTTTTATGAAGGGTCAATTACAAAAAGATGACCTGTGTTTTGAGTGTTTTATAAAGAGCTAACCCATATTTTATTTTTTAACAAAAATATGACCTGTGTATTTAACTTTTATATAAATTACCCATAGAGGACACATGGAATCTTTTAATTAGTTAATGCTATTGTTAAATAATTTAACTTAATAATATAACTAAAAAATTATTTTAAAAGGCATAATTTAAAAAAAGAAAAAAGAAAAAAAAAAGATAAACCATCATTGTACTAGGCTCTTTCATTTTCTAATGTGTAATGCAATTACAATTATCATCAATTCATCACCATCTTAGCTTTACATTTGTTTTACTCCTTGTTCTTACATTTAGCTTGTCAATGATTTCTTTGAGACCGTTGGTTTTTAGTATAGCTGTTTTATCGGTGAATTCAGAAAGACGATTATTTTCTACCCTCAATCATTTTAATTAAGCTCCACAAACGCTTCCTCTCTGTAGAACTTCGCCAACTAGTAGGTCTCATTCACTCTTTTAACTTTTCTCAAACCAGATACAATCTTGGGAGAATCCGTGGTATTAATTTGTTTTCAAGAACTCTTAGTTATATAAAAATCAAAACTTTTCAATCGATCTTCCTCAAATCGAGCGGATCAAAAAATTTTGAAACCTATTAGTGCTGACCATTGTTGAACTATTGTTGTACATTGTACTTGAGAAAAAACCAACTTCACCAGTATGCTCCCCATAACTGCTTCTCTCTCTCTCCTCGGTATCGCACGTACTGCACGCGTGTTGCCACACTTGGATCTAAAATTCGATCCAAGTTTATTGTATACGTGACTCGATTTTATCCCTCCATTAGTTAAAACAGTATGGAAGCATGTTCTTAGTCGAAGAAAACTCCAGGATCCTTAAGGGATATTGTTCGAGAATGAAGGAGCTTAAGCCAGCTTGTGCAAATTCCTTAGATGAAAATATTGATAATAATATTGTAAAAGATGAAAATGTATGTGTGAAAAAAGATGATGATGATTCGTGTGGTGATGATCTTGGTAATGATCGATTAAAAATTGAGTTATGATCCAAGTTGACTCTGTTTTTTTTCCTTTTTTTTTTATTTAAATTATGCATTTTTAAATAATTTTTTAGTTATATTATTAATTTAAATTATTTAATAATAGTATTAACTAATAAAAAGATGCCATGTGTCCATATGTATAATTTACACAAAAATTAAATACATAGGTTATGTATGTTAGGAATATGGTTATTTATTTTTCAATTCTATTATGCTTTTCTACTTTTTCTGTTTCCTTTGTTATTTTCACCACGTGTACATTGCTATATATATATATATATATATATATATCTTCACTTATACAGTAGTTAAGCAATTAGTTATAAAGCTCATTTTTAGAATTTACATCTATATTCCTTCTCTGTTTCTCTTCTTCGACTTCACTACATAACTTCTTTGTTTTCTTTTGGCTTTACTACATAAGTTCTGAACTCCTATCATGGTATCAAAGCAATCATCATAAACAGTTCACCTCTTAAAGATATTTTCTCTCCTTTTTACATTCATCACTCAAATTCTCAAAGTTTGGTATTGATCACTCCTGTATTGTTTGGTCTTAATTATAATACATGTAGTAGATCTTTCTTGTTGGCACTCTATACGTAATAAAACTAGATTCATAGATGGATCACTGTCTGAACCTGAGAAGATAGACAAATTATACTCAATCTAGGGTCGATGTAACAATTTAATTGTTGCGTAGCTATTACGATATATTTCTCTACCAATTGCGTCAACAGTCATTTATATGGATTCTACCAAATAGATTTGGGACAAGTTAAAGGTACGTTTTTCTCAACCCGATGATTCGAGAATTTGTCAATTATATCATATGTTAAGCATTGTAGTTCAAGGTTTAAGGAGTGTTGATGAATATTTTACTAAATTGAGTATAATTTGGGAGGAATTGAGAAATTTCATACCACTTCCATATTGTTCATGCGAATCTTGTAATTCAAAATGCTTCGATAAGTTTGCTAACATGGCTTAAAAAGATTACATGTTCAAGTTTCTTAATGGCCCTAACAAGAGTTTCACAGCTCTTCATTCTTAAATCCTTATGCTAAAGCCTTTTCCTACTTTGGATGAAGCTTACAATCTAGTGGTTTGTGATGAGTTTTAGAGAGCAAATAAGCCTAGGGATCTAGTTCTTTCTAAGGCTTCTACTATGGTTACTGTAAGTGAAAGTAGGCAGCGAAACAAAGGGGATATCGTTTGTAGCTATTGTCAAAAGAGAGTGCACTTGAAGGAGAAGTGCTATAAACTCATTGGCTTTTCTCTACATTTTAAATGGAATAATAACATTAGATAGCATACTAATGGCCTAAATCATGTGTTTTCTGAACGTGGTATAGTTGACTCTATACGCAATACAGTCAGTTCTTGTTACTCTATTTTTTATGTGAGTATTGGTTCTAGTGTAGCATCTGATGGGAATTCATCAAGGCTCAATCTTTCAAGGGAGCAAATTCTCAATTTGCTTAGTATGTTGCATGTTTCTAACAATAATACTTCTTGTAGTGCTGTTGTTTCGACACTAATAGTTTCTTCTCCATCAATTATTTTGCAGTTTAGAACTCAAAATGAAGCTTTTACCAGTCATATGGCAGGTACTTTCAAGACACCCTTTGATCAAGTACAAGATAATTAATTCCGGCTACACGACATCCTTACAATCTAATAAAAGAGAAAATTTTTAATTAAACTTATGTGCCACGTAAATAAATTCATAGTGCACAAGAACTAATAAAATTCAAATACCCAGAAACATGAATGATAGCTTTAAAAGCTACCAATTATCATTAGTATGTGTCTAAATATTATCATTATTTAATCTCTAATCACTCAAATAAATGGCATTTTAGCAAGAAATCCTTTTTCCTAACGAAGGTAGGGTTTGGTGGAGAAAATAAATGGGAATGAAAATGGGCAATAAATATAGATAAAAAAATAAAAATATTCTAATGGAGACTACATAACAATGGGCTGCCCATTGCACAAATTACTTAGAGCCAATATATAGGTATTGATGCAGGTTGTCTCAGATGCAAATCAGCAAACGAAGACATATCTTGTCATAAGATTATGTGCGCAAGTTCATAACTCATGGAAATTATTTTTGCCCGCGAATAGGAATTCCTTTAATGTAAATCGGAATTTCATTGAGTGGATAAAAAGCATAAACAAGAGTTTCGAAATTTGGTTTTGTGCTTTGTAATATTGATGGATTGCAATAAGAGTATTCAATTAACTAATGATACATAGCTACATCAGATTATCAAATGGAGGACCAATGGATACTAGTCTACACCAAGGAGAAAGCACAACTTGGTCAGAAGACACTTTAAGGTCTCCACATACTGTCGATTGGTAAAGCTCAATACCGATGCTTTGCGTAACCATTTTACACATTAAGTAATGGTAGGAGGTGTTACAAAGATGAATGTGGATAGTAGATAATAGGGTTCTCGAATTATATTGGTTGTATAATAAACTTGACATAGAACTATGAGGATTATTTTCAGGCTTACTTTCTGTATCAATAGGAGCATAATGAAGGTTAACGTTAACATGGCCTCCAAAGTCGTCATTCTACTACTGAAATTTGAGCATCACCATATTTTTATTAATGTAATTAATAATTGTAGGAGAAATCTCTCTAACCTTGAAGATCTTTGGCTAGATTATGTTGAACATGAAAGCAATGCTATTGTTAATCGATTGACAGGTTAAGTGCAAGCTTTTGATGTTGAAGATCTGATTTGTTTTGCTTTGCCTACTAATGTTGTTTCGTTAATTATGAAAGGCTTATACTATGTTGATTTAGGGGAATCTAAAATTTACTTGATCAGATGTGAGCAACGCCCTTTTTTATAAGTGACTCTAGTCACTTCCTACGATTTGGAATCATGTTTATTGGAAAAAAAAAATTAAAATTAAAAAAAAAAAAGAAGTAAGAAAAAACAAAACACTAGTACTAAAACCGAATGAAATGCATCCTATGTTGCCTTTTCAATTACATAAATAAAGAGACAACTAACAACAAAAGTAAGAAAAAACTAAAGGGGGAAAAAAATAACTTACAATAATCTAAGCATGGTGCCCATGTATAGAAAGAGAAAATTAATTAGCTCAATTTAAAAAAATGAGATGTATATATTATTTAATGTTTAAAATAGCAATATATAGTGTATATTCCAAAGTATTTCATTGCATTATTGGAGCCCTAATTTTACAAATAAAAAAGGCGTTGTGAGTATGGGTAGGCACAATTTAATTTGGTTAAGTTTTCCTTTCAAACCCAACCAAATCATAAAAATATAGTTAGATTTTTTAGACCTTTGAACCAAATCGTATAGTTGGAATAAAAAATTTTTTCAAGCCATACAATTTTGGTTTGTTTATGTTTGATTTATGAATTTTACTATATCTTCTAGTTTATCAAAATATATTTTCCTACCATATAATCTCATATGAAAAATGTTGAATTTATTTAATAATAAGTATTAATATTATAATAAAGGTTGATGAAGTTAATATTCATGTACTAAAACATTTTAAAAGTTTATTAATAGCTAATTTTATTTTTAAAAAAATAGCATGTAATATATAGTTTGACTATGGCAATTAAAGTTCTATACATATACGTTTCAATAAATATAAAATAAAAATTCTTTTAAGTACTATATTATGAGAAAAGAAATTACTTTAAAATTTTTGGTTTGGTTCGAACCGTAAATTTTTTAAACTAAATCTTAAGAAAAATCATATTTTTGGTTTAGTTTGATTTAATTGGTGGATTGATTTGGTTTAATGGTTTTTTTTTTTTTTTTTTGCCTACCCCTAATTGTGAGATGAATCACTTTGATGTTAATTACATGACTTAAATGGAAAAAAGAAAATGCATTAAAATAATTTCAATTTTAGGAAAAAGAAGAAGAAACAATCATTAGGTATTAATTGGTAGGTCTGGAACTTTAAGATAAATAATAATTGTTGGCAAAATAAAAAAATAATTGAATAAATTGGAGATATTTATTTGTAGAGAATCGCTTTCTTATTAGACAAACTTTCTCAATTTATTAGCTTTACATGCACTAACCAAATGATATAACTCAAGATAAGTATAGAGTAAAATCTCAACAATGAACTAGAAGTTTTGTTTTTTTTTTTTTTTTTCAATCCTCTTAGAGAAAATTTTTAAGGACAAGCCCAAGAATGTACTGAGAATATAAATAATCCTATTTTTCCAAATTGATTAGTTATTTGAGACATATTTTTCAATTGTCTTAAAATAAAGATGGATTAGCTGATTATCACTAGTGTAGAAGCAATAGAATCTGCAACCACATGAATATCAACGAGGATTTTTTAATATCATTACTGAAATCAAAAGGATCAGAGTTATCTGAAACTATGTTTAATGATGTCTCAAAGATTTTTCAATTTTACATTTGTTTAATGACCATTCACATCATTTAGCTTAACTTTGACATGAAATTTAGTCTCAATTAGTTGATGCAACAACTAACTCAACTGTATCATGGATCATTAAATTAAAACATCATATTAAAAAGATAAAAGGTATGCAGCGGCTTAGTAATGTCGAAAGAATTAGCACAACTTATAAATTCAATTTTTATCTGTTAATTCTTATATATCTAACTACTATAGGTCGACAAACATGTATAAATAACTCTATGTAAGCAATCACTTTCGAAAGATTTAACTCATAACATGAAGAAAGAATTGTTATGCAAGAACCTAGGATTGATATATGTGGCTTAAAATCATATGGGAGTTCAGCTGATTTTCAAATTGGTCACCAGCGTGTTTAGAAAGTAATTTTTCATTTATAGGATCTTCAATCATTTTTACAAATACTGCCTACTAAGTTCTAGATGTTCTTACATATAACCTTTGTATATATTCACATCGCTATATTAAACTGAGTATAAACAATCTCATGGAAGGGCCTTGAAATAATTTCGACTAAATTATATTCTCCCCATCCTCATATATATCAATTGAAAATTCAAACTCAAAATATTACTTATAGCATCTCCCCATTTAACATGCAAATGAGCCAACACCACCTTAAGCCTAGTTTCTACATTTATCTTTTAAATTAGGTACAGGAGATGGCAAACAAATTATTCCAATTAGCGAACCATAGCTATATAGGATAATAAGTTTAAAGTTGGTTCAATTAGGAATGAAAATAGGAGATTCCAAAATTCTTATACCAGGACAAGCTAGTTTGTTTCTTAGATTTCCATGAATGCCCAATCAACATACTATAGTTGAATTGGCCATATGATATGGATCAATCAAAGTTTAAATGGAAATTTTTTATTTGGTTATGATCATAAAGTGATAATATTTCAAACCTAAACATTCCCACTAAAAATAAATGGTCTGGATAAGTTCTAGATTTTTCATTATAGCTCATAAAACACACAAGACTAAGAAACATGACAAGTACAGAGATAAAGAAATACGAGTAGAACTTATGTGGAAAACATGGATAAAACCGAATCTACAAAATGGTTCTCTCCCAATCTCAAAGCACTCAATTTCTCTAACAAATCCTAGGTATTTTTGCTCTCTAAATTACTATACTTAACATAAATAACAAAATATATAGTGTTACAATAAGTCAAATTGTAGTATATATATAGTCGATAATTGCGCCAAGCCATGATTATTGATACACACATAACATCTTCACTATTGGAACACTATGAGTCATTGAATACTTCTTAAATCCTCTAGGATCTATCCTCTTTTAAACTATTTTTACCTTGAGATTTCATGGAACACCTAGGTGAAATAAAGCATAAATTTCCATTATATGGCCAATATGCAATTTCTTATCATAAACAATAATATAAGTAGCAGCATCCTAACCAAATTGTAAATTGTAGTTTTTTAGACTTTAGTTAGATTCATGGTTTTGTTAGAAGAAGTTCTAAATGGTACGTGGTTTGATTTGGATATTCAACATTAACCAACCAAATTACTTTAACATAAAAAGAAAAGAAGTCATATATTTTAGTTTTTGAATGCCAACAAAAACTTCGTAGTAGAAGGGGTAAAAAAAAAAAAAAATCCAACCCCAAGACTAACTTCTAGTCCTTTTCTCCTATACTTTTCTTTCATTTCATTGTAACATATGCAAAACTTTAACATCAGCCTAGATTAACTCTTAGTTCATACCTTCAATGATTACACTCTTGACTCAAATCTTAGTTTCAATTCTCCATACTTTTATACTCTCATTATGAACTCTCATTGTCTCTCAAATCACTAGACTAGTAGACCCCAACAATTTATAAGTGTGTACCCCTTTATACTCTTAACTTGCTCATTATATAATATGGATCATATATCAGGAGTTTAGAAGATAAGTCAAGTAACAAGTCTGGATTAATTTATGGGAATTATTAATCATAATTCTTTTTTTTTTCTTTATATGCATGCACACTATTATAATCCACTTGTCAAACTTGATTGACTTAAAATATTATATTGAATAATATAAGTAATTAATACAATGCTTGATACATAAGTAATAAGAAGTAACAAAGAACTAAGTTTCATTAAAATCAATTCAAGCCAAACCGCATTTGAAGTAGTTTTGTTTAGAATCTTGAATTATTAAAAGTTATTCAATTTGCAAGAACCTTGTCCATATATAATTTTTTCAATTTCTTCCCTAAGTCTATATTCATCTTCTTCACCACTACATCTTACAAAACAATATCGTAAGAGTATTCTCATCAAGTTGTACTCACTCATCATCTTTTATATACTATAGCTTATGACCCTAATCTTTTTTAAGCCTAACCGTATCATGATCCCTTGCGTTTGTACTTACCACGACTCGAAGTTTATCTAACAGTCAAGCTTCTTAATATCATATATTTGGTGGTCATCTTTTTACTGTGTAGGTCACTAACTCTTAGAATCCTTGATCCCTCGGTCTCACCAATTTGCTATGACTAGATTTGGAATGTTTTTTTTTTTTTTGGTTATAGATCATATAATGAATCATGATACATAGAGCGAAAGCAAAAGCATGAATTGGACATGAGCCAATAATTTGTTTTTGATTTTATAAACCTAATAATCTAAAGACATGCGGACCAATTCAAAGGTAATAATTACTTCGCTTTCTAATTCATATGAGGTTTATCAAAACTTTTGTCATTTTTTATCATAAAATACACAACTATAAGATACGATAGAATTAAATAGATAAAAAAAAAAAAGATACATAGGGTTAACTTAGATAACCTAAAAAGAACCTTAGCGAAAAATCACATGCAAGTCTAAATCAATCTACCGCAGCGTAGCATCAGTCACGTAACATTTCTCTCACAATTTCAAAATACTTAATACCTATTATAAGTCTTCAAGCATTTTCTTTTCACTTATTCAACCTAATATATATATAATATCATGTATATAGGTTACAAGAAGTCAAATCTCGATAATAAGAAATAACTTAATTATCAAAAAAATAAAAGATAGGAAAATAGCAAGGATATGACAACCCCAATATAAACCTGTGTAAATTTCTTTACCTAAATATTCTTTCATAACAAGGTGATGTATATATTTTAGACATAAAATTAATAATAGAAATATTATTTTCCTAAATAACATATTTTTTTTTAAAAGGAAACACGCAATTTGCATGATCAACAAATATCTTATATCTTTATTTTCATTTTGTATCTTTACTTTTTGTGAATTTAAACCAGTAATAATAGAACTAATGATATGTTAGTTTTTCATGCAAACCCTATTTATTTAAAATTTTACTGAAAAAATTTATAAATAAATTTAATTCCTTTAGATTCAATACTTAATGTAATCCTTATTCCTTTATATTCTATTTGAGATTTTTCTATAATAATGATAATAATATAATGTTATTATAACGCTGGCCAAAATGATTTATTTAACAAGTTATTTCTCTTTTTCTTTTTTTTATTTAATTAATTATTCATAAAAATTATTGACCTGTTTAGATAATAATTTAACATATTTTAATAGAATGAATTATATGAATTAAATTTTACTAAATTAATGGTTTAAATCGTAGAACAATTTTTTTTTTTTAAAATAAACATATTAAACAGCATTTCAATAATGTATTTTTGTTAATTTTACTATAAAAAATCTCCTCACTTTGATGCTTTTACTCTCGTTACCTAGCACTGCCTGTCACTAACCTTCTGTCTCTCTCTCCATCTCCCCACCACACCCCACTCTCTCTCTCTCTTCCATAACATGCACGATAGGTCCCTTGCAACTGCCCTTCTTTTGCCATAATTCGTATGTATGAATGTAATATTTTTACTCTCTCTCTCTCTCTCTCTCTCTCTCTGTCTCTCTCTCCACTTGATGACAACAGTTTTATGCAGGTTTTTGCTGACTGCTATTTCGCCCTTTTATTCGCTTATGAAGCTACCAGACAACTATCCCCCTCGTACCTCCCACAAAATATTACCCTCTAAACCCTACAAAATTAATAATAACAATAAAAATAAATAAAATAAAAAGGAGCTCTCTCTTCCATGTTCCATTTCAAACATTTTATTATTCACACGTCACTTTCAACACTGTTTACTCTCGCTTTCTCTCTCTTGCCACTTCCCTATAAACCCTCTCTCTCACCATTTCACAGATCTCTTGTCATACACTTTCTTTCACTTTTGGTTGTGTTTTCATTTCAAGTTTGCCAAAGACTTTTTATCTATAACACACCATGCACAAGTGTTGTAGTACTACTAACAACACTTCACACGTGGGTTCCTCGTCCTGTACTTGCGGTTTGTTTCACGCGCAGAGCAACTCCGCCTTCTCGGTTCTGTTCTCCATGCCTAAACCCGACCCCTATTACCACTACCATCACAACCACGATAATAACAGTAATTATCCCATGTACCCTTCTTCCTATAACACTTACCCTTCCTCCTCCGTGGATTGCACCCTCTCTCTTGGCACTCCTTCTACTAGGATGAGTGACGTTGATCAAAGACGTGCAGCTGGTCCGTGCGTGTCGAGCTTTTGTTGGGATTTACTGCAACCTAAGCATACAACAACTGCATTGGCTCATCCCCAGTACAAAATCAACCGTGGTGGTCTTGTTGGAGGCGGTTGTGGTGGTGATCCGCTCCTCGCACGGCGTTGTGCTAATTGCGACACTACTTCTACTCCTTTATGGAGAAATGGCCCAAGAGGCCCTAAGGTATGCTTTTATATACACTGAACTCCGTAATATCAACATCTCTTTTCTGATGGACACTTAGAAAGTTTACAATACGCTAAAAAAACAATATAATCACATAAGTATAATATTTCTTATTTACGTCGGGCATGTAATGGTACCATTGAAAACAATAGCCTAATTTTACTATTATTGTGTGTATATGTATGTATATATATGTATATATGTATGTACGTTTACTTTAAACATTGAACTAATTCTTTTTCTTTTTTTTTTTTATGAATAATTGTTTCTATTTAAGTACAAAGAAATAAGTATTGTTTTGATCTAAAAGAATAATTGTGTTTGGTAGTCAAATAATAATTAAATAATTTAATGCTGGTGTATCATTAAAACATATGTCTCCCTTGTAAAATTTTAATCCATGACATCTATTATTTTTGCACTAATTTTTATAAAATTAATACCAAGATTTATGCTCGATTAAAAAATATAAATTAATAAAACGTCGTAAATATTTAAGTGATGCTTGAAATAAATATTGTGATATATTCGTGTGCCTTGTAGTCCCTATGCAATGCCTGCGGGATTCGATTCAAGAAAGAGGAAAGAAGAGCCACGGCAGCTGCCACCGCTAACGGTGGAGGAACCGTAATCGACGCTCAGCAACACCTGTTCAACGATTCATGGGTGCACCACGCGCCACCAGCCCAGAAAATGCAATGCTTTTCACCGGCAATAGGCAATGAATTCCGGTTCATTGACGACGATGGATCGATGGACTCTGATAATGGAATATCTATCCTTTCATGGCGACTCAACGTTCACGGATAGGTCAAGTTTAGTTCCTCATTTACTAAATAAACTAGTGTAAAAAAATTATCAACGCAATGCAAATCAGGCTAGTTTCCATTATTACCATGGCTTGCTGACTTGAGGAATATTTATAAATTAATTAATGATGGTCATAGTTAATGCTTATGTGTACGTGGTCAAATTCTTTCTTTTGATTTTTGTTTTGCTTTTTCATTTTCCAGCTTTTAATATCGCCTCTTCCTTTTCTCCATCTTATGCATATTGGTAAAGTCTAAATCAGGATGCTTCATGTTCTTAATACTGTTATTACTTATCATTATGCCATTAGCTCTTCTTTTTTTTTTTTTCTTTTTTGTTTTATTAATTCAGTAAAGGGTTGATTTCAATTTATTCCATCCGGGTAGAAAAAATAAATTCATACTAAGGTTATGCTTCCTTGGACGTCCTCGGCTTTTTTAACGTTGTTTTTCGTTGGATGTACGTTTTCCTTTTTCATTTTTCTTCTTAAGGTGCGGCATTTTTAATAGACAAAATTTAAAAACAAGTGAAAATAGAAAGCAAAAGGTACCTTTATATGTGTGTTAGAATACCTGCATGTCTGTAATTATTCCTTAAAACAAGGTATATATACACAATACATACAATAATAATGTGAGCTTTCTCTTAAAAAGTATGTTGTTAAGAAACCATAACAAAAACACTCATGGCCTTTGTCATGAAATATATTATTCACGTTATGTCGCATACTTTTATGTAAAATAAGTTTCATAATTGCTTTGACTAGTCAATTGTTCACAAGATCAAATTTTCTCTGTCAGGTGTACGTCTTTATAATTTACGAGCTAGCTAATCTAGAGAATATGTATGTAATCGAAGTACTTACAAAATATACTAGAACTAGGACCTATGAGTTGGTTTTATAGGTCACTTTTGGCATTTATATTTGAACCGAACTTAGTATCATATGCCTAAGTCGGATTCAACAGCCATAATAGGCTAATATGACTGTAAATATTACCCACTTTGAGAGTTGACTATATATTCGGATCTTGATAACGAACGTACAAGGCAGTAATAAGTGTTTAGGAAAAAAAAAAAGTGATATTCGGTATTGAATACATATGTTTAAAATAAAACAATTATGAAAAGGGAATTTGACAGTACTCTTAGGTATTTGTTAATATTTTTTATTTATTTTATTATATATATATTTTTTTTTTAATTTTTAATTTTTGCAATTATATGTGTTACTGAATCTCACAACTAGAGTGATGGATGTTGAGGGTTCAATGCATTGAATTCGAAATATCAGCGTGATCGTCCAATGAGGAATACTGAGCATTGTGTTCTTTCTCTGACCTAAAAAAGCGTCACTGTGCAAGTCAGATTATGAAGAGAGAGGATTTTTGTCCTATTAGGTTTTCTTTCATCATATACCTTGACCATTTCACTGGACTCTTGAGCAGTGTTGGGACTGGAAATTTTTCAAATTTTATATGGGCTTGTGTCATTCTAATGTCGTTCATCATTTGTTTTTTTTTTTTTTTTTATTGATTTAGATTAAATTTAAAAAAGAAAAACTAAGAAACTGGAATATTCCGAGAGGTGTAAGAAATTTGAGCATCCCCATAATATTATTAAATCAGAATTGTACGTTCTCTTTATCACGAGATATGATGTAACCTCGAATTTGCTCCAGTTTTTTTATTTGAAAACCATAGCAAAATCTGTATAGTCTACCCATAATCTAGCAAATACGATTTAATCTAGATTCTTTATGTCACCTCGTTTTCTCCTAAATATGATAGAGATTAATATTGTATAATAATCTTTACTCGAAATTATCTATTAAAGTACTTGGTTCAAGATGATAGCTTTAAAATAAAATACCATTTTCCATCCTTGCTTAGAAATTTATAACACCCCAACTCATTGTTAAGCCGATATGTAGCTAATAGACCTTCTTAATCACTAAATTCAAAAGTTTCTAAATAGCTATCTTAACTTTATAAACTACTATTAATATTCTCTTATAATTTATGTGAGATTTTACTCATATAAGATATTAAAATCTTTCTATCTCTACTAGAAACATGATATCCTTATCTAAGATTTTACAATTATATCTAGTTTTTTCTCCCCATTTTTATGTAATTCAGTTTAATCCTATCATCTTTTACCTTAGGTGATCATGGAACCTTGCTATGAGTCACACATTAACCGTATCCTATACCTTCTTTGAACATTTTCTCTAAATCATATTCAAATAAGTCTACCAGTTTTTGTCTTGTTCTTTCAAATTGTCCACTTATTGAAAAGAGATCAACTCTACTATCATTTGCAATGCCCTAATCTAATAGTTAATAATCGGAACTATTTTTGACTCAATATTACTTCCTCAACCTTATATATCATTACCAATACTCTTCTTTAATCTACGTTAAAGTTTATTTATATGGGCTATCATAATAAATATCCTCCTTAATGGTTGACTACATCGTGGTGCATATGAAAGCAAGCCCAATGGTTTTCCTCGTTCAAGCAAAATAGCTCATGTAATCATGTTATTGACATTCGCCTTTGTGAGCTCACTAGATCAAGGCATGTGCACTTACCTTCACAGGAGGTGCAGACTTGGTCCAGGGATCATTTTTACGCTTACCTTTGCTAAAGATTAAGGTTCGACGTTATTTAAGGATTTGACATATTATAATATAAATTTTGGATTTTGAAGAAAATAATATATCTAAAGTAAAAGATGAATGGATCTCTTAATCACGACAAAAGCTACAACATTCTTTTAATATAAATGGTTCCTCTTCCTTAATGCTCTTTCACTCTTGTTATAGAAGTACATGAATAGGGAGGGGGTCAATTTATATCAATTTGACATTTAATCCATTACCTTCATCAAGTAACCGAATAAATGAATTATATTTATGTGCTATTAATCAATTATCTTTATTGAATTAATTATAATTATTCAATAAATTAGTCTATTTATTCCATAAATTAGACAATTAAATAAAAGGCCATAATTTATAGAGATAGCTTTTCCATTTGTTAGAACCCTAATGAAATACGGTTCTATGATAACAAAATACATATGTTAAAATCACTGATCAAACTATTGAGTATACAAAATAAGTTCAAGAATGATATAAGAGGTTTAGAATTAAAAAGGATATAATGGAATTGTTTGAACAAAACTAAAGATAAGGTGAAAACCTAACAAGAAAAATCGAGGAATGATTAAGAATAGAAACATAGAACCAAATAATAACTTGAACAAGTAAAAATGATCATCACTTAGAATTTGAATAAAGTTCATTATTAGAAGCAATGGAACACATAAGAAGTGAAATCTTTATTAGAAGTAAGAAGATAAAAGAGTAGAAACAACAAATGAAGGAGGAAAGAAAAATCTTAATACAAGAGGTTAAGAGAAGAACTGAGACAAAAGCATCGGTTAGAAGTAGACGATAAACAATGTCAAAAGATAATGCTTTATTCAAAAACATTGCAGATTTAGAAGCTATTTCAAATCCTTCAAGAATAAGAAAGAAACAATATTCAAAACCCAGCATTTTAGGAGAAGATATATTTAGGTAAACAGAATAAGCCAAGAGATAATTTATTTAATATATTACAAAGTTAAATGAGAGACAAATTACAGTAATAAGAGGATATACATGAAACAAAGAAGGAAAGAATTGAGAATACATCTCAAAGACAACAAGGCAAAAATATTTGAGAAATGTGAAGATCATGAAGATTTGAATGATAATGGCTACGTAATTGCTATTATCAAAGAAGGAAAAATTTGAATGCTGAAGCTACATCTATTTAAAGAGATAAAGAGAACAAGACAAAAAAAAAAAAAAAAAAAAAGAAGGGAAGAAGTGAAGAAAGAACAAATAGTTAATAGGTGAGCATAATTCATTTGAATGATCTAATACAAAGTGTAGAGTAAGGGATTCATGTGATTAAGAAACTTTGAGAAAGCATTATGTGCTAAAGTATAATGCTATGAGATTAGAGATTTGACTTAAAGTGTGAGGACTATTGTAACCCTCGAAGAGAGTAGCTAAACTCATCAAACTTAGTGGTAGACTATTTGAGAGAAAAGTGAGAGAGACCTCATACACTTGTGATTAATTCCATGATATGAAGTAGGGAGGCAAGATAGAGTTATATGAACTGCATACCTTGATTTTGATTTCTTTCAAATAGTGGAATATCAAATGTTAAGAACTTGATCCTTAGCATTAGGTGCTAGAGGAGTCAATTGACACACATCGCGAAACCAATACACATCATTATGTGATTTTCTTATCCCTATATATTTTTATTTTTTGGTACTTTAGTTCATACCACTTGCTTGATTTGCATTGACAATACTTTAATTAATTAGAATAAAAGGACTAAGTCAAAAGAAGAAAAGAATAGAAAAACAACATTATGCTCTCACTAGCATATTTTTTGTCTAAATTGTTATATTTCTGATATGTCAGAAAATGAAAAAACAAGTTTAGTATTTCATGGTTAATCTTAAATATCAAGAAGTTAAAATCATAATAATCAATTATACCCCCCAAACTACTCTTTGATTGTTCTCTATGACCAACATTTGGTATTAAAGCATAGTTTATTTGAAGCGAAGCATAGTCATATTTTCTTTCTTGATTAGATATCAAAGATTGATCTATCCAAAGTTGGGCATAATAATTTTTTTTTTTATGATACCAAATTTGATATCAGCATAAGGTTATTAAAAAAAGAAAGAATCTAAGTTATATTAAAATAAGATATAGAAGCCAACAGCCTTACAGCCTAATAGTATGAATACTAGCTTCTTAAGTGGGACGGACTAGGTTCGAATCTCCTCTCCTTTACTGTAATCATAAAAAAAAAAAAAAATACGATATAGAAAATTTTTTAGTTATTCATAATACTTTTGCATTACTAAATGAAAGGTCAAGAAAAAAAATCAAGTAGTCATCGGGATATTTGAAAATTGTGAATTAGCAATAATTGATGAGAATAATGTTATAGACTTCAAAAATTTTGAGAAGTTAAGAACAGAAGAAATAACGGCAAAACATAGTAGTTTAGAAGGAAGCTCAAATTATCATGATGAAGGTATTCTTAGTGATCTCTATGTTGAAATAGAAAAGTTTCTAATATGTTTATCTAAAGCAAGAAATAAAATTTCTAGACTAAAAAGAGAAAATAAGGTGTTAAAAGAAGAAAAGGAGAGTCAGAATGAATCTGTAAGGACAATTATTAAAGAAAATCATTCCTTTAAAAGGGAACAAGATGAATAGCTCGAAAATGCAAAGAATTGAAGAAAGAAAATGAGAAGTGAAAGGAAGAAACAAGTATCCTTAAGAAGAGAACAAATGAACTACCAGAAGATTTCAAGGTCTATGATAAGTCATTAGAAGATGAAGGGAAGCTCAAAATAATTAAAAGTAGAAAGATCAATGTGGAGACAAAGAAACAAGATCAATTATGGAAAACAATCAGAAGCATAATCCTCAAGAGGTGTCTTGCAATTATCATATATAAAGTGTTATGCATTAAGGGTACAAGCACAAAAAAGGTATGACCAAAATTATTCATGTTTTTGTTGTGGTAAATTTGGTTATAATGAAAGAAACTATTATTTTAAATGGAAACATTTAAAAGAAAATAACAATAATAGGAGGAAGTCAAAAATGATATGGGTTAAAAATGAGAATAAATAAATTTTCTTAAATTGAAGCATCTATTTCAAACAAACGAATAATCACTACTCCATAAATCTTTTTCATTACTTTGTAAACCTAAAAATCTCTTAATTCTATTTTGAACTCTAAGTCAATATTCCCTTAAAACCCCAAGCTTCCTATCATGGCTCCAAAACAAAAAATATTAGTCTCCGAAGCACCTAAAGAAGAACAAAAAGCCATCAAATTACAAAAGAAGAGAGTCAAGAAAGGACCAACCAAAGAAGGTGAGAATTTATGCACAAGCACAAGTAGTTGACGTAAATTATGTTGATTTTGATTTCTTTAATGCACATGGGATAGATTCATGAACTCTATTGGAAGTACATGGTTAAACTAAACTCTATGACATTAGAAATCATGTTTGCAAAGAAGTCATTATGGAATTTTACATTAAGTTGAATCAAAACAAAATAGATATGCTAGACTCTTGGTAGCAAATAAGAAAGTAAACATTATAAAAGAGGATCTACAATGTTGTTTTGGGATCACAAGAGTTAGAACACATGATTTTATGAAGATTTGGAAAAAGGACGAGTTATTAACATAATTGAATGATGAATTAACTTTTAGAAGTAAAACAAAGGAATCATATATAAGCTTATTCCTAGTTATCCTGAGAATCTTACATGAAGTAATCTTCAAATGCTCCTTATCAAAATAAGGAGGAACTACTATAGTAACCTTAGAACAAGCAAAAGTTCTTTTAGCTCTTTATTATGGTTATGCTCTTGATTTACTAGAGATATTGATAAAACAAATAAATCAAATGTGGATGAATGGAAGTAGAGTAATAAGAAGCCTCATAATGGAATTACTACAAGATAAAGAGTTATATTTCTAACAACTCTCTTATACTTTAGTTCATTCAAAAAGATTAGAAGAGGAACCTTTCTAAATATGACGTAGATAATTAATGGAATTCATTAGAAAACTAATGAAGTGAAAGAAAGTTACAGTGTCAAGAATTTTTCTAAAATGATTAAAGATAAAAAAGAAGCTTTTTACGTAAGAGAAAATATGGTTTTTGGCATGAGTAAGGCTAGGACAATATAAGGGTTGGTACTTTCCTTGACAAAGCCTTTATTAGTGAGCTCATCCACCTGTCGCTTAAGTTCATTGGCTTCATTTGGGTTCATGCAATAGGCAGGTTAGTTAGGCAAGCTAGACTCTGGTTGGAGATCTATGGTATGTTAAATACCACATGAAGGCAATAATCCCTTAGGTGACTCCTTAAGAAACACATTATCATGCTCTTCCAATAGCTTCTTCACTTCATCAAGTATGGACTATAGCTCAATGACTTTTGACAACTACTTAATGATCAATAAATACATAAGTTCAACATCGTTAAGAGCTTGTTTTATTTAAGCTCTTCTCATATGCAAAGTCCTTTACAATGGTTAGCTAAGGTAAGCATGAGCCTCATGTACTCCTAGGGCATCATAGGGCACAAGACAACCCTCTTCCCATCCTTTTGAAGTAGATAGGTATTTCTATACCCATCATATAGTATTGGCTAGTCAAACATCTAAGGTTAGCTAAGTCGTACATGGGATACACATATCAACAACACATTGGTGCAACTCACTTTGTCAGTGATCAATATACAAATTACCCTTTACTCACATCCAATGTGAAACAAATTCTCTCTTTGCACTTATTCCCTTAATGGAAACACGCTATGTGCTAGGCATACTACTATATTCATGAATTAACCCTTTTCTATACCTACTATAGCCTCTTCATCTTTATAAAACTTATCAAGAAGTCTTCCAATCTCTTTCTCTTTCTCAACATTTTCTTCCACCAATTCTTCTTCATTTGCACTCTTTAGCTCATCTCTTATCATTACCATTTCCTACTTGTTCAAACATTAGGGTGAGATATGGTCGAAGCCAAGGCTTTTGAAGTACTGTATCTCTTATGTCTTCCTTCATGAACTCTACCTTATCTCCTTCTTAGGCTCAAGCTTGACAACAACGACCTTATCTCTCTGATCAACTCGAGACTCATCCCTATTATAGCTCAAGACTTAAGAACCATCTTAATGCCAAGCTTCAAGCCATTGGGGAACAGGTTAGTTAAAGGATGTAATAGATTGGGAGGCAATAGCACGGCTAAAATTTCAACGTCTTCTCCTTTCTACCCTTTAAGAAATCTTGATTACAACATCCAAAGATCTAATACTCTAAATCTTCCTTACATCTTCAATGTCATACTTTAATCCATTTATGAATCTGGATACAATAAAGCTTTTAGCTATTCTACCTCACATCTCTTCATCAGCATTTGAAATTCTTTAATATATTCATCAATGCTCATTCTACCTGTCTTAAGGTTGGCAACTTCTTGAAGTCATCTTATGTGTAATAACTGAGAATGAAATGCCTCCTTAAGATTCTCTTCATGTTCAACTAAACATGCACCTTTCGTTCTACATTTCTCCTTCTCTATATCTGAAGATTCTTCCACTATCTGATAACATACCCAATGAGCATAACTACAATATGGTAAACCTTAACATCCTTGTCATATTCCTGACATTCAAATAATTTTTTCACCTTGTCCTCCTAATTTAGATACTCATTCGTGTCACTACTGTTAGAGAAGCTACACATTTTCATTTTAATGCTCTCAAGGCCTCTAATAGATCAAGCATAAGGTTCTTCAAATTCATAAAAGTTGTCATTGTCTTCTTCTTCCACATCTTCTAGGTCAATCCATCTTCTTGCATGTCAATTATTTCTACTAACTCCAACATGTTGATTTCGAATGGGGTATCGTTACTTGTGTACTGCCTCGTGTAGATGGAACTATCATGCCTTAAGCCCAAGGAGTTGTTAAAACCCTCACGTAAAACAACTTAAGCTAGAGCTAACCATCCTAGTCGCTAGCATAAGTATAGTCTACAAAAGGCAAACGTAACTCAACCAACTTAGAAATAGTCAGGTAAGTACTTATAATGTAGAGAACCTATGAAATAGTTTTGCAAGACACTTTTTCTTGAAGTACAAATACTTCTTTCTTCCATTATAGTTTAAAATGGGTCAAAAGTTTAGGTTTACCAAAAGAAACCTTACAATTATTTTTACATCAACTAGTAATTCAAAAATGATAGGCCCTCCCAAAAAAACCTTTATAGTTTTCCCACAATAAAAGAAAAAAAAAACGATAAATGAAAAGAGTAGATCATCCATTTGTCCTTTAGTCCTTACTCCTTAACCTGTCATGTACTAACCATCGAGTCATATTTTGGTTTTTCTTAATTAATTTATATTAAGCCTAGCTTACTTAATAGAAATTACTCAACATAAAATTAAGAAAAAAACATTTTTCTTTAAATAATGTTTTAAAATATATTTAAAAAGAAAAAACTTAAAATCACTAACTAATAAAACTAATAAAAAAAAAGAAAATTAGGGTTTTTGAATGGAAAAATCCTAATTTAGTCACTAGTCCATGAATTTTCTAAAAAAATAATTAAAAAAAAAAGAAAACTAAGTTTGAACACTAACTTATTAAGACAAAAGTCATAATATACGAATTTAAAAAAAAAAAAAACTGAATAATGGGCCTTAATTTTTTATAATTTTTCTAAAAAATGCAAAATGTATGGAAAACATTTTTTCTTTTTTTTTTATTACAAATTTTCCTAAATTTTTTTTAAAAGAAAAGCTTTTTAATTTTTATGATTACCTCGAAGGTACCTACGTATCTACTAGTTAGAATCAAACCTAGATAATTCTAATTATTTTTGTAAAATCTTAGTGTGTAAATTGATTTTATTCATAAAAATAGCTTAGGTTTATGTTTTTACCTATTTAATTTTCATTAAGAAAAGACCCTAAAAAGAAATCCTAATTTTTTTATTTGCTAATTGAAGAAACCTTAAAAAAAACCTAACTTAAAAAAAAAAGCACCGATTAAGATTTTTATTTTTTTTAGAAAAAAGCTAACTATGTGAATCCTAAAGTACCTAAATGAAAATTTTCCATGAACGATGCAAATCTTCAATAAAAGATGCAAATTCTATAAAAATATGTTAATATGCAATTATTATAGAAAACATGCCATTTTATGGAAAAGATGTCATTATTATGGAAAAGATGTGATAAATATGAAAAACACACCATTTTATGGAAAAGATGCAACAATTATGGAAAACATGCAATTTTTGAAAAAAGATGCAATGATTGTGGAAAACATGCAGCTTTATTGAAAATATGCTATCAAGCCTGAATTTTTTAGTTTTTCATTTTCCTTAACTTAATTTATTTAAATCTTCGACTAAAATTAAGAAAAACCCAATTTTACTAAACCCTATACCTGTTTAATTTAAACTATCGATTGAAATTAAGGAAAATCCAATTTATTTATTTTAAAAACATTTTGGAGTCACTACTTAGTAAAACTAGAAAAGGTGATTAAATTAAAACTAATTAGATAGATTGATTCTAATTTAACCACTAACCTATGCAATTGAAAACTTTCTAAAAAGATTTTCAAGAAAACTAGATATCGCGAGTTTAGAAACTATCTTATTAAACTTTAAACAAGTATCACCATAGGCTTTTGAATTTAAATTTATTTTCCTAAAGTACCATTCTAAAAATTAATCTTAATTCATAAAAAAAATAAAATAAAATTACATCTACTTGCAAAAAATAAGAAATTGAAAAATTATTTATAAAAGTGGAAAAATAAAATTTTTAGTATTTTTAGTTACCCTATAGAGACGTAAAGGTACTTAAGTACACATTATCTAAGATCAAGCTTTCATAGTTTGTTATTAAAATTTTAATGTATTAGTATTGAGCCTAATTTTTTTCTCGATTCTATTTATTTTCCTTTCCTCGATTAGTATTAAATCCTAACCAGTTTAATACTAATCCTTAATTAAGAGTAAAAAAAAACACTTAATTTTTCATTTTTAAAATTGTTTGGAGTCACCATTTGATCGGAGTCAATAAAAAGAGTTAAGTTGTAACCAATTAGGTAAATTGGTTATAACTTAACTACCGGTTTTACAATAAAACTAATTTTTTGAAAAAAAAGAAGAAGGTTTTGAAACTGGAGATTTTTAAACCCTTAAATGATACAACTTTTAACTTTCCAAATTTAAATTTATCTTTGAATAATACCCTTAAGAATAAAATCTATTCACNAATCGACCATGAATATAAAGTCTAAATTATTAGTTTTTTCATGATTTTTGAAGGCCTATTTGAATGGTCAAATGAATGAATTTGACCATGTTTTTTTATTTGATGCAAAGAGGGCCACATAGACAATTATATTCCACCATTAATTTGCGCATTCTCTTGTGGAAAACTCGTAAAAAAATCAAGGTGAAGTTTGGGGGGGGGGGGGGGGGGGGGGGGGTGGGGTGCACGAATTTTTCTTCCCCCATTATTGTAGATGATGTGAAGATGATGAAGGAGGGGCACTAGGTCACATAGCAGGCACGTGCCATACACTTGGTGTCCACATGAAAGATACATGCCTGTGGAAAAAATATAAGTGCTTAATGTGCCTATATTCAAGTTTATCCAATGTTAGGGCTTTGACTTTGATCATGTGAACTAGGTCTTGTATGTAGTCTAATCAAATACACTCTTTTTTTTTATAAATAATTAAAATAAAATAAAATAATAAAAACAAATAAATAAATAAGTAAAGTCCTAAACCAAAATTGAATCTAAATTGACTAAGTTGCGTACATGTTTTTTTTTTATTCTCTGTGTCATTTATCTTCTCTCTCTCTCTTACCTTCTCCTCCGTCTTCTTTGTGTCATATGTCTTTTTTGTTTCACTATATCTCCCACCTTCTCACCCGTCTTCTCTATTTTACTGTACCGTTGGGCTTCTCTCTCTCTACAACATCTGCTTTCTTACTCTCTCTATAGTCTTTCCTTGGCAATTGCATCACAATCTACATTTTAGGCGTTCTCATTGAAAACCTAATGAGCTTCGTGAGTTTGTCTCCATTGTCTACCTCCATAAAAGGATAAAATTTTCTATCTAATTTTTTTATGAAAATATAGCATATAGAGAGGTCGGATTACTATGTTTCTAATTGAAAACCCTAATTAATTGTAATCCATTTAGTGTATTAGGGTTTGTTTGTATTGTAAAGGTATAACTTTTATAAAAAGTAATTTACCATTTCTGATATTTAGTTTGTGTAAGATTTTTGTCTTTGTCATTATTGCACTTGATTTGATGTTGATTGGGGTTTAAGTGGAATGTAGATTTGGTTTTAGTTTTGAAACCAATTTTACATTAACCTACAAAAATAGATGCAGTTGCTTATTGATTTGATCTTGGTTTGATGGTACATCCAATGTTGTCAAAATCGCGAGTCAACTTGTAAAATTGTATGAGTTTATGTTTTTACTTGGCCCTCCCTAGTTAACTCGTTAACAAAATCATTTAGGGACAAAATTGGAGTAGAATCACGAGTTGACTTGACTAACTCGTTTGATTCGCGATATTATATGTGTTTCTATCGAGTTTGTACCCCTATGACTTCAACTGCAAATTTCACTGAGCTTTTATATTTTAAGCTAACCCTTGCTCATATGTCGCATGGGTAGTCCTCTTTCACCCAATTATAATACCAAAAAAGGAAAAGTTCTACAGCTTAGCGTGTCTTAGTCTTACTTTCTTCTCTACTCTTTCCCTCTTCCTCCATTGAGTGCCGCATTTTTTCATTTCTATCCATAGCTGACAGTGATACTGATAGCAATTGCTGTAGATTGTGGTCATTCAAGTGCACGTCCATATTTGCTGGAGGAGTTCTTTGATTTATTGCAGCTCGCACTACATTTCATATAGGTGAAAGTTATTTCCTTCCTTCGTACTTTTTTTTTGAGTGTTTATATTATTATTAGTTCTCTATTTCTACTTTTTTGGCTTAAAATATGTATTATTTAAGTGTTGTGATTTTTTTCCTTCTAAAAGTAAGAAATGTTCAACACTTGAATAGATTTGTGAATTACCATATTCAGAGCTAAAGAAAATTACCAAAAACTTTTTTCTCTTCGGCAGTCACCTTTTTCATGGAAAGCTTGACCCTGCATCTTTTACCATGAGCTTGTATTCTTTCATTGACTACCCTTTCCTATAGTCTTTCATATTGGATTTCCAGCTTGTAAATGCAGAAAACTGATTCTATAAGGAAAATTTGATAAATTGAGTTTACTAAATTTCCACACAGTAATTTATCCAAAAAAAGAGTCCACATGGTAAAGTCAATAAATCATCGAAGTAATAAATTAGTTTAGGCAACATCAACTTCATATCAGAATTACTAATTTCTTCATTGTTTACGAAATGAGCGCAATGTGCCAATATAAAATTGATGTTTTTGGAAGATGATGAAGATGATTCGTCTAAGTGTTCCTAAAATTCTAGTTGCTAATATTGAAGATAAAAGTTTGTCTTCAATTATGTCAAGATTACTTACTCGCTTTGCTTTAACTCTGTCTCTCGTTTCCATTCATGTCCAAATTAAAGTTGGTACTCTTATTTCGAAGTGGAGTTTTGATTCTTTAATTATTTTAGCTGAAAGTGAAGTACTCTTTCTTATTTTATTTTTAGTTGTTCATCATTATGGTTGCTATGGATATGTTATTACGAAGAGGATGATGACCTATTATTTATTACTATTATTTTGATTTTTGGCTATTTTATAGATGAAAGAAGCTGGTTTGTCTTTCTATGGTGGTCTTTAGGAAAACGGAAACTTAGTTATTTAGAATACTTTACCCCAAATTCGGATTTCCAAATTCCAATATGAAGAGAGAACTTCTGGGATATAGCTAATAGTCAAATAGTAGCAATAATTCTTAATTAGGAAGAGTAACAACGTGTGTGCTTTTGTGGAAGGAAAGATCTACTAGAAGGGCAGCGAGTAAAATACTAGATGTTAAAAAATCACAAGGCATAAATCTTATCTATTGTAGATGCCATTAGATATTGGCTTTGACCTTTTATTGTCCATCTTTTTATTTACCTTTTGAGTTGAATAACAGCATGAAATACTTCATTTTAGCTCTTTTTTGGTTACTGTTGCTTAATGTTAGTATGGATGTTTTGCTATATTGACCACAGTGATTAATAAGGGTTTGTTTTCTATTTTCCAATTGACAGTTTGTTATCTTCAATTTGTTAACCTGCATTTTCTCTCTTATATTAACACATACAAGTGATGTGATCTTCAAAACTAGATAGCTTTAAAATAAAAGATGCACTTGGAAATAGGTTTGATGTTGGTTGGGAGCATGGTAAAATTGCCCACATTTCAGTTTTATTAGTTTTTATTTTGTATTTTGAACTTTTGTTGTGGTTTATGATTTATTATCAACACTATGGTGATCATTTGTTTTGTACTATGAGTCTATAACTTATGCTTGACAATCTATATTATGACTTTTATTAGGGTGTATGTCCAAAATATGTGTTGAATTTCGTTATTTTTATTATCCATTTTGATTTTTAATTATTACTATTAGCAATTTTATAGTATTTGGAAGTTATTTTATATAGGTAATGGAAAGAAGCTACACAAATTCTTTTCTATTTACTTATAATGCAAAGAATTAGTAAGGGTTTGTCAATAACCTTAGGCTCGTATTGGGCATATAGACTACTAAGAATGTTTAAAATAATGAGGGACAGCTTTAACAAATCCTTTTCCAAACTTATAAATCCATTTTTCCATTTTCTTGCAATCCCAAAATGAATTTTGTCAATAATCCTATCATCAATACGTATTCGACCAGCAACTATGAAATTTCTTTACTTATAATTGTAGTTTTATATATTTCTTGCATATTAATGAGGTAACATTTAAGTATTTATAATAGAAGTTATTGCAAACTAAAAATAACTTAATTCTAGTTATTTATAGCAAAGAAGAGCACAAGAAAGGAGAAAAAATGGATAGAAGAAAGGGCAAAGCAAGAATGGCACATGAGGTATGGTTATCTTAGTTTACATGTTTTAAAAACTATAGCAAGTGGATAGTATAATTTATTTATGAGAGATAGTTATAACTACTACATATCTATTTATGTATTCATATTGAATAAATGCTTGTCCTCCATAGTTAAGATGATATTTTGTAGGTACATACACAAACAACTGGTAAATGGAAACCACTTTCCAAAAAGGAGAAGTAGCAATTCAATAATGTGGGAAACGTTGAGTTAGGCACATATGAAGTCTTGCTAAGTGTTAAAGAGAATGAGATGAACATATGATCATATATGTGAAGTAAAACATGTTATCTATGCATAATAATGTTAAGGAATCAAGTCAATTCATTTTATAAAATGGTCATTATAGCAAGTTAGCAATACTTTTAGCATTTAACCTATGCCAATTATAGTATATAAGTATTTAGAGGGATATAATATTACTTTCGAGTTAATTTATGGAATTTTTGTTTCGTGAAAGTAAAATTGTGGAAAATATTGTTTGTATTTTTTTTCCCTTTGTTAGCTTGTAGATATAACTATATTTCAATATTGTGATAACTAATTTAATAATTTGTTGATTTTAATGTAGTTACAAACATGATGTAATCCTAATTGAGTAATTGAAGTTTTGAGTAAGTTAAGTGCTCAGAAAAAAGAAATAGTAGTTGAGTTGAGGTTTAGAGCAATACTTTATATGCAATGTGGGAAGATGAACAAAGAGGTACTTGCATGGCTTATTGATAGGTTTAATGCTGAAAGTTGTCAACTATGCATGAATGCCTAGAGCCATACTTTATCTGTCAAAGATGTTGAAGGTATATTAGGGTTGAGCTTTGATGGACAAATTCCTTGAGTAGATACATCAGATGAGATGATTGCATCGACCAAATCAAAGTTAGGTGTTACAACCCATACTAGCATTGAGGGAAAAATATTAGAAGATGATATTCCTGTAGATGATTCTTTTAGACGCATGTTAGTTTTGTGGTTTCTTGGTCAATTGATAGCACCACATATAGGAAATACGATTCCTAAAGATCATTTGTTAGGACCCTAAAGGGAGTTTAGTAGGATTACTTAAAATTTTTATATCATGTATGCACCTATGATATGAAATCGTCTTGCAAGTTAGAGATTATAAAACTCTAAATAATTTATCAAAAGGGTTTCTGAATTGTTAATTAATTAATATATTATAAAATATAAATAACTATGGATATCTATTATTCTACTGTTCCTCAGAACCGCAGAGAATTGATATCCCTTATCAAATCATAAGATCAAATAGAATAAACTTAAAATTCAAACTTATTGAAGTTACTAAATCTAAATATAAAAGTAGTATTTACATTTAAAGTTCATATGAACTAAAAAATTTCTCTCTAATTCTAACATCTAAAATATCTCAGCATTTGTACTCAACACTTGGCTGTTAACCCATGTTCGATTATCTATCAACTTGCAAAAGAAAAACTATTGGGGAGTAATCTACAAGAGCTTAGTGAGCTATTCCTCATACTATACTGGCAAGTAAGTTATCAAACAAATTATTACAATCATATGAATGTATGCATACGCAGTATACCAAACAATATATGTAGTTGACCGGTACTGCATATAACATCGAACTTTAATGCCCTCCAAGGTAAGGGTTAGAGATATATCGGCACCAATCACAACCAAGTCCTAGCACTTGGGTTTTTAATCATAATTTGAATTTCGTATTTCACAAAATATATTTCCATTTCTAAGAAGTTTAGTAGTACACAAAATCTCAAGCCTCACGGTGAGGCGGCCCTCGAAGTCCACACTCACACCCTATAGTAGAGGTCTCTAAACTCAACTCTCAGCCATACGATTAGTTTCTCTATCGCCTAATAAGCCCGTAGGTTCGGGTAAAGTCATGTTATACAAGTGCACCGTACAAAAACACTTTAATATATATAAACAACCCCCGCAAGGCCTCTCTTTACCTTCACGTGAAGTGACGATCAGAATAAGTAATAAAATGCATGGATAATACATGACCCTTTTAATTTAAGATAAGCCAAATGTGGCGATCAATCAATATCCGCAAACCATTCAAATCATGCAACAATCAATCATACAATCAAATCCTTAATTATTCTATTTAACAATATTTTTCACAATAAACAATCAGTATCAAGCACATGCATATCCCGAATCTCCATGCATCATGTTATTACTATTTAATTTAAATGCACTAACTACAAACACAAAACAAGTATAGAGTCATCAAGAGTGCTCATTTACCTATGATGTCTCGTACTAATTGCAGTAGTCTTTGGGAAGATCCCAACCCTCATCAAGATCACCTAATTATTATAAGATAAAAACAATAGTAAGTAACTGAACGAACTAGTTATTTTAGGTATTTGTTCACCTATTTTTACTTAGGTTCCTATGAGTTTTCAATCGATTGAACCTTATCACCAATTGTATGTAACTTTTTCATTTTATTTCTAATATTTACGAACTTATAGTCGTTTTTCATCGTTTTTGGATGTACATTTACATGGTGATGTCTATTTTAGACGTTATAACCCGTGTTTTATGATATGAACTAAATTCATTGAAATTTTAACTATTGAAGCTTAAATATTCTCATTGCTTATGTTTATATCCTATTTTAATACTTAATGATTTAATTAGCCATTAGATTCTTACACTTAGATAATTTTACATTGTCTTTACTAATTTATGTTTTAGGATGTGTATTAGGAGTTTAAAGAAGTTTCAGCCCATATGTATATGTATACATATATATTATTATTTTATTATGTTATTTATATTTTACTATTTTATAGGCTTATGTCATCACTTATATCATCACTTATGTATACTTTATACTTATACTCTTTTGTATTCTATATATAGGTTATGTGTATACTTATACTTTTAATATACTTGTATGTATATTTGTGTACTTATACGTATATTAGTATATATACCCGTATATACATACGGTTACATACATATTTTTATATGTATTTTCGTATGCTTAGTATATCCCTTTAAGAAATCTTTACAAAATCCATATTTTTGCACTTTAAGAGCTTAGTTAGCAAGGTATATGAATATATACTTAGTATGTTTCTTATTTTAGGTTATGTACATAAAGGGTATTCATGTACATCATTTTCTATGCTTATGTACAAGTAGTTTTTCTATTCTTACCTATGTATATGTACAACTATACTATGTATTCTACTCTTATACCTAAGTGTTCCTACACTTATGTACATGTATATAAGAATCCTATTGTGTCAACATACATGTACATGTTATATAATAATTCCAAAACAAACATAACATAAATAACTAATTACTAATTAAGATGTGAGATTACATGAAAACATACCTCTTTTTCCTTATAGATAAGGGTGAAGAGTTTACTTAGATGTTAGGATATAAGATATATATTAAGGTGAAGGTAAAAGAAATAAATGGAAGTTTAGAAAAGGGGAAGAAGAATAGGAGGTTACAGTTTGGAAATAGAGGGGGAAAAGGGGTCTACTTTATATTAATTTATGGTGCATAAGTGGGACGAATAGGGTCTAAAAGGTCCCCATGTGTTGGATAGCAAGAAGGGGGAAAAGAAAGGAAAAAAAAATCAAAAGAAAAGAGAAGAAAACTCTAGATGGCAATAACATATTTGTTGACTTTATCAACATGTTGACTTTGATTAACATTTGGTCAAATATTGACTTAGTCAACTCTTTAAGATTACATGTCATTTGAATGTACATAATGAAGTAATTAGAGAAAATTGGGAAGAAAATCAAGGAAATGAAAGGAAATGTGGAGTTTATTGAAATAATTAGTAAGCATAGGTAATGAGATCTTTCTTTAGGTGTTTATATCTTATATACATCATTTAGTAGGCTACTTAATGTAAATATCATGAAAAGTATCATTTAGGATACTAATACTTACTATATGTAATATAAACGTCATTAATCACTTAACTCTATATAATACTAACCTAGTTATATAATTAGAAGATGGATGTAATCTATAATGCAATATCTTAGTTTTCTAGTAAATTAAATTAGTTTTATAAGTATTTATGAATAATTGAAAGTTAACTTGATTTTTTGATAATGATTTAGTATGATACTAAAGATATATTAGCAATTAGGGTTTTAGAATAGATTATAGTGACTTAGTACTTTTATATCCTTAAAGTTATAATTTTAGGGTTTTATCACTTTTAGGTATAATCTCTAGTGTTTATATATATTTAGGGTCTAAAACTTTTGTATGCGATTGAATTTTCGATTGTTATCTTAAGGTTTTTATCTTAATTAGCCTTGTCAACTCTTAAAGTCTTTAAGCATATTAGGGTCTACTTTGTGTATTAGGTTGAAAATTTTAGGGGTTTACATCATTGGTCCATAGTAGCAGACATGGATAATATTATCAATACAAATTGGGCTAATTTTACATTGGGAAGACTTTGTATAGGGGTAAGAGCTTATAAGGTTTGCGGAAGAAAGTATCTTTCTAGATGCACCCTTCTTTTATTGGTAAATCCCATTATCAAGTGTTATTTAGCCTTATTTTTTTAAAGTTGAAATGTTGTTGATAAGTAATGATAGATTTATGTGGTTTATAGTTGTTTTTTGTTGATAATGTCACTTTAGAATGTGTTGATGTTGCACCATTAAATCGCCTTACTCCTCCGGTGAAGACATGGACAGATAGTGCAATAAGGAAAGTTATTACCTGCTTCAATAAGATGCCTAAGGCAAAGGTAACCGTTATTTGTTTTAAATCATTTAGTTATGCTATTCTTTAATAGCTATGTTAACTTTTAATTGTATCTTACAGGTTGTTTTTGGG
This sequence comes from Lumnitzera littorea, assembly GCA_024138015.1. NCBI lineage: Eukaryota > Viridiplantae > Streptophyta > Magnoliopsida > Myrtales > Combretaceae > Lumnitzera > Lumnitzera littorea. The sequence continues at coordinate 45,868,131 of JAMXBB010000010.1, read as the reverse complement.
ATTAGTTTAAATTCAAGTAATGATGTACATAGGAAAACATTGGTACATACAAAAATATTTTAAGTATGTAGAACTTCTGTTTGATCAACTACGATAATTTAATTGGAACTATAAGTAAACTTTTGCTAATTTCTTTCTTGTAGATGTTTGAGTCACGACTCTCTAACATGGAGAAAGAGTAGATGAAATTACATGAAGATGTTGATGGTATTCATAACGATTTGGCTACAATGAATGAAAATATGAAGGATAATTTTGAGTTCGTATTATTTGCTATTTCATTATTGAACAATCTTAGTAGTGGAGTTGCAAATAAGGGTAAGATGGATACAATGCATGGCCTAAACTTTGAACAGCATAATGAATATAAATCTGTTGGAGTTTTAAGTAAGGATAAGGGAGGTCCTCAAGTTTGTCAAACTCGCGATTCTACCTAGAATCGTTAGAGAATCTATAAAATCGAAACGTAAAATCGAAACATAAAAATGTAAGTTTCTATAACTTATGTAAAATAGCTTTAAAAAACTATGGATATATTCATAGTTGTTATTCAAAACTTGAAATACATGATGAAAATTTTAAAAAATGAAGAAATTAAGTTTTTTCTTTTTCCATACAAATTCTTAATATATAATCTAACATGTATAGGAGAAGGAAAAATAGAGTTGAAACTAAACATTTTCCCTTTTTTTTTTAGAAAAAAGCTGTAAATTAAAGAAAATCAAATATTTCAACTCATTTTAAGTTATTGATGCTATAAAATAAAGTATATAGTTTTCTTTGTAAACTTTGTTATTAGAGTTGAAACTTAGATAAAAGCTATGAACATAAAATAAGAGATTGAGAGAGAAAGAAAGAGGTGAAAAATTGAAATAGGATAGGATAGATGTTGTAATGTCTTAATAGTTAATAGCTTGTAAAAGGTTAGTTGTATTTTTTTTCTTTAATTTTTTAGCTCATTCAACTCAAATATATAGAATCGATAAACTCGGTAAAAAATGTAAGTTTCTATTTATTTGTAAACTCGATTAAAAATATAAGTTTCTATATAAAACAAGATTTTATCGTCGAGTTAACTTGGAAAGGTTACCTAAAATCGTAAACTCGTAGAATTATATGGGTAAAATTATGATTTTGAGAACTATAGAGGTCCTAATGTAGAGTTGGGGGGGTGGGGTGGGGTGTAGGGAGGAGGGGGTATGGTAATGGATTCAGTAAGGAATGGAAAAGTTGAGCATGGTGGTGAGACATCAAATTGATATTGTACACTTACAGTTGAGAGGAACATAGGGAAAGCAATAGATACTATTCACACTGCACTTGGACAAAATAACGTTGAAAGGCCCGTTGACCGCAACTTCAAGTTCGAGCAACTTTTGGATGAGGCTAATAGTGTAAATGTTAGTGACGTGCCTCCTCTTCATGTAGACATGTTAAAGCTATTGGCACCAGCTAAATGTACACTATAAAAAGACATTGATGATGGTGATCATAAGAGTGCACAAGTAGAAAAGAAAGTTGACGTAGGTGTTGTACCTAAAGTGAATAGTCCTAAGGTAACAATATTTTTTCTCTTTCCAATCATGTAATGTTTGTGTATGTTGTTTAATTTATAATGTTTTTATGTTGCAGTAAGAGAGCTATGCATTGTATCCACAGCGTTCAGTAGATTTAGGAAAGGATCAACTCATGAAAGATGAGGTAAGATTTATTTTCATTAGAAGAATAACAAATTACAAATTGCAACTCAATCTCATATATAATCCTGTATGATAATATACATATATACAATCCTTCGTATGGAGAGATGTTAGTAAGAGAAATGATAAATATAAAATTACTCTTATCACTTTATTATTATGTTGATATTATTTATTAAAATATTTCAAAGGAGGGCATTGTCAAGAGTCAAGTACATGGACATCAAAATAGTGTCATCTTTCTAACATCTTTAGAAAATGATGAGGGGGATAAAATTAATATAAAAAATAGAGTTGAGAAAACACCGTCAAGATATAAGTTATCACCGTACCTTGTAAACATAAAAAAGAAATCTTCTCAACCATGTAAAACCAAAGGCAAGGCCTCCACATTAGCTATATCACATACTATCACTTTGGTAATAAATGGATAGTTTCTTTTTTTATTTTTTGATGGTTTTTTTTTTCTTAATAAAATGTATTTGTAATTTTATTGTTGTTGTTACATGTTTTCTAGTATCTTCGTGCAACTTTGCCATGTGGATGTCATGAGGGCATTTTGTCAAAACTCAATCTCAATGAACTACAAGTGCTTGATTATGTATTTGATTATGCAGGGATTAGAAGTAAGTGTTGAACTAATGTTTTGAATGTTAATGTAACTTTTATATTGTTGTTTGTTTAAAAAAAAATTCAAATTACAAAACAGAGAATGGTTGGTCAATTTGAAGCAAGAATTTGTGACTACGAAGGATCTTTCCTTAATGAGACTTGGTAAGTGGGTGAATGGTGAGGTAATGATGATAATTCTTAATAAATATTCCGGATATAATGTTTTGGTAACTCAAATATATATGTAAAATTAGTATTACATGAACATAATGTATATGTTTGAATAATTATGTTAGATTGTTTTGTATTTACATTAGCATGTATAATATTTGGATGCGGGTTATCAATGTAAATGTAGTAATGCTTAACATGACAGAGAGAATAAAGAATCCGTTATGGAGGACATGGTTTCTTTCAACATATTTTGCGGTGAGAAGAGGAGGTGTCACTTATATTTATTTAACATCTTTTTATTATTTTGTAAATTTTTACGAATATTTATTGTTATGATAGCAAAGTATATTATTAGACATGGCTAAAATGGCACAATATGTAAGGTTATTTGAAGGTGAAGATAAATATATGAGCTCCTTAAGTACGTGCGATAAGGTATGATGTTTGAGTTTAACATATTTAGTGTAATGTTATAGCTAGGAAAATTATTAAGAAGCATTCTTTCTTTTTTTTCTTTTTTTTCCGGATAGTTATTCCAATGAATCCATCAAATTTGCACTTGTGGTTAACTATAATAGATGTGGTGAATGAGACTGCTCAATATTATGACATAGCAAATGTAAAATGATCAGCAAGGATTGTTCAATGTGTTAAAAAATTGGTATGTGACCACCAATTTATAGTTTGCATTGATCATAATATAAACAAAAGTTTATTAGATTACTGTATTTTTTGTTCAGTTGGAATTTTGTGATGTAATGTTTCGGGATGTAGGCTTTGGAGAAGAAGGTGTAAGGCGTTTTAAAAAACCAATGGCAAATTGGAATATTTCAAGAGCGGACAATGTGCCCGACCAATTCGCTTGAGATGATATGTATTGTATGATAATATTTCTTAATGCTTAATGATTAGTTATTTCAAGAGAGGAGAATAAAAATGGTTAATTGAGCCTATATATGGAGTTGATATTGTAAAAGTAAGTTATTTTTCTCAATGTGTTTTGAGCAATGTAAATTATGGGGTTTATCCAATCAAGTTTATGCATGCAAAAGACATTGATGAAGAGATTAAAGGAATGATATGTACTTCTCAATTTATCATTTAAAATGCCTTTGACAATTTTTTTTTTTAATATACACATGTATATACTTGGTGGTTTACATGGTTGATGAGATAGATCAATATAAGAATGTCTATGAACTTGTTAACTTTATGGGAAATGAATGTAGAGATACTGTTACACTTAATGCGATAAGGCACCATGCTAAGAAGAATAATATGAAGTTAAGAAAACCACCTAGAAATTGGTAAAGGAATTGTTTGGCTAGTTGAGCATTATCTTCCAATTGCAAGATGACCTTTAGGAAGGTAAGTGTATCTTTGGCCTAGTAAGAGTTGTGAGCCTTTCATATACTAGAGGGTTCTTTAGCCTACCATGACATGATCATATTGCTTACTATGGATGATCATAATGTCATATCTCTTCATTTATGCATTGGGATTTTCTAAGCTGTGATGATTTGATGTAGCCTATAGCCTCAAAAAATTATTTGATTTTGTTGTAAAGTCATTGATCTACTGCCTGGTTTTTTTCTTCTCTATCACCCTCACTAGCTAGTTAAGCCAAGTCTTTAAATTGGTATTTTATGGTTCCTACTAATTAAGTAATATGTTAACAAAAAAAAAATGAAAGAAAAAAAGAAAATCGTTTAACATTTTGGTATGACTTCTAAAATGGAAAGAATAATCAATTTCACATTACATAGATCCATGAATGAAAATTTAATTACATAGTTTAAATTATGAAGTTTGTTTTGGTAGAATGGGTTGTTTTACTGCTCGTTTTTGGTGGTGAGAGAAATGTTATATTCATGATTAAGTTTTTATTTAACAGGACACCCTTATAAGTTGCAATTTGACCATGGTGCCCTTGCTTAATTGCAACATTTTTCCATTAACCTTCGTGACCCATTCATTGAGAATAAATATGGTCTTCACTCTTGGTAGTGTGAGGTTAGTGTCATGGAATGGTTAGCTTGATTTTAGGAAATTGAGAAGAATGATTACTCGGGCTATGTAACTAATTATAGTATTGAAGGTAATCTCCATGGAATATTAGTAGTGTGAGCATTTGGATGAAGTGATCGATTTAATTGTTCATTTTTTGTTTGTATTACTTGTAAGTTTAACTTTTCTATTAGTGATTAATTTAATTGTTGATTTTTTGCTCGAATTCTTGTTTTGGTTATTTTCAGCTGTAGCTAGGGTTTTTGAAAAAATTCAAGCAGAACTTTGTACCTTGAGGTGCATATGATACATGCAACACATTTTAGTTCCTTGATCTACCATGGACTTTGCTTCATATATTCCCTTGAGATTTGCTTCATCCCATAATAAGAAAGACACTAGACCAATACCATAGTCACAAATCTATTTCCCCAACATTGGGTTTCGTATGTATAATAAATATAAATACCTTCTGTACTCTAGCGGGACTAAGTGGGATTATTAGTATTACAATTGGTATTTATTTATTTGCTTTGTCTAGTTGTAAGACTATTGCAAATCCATTATCTAAAAAAAAAAAGGGAATGAAGACTCTATTATTATTCTTTTCTATTAATTATTTATGCCATTTTTTTTTTTGGAATTTCTTGAATCTTTCCATGCAAAAAGAGGAAAAATTATGAGGGATCTTCCAAAAAAAAAAAATTATTGTTTATCCACTTCCAATACTCCTTTTTCTTAATTGAATGGGAAATCCGTAAATAGAAAATGAGTGATTTGTTTGAGTAAAAAGAATAAAAAAGGAATGTCCTAAAATATTCTCCCATGCACATATAAAAGTCAAAATATGACATACATTGAGAATACGAATTGGTCAAACATAGAAAATTGTATTCCTATTGGATTGTGGTCTTCCATTAAGGTCTTTCCTATAATGAAAAGGTACCATCCATCTGTATAATGCATGAGATATCTCACTATTACTAAATTCTCTTCATTGAATTACATTAACATAGACATTAAACAAAACTATGTACAGACAATCATACATCAATAGTTTCATTGTTACATGTATCAAATGCAAGAGCAAAAGCATATTTTCATGTAAACCAAAATACTTTCAAATTGAAAAAGATACATATTTTATACACCACAATCTTGTAACAAATGTAATCAAACAGTTTACATTCTAGCATTACATATTTACAATGTTAAAAATGAACAATCAATACCTCATTATTCCTTTTTTCATGTTTAGACCCTTTTATAAAAGAGCCTAACAAAATCATACAATGTCATCTTGCAAAACCAACAAATGTGTAGGTCATTTGAAAGAATTAGATTATTTGATTTGCTCAATTACTAATATTAAAGGGATACAGGGTACTTATAATGATTACCTGTGTTGTAGGTAAGGATATATTTTGGCAAAAAATTGAACTAGAATCTTCATTAAATATCATTTGTGCTATTGAGTTTGGATCATGACCTTTTACATTAGTAGGGTTATCATTATGACCTTTCGTTGGCACGTTGTCATCATTATGCTCACCAATATTGGCAACGATGCCTGGGCATCTAGCTCTATTATGTCCTTCTTTATTGCACTTACCACAACACCGAGGTTTTCTTGGCTTTTTCTTATCTTGACTAGTTTTACCCTTATGTCTTGCAACAATAGGATTTTGAACTTGATTTCCTTGATCATAGTTTGCAGATGATGGTATATCCTCATAACTTAGTTTCTCTTTCATTTTCATTGTCAATCGTGTGATCTCGCTCAAACTGTTGTAGTAACTTGTACAGTTTATATCTTTACCCTACAACTACAGCACCTTTGATGTAAGCATTCGTACCTTCGCAACATTGTGTACTTCACATCTTTGCCTAAAAATGAGCACATAAATATGCATTTGTTTATGAGAACCTCTTTTGGTATACCTCTTTCGCCTACTGGTTATTGCTAAGCCTAAATTAATCAACCATGTCAGCCCACGTATCTTTGAAATCATCAATTGCTTCGATCTCAAACATGCATTGTTTGAATTCATTCAAAAATATTTTGTCATGTATATGTGTAGTTGCATTTCTTTCAAGATGCCATGAACAAAGTTGATGTTGCACATATGGATAAACTGTATTGATGGCTACATGCATCGACTTGTCTCCATCTGTAATAATAGAGATAGGTTATTTATTTTCTATGGCTTGGATGAATACTTGTAACAACTATGTGTAGCTGTCAACTGTCTCATCATTAATAACAGTGTACCTAAAGACACATGTTTGGTGGTGGTTATTCACACCTATTATTATGACTAGCAATATGAGGTATTCATTCAACTTATAAGTGGAGTCGAATGCAATGACATCACCAAAACATGCATAATCGATTTGGCTTCTTGAATCGGACCAAAATAACCGACTAAGTCTTCCGGCATCTAACTTGTACTCATAATAGATACCAGGGCCTGCTTCTTTAATAGCAAATAGATATCCAATTGCAGCATTCGCATCACCATTTATCACTTCAAGTTCCTTTTGTATTGCGATGTAGTTGTATAAATCTTTTTTTATGAAGCCAACCTTTCCAAAGCCTCTTACTTTTTTGAATAAGTGTTCCATGATTTATGAATGTTTGATTGCACATGTTAATATACTCTTGATTTCAGTGTCATCTATGTTTGAAACCTCGCAATTAGAATGTAGGAAGTATGTATGTTGTTCATCAACAAGGTTATGATTGTGCTCAATAATGACTCTACTCACTTTCCAATTGTTGTCTTTTCTAACACAATTCACTTTGAATGATGCTGGACAACATGTTCTTGTGATTGCTTTTAGTTCCTTAATGTGGTCTTCCCTATGCATGTGTTTATCTCTTCGAAATCCTTCCTTATGACATATCTAAGCATGCATAATAATGTTGCCACTCTTCTCACACTTGTTATCGTATCTATGGATGCTAAAATCAAGAAGTACAGCATACTCTTTGTAGAATGTCTCTGCATTACTTTCAGATGGAAATCTCTTGCTAACTAAGGAATTAATAGAATGTAATTCCCATGTTAGAGTCTTGTTGATCGTCCTCCTCCTCCATTTGTACATATGAATTTAAATAAACAATTAATGACATCGATATAATATAAGTAATATTAATGTGGTGTAAGTGTTAATTCCTTCAATTGGGTGGCATTGTTGTTCTTTAAATAGAACTATTTCATCATAACTTACACTTTCTAAAAAATTTAACGATAAGCAAAACATTGTCTATATATATATATATATATCTAACAAGATGACATTAAGTGATAAGAAGAAAATGTTGAAACCTACTAAATATGTTGTAATCTTAAATGGATACAAAGACGTGAGTCTATTAAATTGTGATGAATTTTAGATATGATAAATAATCCTCTAAGTATTTGTAGAGATAGAAAGCATGATGGGCTCCTAATTTTGTAGAAAGGGACGATTGAATTTCTATGATTAGTGTGGAATTTTTTTTTTTATTGAAAAAGATTGATTTGGTTTTGTTCTCTGATTCATGTTATCTTCAATTCAAACTCTGTAAAAGATTGCACCTACGATGTAGGGATATATTGTAATAAAAGTGAATCGATATATATATAAGATTTGGTAGAAATTAGGTGAGGCATATCTTTGGTTTGTTATGACCAATGGATCAATTATTTCATATGTTTGGATTCATTTAAACATTGTAAAATTGTTTGCATCTCTTGAACTCCCTCATAATGTGCAAATGAAACTAAAAAGAAAAAAAGAAAAAACACTCCACATTGAAATAAAAATTTGTGTAAAAAGTTCATAATTATAAAATATATGGTTGTACAATGTGAAGAACCAAATGGTACAAAAATTTGTGTTTACAATTATTTTCCAACCAATAATGACATCAGATAAATAATAAGTATAAATATAGCAATATTTTTTAACAACATAGATAAAATATTAAATTAATGTGTAGACGATTAATAATTAATGACTTATTAGTAGATGAAAATATTAGTGTGCAATCGATCCAAAGATAATGCTCAATTATTCTTCTTTGCCTTGTTTATGGTAATCTTTTTAACACACAAAAGCGATGACTTAAGGATAGATATTAAATAAAATGGGATAGAAGTAAATTAGTTTGTGTAAGATTTGTTGGATTTTCTGTTGGTCATATCTTCATAAATAAAGTAAAAATTATATTATTCATGTAAATGTGGATTGATTTACAAATTGTAAAAATATTTCTATATCCTAAAATCTCACACAACGTTCTATTGAAATTAAAAAAAAAAAAAGAAAAAAAGAAAGAAATCAAAATTATTGCAAAAAGTTTGCGAATACAAAGCGTGTGGTTGTAGTATTTTAAAGACCAAACCGAAAATTAAATTTTCCTTGTAATTAATTTGGAAACATTGAACTAAACATATAATTAATTGTTACAAATGTAGCAATATTTTTTTTAATAGCATGGAAAAAATAATAGTGAATTGCATAAATTTTTATCTTTTATAAAATAATATAAGACAACATTAATAATCATTTATATTTTTTTATTTTCATTATTAGCTATAATAATTGTTATAACCTAAATCGTTGAATGAATTTTATATAATGTGAATTGCATGCAAAATTTTTGATAAAAAATGAGATTTGTATTCGATCAATTATACTCATATAAGTATTAACAAAATTCACTTGGAAGATCGTGTTCAATATACAAATTTCTTAAATGAAATTTAAGTTTTGTATTTAAATTCAATATTGTAAAGTTGTTTTCACTTGACTATTCACTTTATTTTTATTATTTATCAATGAAATAAACTTTGTATAATCAACAATTTATAATCGCATTGTATCTTAAAAGGTGTGAATATTTGATTATATTATTATAGCACTACGTATCCAAGAAATGAAAAATTGATATTCAAGAAACAAATTGATATGCAATTTTAATTATATTATAATTGTATCCAAGAAATGAAATTTTAAGATTTGATTATATTATAATCGCATTCCCTTATTTTAGCATAGTAATGTTGTTTTCACCATTTGACAACTTGTTTCCTCCATATAAGGCACATTTCACCATTCTTATATTTTTTTCATAAAAAATACAACTTTTATTGTTATACTATTTTATGAGCCCGTCTCCTTCAATTAAAGCCTATTAAACTATGCGAACATTATTTTCCATCATTTCAATGCTCAGTCCCACAATGAAAGCCTATTTCATTGTAATAACGCATTTTCACTATCTTAAAGCTTATTTCCTTAAAATAAGGCTAATTTCACCATACAAATATCATTTTTATACTTTCAAGACTTCTTTCCTTAAAGCTTAGCTAATGGTGAAAAGGTATAAGTATGGTGAAATGGGCTTTAGTTGAAAGTAATTAATGTTGAAATAGTGAAATCGATGCTTCTTTGGTGATATGAGTCATTCATTAGAAAAATCATGCTTAAATTGGTGAAAATCAACATCTTAATAGTGAAAATACTTCTATTATGGTAAAATGGGCCATATTTTGAGGATTCAAGACCTTTTTTCCTTGAAACTAAGATCATTTCAGCAATTTTAAGAGATAAACCTATATTCTTTTCTTTCTTTTGATTTATGTTATCTTTATTTCAAACTTTCTAAAAGATTGCATCATATTTCATGATAAAAGTGAATTAGTATATTCAAAATTTGCTGAATTTTATGTAAGGCGTATCTTTGTTCTATTATGACCATTAGATTGAAGAAATAAAATTTATATTTATTTCATTTAAAAACTGTAAACTTGTTTGCATATCTTGAGCTCCCTCACATTGTGCAAATGAAATTGAAAAAAAAAAAAAACTTCTACAATGAAACAAAAATTTGTGTAAGAATTTCATAATTATAAAATATATGGTTGTATAACATGAAGAACTAAATGGCACAAAAATTTGTGTTTGCAGTTATTTTCTAATCAATAATGAAATGAGATAAATAATGAGTACAAATATAGTAATATTTTTTAACAACATAGATAAAATAGTAAATTAATGTATAGACGATTAATAATTAGTAACTTATTAGTAGATGAAAATATTACTAGGCAATTGATCTAAAGATAAAGCTTGATTATTCTTCTTTGCCTTATTCATATTATCTTTATGGTAATCTTTTTAACATATTGAAGCCATAACTTAAGGATGGATATGAAATAAAATGGGATAGAAGTGAATCGGTTTGTATAAGATTTGTTGGATTTTCTATTCGCCATATCTTGATAAATAAAAAAAAAAATTATATTAATTGTGTAAATGTGGATTGATTTACAACTTATAAAAATGTTTCTATATCACAAAATCTCATAAAACATTAAATTAAAAAAATAAAGAAAATAAAAAAAGAAACAAAACAAACATTGAAATGGTGACTTGGGCATTATTGTGGTTAAAGGAGCCATCGTTTGTGGAAATAAGCTTAAAATGGAGACAATCGTAATGATATTTTGAAATAAGGATTACTTTAAGGAAATAAGCCTCTAATTGCTTAGCATGCATCTATCATAGGAAAATGAGTATTAATTTGAAGTCATGAGCATTAAAATTGTGAAATCAATCCTTTTATGGTGAAATGACCAATCCATTGAGGAAATTACCTTTAAATTAGTGAAAACTGGCCTCTTATTGCTAAAAATGCATCTAATATGGTCAATTCTGCTTGTTTCAAGGCTAATTTCGACAAACATTGTCTTAATTTAGCATAGTAATGTTGTTTTAACTATTTAAGGACCTAATTCCCCAAAATATGGCCAAAATCACCATTGGATGACTTGTTTTCTTCATGTAAGGCACAGTTCACAATTCTTACGACCTTTTCACCAAAAATTAAACTTTTATCATTTTACTACTTCGTGGCCCATCTCCTTCAATCAAGGCCTACTGAACTACACTAACATCATTTTTCATCATTTTAATTCTCATTCCCATAAAAAAAAAAAAAAGCTTATTTTATTGTAATAACACATTTTCACCTTTTTAAAACTTATTTCCTTAAAATAAGCCTCATTTCACCATATATATATCATTTGCACACTTTTGATACTTATTTGCTGAAAGCTTAGCTCATTGGGGAAAGGGCCTTAATATGGTGAAAATCGTACTACTGTGGTGAAATGAGCCTTTCAATGATGAAAATGCATCTAATATGGTAAAATGAACTATGATTCAAGGGAATAAGCATTAGAAGGGATGAAGATGATGTTACTATTATGAAATAAGGCATCCATTAGGGAAATAAGCCTCATAGGGTGAAAATTTCAATGGTGTGGTAAGTAAGGCTTACTTCAAGATAATAACTCTCTAAATGGTGAAAATATACCTATAATGATGAATTAGTCTTAAGTTGAGGAAATAAGCGTTGATATGGTGATACCGACATTAACTTTGATGAAATGAGCCTTCCATAGGGAAAATGAGCTTCCAAGTGATGAAAAAAACATTGCTTTAGAGAAATACAACTTACTTTTAACAAATAAGCCTCCAAATGGTGTGATTGTAATTAGTATAGAGATATTAGGCTTCTTTTTAGGATGGTTCAAATGGTGAAATTAACATTTGTATGGGGAAAGGAGCCTTTCATAAGAGAAACGAGCCTTCAAATGGTGAAAAGTACATTACTCTAGAGCAATAACACTTATTTTGAGGATATAAGCCTTAGAATGGTGATAAAGGTGTAAATATAGTGAAATGAGCTTTATTTTGAAGTAATTAATGTTGAAATAGTGAAATCAATGCTTCTTTTGTCATATGACCCATCCATTTGGAAAATCACACTTAGATTGGTGAAAATCGACCTCTTAATAGTAAAAATGCTTTTATTATGGCAAAATGAGCCATATTTTGAGGATTACTTCAAGACTTTATTCAATGAATCTAAGATCATTTCAACAAAAAAAGCCTAGTTTTCACCATTCAAGGCTCATTTGCTCAAACCAAAGCTCATTTCACTAAATTAATGCCATTTTCACCATTTGAAGGCTTAGCTCCATAAAATATGGCCAAAATCACCATAGTATCAACATTGTCACTATAGGGATGGATTTTACAATTTCACCACATCAAAGCCCAACTATTCGATGTAAAGCTCTTTTTACCATAATAAACTTATTTTCTTTAAGCATAGCTTATTTTACCATATAAACATGTTTTTTCACCATGTTATTTCGCTATAGTAATTCCATTTTCACTATTTCAAGGTTTATAACCTCGATAAGACCCATTTCATCATACTAATACATATTTTACCACAAGAAGTGCTTTTATTATTTCAATACTCATTACTTGAATCAATAATCATTTCACTAAATTAACATGTTCTTTACCATTTTAAGACTTATTTCCTCAAAGTGTGGCTCGCTTTACTATACCAATTCCCTTTTCACCATAGGTGAAGGCTACCATTTCATCATGTAAATGAATCATATTTCAAGGAAACAAGAATTGAAATAGTTAATGATATTGTGCTTAAATGGGCTATCCAATGGGGAAAAGACCCTTACAATTGTGAAAATCGTATTACTGTGATGATTTAACCCTCTAAATGGTGAAAATGTATCTAATATGGTTAAGTGAGCTATGTTTTGGGGAAACATTCATTGAAATAGTCAAACTGATGTTATTGTAGAGAAATGAGTCATCTATTGGGAAAATACGCTTAAAATAGTGTAAATTGTAATGGTATGGTGAAATAACATTTACTTTAAGGAAATAAGCCTTTGAATGGCAAAAATGTCCTTATGATAGTGAAATGAGTCTTAATTTAAGGAAATAAGCATTAACATGGTGAAATCGGCATTAGCTTAGTGAATTGAGCCTTCCATGGGAAAAATGAGTCTATAGTTAATGAAACCATATTAGTTTGATGAAATTATTCATACTTACCTTTAAATCACGACAACTCAATTACTATCATAATATTCAACTTGTTTTGAAGAAATGAGGGTTAAAATGGTGAAAACAACATTTTTGTGGTGAAATGAACCTTCAATGGTTAGAAGCATATTAATTTTGTGAAATAAGGCTTACTTTGAGGCACATTTCATCATATTAATGTTGTTTTCACATTTAAAGACTTTTCTTTTAACGAGTAAAATTTTCACCGTATTACCACTCTTTTCACCCTAATGAGTGATTTTATAGTTTTACCATACGAATGCTCATTTCACTATGTGAACAATATTTTTACCATATGAGCGGTTTTTACTATTTCACCAATTTAAGGCTTGTTTCCTCATTGCAAGGCTTATGTCACCACAACGCTAAACTTATTTGCCTTTTCAAGACACATTTCTTCTATGTAAGACTCATTTAACCATACTGACACCTTTTTCACTACATGGAGAGCTTCTATAGTTCCATTATTTCAAGGAATATTTGATTGAAATAAGGTTTATTTCACTACACTAACAATATTTTCACTATTTCAAGGTTCAAATCCTCAAATTAAAACTCATTTCACCATACTAATACCTATTTTACCATGAAGGCTTTTCACTATTTGAAAGCTCCTTTTTTTCAATTAAGGATTGTTTCACCAAACTAACACTGTTTTTACTATTTCAATACTTGTTTCCTCAAAGCATGAGTCATTTCAATGTAGTAATTCCATCTTCCCAAATTGAAGGCACCATTTGCACCATAGATAGAAGGTTTGTTGTTTTATTATATAAATATTTAATTTTTCAAACTCAGGCTTGTTTCACCATAACAATGTTGCTATCTCCATATTATGCTTATTTTTGTGGAAATTGAAGCTTATCTTGCACACCCCACCTCTCCTCCCCCACCCCCTTCCCCCTCAAAAAAAAAAAAAAATGGACATTTTTTCTCTCCATAATGAGTAATTTCAATAATTTAAAGTTCATTTCATCAATAAAAGGGTTTATCTCACCACATTAGCATTGTTTCATCTTTTCAAGGTTGATTTTACTATATTAATATTATTTTCATTATTTTACTAGAAAATGAAATAATAATGACCGTGCTTGTTTGAATTTAATTATTCAAACATAAATAAAATATATATATTATCTTATCTACTAACAAAAATACATGTAGATCTAAACATATTTTTATATAATAAAATTAAAATGCATTATTTTCTATTAATTTCATTACAGCATATAGAAAATAATAAGTTCTTACCATGCTTTGCAAAACATGACCAAAGTGAAAAAAAAAAACAACAAAAGAGAAATGCAACAAAATTGGATGTCAACATCTTGCTTTCATAATAGAAGGGGACAACATTAACAAGAATTCCAACAGAGCCAAAGTGGACTTAACTCCTTGCTACCGGCAATTCATCGATTCACCTGCTGCAGCCAATTGAAAATATGCGAGACTGGTCCCATCCAAAGTATGGGCAGGACTGTAGAAAAATCCTACTAGATCTATGTGTTAACTTGCTTAGTTGGCTTTTATTAATCTCTTATCTCCTTAGGCCCAATTTTAATTGGACTTTTAAACCTAAGTCTAACTCAATTCCAATTTATTTTGAAAACTACCCAACACTACTAAAAAAAAATTAAATAATCAGTAATATACATGCAAAATATTTTTTTTAACTCAAGTTCCATTTAATAAATCTTGAGTCTTACTTTTATTCATCTAGCAAAAATTATTCAAAATTCAAATTGAATAAAAGCCAATTTGCATGAGTTTAAATTTTTACAGGACTTTCCTAAGAATATATTTCTTTCTAAGGAAGCCTAAAATTTCAAAGACTTTGAATTTACTAAATTACATATATATGTTTTTTAACATTGCCTAATTTGACCCTAAACGACTCACTAACTTGACTCGGACTCCTTTCACACTTTTTATCTTTCAATTTTTTGGATTTTTTCAATTTTTTTGGATTTTTAAAATTTTTTTGTTTGTAAACCTAGCCAAAAATAAAAATTAATAGAAAGATAAGAGGGTGGCAAAAATTGAGTGTCTATACTAACTTACAGATGATTATAACGTAGCATCTTCAAGTATTAGTCAACACCTACAAAACAGTCGATAAGGATGTGACACTACTTAGTTAGTAAGAGGGGATAGAGTCATAAGAGTACGACAATTAAACAAGGTTATAATCATTAATAAAATGCAATGTAACAAGTAAATGGAAATCATCGTACAATGTTTAATCGGTCCATTATAAGGTTAGAGAAATTATGTTTGCTCTAAGCCAGATTGAAAAGTTTCAATGCGACACTATTAGACTAAATCCAAACTTGTACAATAAGGAACACCTTCCTCCTTAGACATACTTTGATCCACAATTTCTAACTTTACTGGAACTTTGACTCTTGTCAATTAGTTCAATTAAGGGTAGGAAGAGGATCATTTCTGTTATCCTCATTAAAGTGTCGATGATACGGGTCTATGGATGAACATATGAGCCTAATATTACGTGTAATCAAGGGGTAGGTCTGGATAGCGAGATAGTCCGAAGGACAAATGATAGTCAAAGGTTGAGTAGGAGTTCTCGTGCACCGATGATGGATATGTCGCATCAACGCCTCATATGAGCTTAGGTCACACTTGATATGACACACAAGTATGGCCGCAGATCATTCGCCCTTATTCTACGCTCAATGGGCTAGATAAGTGATACGAATTCGTAGATGAACACATGAACTTGATATCACACATAACCAAAAGGGATGGGTCTGAGCCTTGACATGGCTTGAAAAGTAAATGATAGTCGAAGGTTGAGTAGGGGTTCCCGTGCATTGATAATGGAGATGATGCACTAATGCCTTACATGAGCTCGAGTCACACTTGATATGATATACAAGTATGGACGGAGGTCACTCACCATTAGTCTATGCTCAAATGGGCTAGATAAGAGTAGCTCAAGAGTAAGGATACTTAGCTCAAGAGAGAGTAAAATCCAATGTATTCTCTATGTCTCAGATTTTCAACTATTACATTATGAGGGTATTTATAGTATCCAGTTAGGGTAAGTCCTAAATTACTGAAATGTACATAAATGGTTCCCTAATTGCTAAGAAAAGGAGAACAATTTACAAGGAAGGCATGTATTCGTGCCAAAAGAATATTCTCTATCAGAAAAGATAGTATGGATGTTAGAAAAAGGACAACGTACATGCATTTTACTCAATCTATGATTTTGATAACACTATAAGCAGATCAAGGTAGTCCTTTGATCAGGTCTATTTGGCATTGATAGTTTGGCACCCTAACGGTTGGGGTTGGATAGGGGTTGGATCAGGGATAACTCACATTCGAGTCAGCTTCGGCTGGTTGACCCTTCATAATTGTCAATTCAACTTCAACACTTTAGAGATGACTATTTTCCTAATTTGGTGCTTAGACTAGGGTATGAAGAGGGGTCGGCTCTAGGTGTGGACTAATCACCTCGACAACTTCTTGGATGGTGTAGAGAGCAAAATAGCTTGGCAGATCAGACTGGGAAAAACACTGCTCCTCAACGCTTAACTCTCCTCGAATAGCTCAGTGAACCATGTAAGAAAGCCCTCAAGCTTAGGAGCAAGTGATTGGTCCTTAATCCCTATCATTCCCTCCGGGTTATTTAAGATTTTGGATCAAATCTTGTTCAGCTTTAGGTTGCTTATTCTCGGGAGTGTAAGGTTAGAGATCAATAATGTTGAAGGAGTCCGAGACTCTATATCTTTCAGGTAATCCATTCCTATAAGCATTAGGATTGATCTTTTCAAGCACTTTAAAAGGTCCGTTGGCTTTGGGAGACAACTTACTCTTCCTTAAGTTTGGGAACTGATCCTTGTTGAGATTTATCCAGACCAAATCACCTGGTTGAAATTCTCTCTTTCTTCGTCCATAGCTCTACTTCTTGAGCTTAGTTTTAGCCCAGATCAATTGCTCCACAACCTTTTGGTGCATAGCTTTAGTGGCCTCAACTCTTTCCATAGTTGGCTGATCATCATCATCAGTCCTCAACTGGGGTACTTCGTCTAATGTGAGCTCGAAGTTAAACCCAGAGGCGACTTCGAATGGAGACATGTTTGTTATATTATGCATGGTCCTTCTAGTGCATAGCTCTAATGGCCTCGACTCTTTCTACAGTTAGTTGATCATCATCATCAGCTGAGATCATCATCAGTCCTCAGCTGGGGTACTTAGTCTAATGTGAGTTCAAGGTTAAACCCATAGGCGACCTCGAATGGAGACATGTTTGTTACACTGTGGGCGATCCAATTGTAGGCGAATTTGATGATTAGTAGACATAGATCCCAATTGACCATGTTTTGTCTGACAATAACTCGTAGCAAAGTTCTTACAGTTCTATCAGGACCCTATAGGGGGCCTAGTAGGATTGCCTAAAATTTTCATAGCACGTGTGTACCCATGATATGGAAATCGTCTTGCAAGTCAGAGATTGGAAGACTCTAAGTGATTAATCACTAAGGTTACTAATTTTTAAGTAATTAATTTACTGTAGAATACAAATATAAATAACTATGGGTGTCCAATATCCCATAGTTTCTCAAAACCGTAGAGAATCGGTATCCCTTACCAAATAATAAGACAGGATATACTAACATAATATATATATATATATATATATATATGCAAGAAAAATTAAATTATAGTAAGTTCTAACATATAAATATTTTCTACAAAGGATGTTTATATATCATCTAAAGAGTACTTAGCTACTTCTAATACTAAGATACATATCTGCATCTCATACTCGACAGTTGAGACTTATCCCAATCCTAATGTAAATAAACCTACAAGAAAAACTATGAGGGAGTGAGCATATAACAGCTCAGTGAGTTCGTTCCTCACCACCACCGGTTAAGCAAGTTTTCACACATTATTATCACATATGCAAGAAAATTATCTATATACAATATGAATGCATGTATAATGAATGCAAGCAATACATCCATAGGAGTTCAGAATTATGGAAGGTGTAGAATTACGTTGTCTACACTTCGATTATTCCCTGTACTTACCCGCATAGGGCACCTCAACTTACCTGCATGAGGCTACCTAGGGGCACCACCCCTCTAGGCAACACTCGACTATTACCCTAGTTGAGAAAAGAGTTCCATTCTAAATAGGGGGATTCTAAACTAGGATTATCCACCCTTTAAGGCCTCTCAGGCACAAACTTGTGAGTCCTCTCACAACCAAAATTAACCAACGCCTTACAGGCATCATAAAGCGAGTCTTCTCGCTATTAAGTGGAGAACCCATGCTAGCTTTGCCTTAATGATAAAATATCATTTCTGGTACTGCGGCCCTTATCAAAATTGTACAAAATACGTTTAAGATTAGGAAAACTTTTTCCAAAAATACCCTTTTCAACATTTTACAAAGCTAGCACTCTCCATCCATACATTTACTCGGTCATAGATATGCGACGAATAAAACCGGTTATTTGGGTTATATATTTATATTTTTCACTTTAAAAAGGTGATCACACAAATGATGACATACAAGTAAAATAGTCATTCAAATATACAAGTAACAGCAAACCGCAAAACATCATACAAGTAACATGCACAAGCAAGTAGCAGGTCATTAGAACTCCCTCACCTAGATTATTGCTCATTCTCCAAGGTTTGGGATTTCCAAAACTCGATATTGAACACCTAAATCAAAATAGTAAAACTTATAAGTATTATGAGAAGTCAGACTCTTTAGTCAACTACTTCGAGGGTTCAGCGTTGGCTAAAGTGTCCTATTAATCCTCCTCCATGCATGATGGGAATTAGCTTTCGACTACATCCAAGCTGCAGTAGACTTGTCCAAAGCCGAGGCCTATCAATGCTTGCTAAAGCTGAGCTATAGCCAGAAGGGCAAAAGGGAGGAAGATAAACACTTGGCATCAAGTCTATCGTCAACTAAGGTGCTGAGACACCACAGGGTTGAGTACTTGGGACCAAAGAACTACTCGACGTAGCATCAAGAGACTCGTGTTGACTGATTCTAGGAATCGATAGTTGTAAACTGACCTTTCTATTGTCTCGATCAAATACTGCCAGTCTTCGATAACTCTTTCCCAAACTCGTACATTTAATTGCTAACCCTGTCCGATTTGAATACTACTCCTTCTAGGACATATCGAGTGACTGTATGCCGACTTTCCCTATAAAATGCATAGTTTTGTATTCTTGTACATGTTTTCCTTTATTTTTATCTATAGGCGCAATTCTTTAGGGTTTAAGGCCTTGTACATTATTTATGGTTTTGCCATTAGGGTTTAGGACTTGTTGTAAATAATAATATATGTAAACATCAAAGGGGATAGATAGATAAACGTCAATATATAAAATCAGATAGAAAAGTATATTTTTGCGTTTTGGAATCTTTCCCCTTTTGAGCAAGGCTACTCTTAAGCCAGCATTGCTGGATTATTGAGTGTAGATCAGACTCTTTAATCATCCTCGTATTCTTATTGATCTTGTCCTCAAGATTGTGGTGAACCCCCTTCATTTGAGTGAGTTAGTAAGTCATATCTAACTCTTATTTGAATTCTGAGCAATATTTATTGTTTGTGAGTTATATCTAACCTTATTTTGAGCTCAAACCCTTATTGTGTTTGTGTCCTGGTGAGTTATATCCATTCACATTTACCATCAAGAACCTTCTTGTTCTTTGTACCCATTTTTGAATCACAAATACCCATTCTGGATTACCATTCGCTACCATTCCCATTAATATTCCTTATCAATGTGCCTTGTACACTAGCAATTCTCTTATGGAATAGGTCAAGATACATAGCCTCCTTTTTCTGAATGGGTATCCATCTTCCTTGTGATAGTTGTCTAATGTCCATCCTTCTTTACATCAAGCATAGATAGAACCAAAGTAGGGGTCCTCGGCATACTATTCCTTTATGGTCGAAAAACCAAGTAGCCTTGTTTATAGCTTAGTCAAGAGGGTATGTCATCTCAATAAGGCATTTGCCACTATGTTGTTCCTTCCATTCTTATATTTTATGATATAAGAAAAACCCTCCATGAATTCTACCCATTTGGCTTGTCTCCGAGACAACTTCGACTGGCTCTTAAGGTAACTTGAGGATTCATGATCAGTGTGGATCACAAATTCCTTAGCTAGCAAATAATGTTGCCATACTGTGAGGACTCAGATTAAGTAGTAGAACTCCTTGTCATAGATAGAGTAGTTGAGTGTAGCTTCTTGAAGTTTTTCACTGAAGTAAGCAATAGGTCAACCTTCTTGCATTAGCATAGTACCTATGCCTAGTTTGGATGCATCACACTCGACTTCAAACCCCTTGTCAAAAGCTCAATAGAGCTAAGATAGGGGTTGTAGTTAACCTCTCTTTCATTTCCTCAAAACGCTTCTACTACTTCTCTCCCCATTTGAATTTAACATTCTTCTTAGAGAGTTCAGTAAGTGGGGCCATAATTATACTAAAGTTCTTTATGAACCTGCGATAAAATGATTCTAGGCCATGAAAACTCCTCACATCAGTAGAACAGGTCGACTTAAGCCATTCTATGATTGCTCTTATTTTCTCATCATCAACTCGAATGCCACCTTTACTCATAACAAAACCTAAGAAGAACACTTCGGATCAGAAAAAGTCATACTTCTTTAGATTGGCATAGAGTTGTTTAGCTTAGAGTTTCGCGATGACTCTATAGAGATGCTCTTGGTAAGTCTCTAGGTTGGAGCTATATACCAAAATGTCATCTAGGGAAACCATTACAAATCTTCCCAATAATTCTTGAAGCACATGATTCATCAAGCGCATAAATGTGCTCGGTACGTTGGAGAGCCCAAATGGCATCATAAGCCATTCATATGAACTATATCGTATCTTGAATGTGATCTTCTACTCATTACCTTCATGCATTTGGATTTGATGGTATCTAGATTTAAGGTCGATCTTGGAGAACACTCTTGCTCCACTTAACTCATCCAGCATGTCATTGAGCCTGGGTATGGGATACTTATACTTGATGGTGATTCGATTAATTGCTCGGCTATCGACATACATTCTCCAAGAAACATCCTTCTTTGGCACCAACAAGGCTAGAATGGTTCGGGGGCTAAGACATCCACATACGTACCCTTTCTTCATAAGATTGTTTACTTGCCTTTGCAGCTTGGCAGCCTGTTTAGGGTTCAGTTTATAGGTAGGCTTGGTTAGTAGTGTGGCTCCTAGCTGCAAGTCGATTGCATGCTCAATGCCTCAGATTGGGGGAAGACCCCTCGATAACTCCTTTGGAAATAGGTCGACAAATTCCTCTAGTAAGGTCTTTACTTCGATAGGTGACTTTTCCTCAGATCTTAACTCTAAAATTCTTCGAACCAATAGATAGGTCAATCCTTCAAGCTCCATTTCTCTCTTCAGTTCGGCTAGGGTCAATATCAAAGCCTCCTTCTTCAAGGCTTGACTCAGTTGGGATTATATGACCTTTACCTATTCGGCGGTCATAGGACTCAATTTCATCTTCCTTCCTTTATGCTTTATAGAGCATGTATTCATCCTTCCGTCATATACAACTGCTTGATCAAACATCCGTGGTCTTCTAAGTAGAATGTGGATGTACTCATGGCCAGCACATCATAGAGCACTTCATCTCAATACTTACCAATGTAGATTGACACAAACACTTATTAGCTTACTTGTAAGGCTCCCTTATCACTAAGCTAGTGAAGCTTGTAAGGTTTCGAGTAGGGCATGGTCAACAGTTTTAGTTATTAGACCATAAATGCAGAGTCTACATTGGTATAGCTCCCATTGTCAATGATCAACGTGCATAGTGAGTCATTTACCTTTTATCTAATATAGAAGAGATTTTCTCTTTGTTCGTCTTTGGGTACGGGGCTAATGTTCATCGTCCTCCTCAACACTAAGGTAGTCGGCAAAAAGTTGCCTTCTTCTCTGTAGATAACTTCCTCCTTGGATGCACTAGTCGGTTCATCCTCTTTCAACTCCTCAACTTCTTCATCAGTGCTATCGACCTCAACAATTGGCACTTCGCCTCGGATCACCATTGTTCGCCTGTTTGAACACTAAGAAGCTATGTATCTAAATCCTTAGCATTCGAAACACTTAATCTCACTCGTCTTTTTCCCTAAATTTTAGCCTTTCTCAAACTTCCTTAGGGGTTCCTTCTCCTTTGCTCAAGTAGCTTGAGTAGGTCGGGTCTTAATGGCTTTGCTTGGTTTAGTTTGCACACGTCTACTCGGAATAGTTTAGCTACTGCCAAAATGGTTGACGGGTGGTCAGAATCTTCCTTTTTGATGCCTTTCTATCCTCTGGGTAGCTTAGATTGCATCATCAAGCATTTGACTATCTAGGGTTTCTAGGACATCCCCAATCTCATACTTCAATCCACCGATGAACCGAGATACAATGCAGTTCGGCAACTTCACATCGGATCATTAACATTTGGAATTCCTTAACGTAAACGTCTACACTCGATCCTCTTTGTCTCAATTCTTGCAATCTTTTGAAAGCATCCTATAAATAATAGCTCAGCAAAAACCTTCTCTACATAACTCTTTTCATCTCATTGCAACTCCTAATCTCTTGTACTCCTTTCCTTCTTCTGGTGGCTTGTAAGTTCTTCCACCATAAGGTAGCATAACTAGTAAAGTCCAACACAGCAAGTCTAACCTTTGCATTATCAGACACTTCGTTACATTCAAATTGCTTTTCAATCTTATCTACCCAATCTAGGTAGTCCTCAACATCACTACCTCTAAAAAAATTCAGAATACACATTCTCAATCCTTTGACTCTAGGGGCTTACAAATTTCTTTCTTCAGGCTCGTAGTATTCCTCTGCTTCATCATCTCTTTCCGCTTCCTCCTCAATCTCTTTAAGTGCTAGTCTTCATTTAGCATCTCTACCAACTCCTTTAGCTTAAGGTAATCGAGTTGGGGTATTAACTTGACCAGACTGACCATTGCCTCGTCCTTATTGTTCACGTTCTCTAATGGGGCTATTCCTAACTTGCTACCTATCTTCTTAGATAGTAATCACTAAGTTAGCTACTAAGTCAATTAGCCTATCCAAGCGATCACCCACTGACTAAGGTCTAAAGCTTCCTTCCTGACTTTAGCCATGTCGAGTACCACTTTCTTGGTTTGCTAAAATTCCTTGAACACTTGAGTTTGACATTGTTGGTTACTTCACAAAATTGATCTCTAATGATACCATTTGGAGATCAATAATTAATACTCCAATCACCATGACAATTACACAATAAATGAACACTCAACCATATTCTGTTTTTTGTTTTTCTTTTTGTATATCAAAAATGGAGGAAAATAGAGTATAGGACACTGTTCAACTACTAAACTCCAAAGTTAACAATAGAACCGTTATCTCATGGTAACAAACTAGTCAAAGATCACAATAGTAGAATCTAACTTCAAACATGACCAAACTCTGATACCATGATGATACGAATCCATGGATGAACATACGAACTCGATATCATGCATAACCAAAAGGGATGGGTCCAGGCCTCGAGATGGCTCAAAAAGTAAATGATAGTCGAAGGTTGAGTAGAGGTTCCTGTACACCGACCATGGATATGACGCACCAATGCCTCACACGAGCTCAAGTCACATTTGATATGATACACAAGTATGGTCGGAGGTCACTCGCTACTAGTCCATGCTCAAATGGGCTAGATAAGAATAACTCAAGAGAAAGTAAAATCTATTGTATTCTCTATGTCTTTGATTTTTGGCTATTACATTATGAGGGTATATATAGTACCCAATTAAGGTAAGTCCTAAATTACAGAAATGTACATAAATAGATTCTTACTTGCTATGAAAAGGAGAATAATTTATGGGGAAGGTACGTATTCGTGC
Source organism: Lumnitzera littorea (assembly GCA_024138015.1). Classification (NCBI taxonomy): domain Eukaryota; kingdom Viridiplantae; phylum Streptophyta; class Magnoliopsida; order Myrtales; family Combretaceae; genus Lumnitzera; species Lumnitzera littorea. The sequence goes on along the minus strand of JAMXBB010000010.1, from coordinate 45,843,769 downwards.
CAAAAGAATATTCATTGTCAAAAAGGACAGTATAGATGTTAGAAAAAGGACAATGTGCGTACCTTTTACTCAATTTGCAATTCTGACAACACTATGAGTTGATCAGGGGTAGTCCTCTAATTAGGTCTATTTAGCATTGCCTATTTGGTGCCCTGATGGCTGAGGCTAGACAGAGGTTGGATCAGGGACAATCACATTTGAGTTGGCTTTGGTTGGTCGGCCCTTCACAATTGTCAGCTCGGCCTTAGTACTCTATAGATGGCTGTTTCCTTAATTTGGTGCTTGGACTAGGGTACGGGGAAGGGTTGATTCTAGGTGTGGGCTAATCACCTCGGCAGCTTCCTGGATGGTGTGAGTAAAGTAGCTTGGTAGATTGGGTTAAGGAAAACACTGCTCCTTGGTGCTTAACTCTCCTCGAATATCTCAACGGACCATGTGAGAAAGCCTTTAGGCTTGAGAGCTAGTAATCAATTCTTGATCCATATCAATAAGAGTAGTTCAAAAGTAAGTAGAAGAACACTTAGCTTGAAAGAGAATAAAAGTTTAGTGTATTCTTTATATGTTGTCCTATGGCTATTACAATTTGTAAGTATTTATAGTACTTAATTAGGGTAACTCTTAGGTTATAGGAAATTATAGAAAATGATCCTTACTAGCTAAGGAAAAAAGGGAATAATTTATAGGGGTATCAATGTAATCGTACAAAAAGAATGTCCTTTGTTAAAAAGGACAATACGAATGTCAAAAAAAGGATAGCACACGCGGTTTGCTAATTCTATAGTGCTTATGATAGTGTTATCCAAGCAAAGGCGAATTCTAATCAGGTAAGGTTGGCATTGGCAGTTTGGTAGCTTAGACAGTTGGCACTAGATAGGGGTTGGTTTAGGGGCAACTCATTTTTGGGTCGGCCTTAGGTGATTGACTCCTAACAATTGTCACCTTAGCTTTGGTCCTGGTGAAGGATGATCCTAATTTGAGGCTGGGATTAGTGTACGGCATAGGGGTCAGCTAAGCATGTCGACTAGTCTCTTCAGCAACTTACTGGATAATGTAAAGAGTGAAGTAACTTGGCATGTTGGATTGAAGAATGCATTTCTCCTTATGCTCAATTCACCTCAAACAAATTGGTGAGCCAACTAGCTAAGCCTACGAACTTAGGAGTGTGTGATTGGTTCATTATCCCTATCATCTCCTCTAGTTTATTTGAGATTTGGGATCTTGTAAACCCCACGAATTTAGCTTTCTAAGTATAGAAACAAACGTCCAAACTGTAGATGATTTCTCGAACTCAAAAGAGCCAGCAAGATTTAAAACCAATTAAAATCTCAATCCAAAAACCTAAAGTGGATACGAAAAACCTTAAATCATCAATTGAACCCCTAACCGCATACGAAGACCCTAAAACCTCGAACCTCAACAAAACCCTAAGATGACAATCGAAGATTTAATCGTGTAAGAATATATGAAACCCTAAATGTGTAAAAACATTAGAGATTGTGCCTTAAAGTAATAAGAACCCTAAAACCATAACTTTGAGGATATAAAAGCACTAATTCACCATGATATATCCTAAAACCCTAATTAATAATATAATGCTCATATTTTGCCAAATCACTAGTAAAAGGTTAGAGATGACCCTCATTCATGCTTATATGATTCGAATCCTCAAGTAATCCATTAGAAACTAAGATAATGAGTCATATAATATATTTATCGCTTAAGTATGTGATTAGGATAGTCTCACTTAGAGTTAGGGTTATAGTTGAAGATTAGGTTACATATAGTAAACTTTAATACTCAAATTAGTACTTTTTACATTTGTTATTTAAAGAGGTTTATCAAATGAGATATATAAGCTATAAAGACCTAAAGTAAGACCTCATCAACTATGTTTACTAATCAATTCATCAAATATCTCATTTCCCCTCATTTCCTTCATTTTTCCCTTAATTACTACATTATGTGCACAAAATTGCACATACTTATGGAATGTTGACTAAGATAATGCATGTTGACCAAAGTCAAAGGGTTAACCAAGTCAACACTTTGAAAAGTCAACAAAAGACTAAAAGATAAGGAAAATATCTTCTTCTTCATGATGGCTTTTCTTTTCCTTTCCTTTTGATTTTTCTTTTCCCCTTTTTCCCAATTGTTGCCGTCCACTTATTGTCCATTTTGGTCCCACCATTTGTTGTCTTCCATAATGAAAACAAAGGAAAAGAAACAAAATAAAAACATTCCCCATTGCCGTGAGCTTCCTCTTCCCATTTCACTCTCATCACTCCTCCTTTTGTCTTCTTAATTCCAACACAATTAAAGGTATGTCTTTAAGTTGTTTTATGTTACTTTATATTATTCATTAGTTAGTTAATTAGGTAGATTAGATAAGTAGTTATGTGTTTAGTGTTGTTTTGAAGAAGAGGAAACAAAGTTTCCATCTTTAAGTGTAGAAATCTAGGAATCATGAATAAGAAGAAAGGAAAACATGAATATGTGCACAAAGAATATGTACATGAGGTAAACTGAAAAGAAGGGAAGCATGAGAAGCATGGTACATGAGTATTTTCCATGTACATAACCTAAATTAAAACAAAACCTAACCATACATACTTATACTACACTAATTACACACTTAAAAACACAAAAGAATGAAATTAGGAAGCTTTTCTTAAGGAAAAGATTAGGCATACGAATTTGTGTATAAAAATACGTATCTAACCGTATAGGTATATGAGTATGTATACATGGATAAATACGGTATAAACCTAAGTAGATGTATAAGTATATGTATGTATAAAGTATAAGTACATAAGTATACATATTAGTATGTTATGAGTGTAGGTAGGTATATAACATATGTGTATGTATAAGTACTTAATGACATATATATTTACATGTAATAAATGGATTACATAAGCCATGACATCATCAATTGGTTACATAAGTGATGATGTAAGCGTGGGTTTATAATAGAAGAAATAATAAGATTACATAAGCACATAACATAGGTATATACGTGTATTTAGAAGTCGAAAATTCCTTAAACCCTAATACACCTTCTAAATTAGATTATACCTAATTCAGTACATAAATTAGTAATAACAAAGTAAATCCCTTAATTATAAGAATTTAAGGAATAAAGGCTATAAATATAAGTAATAAGAATACTTAAGTATTATAGCTAAAAAATTTCTATAAATTTAGTTCATAATGTAAAATAGGGGTCTTAACATCTAAAACGGACATTACCGTGTGAATGTACGTCTGAAAACGATGAAAAACAACTATAAATTCGTAAATATTGAAAATAGAATGAAAAAGTTACGTACGATTAGCAATTAGATTTAATCGAATAAGGGCTGATAGTAATCTAAGTAGAATTAGGTAGATAGATATCTAGAACCCTTAGTTGAGTCAACTACTTATTATCTTTGTTATCTCGTAATGATCAGGTGGTCCCGACGAGGGCGAGGATCTCCCGATCGGTTATTACAACTAGAGCGAGTCTTCATAGTCAAGTGAGTACTCCCAATGACTCTATACTTGTGTGTGCTTGTAGTTAGTGCACTTAAATTGAATATCAATAACTTGATGCATGGGGTTTTGGGATATGCGTGTGCTTGATATTGATTGATTGTTATAAGAAATATTATTAAATACGATAATTGATGATTTGATGGTATGATTAATTTTTATATGATTTGGATGGTTTGTTGATATTGATTGATCGCCTCATAATCTGACCTAATTATATTTGGCTTATCTTAAATCAAAAGGGTCATGCATTATCCATGCATCGCATTACTTATTCTGGCCGTCACTTCACGCGGTTGGTAATAAAGGGCCTTGGAGGGATGGATTCCTACATGATTTGATTAGTACCGTGTAGGAGCATGGGTACAACAAGACCCTACCCTTGGCTCGCGGGTTCTATTGGCGCCGAAGACGCTAACCGTGGGTGGCTGGGGGTCACGTCTAGAGACCACCGCTGTAGGGTGTGAGTGTGGACTGCGGGGGCCACCTCACCGCTAGGCCTGGTACTTTGTGAATTATTGGATTTTTTGGAAATGGAAATGTGTTTTTGTGAAATATGGAATTCAAAGTTATGGGTAAAAGCCCAGGTGCTAGAGCCCGGTCGTGATTAGTGTCGATGAATCTCCAACCCTTATCTCGGAGGGTGTTAAAATCCGATATTATATGCAGTACAGGTCAACTGCATATATTGTTTGGCATTCTGTGTGTACATGCATTCATATGGTTGTAAAAATTTGTTTGATAACTTGTTTGCCGATATGGTATGAGGGTTAGCTCACTAAGCTCTTATAGCTTATTCCCCAATAGTCTTTCTTTTGCTGGTTTACAGACAATGGGATTGGGATAAGTTTCAAGTGCTGAGAGCGAGATGAAGATATGTACATTAGAGTTAGGATTAGTTGAGATCTTTATAGGTGTTACATAACACTCTTTGTAGAAAATATTCACATGTTAGAATTTAATATAATTTAATTCTACCTGCAGTTTTATAATGTTGGTAATCTTGTCTTATTATTTGGTGGGGGATATCGATTCTCTGCGGTTCTGAGAAACTGTGGGATATCGGACACCTATAGTTATTTATATTTTTATTTTACAGTAAATTAATTACTTAAAAAATTAGTAACCTTAGTGATTAATTATTTAGAGTCTTGCAATCTCTGACTTGCAAGACGGTTTTCATATCATGGGTGCACACATGTTATGGAAATTTTAGGTAATCCTACTAGGCCCCCTTTAGGGTCCTGACAAATCTAATCTAGCTCAGCTCCGAATTGCTTATCTTTAGGAATATAAGGTTGGAGATCGACAATATTGAAGGAGTTTGAGACTCCATATTCCTCAGGCAATTCAATCCTATAAGCATTAAGATTGATCTTTTTAAGCGCTTTGAAAGGTCTATCGGCCTTAAGAGATAACTTACTCCTCCTCAAGTTTGGGAATCGCTCCTTACTAAGGTGGACCCAAACCAAATCACCTGGTTAGAATTCTCTCTTTTTCCATCCTCGACCTCTCCTTTCAAGCTTAGCAGTAACTCGGCTTAATTGCTCCACTACCTTTCAATGTAGAACTCTGATGGCCTCGATCTTCTCTATATCTGGCAAGTCTTCATTAGGTCTCGATCGGGAAACCTAATCCATCGGAAGTTCAGGTTTAAACCCACAGGCTACCTTAAACGGAGACTTATTCGTTATGCTATAGGCTATCTTGTTGTAAGCACATTCAATGATTGGCAGACATAGATCCCAATCACCCATGTTCTGTCTAATAGTAACCCGTAGAAAGTTCCTACTGTTCTTTTGACGACCTTGGTTTGTCCATCAATTTGTGGATGGTAGGACGGGTTGTACAATAACTTAGTTCCCATTTGGCTCCATTGTATCCTCTAGAAGTAGCTCATGAACTTCGAGTCTCAGTCCAAAACAATGGTCCTAAGAACCCCATGAAGCTTGATTATTTCCTATAAGGAAAGAAAAGAGACAGCTAAAGCATCATTAGTTTTAGAACAAGGCATAAAATGTGCCATCATACTAAATCGATCAACGACCATCATGATAGAGTCCTTCCCTCGAGATGTCCCTGGTAACCTCAACATGAAGTCCGTACTCAACTTAGACTAGGGTTTGGTCAGGATGGGCAATGGTAGATAGTGTACTTGCTCGGCATGGCTCTTCACTTTTCGATAGGTTACACACCTTTCTAGTACAAATTCGACATCTCTCTTCATCTTTGGCCAATAGAATCTAGATGAGAATACCTCATAGGTTAAGCGTTAGCCGAAGTGTCCTATCAATCTACCCCCATACGCCTCATACACTAGTAATTCTCTTATAGAATAGGTTGGGGTACACAATCTACTCTTTCTAAACAGGTATCCATCATCCCTATAATAGTCGTCTAGGGTCTATCCCTCCTCACACTAAGCATAAATAAGACCAAAGTGTAGATTTTTAGCATAAAAATTCTTTATTGTTGAAAAAGCAAGCAGGCTCGATAGGGTGTCAATTTAGTTAAGAAGGTCTGTCATCTCGATAGGGTATCAGCTATTACGTTGTTTTTCTTATTGTTATATTTCACAACATAGGAAAATCCCTCTAGATGTTGACCCTTTTGGCCTATCTTAAGGACAACTTTGGTTGGCTCTTTAAATATCTTAAGGATTCACAGTTGGTATAGATCACAATTCCTTGGGTAACATATAGTGTTTCCATACCATTAGGGCTCGGATTAAGGAGTTGAACTCCTTGTCATAAACAGAATAGTTGAGTGTAGCTTTTTGAAGTTTCTTGTTAAAGTAAGCAATAGATTGACCTTCTTACATTAGTATGGCACCTATGCGTAGTCCAGACACAATATACTCTACTTCAGAAACTTTGTCAAAACTTGGTAAAGCTAAGACAGAGGCTATATGTTGCAAACCGTGACTAAGAATAGACAAGGCCAGTCATTGGATGGGTCCAAGCTTATAGAAAACTCGAAAAGAGATTAATAGGGAAAGTACGAAAGGGCAAAATGAAGAATGAAACAATAAGCAAAACCCACAAACAACTCCAAAGAATATGATGCACCAATGAAACTTTTGAGGACTCATGGCATAATTCGATATGACGTATGAATCGATCCAGTGAGGTTACTCCCCACCTAACCTTGGTTACGGGAAATGATAAGAGTGATGCCGAAAGTAAACAAACAGTGTTTACGTAAGGAAGAAATACTCAAAGAGTGTATTAAGAATAATTCAATATGTGATATGATCCTTTCCAGCTACAAGCATAAGGGTATTTATACCTATAAATTAGGGAAACTTGCTTAAAAAGGAAAAGACAAAAAGGACATTTCTTAAGGAAGTAATGTACAAGATACAAAAGGGTAAAAATGAATATACAAGAAAAATAATCATTAGTGTAAAGGATTCTGCACATGATATTGTATACATGGCGATGCTACATTGGTGAGGTCATTAGAAGATGCAACAAAAAAAGTATGGACTGATGGGCTTGTTCAAGTAGAGATGGCTTAGTTCTCTCTCTTAGCTTCTCGGTAAGGAAGATGCTAAGCAATTGGACAGCTCAGCACTAGAGAGTAATTATCAACTTAACATACTACAGAAAAATGGGCGGTCATACGGCCTAGCACGAAGGGTGACTCGGCAAGAAGGTACTTAACTTTGGCAAGGGTTGGTTAGAATAGAAGGATTCATCACGCCAGTCCCTCCAGTCCTCGAGCTCAGTTACGGGTTAGAGGTCCGGTAGCTTGATTCTCATAATACCTTTTGGGTTGTTTTGGATTTGGGATCAAATTTGAATGGTGTTCACTCAATTCTTTGTCACGGTGATATGGACTGAGGTTAGTAATGTTAAAGGTGTCAAAAACCCCATAGTCCTTGAGCAATTCCTTGTCATTAATCTTCTGGAGGATTTTGAAAGGTCCTTCCGCTCTTGTAGATAATTTGTTCCTCCTCTTGTTCGGAAACCGTTCTTTGCTAAGGTGCAGCCATACCAAGTCTCCTAGCTGAAATTGTTTGGCTGACCTACCCTTGGTTTTTTCTTGCATTCTTCTAACAGCTTGGTTGATGTGCCGAGTGATCTTGTCATAGATGTGCTGAAGGGATTGTGCTATGGTCGATGTGTTGAAGGGATTGTGCTCTAGCCGATGTGTTTAGGTCTTCTTGCACGGGTGCTGGTGTAAGGACGTGGTCAAGAGGCAACTCGGGATTGAATCCATAGACCACCTTGAAGGGACTCTACTTAGTGGTGTCATGTACTGTTCGGTTGTAGGCAAACTCGACCACTGGTAAGCAAATGTCCTAATTAGCTAAGTTTTTGCTCACTACAACTCGGAGCAGTGATCCTAAAGTGTGATTAACCACTTCTTTTTAGCCGTTAATTTGGGTTTAGCATGAGGTGCTGAAGAGTAATTTGGTTCCCAACTGACGCCATAGGGTTCTTTAGAAATGGCTCAAGAACTTCGAGTTTTTATTGGAGACTACACTTCTCAGTATACTATGTATCCGCATAATCTCCTGTAAGAAAAGAGAAGTAATAGCCGAAGCATCATTAGTTTTCGAGTAAGGTACGAAGTGTGCCACCTTACTAAATTGATCTACAACGACCATTATAGAATCTTTGCCTCGAGTAGTTTATGGTAGTTCGAGATCAAAGTCTATGCTTAATTCAATCTATAGCTTCGTTGAACAGGTAGGGGCATTACTTTCCCTTATTCAACTTGGCACTTAGCCTTTTTGCATATGGCATAGCTTTCAACAACTAGATGTACATCTCTCCTCCTTCTCAACCAAAAGAATCGGCCATTCAATAGTTCATAAGTTTTTCTTTCTCCAAAATGTTTGGAGAGTCCTCCACTATGAGTTTCCTTGACTAGTAGCTCCCTTAATAAACAAGTCGGCATGCATAATTTTCCACCTCGAAACAAGTAGCCATCTTCTACATGATACTCGTCCACTGTCCTCTTATCGACGCATTGCGAAAGTATGGGTCTTAAGTGTGGATTCTCGAAGTATTGTTCTTTGATACTTGTAAACCCAAATAGGTTGGTCTACAGTTTCGATAAAAGCGCATGTCTCCTCAAAATAGCATCGGCAACTACATTGCTCTTTTCTTACTTATACTTAATTATGAAATTGAATCCTTTAAGGAATTCAACCCATCTCACTTGCCACTTCGATAACTTGGTTTGACTTTGGAGGTACCCCAGTGATTCATGGTCAGTATATATGACAAACTCTCTTAGAAGTAAATAATGTTGTCATACTTGCATTGCTTGATTCAATGCCAAAAGTTCCTTATCATACACATAGTAGTTCAACTGCGGTCTTCGGAGCTTCTTACTATGAAAAGCAATTGGTCAGCCTTCTTGTATTAGGACAACACCTATTCTAATGCTTGATACGTTGCATTCCAGCTCAAAAATTTTGTCAAAGTCAGGTAGCACTAGCATTGGGGCGGAGGTCAACCTTTCCTTTATCTTGGAAAAACTTCCCTCCTCCCTTTCTCCCCATTGGAAGTCAGTGTTCTTCTTCGTTAACTCAGTGAGTGGTACAGCAAGGGTGTTAAAATTCCTGATAAATCTTATGTAAAATGAAGCTAATCAATGGAAACTTCTCTCGTTGGTACAAGTAGCAGGAGTCAGCTTGACAATTGCTCGAATCTTTTAATCATTGACTCGTAAGCCCCCTCTACTAACTACATAGCCTAAGAATACCACTTCCTCTTGGTAGAAGTAACATTTCTTTAAATTGCTGAATAGTCTCTCGGCATGAAGGATATCTAGGATTGCTCAAGATGTTCATAGCAACTCAACATGTTGGCACTATAGACAAGGATGTCATCAAAGTACACTACCACATACTTCCCTATGAGATGTCTCAACACATGGTTCATAAGTCTCATGAAAGTGCTTAAGGCATTCGATAAGTCAAAAGGCATGACCATCTATTTGTAAAGTTTATGTCGAGTCTTGAACACAGTCTTCCACTCGTCTCCTGGCCTCATGTGGATTTGATGGTAGCTAGATTTAAGATCAATCTTGCTGAAAATCTTGGCTCCACTAAGTTCATCCAACATGTCTTCTAGCCTCGGGATTGGATACCTATATTCGATTATGATCTTGTTCACAGCTTGGCTATCTACATACATTCGCCAGGTTCCATCCTTCTTCGACACTAGAAGTGTAGGCACAGCATAAGGGTTGAGACTCTCTCTTATATAGCCTCTCTCTAGCAACTCATTGAATTGACATTGGAGCTTAGAAGCCTGCTCAGGATTCATCCGATAAGCTAGCTTATTTGATAGTACAGCATCGAGTACTAAGTCAATGCATTGCTCTATGCCTTGAGTTAGAGGTAACCCCTCCGGTAATTGTTCTAGGAACAGGTCGACATATTCGTCTAACAACTCCTTGACCTCCTAGGGTAACTCACCCCGCTCCTTCATTTCCAGTAGTTGCTTGACCAACATAAAGGTTGGCTCATTAGCATTGATGGCCTTTCAGAGCTCATCTCTCCTCATCACTAGAACCTTTTTCGATCTGTGAGTAAGTTTTATCCGTAACTTATTAACTTCTCTAAGCTGTATCAGATTCAGTATGATCTTTTGGTCATCCTTCTCAAACATATACGTGTTCCTATAGCCATCATGTATAACTTTCCTGTCAAACAACTACGGCCTACCCAATAATACGTGGGAAATGTACATAGGCAGTACGTCGCAGATAATCTAGTCAGAGTAATTCCCTATAGTAATCGGCAGTAGTATTTGTCGAGTAACATGTAATACTCCTTTCTCACTCAATTAGTGCAACTTGTACAGCCTCGGATGGGAAACAGTCGGCAACTTCAATTTTGAAACAAGACCAGTTGATGTTACATTGGTACATCTTCTATTATCCACGATGAGGGCGCACATTTCATCATTCACCTTACAGGTGGTATGGAACATATTCTCTCTCTACTCCTCCTCTTATGAGGGTTTCATGTTCATAGTGCATCAAACAACCATGAGTAACTATTCTAAGTCCTCAAGAAACATGTCCTCCTTAATTAACTCTTTCTCGGTAGGAACCTCCTCCTCCTCGAGTTCCTCATCTATACTCTCCACTTCTAGCTTCGGGATGTCTCTCTTGGTGACCATTATCCATCGATTCGGGCACTAAGCAACCATGTATTCGAACCTTTGACACTTGAAGCACTTGATCTGGCTGGTCTTCCTACCATACCCTTGTGCCTTCTCATCAGTTCGGGTTAGCACTTCACTATCAGGTCGACTTTTCTGCTCGGCTCTTACATCAACCTTTTTTCTCGGCTTTATACTTGACTAAGCTTGGTGACTTATCTATTCGGGTTGGCTAGTCGGCATCTTCAACAGTACTCGGCTTCTTCTTTGCCTCTCTACTCGCTGGGCAATCCAAATAGCCTCATCCATGGTTTGGAGCTCCACGACGTCTTGAATGTCTCCTCTCAACCCAGTAATGAATCTTGAGACTATTCGAGTCGGTGGCTCCTCCACTTCGTAACATATCATAAGCATTTAAAAGTCTTGAAAATACTCATCAACTATTTGACCTCCTTGTCTCAACTCCTGAAGTCGAGTAAAAGTGTCTTGGAGATAGTTTTTCAGCATGAATCTATTTTTGAGTATCCTCTTTATCTTTAGCCAAGCATTAATCTCTCGATACCCCTCTTGTCGCCTCTTGGCTTGAAAATTCTTCGACTACATGGCGACATATCCGGAGAACTCAACAATAGCAGTTCTCACTTTCTCATAATCTTTATATTGATAATAATTAAATATACGCTCCACCTTTTCTTCCCATTCTAGATATTCATCGGTACTCCTAGATCCATTGAAACTTGGAATTCGAAGCTTCACATGGTCGGATGCTCTAGGGACTCTTACTCACTCCTCTTCAAAATACTCCTCTTCTTTTTCATCAAGCTCTCTCAGGTTTATTTTTCATCTTACTCGTTCGCCAACTCCTTTAGCTCGAATGGGTTGCGCTAGGTTCTGACCTCTAATAGGTTAAATACCTTGTGGAGTGTTTTGTGTGGCCTTAGTAGGTCGGCAAGACAGCGCATGAATAACTAGGTTTAGATCTACTAAGAGGTTAGCTATCTCATCAAGCCTCTCGTTAGTGCTTCTAGGAGTTCCTTGAGACTATCATCCATGGTAGACAACTCTACTATCATCACTAGTATCAACATTCATATTTTGGTCCATCATTTTTCCTCACAGATTCAAAACTCAAACAAACACCTCAGGAAATCAACAGTTAGCAACACAATAGTTAAATAAACACCGTAACTTGCTTTGTTCCACATACGCAAAATAGAGTATAACAAACTTCAAGAAGAACTAACCACAATTCACACAAAACCTTCGCTCTGATATTTAGATGTTGCAAATCGTGACCAAGAATAGATAAGGCTGATTACTGGATGGGTCTAAGCTTACAGAAAGCTCGAAAAAGGATTAATGGAGAAAGTATGAAAGGGCAAAATGAAGAATGAAATAGTAAGCAAAACCCATGAATAGCTCCAAAGGATATATGCACCAATAGAACTTTCAAGGACTTATGGCACAATTTGATATGATGCAAGAATCAGTCCAGTGAGGTTACTCGCCACCTAACCTTACTTAAGGAAAATGATAAGAGTAATGCTGAGAGTAAATAAATAGTGTTTATTTGAGGAAGAAGAAGTACTCAAAGAGTGTATTAAGAATGATTTGATATATGATATGATCCTTTCTAGCTATAAGTACAAGGGTATTTATACCTACAAGTTAGGGTAACTTACCTAAAAAGGAAAAGACAAAAAGGACATTTCTTAAGGAAGTAATGTATAAGATACAAAAGGGTAAAAATGAATATATAAGAAAAACAATCATTGGTCCAAAGGATTTTGCATATGATACTATACACATAGTGATACTACATTGGTAAGGTCATTAGAAGATGCGAACAAAAAAAAGTACAGATAGATGGGCTTTTCCGAACAGGGATGGCTTAGTCAGTCTAGACTCTCTCTTTCAGCTTTTTGGTAAGGAAGATATTGAGTAATTGGTTAGCTCAATGCTACAGAGTAATCATCAACTAGTCATACTATAGAAAAATGGGCGATCATACGTCACGTTAGCCCCTTTAGTCTTCGGGCTCGGCTAGGGGTCAAAGGTTCGGTAGCCTAATTCCCATCACTATGGTCAACCTCTTTTTCACCTCCTTGAAATTCCTTTATTCCTTCTCTCTCCATTTGAATTTGACATTCTTCTTTGAGAGTTTAGTGAGTAGGCCCACAATTGTACTAAAATTTCTTATAAACCTATGGTAAAATGATGTTATGCCATGAAAACTCCTCACATTGGCCGAAGTGGTCGATACTGGCCATTCGGTAGTTACTCTAATCTTCTCTTCGTCAACTCGTATGCCATCATCACTTACAACAAACCCCAAGAATATCACTTTGGGTTGGCAAAAGTCACACTTCTTCAGATTGACATAAAGCTATTCTAAAGCATCTCTAGGGTCGTATACACGGAGAAGCACTACAAAGAACGAATCGAAAAAGAAACAGAAAAAAACTAGCAAAACCAGGGTAGCTATTGAATGGATATGACTTACCTCTCGATTCTACTCGGCTTATAATTTGTCCGATATGACACATCAGTTTGAACTGAAGGGTCACTCACCACTACTCCTTGCTAAAGGGAATAGATAAGAGTTAAGAGATAACGAGAACACTAAGGTTGCTCAAATGAGTAATTTTTGTATTGGAAAGGATATGAATGTTCATACAAGGAAAGTAAGGGTTTATATACTTGCCTATTAAGGTTATTCTACATGTATGAAAAGACAAAATGGTATTTTATAATTAGGTTACATGAATCTTACTGAAAAGGGATAAAAAGGACAAAGAATATTCAGTACGAAAAAGAAATAATCATTTTAGAATGTTGTGTTAGGAGACACATATCACTTGATGGTTAAACGTTAGGAACACGATATAAATAAGAGGAAAAAAAAAAGTGCTACTAGTCAGGGGTTGACCTAATCTAGATCAGGTTAAGGGACAATCGGTCTCGTTAGGAAGTTAGCTGAATTGGAGTTAGACCCTAGTGGTCGATTGGAGAGCTGAGCTCGGCTCGGCTAATCTTTCCTAGGTTACCTTCTAGATTAGGACTTCGCAGCTAAGTAGGTGCATGTCAAATACACATGAGGATTCGATAGACAGGTTTGCTAGAGGTTGGATTGGGATACAAATCCCAGTCTCGACTATGGCTTAGAGCTAGTATTTTCTATGCAAGCCCTTGAAGTCCTTTAGCTTGACTTCTTGTAATCAATCTAAGGGGTTGATTCTTATCATCTACCTGGGGATTAGAAAGATTTGTCCTCAAATCTGTAGCAAATTCTGTTTGTTCTTCTAGGGCATTCATAGGGTCTTCTTCTGTTTGTTGGTAGGGAATCAAATCAAACACATTGAAGGTAAAGGAGACACCATAGTCATCAGGCAACTTGATTTGGTAGGCGTTACAGTTGATCTTCTTCAGGACCTTGAATTTGCCATCAGCTTAAGGAGATAGTTTACTTTGTCTTAAGTGTGGCAATCACTTTCGGCTGAAGCGAATCCATACTTAGTCTCTTGGTTGGAAAGAAACAATTAAGTAGCCTCGGCTACCAATCTCTTGCTGTCTCTAATTGAATTTGGCAATCTTCTTTGGTACGGACTAGTGTAGTTCATGTAATTCTCAAGCTCAATTAACTTTGGATTGACTCTGTTCGGTAGCTGTTGGGGTGCTAATTGAGTCTAGGGGAATGATTAAGTTAGGACCATAGACGACCTCAAATGGTGTCTTTCCTGTAATGCTATAGATAGTTCGATTGTATGCAAACTCCATGAATGGTAGGCATAGATCCCAATCCCTCATGTTCTTCCTTATAATAGCTCTAAGTAGGTTGCCTAGTGTTACATTCACCACTTCAGTCTGGCCATCAGTCTGAGGGTGGCTACTGGAGTTGAACATTAGTTTAGTCCCAAGTCTCCTCCAAAGAGTCTTCTAAAAATAGCTTAAAAATTTTATATCCTGATTTGAGACAATATTCTTCAATACTCCATTTAGTCGGATAATCTCTTACAAAAACAAATCAGCAATATATAAAGCAACGTTAGTTTGATGGTACGGAATGAAGTGTGCCATCTTACTAAAGCGATCCACTACAATAAAGATAGAATCTTTTCTTTTAGATGTTCAGGGCAACCTTAAGACAAAGTCCATGCTGAGGTCAGCTCATGGTAAGGTAGGCATTGGTAGAGGCATGTACTCTCCATAGGGTTCTCTTTTCCCCTTAGCATGCTTATACACTTCACAACGACTAACTACCTTATGGATATCTTTGGCCAAACCTGGCCAGTAAAAATTCTCCTTTAACAGATTAGTTGTCTTAACCACCCTGAAGTGGCTTTAAAGTCCACCATTGTGAGCTTCCTAAACTAACAGCTAACGTGTAGAGCAACTTAGAATGCATAGCCTGCAGTCATTGAATAGATAGCCATCCTTAAGATAATATCCTCTCATAACTAGTCCTTTTTGACACTGTTTAATAACGGAACCGAAGTGAGGGTCATTAGCATATTGCTTAATGATGAGTGAGAATCCCAATAATTTTGTTTGCAAAGTGGTCAGCAAGGTTTGCCATTGTGATAGAGTGTTGGCAACTACATTTACACTTCCCTTCTAATTCCAGATAATGAATGAGAAACCCTCCATGAACTCTAACCACTTAGCTTGTCTTTTCGAAAACTTGTTTTGACTCCTAAGATGCTTCAATGACTCGTGGTTAGTGTAAATAACAAACTCTTGTGGTAGTAAGTAGTGTTGCCAAACAGTAAGGGCTCGGAAAAGGGAGTATAACTCTTTTTTGTATATAGAATAGTCTAGGGCTGGGCCATCATTCTTGCATGAAGACAGCATTAATTCCAACTCTTGATGCATCGTACTCCAATTCGAAGGGCTTGTCAAAATTTAGTAATGAAAGGATAGGGGCCGAGGTGAACTTCTTCTTGATCTCCTTAAAGATTCGCTCAACTCGATCACTGCACTTGAACCCTTCATTCTTCTTTGTCAACTCGGTCAATGGGGTGGCTATTGTGTTGAAGTTTTTAATAAATCGCCTATAGAAAGAAGCTAAGCCATGGAAACTTCGGACTTCAGTGACATTCTTCGACATTGGCCATTCCAGCGTAGCTCGGTTCTTCTCCTCATCTGCTCGAATTCCATCCCCTAACACTATAAACCCTAGGAAAATCACCTTACTTTGGCAGAACGTACACTTCTTCATATTCCCATACAACCTCTCAACTAGCAAAACATCAAATACTTCACAAAGATGTCAAATATGTTCATTCAGCTCGGTATTGTATACTAATATGTCATCAAAGTACACAACCACACATTTTCTAAGTAGAGTGCACATCACATGGTTCATGAACATCATGAATGTGCTTGGTGCATTTGTAAGTCTGAATGGTATAACTAACTATTCGTAGAGTCTGTGCTTAGTCTTGAAGATGGTCTTCCATTCGTCGCTTAGCCTCATACAAATTTGGTGGTAGCTACTTCATATCTTCAAAAATATCTTTTCGCTATTAAGCTTATCTAACATGTCAACAAGCCTTAATATTGGGTATTTGTACTTGATAGTAATTTGGTTGATTGCTCGACTATCAATGCACATACGTGATGAACCATCCTTCTTTAGAACTAGTAGAGCTGGTATAGCAAAAGGGCTCATACTCTCTTTCACATATCTTCGCTCAATGAGTTCATCCACCTATCTCTTCAGTTCAGTAGCTTACTCAAGTTTCATCTTGTATGCAGGTTGATTCGGCAAGGTAACACCTGGCTGCAGATCAATATAATGCTCTATACCTTGGACTAGTGGCAGTCCTTTAAGCTGTTCTTCCGGAAATAGATCGGAGAACTCATTTAGCAATCTTCGGATTTCTTCTGGGACATTCGGCAATTCCTTCATCTCCATCAATCTTCTAACTAACAAGAACATTAATTCATTAGCCTTCTCAACATATCAGAGCTCTCTACGGCTCATCACTAGGGCTTTCTTTTTACTAGCTTGAGTGAGCTAATTATGGGTTTTATTTACTTAGGATGGGTCAATGGTTACAATATGATCCTCTTTCTATCCTTGGTAAAGGCATAGGTGTTCTTATACCCATCGTGAGTAACACGTCAGTTGAACAACAAAGGTCATCCAAGTAGCAGATGTGAAGCTCCCATAAGGATGACATCGCACACTACTTCATTCCTATACATGTTCCTAACACTAAATGGTACGATCGCTTATTCAATTACGTACAAAGCACCCTTATCATGAAGCCAATGTAGCTTATAGGGTCGAGGATGCTTTAAGGTCGGTAGACCCAACCTTTGCACAAAGGATAATGCAACGACATTAGTACAACTTCCTCCATCTACGATGATTGTGCATAGTTGGCCTTTGATGGTACACTTGGTATGAAACAGATTCTTTCTTTAGTCATCCTTAGAGTTCGGTAAGGAACTCAGGACTCGTCTCAGGACTAGGGTCATTACTTTTCCCTGGTTGGCATAGACGGGTCTCCTCTTCCTCTCCCACTTTGGGTTCTCCAACATTCTTTTCTTCCTTAGGGTCGCTTTTGTCGGTACTATCCACTAAGTCTCCTTAAAGTATCATGACACGCCGATTCGGACATTCAGCAGCTATGTGTTTAAAGCCTAAGCATTTAAAACACTTCACCTCACTAGTCTTCCGTTCATATGGCTAACCTTGCTTATAGGTTCTTGGGTTAACTCAACTGTCTTGTTCGGGTATGTTAGTTTGCTCGGTGTTCATCAGGTCGGTCATTCCTTTCCTTAGCTCGGTATGGCCTCCTTGGCTCAGATTGAACTAGTTGGCACAGTACGGGAGCTTAGGAGAATGTTTGCTCAGGTCAGCTCGAAACATTCCTCCTCTACTTTTTAACCCTCTATGCGATTTTGATCGCCTCTCCTAAAGTATAAAACCTCTATACTTCAACGATATTGTAAATCTCATACTTGAGTCTAAAACTAAGTCTTGATATTGTACAGGCTTCTGGTTCTTCCATGTTAGCTTGGATCATCAACATTTGGAACTCTCTAACATAGTCATCAACAGACCGATTTCCTTAGTGAAGCTCTTGCAATTTTGCAAACGTATGTTGTAGTTACGTCTCGGGCACAAATCTACCCCTCAATAACCTCTTCATCTCATCCTAAGTTTTGACACCTCATCTTCCATCCCTTGCTTATGCTACATTCATATTTTCAATCACATTGTTGCATCCCCAATAAACTCTAATGTAGTAAGTCGGACCTTGATAGTATCTAAGTATCCGTAACAGTCAAACACCTTCTCAACCTTCTCAACCTTCTCTTCTTGTTCTAAGTATTCATTGGCATCTCCACTTCTATTGAAGGGTAGGATTTGAACCTTGACATTACCTAGCTCTTGAGAATCTCGATGTCCTTGTCCTAATAATGGGTAATAGTCAACTTCCTCTCATTCCCCCCCAAATTCTTTAACGTCTACTTCCTCATCTTCTTCTCCAATGTCCTCTCACTCCAATCTTCGTCTAGCAACTTAGCCCATTACTCCTTCAGCTTACTATGGTCGAACTGGGTGATTGGTTTGGTTGCCTTGGCCGTGGTATCTCTCAAGGGCATTCTCTTATGGGTTAAGCGACCGTACACCTTGGGGTTGTTGCCTATTTACTTACATTGCTGTGACTAGACTCTCAACAAGGTTGGTGAGCCTATCAAGCCTATCATCAACAGACCATGGGTGTTACTACCATTATGATCATGACCAGATTGAACACTATTGCCCTAGTTATTGATAACTCCCTGAACACTCGAATTTGACATAATGTAATACTTTTTCGAATAAATTAACAAACTATTAACAACCTTAATATCTAATAGTCACTAAATAGAGTAGAAATGAACTTGCACTGTTTTCGTTATGAAAAATAGAGTAAAATAGAGTAACAATGAAACTACACTTGCTATCATAGCAATACACTATAGTAGCTATGGAAGGAACACAACAACCACTAATGGTAAAGCGAACAAAAACTTCACTATAACTTCATACACTCCTTAGGGAAACCATGCTTTGATACTAGGGAAGCTAATGCATCTTCGGGGTTGTACACATAGAGAAGCACCACAGCGAATGAATTGAAAAGGAAACAAAAAAAAAAATTAGCAAAACCTAGGCAGCTATCGAATGGATATGCCTCACCACTCGATCCTACTTAGCCTACAATTTACCGGATATAACATATCGGTTTGAACTAAAGGGTCACTCGCCACTACTCCTTGATAAAGGGAATAGATAAGAGTTAAGAGATAATGAGAACATTAAGGCTAGTCAAATGAGTAATTTTTGTATTGAAAAGGATATGAATGTGCATACAAGGAAAGTAGGGGTTTATATACTTGCCCACTAGGGTTATTCTACATGTATAAAAAACCAAAATGGTATTTTACAATTAGGTTACATGAATCATACTAAAAAGGGGTAAAAAGGACAAAGAATATTTAGTATAGAAAAGAAAGACTCATTCTAGAACGTTGTGTGAGGAGACACATGTCACTTAATGGCTAGATGTCAGGAACATGATATAAATAGGTAGAAAAACGGAAAGTGTTGGTAGTCAGGGGCCGACTTGCTCTGGATCAGGTCGAAGTCTAATCAATCTAGTTAAGAAGTCGGCTAAAATGGAGTTAGGCGCCAGTGGTCGATTGGAGAGCTTAACTCAGCCAGTCTTTCCTAGGTTACCTTCTAGATCAGGATTTTACAGCTGGGTAGGAGCATGTTGGATACACGTATGGATCTGACAAAAAGGTCGGTTGGAGGTCAGATTGGGATAAGAGTCCACGTCTCAATTATGACTTAGAGCTAGTATTTTCCGTGTGAGCCCTTGAAGTGCTCTAGCTTAGCTTCTTATGATCGGTTCAAGGGGTTAAATCATATCATATTCAGCTTAAAGTTTTGCAAAGACTCTTTGGAGATGTTGCTAGTAAGTCTCCAGGTTAGGATTATACACCAAGATGTCGTTAAAATAAACTATGAAAAACTTTCCTAATAAGTCTTAAAGCACATGATTCATCAAGTACATAAATGTGCTTGGCACATTGAACAGTCCAAACAACATTACAAGCCATTCATATAACCTATGGCGCATTATTCTACTCGTCACCTTCGTGCATTCGAATCTGATGATATCCAAATTTGAGGTCAATCTTAGAGAACGCCCTTGCTCTACTTAATTCATCTAGCATGTCATCAAGCTTGAGTATGAGATTCTTGTACTTTGGCACTAATAAGGCTGGCTTGACATAAGGGTTAAGGGACTTGCACAAATGCCCCTTCTTTAATAGCTCATTTACTTACTTTTAAAGTTTGGTGGCCTGTTCAAGGTTCAACCTATAGGCAATCTTGTTCGGTAATACAGCTCTTAACTGCAAGTCAATTGCATGTTTGATGCCTCAGATGGGAGGCAGTCCTTTAGGTAGCTCTTCTAGGAACAGATCGGCAAACTCTTCCAGTAATGTTTTCACCTTAATGGGCTGCTCCCTCTCCTTAGACCTCATCTCTAATATCCTTCGGACTAGTAGATAGGTCGGTCCTTTGAGTTCCATTTCTCTTTTTAGCTCGACTTAAGTCATTACCAAAGCTTCTTTTTTTAGGGTTCGACTAAATTAGGACTACATAACCTTTACTTGCATGGCAGTCATAAGACTCAATTTCATCCTTCTGCCTTTATGCTCCATAGAACATGTATTCCTCCTTTTATCATATACTACAGCTCGATCGAACATCCATGGTCATCCAATTAGAATGTAAGATGCACTCATGGGTAACACATCACAGAGTACTTCATCTTGGTAATTGCCAATGCAGATCAGTATAGACACTTGTTTGTTCACCTGTAGGGCTCCTTTATCATTGAGCCAATAAAGCTTATAAGGCCTTGGGTGTGGCTTAGTCGGCAATTTTAATTTGTTGGACCATAAATGCAGAGGTTGCATTGGCGCAACTCCCACTGTTAACGATTAGCGAACATAGAGAATCATTCACCTTACATCGATATGGAAGAGATTTTCCCTTTATTCGTCTTCGGGCATAGGACTAACACTTATTGTCCTTCTCAACATGAGAGTGGTTGGCATAAAGTTGCCTTCTTCATTGTAGATAACTTCTTCCTCCAACAACTCAGCCTATCTATCCTCTTTTAGCTCCTCTACTTCCTCATTAGTATTGTCTACTTTGACAGTCAGCACCTCGGTTGATATCACCATAGTTCTTCTATTTAGGCACTAAGTGGGATGTAACCAAATCCTTGGCATTTGAAACACTTTATCTCACTCATCTTCCTCCCTAAACTTTGGCCTTTCTCAAACTTCCTTGGGACTTCCTTCCCCTCTGCTCAAGTAGTCTAAGCAGGTCAAATCTTAGCAACCTTACTTAGTTGGTTTCTAAGATATCTCCAATCTCATATTTTAATCCATCGATGAATCGAGATACAGTTCGATCTTCTAGTTCGTCAACTTTGCATTAGATCATTAGCATCTAGAATTCCTTGACATAAGCTTCAACAGTCGATCCTCTTTGCTTCAGTTCCTACAACCTTTTGAAAGCATCCTATAAATAGTAGCTCAGCACAAACCTTCTCCTCATGACCCTCTTCATCTCATCCTAACTCTTAATTTCTCATTCTCCTTCCCTTTGTTGAGTGGCTTACAACTTTTTCCATTACAGGGCAGTGTAACCAATGAACTTTAGCATGACAAGTCTAACTTTTGCATTATTGAGCACTTCATGGCATTTAAATTGCTTTTCAATTTTTTTCTACCTAATCTAGGTAATCTTCAGCATCTCCACTCCCAAAAATGCTTAGAGTACGCATCTTCAACCCTAGGGGGTCATACATTCCTTTCTTTAGGCTCATAGTATACCTTCACTTCATTGTCTCCTTCTTATTCTTCAATTTCTTTGAGTGCTAACATACGCCTAGTAGCTTTACCCATTCCATCTAGGGTGGTCGAACATTAGCTTGGCCAAACTAACCATTGCCTCACTCTTGCTGCTCACGTCCTTTTGTTGGGCTATTTCTAGCTCATTGTCTATCTTCTTAAATATCAGTTACTAAATTAGCTACTAAGTTGGTAAGCTTATTTAAGCAGTCACCCACTAACTGAGGTGTACAGCTTCCTTCTTGTCCTTATTCATGTCAAGCACCACTTTCTTGGTTTCTCAAATTTCCCTGAACAATTAAATCTAACATTGTTGGTTTAACTCACAAAATTGATGTTTAAAAAAACCACTTAGAGTCCTTTTCACGAATACAACAATAGAACACTAATTAATGCTCCCATAGTTATGTACAGTGAATAAGCTGTTAACCACTATGTTTTTGCATATAAAAAGTAAGGGAAAACAGAGCACCAAATGTCTTCAATACTATTCACCTTTGAACTATGAGTGTTAATAGAAGCCTCGAACATACAAAACCAATAGCAAATTACTCAAAGAAAAAGGTAGCAAAAATTAGCCTTTAAACATAGTCTAGGCTCTGATATCAGGATGATACGAGTCCTTGGATGAACACATAAGCCCAATATCACACCTAACCAAGGGGTGGGTTCGGACCCCAAAATGGTCTGAAGGATATATGATAGTCGAAGGTTGAGTAGGGGTTCCCATGCACCGACGATGGATATGATGCACCAACTCCTTACATGAGCTCGAGTCTGTCACGAACTGAAGACGGCCTAATCGTGGCAAACGTCGTATACTGTACGAAGAACCCTTGATTGGTTACCCTTCCAATCAAGAACTCTTCACACAATATACAAGGCTCTACAACCACTAGTTTTCCAAGAGCACACAAATTCACATGATATCATCACACAAACATATTTATATAAAGTTTGAACTACAAAGCTTACAATACACAGTAATTTAGTATATCTAAGTCTATATTACTGGTAAAACATAAGTACATAAATAAGAGTCTACATAAATTGTTCTCTCTCAATACACAAGACAGCTCGCTCTTGCCTAAGTTCCTAAGCTAACCTGTGGCATCTCTCGGCCAGCCTCTACGAATAAGCTATCTTGTAGCAAAAGTCTAAAGGGGTGTAAGCCTAAGCTTAGTGAGCAAAACCCTCAGCCATACCACAAGCAAGTTATAAGTACATTATATTCACGCATATGAATGAATGATCAAACAGAATGCCAAACAATACGTATAATTAACTAGTTCATATACGTAACTCAGATTTAACGCCCTCCGAAGTTAGGGTTAGAGTATACACGGCACCAATCAGATCCGAGTATTATACAAGAACTTACTTTACTACGGAACTCCACGTTCCATACTTAAATCAAATAATTCTTTTATTTTCATAAAAAAAAAAACAATTTCTAGCATAATCGTAAGTGGGCTCCCGTAGTCCATACTCACCCCTAAATGAAGGCCTCTAGACTGTACTCTTAGTTAGGCCGTTGGCATCTCCAACGCCTAGTGTTCCCACAGGCCAGGGTAAGGTCATTTTGTACGAGTGCAATGTACAGAACCAATAAATTAATAATAACAACCCCTTGAATGGCCTCTTTTTACCTCCGTATGGTGTGACGGATGGAATTGTGTCTATGTAATGCATGTTAATGCATGTACCAATTTCATTTTATAAACCGAGTATAATTAAGTTCAAATTATGCTGTGACCATTCAATAATACACACAATCATTTTCTATACTACCATGCAACAAACATAGCATTATCTGTACTTAGGGTAAGTTCAGAACTCAGTATATAACAACATACACAAGCATTTCCCCAAACCCCACACAATAGTCAATTAACAATAATATTTAAGTCCATTATCTACAATCACATACAAGCATGGAATCATAGGTGATATCTGGCGAGTACAACTATCAGTTTTAATATAGCGGATGTGAGTCCGAGTCGATCCCTCAGAGATTTCGAGTACTAATATTAACCTTAGCTCTATTATCTAACCGGAAAATCATGTTGAGTTGAATGAATTAAAAATACTAAAATTAACAAACTAACCTAATTATGGGACTTGATTAAGCAATTTAGAAAGCAATAAAACTAAAAACGACTTCAAGTATGCAATAATGTATTTAGGAATTATTTCTCCTAGTGTTTAACATGTGACCGCTTAAAATATATTCAATTCAATTTCTATTATTCTTGACCGGAGGGATTCACAATTAAAGTCAATACCTTTCTCAAGCATATTAACCCTAATCCTAAATTATTTACCGAAATCTCTTCACTTAGTAATATAAATTAGAATCGCATTAATGTATAATGAATTCCCACACAAATAATTAACTTTCCGAAAGAAACATGTATCTTATCTCTAAGTTTACATATAATTCTCTCCAATTATGCTTAGATCTAATTACACATGCAATTTCTCAATCATCATGCATAATATCATAAATTGATACTTTAGAAATATCAATTACCAATTAAACAACATAATTGAATCAAGAAAAGATAGAAACTTTATTAAAAATTATAAATCAACCCAAGAGTCACGTGAAACCCTAGGTTCCATAATCCTAAATACATGAATTTAAGCTATCATAATGAATCTAAAAACGAGTTCCATCAAAAACATAAAATAAAACATGAAAAACCCTTTTGATTGATGAAAAATCTCTCCAATCTTGAAGTTGGTATTGCTTTCTCCTTTTTCTTCTCCTTCTCCTCAAGTCTCTTCTCTTCTCTAATGTCTCTCCCTATCTTGAAACCCTCATATGTCCTTTTATATATGTATTATAAGGATTCTGTTTTCGTTACCAGACACGGCCTTGGACATGGCCGTGTCCCTAGGTCGTGTAACTTTCTGACCCTGGTAAATTTTCTTGCATGGACACAGCCTGAGGACATGGTCATGTCCTAGATTGTGTAACTTCAAAACTTCATAACTCCTTTATTTGAACTCCAAATTAAGTGAAACTTGATTCCTTTTCTTCATTTTCAATCCTAGAACACGTTCAAACCTTGAAATCAAAATTTTACTCGATTAAGTATCAATTTCTTTAAAGAAAACCAAAAATGTAAGGGAAATACTATAAAATTATCATGTAAAATATATTTAAAATCAGAGTTATCAATAGGGTAAATAATCACTAGGCCATGGCAACTCGCCCTAATCGTAGTAATCGATCAGGAGATCCTCGCTCACCTCGGGATCACTTGATCATTATGATATGATAACACTAGTAAGTAATTGAATTAACTAGTAATTCTAAATATTTATTTGCCTAATTCTACTTAAATTACTATTAAGTTCTATCTGGTTAGACTTTATTATTAATCGTATGTAACTTTTTTGTTCTATTTCTAATATTTATGAATTTATAGTCGTTTTTCATCGTTTTCAGACGTACGTTCACACGATGATGTCCGTTTTGGATGTTAAGACCCGTATTTTACTATATGGATTAAATTTATAGAAATTTTAACTATGGAAACTTAATTAATCTTGTTACTTATATTTATACCCTTTGTTTATACTTAATGATTTAGTTAACCCCTAAATTCTTATCCTTAGAGAATTTTACCTTGCTATTGTTAATTCATATACTTAATTAAGTATAATCCAATTTAGAAAGTGTATTAGGGTTTACTAATTTATGTATCTAATTATTATACATTCTTCTTATTTCTTATTTTATAAACCTATGCTTATGTTATCGCTTATATCATCATTCAGTTATGTCATGGCTTATGTCATCACTTGCTTTTGTCATAGCTTATGTCATCATGTGATTACATCATTACTTGCATCATCCTTTGCTTACCTAAGCCCTATCTCATGATTATGTGTTTTATGTACGCTTATACATAATATACATATACTTATACCTTTCCTCTACTTATATGTATACTAGCATACTTATACATATACTTATACTTATAACGTATTTATACTTGTACATATACTCATATACCTATACGGTCATGTATGTATTTTTGTATAAATTTCGTATGCCTAATTTTCCTCTTAAGAAAATCTTCCTAATTTCATTCTTTTGTGTTTTTAAGTGTGTATTTAGTATAGTATAGGTATGTATAGTTAGGTTTTGTCCTAATTTAGGTTATGTACATGGTAAATACCCATGTACAAAGATTCCCATACTTGTATTCATTTGGTATTTCCTTATGTACACTTACTTAAGAGCATATACACATGTATTCCTTTCCTCTTCTTCATGATTCCTAACTTCCTACACTTAAAGATGAGAACTTTATATTCTCTTCTTCAAGATCACACATAACACATGTCTACTTATTTAATCTACCTAATTACGTAACTAATGAATAATATAAAACAACATAAAGTAACTTGATCACATACCATAGTTTGTACTGGAATTATGGAGACAAAAAGGAAAGTGTTGAAAGTGAAATGGAAGAAGAGGGTGCATGGCAATGGAGAGGGCTGTTGTTTTGTTTCTTTTTGTTTTGTTTTGATTATGGAAGAAAGGAAATGGTGGGGTCTAGAAGGGGAAATGAATGGACAGCAATTAAGAGAAGGAAGAAAAGAAAAACCAAAAGAAAAGAAATCATTAGATGCTAAAATATTTTTCCTTATGCATTAGTGTCTTTTGTTGACTTTTCAAATTATTGACTTTAGTCAACATGTGTTGACTTGGTCAACTTTCCTTAAGCTTATGCTATTTTGTACACATAATGTAGTAAATAAGGGAAATTGAGGGAAAAATTAAGGAAATAAGATATTTGATGGATTGATTAGTAAAAATAGATGATGAGGTCTTACTTTAGGTATTTATAGCCTATATATATCATTTGGTAAACTACTTTGTGTAACTAGTATGAAAAGTACTAATTAGGATATTAAGGTTCACTACATTTAGCCTAATCTTCAACTATACCCCTAACTCTATGTAATACTATCTCAATCATATACTTAAGAGATAAATGTAATCTATGATTCATTATCTTAGTTTCTAAAGGACTACTTGAGGATTCTAGATATATATGCATGATTGAAAGTCATCTTTAACCTTTTACTAATGATTTGGCATAATACAAGGATTATATTATCAATTTAGGGTTTTAGGGTATGTCATGATGAATTAGTGCACATATGTCTTTAAGGTAATAATTTTAGGGTTTCTATCACTTTTGAATGAAATCTTTAGTATTTAGATACATTTAGGGTAGAAAAGTTTTTTACGCGATTGATTAATTCTTACAGGGTTTTCACTTTCATTAGCCTTGTTAACTCCTAAATTGTCTAATATAGTTGAGTCCATTTCAAAAGCTAGATCGAAAATTTTAGGATTTTGCAGAGTCACACTTAATATGATGCATAAGAATGGCCAAAGGTCACTTATCACTAGTCCATGCTCAATGGGCTAGATAAGAGTAGCTCAAGAGTAAGTAGAAGAACACTTAGCTTGAGAGAGTGAAAAGTTTGGTGTATTCTCTATATGTTATCCTACGGCTATTATAATTTGTAAGTATTTATAGTACCTAATTAGGGTAAGTCCTAGGTTATGGGAAATTATAGAAAAGGATCCCTATTAGCTAACAAAATAGGGGAATAGTTTATAGGGGAATCAATGTAATTGTGCAAAAGAATGTCCTTTGTCGGAAAGGATAGTACGGATGTCAAAAAAAGGACAACGTGCGCGTGGTTTGCTAATTCTATGGTCCCCATGATCGTGTTATCCAAGCAAGGATGAATTCTGATCAAGTAAGGTCGACATCAATAGTTTAGTAGCTCAAATAGTTAGGATTGGATAGGGGTTGGTTCAGGGGTGACTCATTTTCAAGTTGGCCTTAAGTGATTGACTTCTAACAACTATAACCTTAGCTTCAACACTAGTGAAGGATGATCCCAATTCAAGGCTGGGACTGGTGTATAGTAGAGGGGTCCGCTAGTCTCCTTGGTAGCATCCTAGATAATGTAGAGAGTAAAGTAACTCAACAAGTTAGACTAAGGAATGCATTTCTCTTCGGTGCTTAATTCACCTCGGATAGATCAGCTAGCCAACTGGGTAAGCCTATGAGATCGGGAGCGCGTGATTGGTCTGTGATCCCTATTAGTCGATATTTGGTCTAGCACTCTAAGTGTTACCCTTAATGGGTTGCCATGAATGTTAGGTTAGAGCTAAAAGTCAGGTTAAGATTAGTCCAATTTATAGGTGACCAACCAAGTTCAAGACAAGCCAATCAATGCAATGTTAATTAAGAAACACCACAAAGAGGTAATCTCCCATCTCAAAAAAGAGTATCTCAAATACATACATAGCATGTGCATAAAGAATCTAAATGCAACTACAAACAAGTGCTCTTATTCCTCTAAGTATCCTGAAATGATACTCTAACATGCCATGAAGAACTAATCCCAATTTACTTAATGTTGATGATCATCAACCTTATGTCTTGTGCTCATTTTCTTCATAATTCCCTAATAGTCAACAAAATTATTTTAGTTTTCATTAAATACAAAGTATATGGAGTCATTTTAATAATTTCAGTATGGTCATGATTTGGTTTAAGTAAGTTTATTATGTCATTTATTAAGTTCTAACCTAATGTTGAAGCCTCTAAACAAGGTTTTGGAAGTATAGTTATTACACAGTTTCAAGAACCCTTTGACAAAGTATTTAACATTAGTCCTACTAAATAGTAAACTTTTAACCAAATCCCTTAAGCTATTGTAGCTAGGTTTCCTATATCAACTAACCCTCTAAACAAGTCTTTGAACTTAAGAGTAAGTTTTTATTTTCTTCCAAATCAACCCTTTGATAAACCCTCGAATGAACCCTCTGGTGAACTGTCTGATTAGGTTTAAGTTTATATATTTACACCAAGTTATTCACTCCAGCACCTTATGTTCCTCCCATAACTCATGAATACACATCAATTCAACTTTCTACCAACCTTATTAACATCTTAGCCCTTTAGCTCCTCAACTCCTATACTTTATTTAGGTAAAATGAGTCCAAAACTACCAATTTTTAACATATCCTTACCCTTATTCAAATCTACTCAAGTTCATATAATTAAACATAGTAAGATACAACCGATAATTACTCTAGCGTAGGTGCAAATCATTTCCTTAAAAAATAATTAAATTAAAATTTTGAAAAATAGCATTTTCTCTTTATTAAAAGGCTTAAAAATAAAAATTATCAAAAATAATTTTGGACAAAATCTCTTCATAGCATTGCTTTATATAATATGGTGATATCCTAGAAAATTTTTCAATTCAAAACTATACTAATAAGGTTATTTAAAACAACATTGAAATTGATGTGGTTGAGGCAATTTCTTAATAACAGTATATATCTACTTAAAATTTTCATAAACCATCATTTTTTTTAATTGTTCATATAAAATCATCCCAATATAATTTTTTTTCATATTTTTCAAGCTCAATTTAATATTTTTGGAAAATATAAGCAAATTTGGTTGATTGGCACTCACCAAAACCTAGTCATATGACCACCATTGGCTACCACCATGGTATTGGCCCTACTAGGTACCACAACCACTGTTGGTTGGTGGTGGTAGTTCACACTTAGGAGCTTTCTAAATCCCTAAATTGCCAATCTATTTGATTTTCACTATTTTCCTTTCATTTTTCTTGGAATTTTTGCTTCAATCTTCTTCTTCTTTCTCAATCTTTCTTAGAACCCTAAGACACTAAAGGAATCCTATAGAGAGCATTAGTAATGATTTTAAAGTTGTATAGAGTGAAAATGGTTATTTTCTCTATTGCGAACCGTGACTAAAAATAGACAAGGCTGGTAATTGGATGGATCTAAGCTGTAGAAAGCTCGAAAAAGGATTAATAGGGAAAGTGAGAAAAGGGCAAAATGAAGAATGAAGCAATAAGCAAAACCTATGAACAACTCTAGAAGATATGATGCACCAATGAAACTTTTGAGGACTCATGGTATAATTCGATATGATGCATGAATTGGTTTGGTGAGGTTACTTGTCACCTAACCTTGCTTAAGGGAAATGATAAGAGTAATGCCAAGAGTAAACCAACAGTATTTACGCAATGAAGAAAAAGTACTCAAAGAGTATATTAAGAATGATCTGTTCTCCATTACAACTATAAGGTATTTATACCCATAAGTTAGGGCAACCTGCCTAAAAAAGAAAAGACAAAAAGGGTATTTCCTAAGAAAGTAATGTATAAAATACAAAACGGTAAAAATGAATATATAAGAAAAACAATCATTGGTGCAACGGATTCTGCACATGATATTGTATACATGGTGATACTACATTAGCAAGGTCGTTAGAAGATGTGGACAAAAATGTACGAACAAATGGCATGTTCGAGCAAGGATGGCTAAGTTAGTCCGGACTCTCTCTCTTAACTACTCGGTAAGGAAGATGTCGAGTAATTGGTTGGCTCAACGCTAAAAAGTAATTATTAACTCTGCATACTATAGAAAAATGGGTGATCATACAGCTTGTCATGAAGGATGACTCGGTAAAGAAGTACTCACCCTCTGCAGGGGTTGGTTAGAATAGAAAGATTCGTCATGCCAGCCCCTCTAGTCTTTGGGCTCTATTGCAGGTCAGAAGTCTGGTAACTTAATTCCCATCATTCTCTCTCTAAAAGCATTTTATATCCGCTCGAACACACTTGTTTAACTGCAAGTGTTATCTCTTTTAATCAACAATTGTCTTGTACTAAGCTACACCTAATTCCTTTGATTCCCCTGGTCTTTTTTTTATATATAATTTTTAATGTTTTTCTTATTAATTTTTAGCTTTTTTTATATATTTTTGAGTATTTTGAGTAATTTCTGGTATATATTTGTATGTAATAATTATAACCAAAGTTCATCAACTATTTGAATGTCAATCTTATTTAATACAACATCTAAATACTCCAATATTGTCATCTATCATTGATCAAGTAAGATTGTCAACTAACCTAGTCTATAAAATAACCATAGGTACCACTTTTGCATTGTCACCTTTGGTTCCCTAATCAATTTCACTTAAAGGTCATTACCCCATTGCACTTTCACATACTTCAAGTCTTGATTCCTTAGTTTTTAGATTCACTTATCTAATATCTAAATAGGTTATTCCTTGACTGTATAATCCCATTAAAGTTCTACTAGCTTTAACTCCACTACATTTGGATTTTTCATGAACTCCTGTAGCATCAATACGTAAAACACGTCATGGTATCTTGATAGGCTCAAAGGCAAATCAAGTTGATACGCTACATTTCCAACTCTTTCCAATACCTCGAAGGGTCTAATAAATCATGTAACTTTATAGTCATACCAAACAACTTGAATCTCTTGAATGGACTTATTTTAACATATATACAATCTCCCACTAGGAACTCCAAGCGTTTCTACTTCAAGCACCCCAACTCTTATAATGGTCCTAAGCTGCTTTCATTCTCTATTGAATCATTTTCACTTTGTCATTCATTTGTTGGATTAAGTCAAGTCCTATTATTGTGTGCTCTTCACTCTACTAGTATAGTGGTTGCAAACATCGCATTTTTGTGCCCTACACTACCTACCCCCCCACCCTTAATTTTAGAAGCTTCTTTTAGAACAAAGGAAATTGGTTCTAATTCTTAAAAAACAAAAAAAGAAAAAGAAGAAAATTAAAAAGAAGAAGAAGTTTTAGGATAAATAAGAGTTTATGGTCATTTTTAGGGGTATAGTAGGTTAGGATATAAGTACATTATGCATATGCAATTTAATTGATTTCCAATCTATATTTTGAAAATATTGGATTTTTTTAATAAATCCAAATATTTTGATCAAAGGTTCGAGTTAATTATAATTTTGTCATGAAAATATAGTCAATTTAAGCTAATTGTGGCTTTAAATGGGGCTTCAATTAGATTTAAACTAATTAATTTATGAAGGAATTAACTGGATAAAATATGAACAAAGACTCAAAAATCTATCAAACTGTGCTCATTTTGAAAATATTTTTTCAATTTATGCATAATAAGCTTTTGGGTCTTAATATTGGTGCTTTTAATTCATTAAGAGTCGATTATTGGGGGGTTTTAGTCGGGCATGAATAGGATTTGTGGGATTAAAAGCAATCTAAGCTTAATTATTGTTATAAAATTTTATGCGCACATGCATTGAGGAACAAGCTAGCTAAGTTAGTTGAGATATATGTTAACAACATTAAGGTCTAGGATTCAAGCCATGCTTCAAGTGCTATGTGCCTTTTGCATTTTCTTAGGTAGTATGGACACATGTCAACCAATTATTAGCTGACCATATTCACATTCTTCCATTTTGTCTTGTTTTCCCTAGATTTCCCGCTTTTTCCTTCTCAGACAACTCGATTCATGATAATTTTTTTTGTGATTTCACCATTGGTGAAATCGTGAAGTACACTCGAAATACTTTGTATCCATACCAACAAGTAGTTTAGAATCGAGCATTTAAGTAGTCAAAATAGGTTTGAAAACTCAAAGAAAGAAAAGAAGTTGTAAATATTACTTTAATGAGGATTTGCTTAATTTGAATCTTTAATGAAAATTGAATCCATTAATTATCGTTTTAAGATAAAACTAACATTCAAGGATGACATTTGATTGCTCATTCAAGCTAATATCTAGCAAAATTGAATTAAAATCGAATTAAATAATAAAAAATACATTAACTCTTGATTTCAAAATTAATGGTGGATTTCGACTTTCCTAAGCTTTCTTGAACAACATTTAGTATAAATAGGGGTTTGGGAATCTTTAGGGAGAATCAATTCACTCAAAACCATATTTACAGAAACCTATTCAACATACTCTCTCTCTAGGTGTCAACCCTCTATCTCTTTAGATTTCCTTCCACAACTTTGCTTGTTAAAGGAAACTAATAACACAACTAAAACCACCAGGTCCTAAGCTCTCCACAGCTACCTCTTTCATTGTCCGCCATGCCTCCAATTGCTTTCTCCATCTCACCCCTATTTAAAACCCTAGCTATAATGTTACTCATCTTTGAAAACACCACCACTGCTCCTCCTTAGCCTTGACCAACCACACTATGATACTCTCCAACCTCAAAAACCCCAAGCCATAATCTCATTCCACCTTAGAATCCATCAGCCATGACCACGGTACATCCATTGCTAACTACCAAAGTCAAACACCACCCAAACAGCCGTATTACAGTGTAACATTTCACCAACCCCATTTGCCAATCAAACACACAAATCCGATGTCACTCATTCGTTTTGCTGCTTGGAAAACTCAGAAACATTCCCCCCAACTACTGTTCTTTCTCCCCATAGCATGACCCAAATCCCCTACTTTAACCTGATTCGGATTCGACTTGAACCTAGCTATCCAACCTATGAGTAAGCTTGGTCTAGTCCTCCCTTTTCCCTTTGCATTGTATTTTATTATTTTATTATTATTATTATTATTATTTTGTTTTGTTTTCTTTCCCTTAATGTTTTATATCATTGTAAAAAAAAAAAGTAAAAAAATCCCAAAGAAAAAGAAAAAGAAGGAAAAGCTTTGTTATTTTATTTGTTGAAAGCATGTTTCAGTTAAAAATAAAGAAATAAATATAAAAACTAATAAAAAAGAGAAAGATGTTTTATTACCTAGAAAAATTATTTTCTAAAAAAAAAAAATTAATCAATCCTTTTCAAAATTAGGACTTCTCTTAGAACTTTCCAAAAATAAAAACACCAATATAGGATCATTTTCTTTTAGGCATTTTTCTTAAAATAAAATCAAATGATTATAAACATAAACCTGGCTGTTTTCCTAAATTAAAATCAACCAACATACTTAAATTTTCTAAATAAACTACGAGAAGTCTGACCTCTACTAGAGAATACATAGATACCTACAAGGTAACTTAAAATAAATTTTTTTTTTCCCTTTCATAAATAGATAAATTTAATTCTTTAACTCATTCACTTTTGTAAATAAAAAATTAATTTTCTTTCTTTCTTGCTTGTTAAAGCTGTTCTTTTAAGTTGAAAGGGTATTTTAGAAAATAAGATTAAATTTGAAAGGTCAAAAGTGGTACTCACTTAGGGTTTAATAAGGTAAACCCCGAATCTAATATCTTTAGTTCAAAAGCCTTCTTTTCAAAAAATAATTTTTTTCCATAGGTCAATAACTAAACTATAATTGATCCAATCCACCCAATTGGTTATAACTTAACTTTTTTTTCCTTTCCTTACTTTAGTCGGTTGGCAACTCCAAAAATATTTTTCAAATTAAAAAGGAAACCAAATTTTTTCTTAATCCCTAGTCGATGATCTATATTGAATGGATATAAGATCCAACATAAGTCAAGTTAAGAAAAATTTTGAAAAACCGGAAATTTTCAAGCTCGACATTGGTGATCGGCACTTCCTTCCATATAAAGCTTCGAATGGTGCCATTTGTATAGCCACTAGATAACTATTGTTATAAGCAAACTCCAATAACAGTAAATATCAATCCCAATCCTCCAAAGTCTAATATATAGCCTCTGAGCATATTCTCTAATATCTGAATCATTCTCTCTAACTAACCATCTATTTATAGGTGATAGGTTGTACTAAATTGTAGTTTTATACTTAATGACCAGTGTAAACTCTCCTAAAACATCAATACTATCATGACCCAAATAGTATCTTCACATGGTAATTCGCCATACACCATACAAAGGTCAATGATCAACTTCATTGTTGATCATTAGCCTTTCATATGACGCACAAGGCTTCCTCCACTCTTAGTTACTATCAATCATATAGATAAATAATATCATTACAAAGTAATTATCTTTACCAAATAATTAGATATATCATCAAATTAAAGGTATGGAACATAACATTGCCAAAACAAGAGTAACAAAATACATAATCTAAACAACTATTGATAGTCCAACTGCTCAAAAATAAGAAAGCTGTAAAAGTCATATCTAACACTAACAATTCCCTCTTTCGCTCTACATATCTCACAAGCCCGTCCTAGCATGAGATTAACCTTAAGCATTCCATAGCCTGGCTTGGCAAAGAGGTATTCATACTTCAAAAGAAATCTAAGGGGTGTAAGCTTATGCTTAATGAGCTAATCTCTTCGATATGCTTCACAAATAATATGTATTATTAACAACCATATGAATGCATGCGACAAACAGTATGCCAAACAATACGTGCAATGGCCTAAGAATTGTATACAACTCAGAATTTCATTTCTTATAGTAGGGGTTAAAGATTATTAACCGACACAAACCAAGAACAAGGTTCTAGTACCTAGGTTTTCAAACAATTTGCATCTATGTACTAAAATCTTCTTATTAACATACTTAGTATATATGCATAAATATACTTTGCTTTAATGATAAATAAGATCATTTTTTTCAAAATTTCCAAGTTTAGCAGTATAGTGGTCCCCACAATCCACATCATATACCCTAAGCAGAAGTCACAAGACTCGGTCTTTAGCTAAACGGTTAGCATCCCTGATACCTAGTAAGCTCATAGGCTAAGATAGGAACTCAATAACATGGCATACCAATGCCTAAACTAATCCCTTCAAGAGCCCCTGCCCCTATAAGTCCCTTTCCACCTTCCACGTAAGGTGACAGTCAATATAATTATGATGCAAGAAGTGCTATGCATGACTCATTTTAATTTCATAGTTATATAATTACTTTAGTTATTCAGTGGTCAAATAATCTCATACCATAACAACAATACATAATACGACCACACAAGCGGTTCCAATTATTTATTATTATTATTTCATACAAACAATCATACTACCATATACATGCATTTCCCAAACCCACATGCATCCAAGTTATAATATCAATTTGGTGCTACCACACTATAAGCAAAATCAAGCATGAAGTTATCAGGAGTTACTTTCTCTACCATAGTTGCTCAATTGTAGTAGTTTGAGGGTAGATCGCCTCCAAATGTAAAGTCCTCTAAACATCATAAATATGGTGTTATGAGAATTTGATATATA
Source organism: Lumnitzera littorea (assembly GCA_024138015.1). Classification (NCBI taxonomy): domain Eukaryota; kingdom Viridiplantae; phylum Streptophyta; class Magnoliopsida; order Myrtales; family Combretaceae; genus Lumnitzera; species Lumnitzera littorea. The sequence continues at coordinate 45,808,118 of JAMXBB010000010.1, read as the reverse complement.
TTAAAATGTCAACTTAAAGTTCTATCAAGTTATATTCTTAACTTAGTCTTAAATTTTTCACTAGTTGTACTAAATCTTTGATTATGTGTAACTTTCTCATTTTAAGTTCGATTTTTATGATCTTATAGTCAATTTTCATCATTTTCTAGAGTACTTTCATGTGGTAGAGTTATATTTAAGAGATGGGACCTAAAATTTTTCCTACTAGTTAGAACAGTAGCACCCCTAAGGTTTTAGTCTTCTTTTGGGCTATGATTGCTGTTAATGGATTTTGGTAATTAGAATTATCCTATAAAGAAAGGAAAAGCTTTTAGTATAGAGGCTAGTCTAATGTGGCCACTTCTATGCCTAAGTTAGTGAATGAGGGTAAGGAAAGTTAAGTGAGTGGTAAGGAGTTATTAGATGTCTCTTACAGTGTTTCTTTCTAGTATTTATAGGCGAATGTTGTATCTAAGGTAGCAGTTATTGGAATGATTAATGAGATACGTAGAGGTCTCTTAATTAGATACATTCTGGAAATGTAGGGGAGAGTGGGCAGTTATGTAATATAATCATGTCAGGTGATAACTATTTGTGCCACTTTACTTAATTTAAATTAGATGTTGGTCTATGTTACTTGGCATCAGTTGAGAATCGAGTTACTCATCATATTGATGTTACTCGGCACAATCGAGAATAGAGTCTCTTGCTATGTAAGCAACTAAGTGATGGAAATTTAACTATCAATATTTTCCCCCTAACTCCTATAGTTGAGTATTCAGCTAAGGGAGTAAACATCTTGTTGTTCTATGGGGTTAAGTAGGGAATAATTTCTTAAATGCCAAGTAATCAAAAAAGTTTTTTGATTTCCAAGAGACAGATCGTATCCTATGTGAAAGGTTGTAACTTTCAATTTTCCTACCTATCATAAGCTCAAGCAGTAGCATGGATGACAACTGTCACATTAGCCATAATTATACTGCAGGCCATAATAACAATTAGAGCCTTGGTAGCCGTTAGATCTCTATCTCAAAACATGCATCAGTAATCCACACCATCTTCTATTCAGCATGTCATTTCCAACAAAGTATTTAAGAGTTTTTCGATAGTAGAATCAAACTTTAAAATCGTGTTCATAAACTTTCTCTTACAAACTCTTCAAACATTGTCAATTTATAACTAATTAGGTATGGTTTGCAATATAATTCGTCGACTTATCCTTTCAGATTCCGAAGCAATGGAGACTGAGGCCACTTCCTCCCCCCCCCCCCCCCCCCAAAAAAAGAGCAAGATGGCATGTTCCTTGGGTAGTTCAGTCAATAGCATAGTGGAGTGGTAGGACAAACTTGCCTGAATCAATTCCCTCATAGTAAATACCTACCCGGTTAATAAGGAGGGAAGATTTGTGGCTAGGTATCTATGCAATAATATAGTCTACTTCCATTATTTGCCAAACGGAGTAGTCAATGCTACCGATATCGTCCTTGTTTCGAAATATAACAAGTATTAGCAAGACCTTCCAAGGGCATAGAATCTTAGGAGGCAGAGACAAGAGGAAAGAGTGTGCTTTCCAAGGGAGCATAAGTTTTACATCTATCTAAAGTATCATGATTTTGGACTGTACTCCCCTTTGTCGGCATTCATTAAGCAATTCTTCAATTATTTTCGACTTACACCAAGTATGTTTTCACCAAATACATGTCGGCTTCTAATGGCTTTCAAAATAATTTGTGAAGAGGTTAAAGTCAAGGCTACACCTCAACTGTTTTGATACTTTTTTATAATTAGGAGACAACCTAACAGCTGGTATTTGACACTGCAAGGCATAGGTAGAAATTCATGGATGGGTTGTGATAAGGATTGAAGAAGAAACATTAGCGGATCTAGAAAAAAACTAGAACGAGTCAAATGGGTGTGACGGATAGGAAGTTAGCTGGTCAGTTTTGATGGTGAATGTGAATGGATATCACACACGAAGGCACAAACATAATCAAGGGTTTGAGCTTAAAATAAAGTTCAATACAACTTACAAACACTAAATGTTGCTAGTGATTCAAATGAAGGTTAGATGTAACTCACTAACTGGTTCAAATGAAGGGTTTCACCACAATCTTAAGATCAAGATTGATAAGAACGCAGGAGAGATTAAAGAGCTTAATCTATATTTGATAATCCGGAAAATGCTAGCTCAAGAGTAGCCTTACTTAGAAAGGGAAAAGTTTCCAATCGCAAGAATATACTTTTCTATCTAATTTCGTATATATTGTCGTATGTCTTCTTACCTCTAATGTTTACAGATGTTACTATTTATTGCAAGTCTTAAATCCTAGTGGCAAAACTGTAAATAACGTACAAGGCTTAAACCCTAAAGAATTGGGCTCATAAATAAAATAAAGGAAAGCATGTATAAGAATACAAAACTATGTGTTTTACAAGGGAAGTCAACGTACAGTTACTTGACATGTCCTAAGAGGAGTAGCATCCGAACCGGATGGAGTCGGTAGTTTGATGTACGAGTTTAGGAAGGAGTCCCTGAAGTCTTACAGTGTTTGGTTGAGACATCAAAAAGGTCAGCCCATAATTGCCGAGTTCTAGAATTAGTCTACACAAGTCTCTTGGTGCTGTATTGAGTAGTTCTTTAGTCTCAAGTACTCGGTCTTATGTCCTAGGAGGAGTAGCATCCGAACTGAATGGGGTCGGCAGTTTGATGTACGGGTTTGGGAAGGAGTCCCTAAAGTCTTGCAGTGCTTGGTTGAGACATCAAAAAGGTCAGCCCATAATTGCCGAGTTCTAGAATCAGTCGACACAAGTCTCTTGGTGCTGTATTGAGTGGTTCTTTAGTCTCGAGTACTTAGTCTTATGGTATCTCGGCTCCTTGGCTGACAACAGACTTGATGCTGAGTGTTTATCTTCCTCCTTCTCATCCTTTTGGCTTTAGTTTAGCCTTGCCTTTAGATGAGGAGTTGGATTTTTAAACTCAATGGACTGAGCCAATTTGTACTAAAGACATAGAGTTGATGCCGAATGATGCTACTGTAGCAAAGAAGATTCAGGAAAGGAAGAAGAACAAAATTTTCTTCTAAGATGCCAAAAGAATAATAAGGTATTATGAAAGCGAAGAGCTAATCTTTTCCAAGAAGGAAGGTACGCTAATGAGTAACCACCGTACCTAGTATACCTATAAGAGTAAAGCTATTCTCATGACGTAGGGGGAGGAATTGTTACCTTTGAGCCTTACTCGACATAGAGAACGTAAGTTCTTTCTTATTCCTCACATGAACATTAATATGTTCACTTCATATTACAAACATAGGCATTAGTGAGGTGAATCCTGCCAAGATATTAGCCCAAGCCAAGGCCAAGAAGTCAAAGGCTGATAAGCAAACGACCACTATTATCACTACCATTAAGCCAACTGTTATCAAGAAAGCAATAAAGGAAGGTGCAATGAAGCAAGCGCCAGCCTAAAAAAAGACCTCCTAACCAGTTGAGAAGTGGAAAGGGAGTGAGAAGTTCGAGTTAGCTAAAGCTACAAAAATTGAAGCACCTCTAGCTGAGAATGTTCCATCTACTGTAGAGCCGAGAAAGGGTAGCCAAGTAACCTAACCACTCAATGAGGTTGATACCACCAACTATTGTCGAGGGTCATCATTGATGATGGAGGCGATATCGAGCACTAACAAGAGAAATGAGAAGGAACTTATCGGCCAACCCCCTGCGAAGAGGTTTAAAGAGTTAGATGAGAGGACGAAGGAGGCCATATGCAACAAAGCTCTTAACATCAACAGTCTTTAATTCATCACCAACACAGATGTTGGTGAGTACTTCGTCTAATGTTGAAGCCACAATATCCTACATACCGACTCAACCCTAGGCAACAATATGAAATCTTTGGCGTTGATGGAAAGCATTATTCTTCTTAAGGATAAAGAGATTGCAAAGAAAGACATCGACAAGGTCAGTAGTTGTAATAAGGCTCATATCACAACTAAGCTATATGATGTAAGTACTGATTGCATCCATTCAACTGTTAGATTTATGTAGTTGCTAATACTCCTGTTTGTTTTTAGTTAAGTAGCCACGTTTTGATGGCTTTAAATGAGGTTGACAAAGAGATGAGAAGTTATAACAATAATACTCTTTATGTATTATGCCAGATCATCTAGAACATTCATTATTCTATATCAACTTGTTGCAAAAAAGTTAAAGATACGTACAACTCCTCGAAAGCCCAAACTACTATTGCTAAGAATGCAAGAATAGGAGTCGAGATGGAGGCTAGAAAGTATCAAGGAGAACTGGATGTTGAAAAATTGGCACAATTATTAGCTGTTGATGAAGTCTTGAGCCTTAAGGCCAAGGTTAAGAAGCAGTACAAGGAAGCTAGGGGCTTGAAATAAGAGTTGCAAAAGAAGAAAGAAGAGTGTTGTGGTTTAGGCCAGACACTTAATTCTATGAGTGATGAGGAAGACAAACTTTGGATGTAGATTAAGGAACTGGAGACCAACAACACTAGGTTGTGAAGCCATGTTGCTAATTTAGAGGAGGCTGTGAGGAAAGAACCCTCTATTATAGAGGCACTCGAAATCGTCACTCCTAACCAACAATGCGAAAGACTATTGTGGAAGAAGTTGTTGAAAGGGGTCTAGGCGGCAAGAGAAGAGATCCTTAAATTTCACCTTGACTATGATCTCTCGTGCTTGGATTTCCCTGATGTCAATGACAAAGTTAGCAGTTGTGGTGAGGGAGATGGCGAGGATCTATTTGCTGAGATCATTATATAGGATGAAGATGAGACTCATGCTAAGGATCTTGGAGATGACAAGGATCATCTATCCTAAGAAATCCCTTATGAGCATAAAGAAAAATCTACCTATTCCTAGACCCTAAGTATCAGAAAGGAAATATGCTTCGGGAAGACCCCTACTTCTGATCAACAAAATACTTCTACTCAATCCAAAAATAGTTCATAAGATTGTCTCGTAGTTTTATCTTTCGTGTGAATAGTATTGGGTTGAAAGGCCAAAGGTTGTAATTTGTAATTATTTTGTAATGAATGAGAGTTGTCTTTTAGCATAGCTTTGAGTATTTCTAGCACGTTTTATTTCACACACTCCGTTGTCACTTCAGGATGTTTTATTTCACATGCCTAACTCTTTTGGCATGTTTTATTTCACATACCTAATTTGAGAGTCAAATTGATATTATCCGTTAGTCATTGAGACGTCAACTAGCCGTTTTACTTAGCTATAGGATCGATTTATGAAGTTCGTTAACCATGATAGGCTTAAACTTACTTACTCATTACTCATAAATAGATCAAAAAGGAAAGTAAAACTTCAAATATAATTGTCTCACAAACAAATAGGCTATCGCCTTACAAAACAAACGAAAATGATCATCATCCAAGGAATTAATTGAAATAGAGTTTTAAATTCTCGGCATTCCATGCACAATGGATGATTGATCCATTCAACCTTTCTAGTCGATGGGCTCCCTTGCCAACAACTTCTCGAACCCTAATAGGATCCTCTCAATTTATGTCGAGCTTTCCCTGACTTTCTCATGTGCTAGTTGCTTCTAGCTTTTGGCAAACTAGGTCGCCAGGTTGAAAAACCTTATGCTTTACTTTTTTATTATAATACCTAGCTACTCTATGCTATTATGCTACAACTCTTGCTCTTGTAATATCTCTAACTTCTTTAATTGTGTCCAAATTTGCTGTTAATATAACTTAACCATCACATCAAAATTCTACACTTATAGATTAGGCAGATCCAACTCAATTGGTAAAATAGCTTCCGTGCTATATGCTAACCTGAAGAGGGTTTCCCCTGTTATGGTTCTATGTGTGGTTTGGTACCCCCATAAGACATCTAGCAGTTCACCATCCCATTTCCCCTTAAGTTGATTAACATTCCTCCTTAAGTCATGCAAGATGATCTTGTTGATCACTTGAACTTGGCCATTCATCTAAAGGTGTACTACATACACGTAGTTCAAGCGAATACCTTATTTGTCACAAAATGCTCGAAACTTGTTGTCAAACTATAGGCCATTACCTGTGATTATCATAAAAGGAACTCTGAATCTTGATTTTATGGAGTTGAAAACAAATGCCTCCACTTTTTGTTCCATGATCCTCGCCACTGCCTCAGCCTTTGCCCATTTTGTAAAATAATCTACAGCAACAATGACAAATTGTCACTGGGCAATAAACTTTAGGAAGGGTCTAAGAATATCTAACCCCTACAGGGCAAAGGGCTAAGGAATGGATAGGCAGCATAATTCAGTTGAAGGCATATGACTCAGCGCCTCATGCTTCTAATACTATAGTCAATGCTAAATAACTATCCTTGCATCTTCTTTCATGGTCGGCTAATAATAGCTGAATCGCAATGCGTGGACATACAATGTTTGTGCTTTCATGTGGCTACTGCATACACCACCACATATTTCAAATAACATCCGTTGGATATCTTTCAAAGGAAGGCATTGAAGATAGGGTTATGATATGCCACGTTTGTACAGCTGACCATCTATTAGCGTGTAATTCATAACTTGATAAACCAATCTTCGTGCTTCTTTCTTGTTATCAGGGAGGATGCCTTCTCTCAAATGATCTACAAGGGGATCTATCCAAGACTCCTCTCTCAGGTAAGGAGCCAATTCATAGCTCTGCAAGACAGTAGATAAACTTTTTTGTGCTAGAAATTTGACAAAAAGTTTGTCACTTAGGTCAAGGAATACCATACCAGCCAACTTTGACAACTTATTGGTAACATTGTTCTTACTTCTCGGAATCTTGTTGATTGAAAAAGATTGAAATTCTTCTATGAGCATTCGTATCACTAACAGGTACTTGCTCATTTCTTCTTCCCTTGCCGTATAATATCCTATGACTTGATTCACCACTAGTTGTGAATTGAAGAACACTTCGAGTTTCTTAGCACCAATCTCTTTTGTCGGTTTTAGTCTAGCAATCAAAGCTTCATAATCTACTTCATTGTTGTTAGTTGGGAATTCGAATTTCAAAGCATAATTAACTTTAATTGTAGGGTCCTTGAAGAATAAAGCCCGCACCACTTCCTTCTCTTATAGAAGAACCATCCACATAAAGGTACCATACGGGTCTCTCAGCAATATCCACACTATCTTCCTCACTAGTGAACTCGACTAAAAAATCTACTAGCACTTAGGCTTTTAATGCTGTTCTGGGTATGTATTATACACTATAGCACTTAGCTCTAAGGCACATTTCATCATCCTCCTAGGATAGTCCGATTGTTGTAATGCTTGCTATAATGGTTGATTAGTGAGGACTACGATTTGCTAAGCCTCAAAATATGGTTTTAATTTCCTTATCGAGAGAACCACTACTTAAACAAACTTCTCAATTTTTGTGTATCAATGCTCTAGCCCCTATACGACATAACTTACATAATAAACAGTAAATGCTTCTTACCATCAATTTAGACCGATATAGAAGAAAAAGCTCAACAGCTAACTGATAAGTACAAATATAAATTTTCTCCAGAGATAGGTGTTGAGAGTATTAGAGGTGATGCAAAGAATTCTTTGAGATCATTAAAAGCCTTTTTGCAGTCATTGGAGCATTTGAACTCTTTTAGATTCTTTAAGATTTTAAAGAATTCTATGTACCTATCCGTACTTCTTGACACAAATTGATTAAGGGTGGTTATTCGCTTGATGAGTTCCTGTACTTCCTTGACTGTATGAGGAGATTTCATGTTTATTATTGCCTCAATCTTTCTCGAGTTAGCTTTAATGCCGTGTTGAGTCACCATGTATCCTAAAAACTTTCTCAAAGTTGTGCTAAAGACACACTTCTGCAGATTAAGCTTCATGTTGTATCTCTTAAGAGTAGCAAATGTCTCTTTAAGATCAGCATGTTGCCGATCCTCTGTCACGCTCTTCACAATCATGTCATCAACACATACTTCAATATTTCAATGGATCTAGGGTTTGAACATCTTGGTAACAAATCTTTGGTAAGTTGTACTAACGTTTTTCAAGCCAAAAGGCATCATCGTATAACAGTACGTTCTAAAATTGGTAATAAATGACATGTTAAATTCATCCTCCTTATCTATCTTAATTTGGTTGTAACCCAAGAAAGCATCCATAAAAGAAAGCAATGCATATCCAACAGTTGAATCTACCATCTGATCGATTTTTGGTAGTGGAAAACAATCCTTAGGATAGGCGTTGTTGAGATCCATGAAGTCTATGTACATGCGGCACTTGCTATTAGACTTCTTAGTTAGCACATAGTTGGTTGCCACATCAGATAAGGCTCTTCTTGAATAAATCTTGCCTTTCATAGCTTCTTGACTTCTTCTTCTATGGTTACTTATCTCTTGAGGGCAAAATGCCATTTCTTTTGTTAGATCACCTTTATGCTCAAATCAATCTATTGCTTGTGTACCATAACGTCTCTAGGGATACTTGGCATGTCCGAAGGGGACTATGCAAATACATCAGCATTGGCCTACAAGAAGTTGATCAAACTTTGACAAATGTCCGCCAACAAGGGTTTCTTTATCTTTGTTGTTTTCCTATGGTCATTTCTTGAAGAGATTTCCTTCGCACTATTCTTAGCATTTTCTATGCCGATTGACTTTCCTTCTGGATAGGTTTCTACTTGAAAAACTTATTTTTGTCGTAAAGCCCTCATGCACAAAGACCTTGCCAACTATTGATCCCCTTTGCACACACCGACTCTTGTAAGAGTAGGGAATTTGGCTTTGAGATGAGTAGCGAAAGAGATGACGCTAAATAGATGTTGACATGGCCATCCCATGATCATGTTGTATGGGGACCAACATTTGACAACTAGGAAGTCCACTTTATCTTCTGCAACATTCTCGTCATCTCCAATCTGGATTGGTAAAGAGATCACTTCGACTACCGGAACGGGTTAACTATTGAAGGCATACAAACTATATTTATAAGATCTTAGCTACACTTTAATCTTTGGTCTCATCTAGTCAAAAGCGTGCTAAAAAATTATGTCTACCAAACTTCTAATGTTTACAAGAATTTTCTTGATCTCAAAGTTGGCAATTCTTGCACTAATAACAAGTGCATCATCATACAACCTTTAGGTACCCTCAAAGTCTTGCTCTGCGAAAGAGATTGTATTGTTAATCTTGACCTTCTTACCTTAGATGTTGCAGACATAATTTTTTGCATTAGTCAAACTTAAAAAGCTTGACTAGCCTATAGCAAGTCCACCGACAATAGTGTTGATTACTCCATTAGGTGCTTTGTTGGAACTCCCGTCCCTTGCATCTCTTCTAACAACAACTAGCTGAGTATCATTCTCCTATTCCTCACATCTCCTTTGAGACGATCTCTCAATAATCTTAGCATCATGCGCTAGGAACTTGGGCAAATGCCTATGTTGAATTGCATCTTCGATTGCATTCTTAAGTTGGATGCATTCGTCTACGTTATGACCTTTGTCATGATGGAAATCATAGTACTTATTGGAATTTCTCTTTGTAGGATTTCCTCTCATTCTTTTTAGCTACTATAGAATGCCTCTCTATCTACGTACCTCCATCAATATATAAGAAATTAGACAATTGATAGGTGTGTAGGATGTATATGTTGGAATCCTTGGTCTCTTTCTCTTGGCATTCAAACTTTGATTGTCATCTATCCTAAGTCTATCTTTTGCACTTCTCCTCTTGTCATTTTCCTATCTCATTTGTTTTTATCAGCTTTTTACCGAGCTTTTATGTTATCTTCTTGTTAAATGTATGAGGTGACCTTGGCCTTCAACTTGAACTTGGCAAAAGTTCTCGACTTATTCTTTACGAGTGACTTGAAAAAGTCTCTATGGGGCTTGACTCCATTAATTACGATGTTAAGGGCTATACTCATGTCCAATTCCGAGATTTGGACCATCTTAGCCATAAACCTAGCCAAGTAATCTCTAATTGACTCTTTTGATCTTTGTTTGATGTATTAAGAATTAAAGAATCCTTAATAGGAAGCTTACTTCTAAGGAAGTGTTGAAGAAACACTTCTACTAGTTCTTTGAAACTAGAAATGGTGTTTAGTTCCAAATGTTTGAACCATGTACTAGCCCATTCCTCAAGGTTGAAGGAAAAGCTTAACAAGCCACTGCATCACTCAAACTATGCAACTTAGCTAATGTATGGTAATACTCTAAATGATCTTCAAGATCTTTCGTCCCATCATAAGTTTCAAACTACGGCAGCTTGATGTACTGTGGTATCACTTTCATTAAAATCTTAGGAATGAAAGGGCTCTTCTTAATTTAGAACTTCTTACTCGTTGCAGCAAGGATACCAACATGTGAGAGCCTAACATGATGCACCTACTGCTGTTGCTTAACATTGTTAGTTTTCTTAAGAGCAGGAGTTGAAGGTCCTATAGTAACCTCAACTTGTGTTTTCAATAATTCAGGTGAATAGATTGAATTATCATTATTCTTAATGTCATTATCACCATGCTCCTTGTTTTGATTTAAGTAGATACTATTATGAAGGAGATTAAGGATCTCTTTATGTTTTTTGTTTAGTTCCTAGTTTTCTCTAGCTAAGTCGAGGCAAAGTTGCTGTAACTTAGTCAAGTGTTGTTCGTCAGCATGCTTACTTCCCCTTTGGAGATGTTAGGAGGAAGTACCAACATCTGCACTCATAGTCGTTCTAGTTTTTGCATTGTGGCATGTTTGAGAAAAAATAGATGATGCCAAATGTTGTTAGTGGATTTTGTAATCGAAATTATCCTGCAAAGAAAGAAAAAGCTCTTGGTATAGGGGCTAGTCCAATACCACCACTCTAATGCCTATGTTAGTAAATGAGAGTAAGGTAAGTTAAGTGAGTGGTAAAGAGTTATCAAATGTCTCTTATAGTGTTTCTTTCCTGCATTTATAGGTGAATGTCATATCCGAAGCAATAGTTATTGAAATGATTAACGAAACACGTGGAGGCCTTTTGATCAGACATATTTTGGAAATGTAAGGAGAGTAAGCAATTATATAATATAACCATATCAAGTGATAACTGCTCATGCCACTTTAGTCAATTTAAATCAGATGCTAGTCTATGTTACTGGGCATCAGCTGAGAATTGAGTTAGTCATCATGTTGATGTTACTTGGCACGATCGGGAATAAAGTCTCTAGTCATGTAGGTAGTCAAGTAATTGAGTGATGGAAATTCGACTATCAACAATTACCTTGTAAAATATTTAAGGCTTGGGCTTAGGGCTTCATTTTATGCTTAAATACTTTTACTAAGGTCAGTTTTTTATTCATTATTTAGGGCCTTGTTGCTAACTTATACTTCTTGAACTTGTCAGTAGGTTATATGGTCAAAATGGGCTTATTTCATGTACAAATCAATGCTTATCACTTTGTTGGGCTTAGGGAATTTAATATAGACTTCCTATGGATCTTATAACATCTTTTTCTTAAGTTTAATATGCTGGTCAAAAATTTTTATAAGGCTCAATTGAGAGTTTTGGCCTTGTTTTAAGAGTTTTAGGGCCCGGTTTTGAGTTTTTGATCTTTAACCATAACCTTAACCTACTGGTCATGGTCGGTCTTTTCACTTTGTTTACTTCATTTTCCAGTATTTTTAAGTGCATGATTCTCATGTTACAGATCTCGTTGGGTTGGATTGATAGCTCTTAGCTTCATTTTTCCACTTAATTCATCGTTTTCTCAACCTTAAGTACTAAATCAAGGACTTACACTACTTGTACTTCAATCTTTGCTCGACTTATTCTTTATGAGTAGATTATTTTCATGTACTGTCAAGTAGTATCTATAGATCATGCATATATCTAGGTGCTACACCATGGTTTGGGTCCTTAAGAGTTGATTTCTTCACTAAAGCTTCATGTGATGGTTTTTCCTTAACTTAAAGTTAATTTAAAGTACATGAAACTTAATAAAAGTAAGAATAACACTTAAGCAAGCCTTGCACATCACACATCCAGCATCTTTGGGAACTTACAAGATCTTAATTTCCATGGTTTTCTCAAATATAAGGATAGTTACATGTGGTATACAACATACTAAATGCAAAATTAGTCTAGGCTACTTATATCTTACTACTTGTGAAGAATCTTTAAGGAACTAACACTTGACCTAAGTAAAAGAACTTCTAATGTACATGGTGTATCTATATAGGCATGAAATGGAACTCTACATATATTTTTTTAAAGATATCTAAAAGTAACATGCACTTTATTAGATTCTTGAGTGGTAGTTTGGCCTCCTTAGGCTTTCCCTGGTTCTTTCTTTTCACCTTCCTTTTCCTTAGTACTCCTTTGGTTCTTTTTACTCCTATGGATGTGGCTGTTTTTTAGCATCTAAGTGTCCCCCTAGTTAGTGAAGTAGAGAGTGAACATATGGGGTTTCCAAAAGTGGCTAGAGTGGCCACAAAAAGAGTGTGAAGTGGCATGTAGTGTATGTGTAAAGTGGATGGTTTGACTAGTGTGTTTGGAAGAGTCTTTCTTTGTTGACTTTAGTGTTTAAAGGACTTAAGAATTTGAAATACAAATGAGGGTGTAGGGAACATGGGATGGCCAAGTCTACATAAGGGTTTTAGTGCCCTTAATCTTGTCCTTAAATCAAGGGATTTGATGGGATTACTTGCCTTGGTGAAGCTCCTTAAATGTGACATGTTGGATATGACAATGGATGGAAAAGATAGATGAGAAGCAAGACATACCCTTCTCCTTCTCCAACCAATGTAGTGTGTGTACTTTTGGGTATGGGAGCTTGTCATATCAACTTGATTTTAGAATTAAATAAATTGGTTAGTTAGATAACTTATCTATAAGTAATATAACTTATATGGAGAAAAGGAAATTGCCTTATTTCAAACTTATGGAAGTTGTCAAATGATAAGACAACTAAGTTCTCACTATTAGCTTTAGTTTAATTAAATTCAAACTAAAAAGGAAATTGGATGGGAGTAGTCAATTATGAGCCTCACACGTGTAATTCTTAAGTTATCGTATTCATGTGGTTCTCTTATGGTTTGGTTCTTTAAATATTTCCTCTCTTAAATCTACTTCTTAAAGTAGGTTATAGAATTTTGGGGTCAAATCAAACTTGGTTAGGTTTGAGTTTTCGATCGTTCATTTGGAGTCCCGATAATCTTAAGTATTTCTAGCTCATCCTAGGGTTTAGAGTTTTAATAATTTAGGACTCGTTATTCTACCTTAGGTTTTCGAACTATTTGAGTCGGGATTTTACTTTACTTAGGGTTTAGAATGATTTCTAGGATTGATATTGACTTTAGAACTCTCAAATTGAATTATAGATATGAAGTCAATGAATATAGCTTTTAAATTAAACTTAATTCTTAGTCTGGTTGATACTTAGGAATAATCGGAGAGTATTCTCGACTACTTCGAATGTCACTTAAAATTGTAGAGTTTACAAATACAAACCGACTATCATTATCTAAAACAATACTCTTTGGTATGCCATGCAACCTAACAATTTCATGTACATATAACTTAACCAATTTCTCCATCAATTCACTAGTTCAATAAGCTAGAAAATGTGTGCTTTTCATTAATCTATCGACAACTACCCAATAGAATTATGTCCAACCCTGGTCCTTGGAAGTCCTACCATAAAATCCATTGTGATATGATTCCATTTCTATTATAGTACGTTTAACAGTTACAACATACCACTAAGCTTTTGGTTTTTAGCTTTCACCTATCAACATGTAATACAACTTGCTACATATTGGCTACATCTTCCTTCATTCCTTTCCACTAAAACATAGTTTTCAAATCTTTATACATCTTATTCCCTCTAAGATGCAAAGTACACTAAGGAATATGTGCTTCATCCATAATTTCTTGCTTCATGTATGTGTTATTGGGTACATATATTCTATTTTTGAATCTCAACAATCCTCCTTCATCAATATGAAATCGAATACTTCTTATACAACAAATCTTTCTATCATTTCCTTTAAACTTGGGTCCTCTTCTTGTTGCGACTTAATTTTCTCTATCAAAGTTGGTGGAACAATCAAATTTATCAATCATATATCAATGGTCATGCCATCTAAACCCAATCTTCAATTTCTCAAACTCTTGGATCAATTCCCCTTAATAATAAGCAAAGAGGCCACTTGCTCATAGTTCTTACAACTCAACGCTTCTACCACCATATTATGCTTATCGGGATTGTAATTGATAGTTAGATTATAATTTATAATCAATTCTAACCATCGCCTTTGTCTCAAAATTTAACTCCTTCTACGTAAAGAAATACTTCAAACTATTATTGTCCATATAAATCTCATAATGTTGGTCGTATAAGTAGTGTCTCTAAATTTTTAAAGCAAAGATTACCACTAAAAGTTTAAGATCATGTGTCCATAATTCCTTTCATGAGGTCTTAACTACCTAGATGCATATGCAATCACCTTACCTTCTAGCATCAAAACTCATTCAAGTCCATTTTAGGACGTATCACTATAAACACAATACAACTTATTTGGATCTAGTAAGGTAAGTATTGGAGTTGAGATTAGACATTCCTTTAACTTTGAGAAACTTTGTTCACATTCCCCATTCCACTCAAACTTGGTATCCTTTTAAGTTAACTAAGTTAAAGGTTATGATATATTAACAAAAAAAATCCTTTATAAATCGTCTATAATATCCTACCATCCCTACAAAACTTCTCACTTCTGTGACTCTAGTAGGTTGTTTCCATTTAGTATGGCCTTAACTTTCTCTGGATCTATAAAAATTCCTTCACCCGATATGGTATGACCTAAGAATGCTATCTTTTCTAACCAAAAATCACACTTATTCAGTTTAGAATACAATTTATTGTCTCTTAACTTTTAAAATGCCAATCGTAAATGATTAGCATATTCTTCTTTTGTCTTCTAATAGATCAAGATGTCATCAATAAATACCAACACAAATTAAGTAAGGTTGATAGATTTGATTCATCAAATCTATGAATATAACTAGCACATTCATTGAGCTAAACAACATCACTACAAACTTGTAATGTTTATAATACATCTGAAAAGCAATCTTAGTATATCCTCTGGCTTAATGCGTAGTTGATGATATCCTAATCTCAAGTCAATCCCTAAAAATATCATCATGCCTATAGTTGATCAAATCATCAATTCTCAACAACGGATATATATTCTTAACCGTCACTTTATTGAGTTCCTGATAGTTAGTACACAATCTCATTGTTCCATCTTTCTTTTTTACACATAGTATAGGGGCTCCCTATGGGGAGATACTTAGCCCAATATATCCTTTATCTAAAAGCTCTTACAGTTGTTTCTTTAATTCCTATAATTCCATTGGCAACATTCTTTAGGAAGCTTTTGATATCAGTTCAGTTCTAAGAATTAACTCGATAGTAAAGTCTAACTCTCTATGGGGTGCCAATTTAGGCAAATCATCTGGAAACACGCCAAAGGATTCACAAACTGTAAGTATTTCTGATACTCTTGGCATTTCTTTCTTTCCTTCCATGGCAAATACTAAGCAATATTGCCATTATCGATTATTTACATTCGTTTCTTCACTTACTTCTATGACAAACAACTTTACACCACTTCTCTTAGTATTCTAAAGAATACCACGTTTCCATCATCTAATATCACAACTTTATTTCACTAATCCACCTTTGCCATATGCTTAGATAACTAGTCAATTCCCACAATGATATCATAACTACTCAAATGTAAAACTATTAGGTAAATCAGGAATTCTCCTCCTTGAATCATTATTCACCCTTTATTAACTATTTTTCAAGTTGACACATGCTTTCCCGTAGGTATTCTCATTGTATAGGTAGCTTTTGCCTCGATTACTTCGATTCCGCTATTTGACACAAACTCCTCACTGATGAAAGGGTGAGAAACTCTAGTATCAAATAATGCATACATGACTCATCCATTTACATCTACGTGTCTTGTATTATACTACCATTATAGTTATTAATCAAATAAAATGACTTGCTAAAGTATCATCCCTCGCAACATCTTATAATACTTATAATTTCTCCTACTATTGTAACTCATACTATAGCTCTTAATAAATAATATTAGTGTATGTACTTGTCACTAATCCTAGTTCACTGCCATTTGCTCCATACCATCCTAGAAATATTCTTCCATTTATTCATCAAATTCCTCAATATCCTTACCCATGCTCTCTAATGCAAATACACATACCGGTATCATCATAGTATCCACTCCTCCAGTATCTTTAGCCCCAGGTCTAAACTGTGTACAATATCTTGAAAACTATCATGATCAACCACAATGATAACATTTCACATTCTTCGTCCTTGGACATCATCTAGATACATGGTTTTGATTCCTAAACAAATAGCATTTACCCTCTAGTTATGCACATTAGCGGGGATAGTATTGGGCTCTACACTTCCAGCACTTGATATTTTCATCCTTATCCTTCATTTGACTATGATGAACTATTAGTCATTATAGCCAATTTCTTTCCCTTTTGACTCAAACTACTACTTCTAACACCAGAGACTGATCTCTTTAAAGTAGGTATAAATTGATCTACTCTTCTTAATTTCTCTCTCCATTCATACTACATCACTATCCAATTATTTTCTAGTGAACACGCTCTATCTACAACTTCATTGTAGGTGGCAAAACCATAATCCATCAACTTACACCTCATCATTGGTTCAAATCCTCTAAGAAAGAGGTTTTTCTTAATATCTAGGTTATCTTAATATGATTATGGTGCATATTGAAACAACAAATTGAATTCAGTCTCATATTGCATCATGTTTATTATTCCTTTCTTAGGGTCCATTAACTCTTTAGTCATTTGATTCTATACACTTGTGGAAAAATATTCCTTCTTAAGCTCTTCCTTGAATGTTTGCCAAGTGATTGGTCCTCACAAAGTCCTTGCTTTTTAATCCCACCGTATTCGAGCTCTAAACTTCAACATAAAAGTTCCTTAGGAGAGTTTTTCCTCTTCCAAAATCCAAAAGGCTTTAAAACTACACTTAACCTAAGCTAGCCAATCATCGACAACAATCAATTTGCCCATTTCCTCCTTCAAAGTACCAATTAGCTTTAATAAACTCCAGTAGCTTACTAACTTCTCAGAATCGGTGTTCTCTTGGTTCTATTTCGGGTTGCCTCTAACCTGCGACAGTTCCATCTGCTATAAGATGTTAAATTAGGGCACCTTGTTATTGGATCATAGTGTACACACTTGCCATCATTTGTCCTAACTAGGCGGGATCCAACATATTTGAAAGAGAAGGAGGTAATGGTAAATCATTCATTGGTAGATCTTGAGGCACAAGTGGAGTTAGTGGGTGTTCTCCATTTTCTAGTTATCCTTCGATATTTCTATTTCCATATCACCATGTTCTTAAATTACACATAGATTTAGTTCAACTTGCACTCAAAATCATTTATAAATTATAGGTCAACACTAAATTTTTATGTCTTTAAACTACTCCCTAAATGATTAGATTCTTATTGATCTAATATCATATAATTCTAGTAATAGAACTTCTAGGACATTTTGATACCTATAAATCACTTATATTCAATATATCCTATATACATAATAATAGATAAATATTTCTTATAACATACAAGTCCTTGTTTAGAGAAATGATAATGAATCCATACCTATGAAATACCATATCACATATATTTAGTCTTGTCATATAACATTACCTATCATCTCATGATATAATGATCTCTCCTATATGAAACATAGTAATAAAATTTAACTCATCTTACATCATGTTCCAATACCTCAGCCCCTATAATTGACCTACTTAAGCTGTTCCCCATTTACATTCAAACTCAAAATACATTTAATATCATTTTAGATCATATACTTACTATATCTATAACTTTCACAATTCAGCTTTACATCTTTAAGATATACATCAAAATCAAAACTTTACATTAAAGAAAATTTACATTAGAACTTTGCCTTATATTACAGAAAATAACATTCGAACTATACATTTTACATAGTAGATTGCATTTACATATAATTGTACATACAAAAAGTTACAACATAAATTTCCTAATACATTAGTCTAATTACATTATTCTAACCTCAAATACAAAAGCATATTTACACTTCAAAATTCTAATTACATCAAAAAGAGGCCAAATGCATCTAAACAGCAAAAATGAACACAAGTCATATATGAGAATGCTAAACATAGTCAAACTTCTAGTAACATAAGTCATCCAAGAGAGCTATCCTACTACAAAGTCTTTCCAATTCCTAACTATGGACTTTCCCAACCATCTGATTCATACGACTATACAACATCTTTTAAAGGAAACAGATTTTCATAAGCATTTAAGTCTATATTCTCATTTCATATTTTTGATTAAGAACTTACCAATATATATTCAGGTGTTTCAAGAATATTAACTACTACCCGCACATTATCCTCATCATCCTCATGTACTGACCCCAATTTCACTACTTAATTCACTTTAGGCTCCGTACTAGCTCTACCTAAATCTAGTCTTGACTTTCAATATTAGCCACTGTCTTGGTTTTAACCTCTTCCTTAATCTTGTTTTCTTCCACTTCTACATTTAGGTTTTCATTTTCCACTTCAAGCCGTACTATTATAGCATCTAAATTATACTTTAGGTCTTCCTCAAGGTCTTAATCAAGATCTTCCTCCTCCACATTCTCACTTATATTCTCTTGTAGGACTTAAGATGGGCTTCCCTAAGGTTCTATAGGTAGTTCATGCTCATAAGATTGCAAGGGCACTTCAATACCTACACTCTCAATTGATGGAAATCTTAAATACCAATCTATAATTCCAAGAGGATAGTTTATAATTGTCAAGCCTAGTTTTTTCCTCTCGGTTTTTAAATTAAGTCTTTTTTAAACAAACTAGTATTAAACCCTACCCTTTTAATATTGACCCTCAACTAGGGTATAAATAAAATTGGTTTTTTAATTTGAAAATTGTTTGGAGTTGCCACCGGACTATAGTCGAGAAAAAAAGTTAAGTTATAACCAATTGGGTAGATTTGTTATAACTTAACAACTGGTCTAAGGATAAAGCCAATTTTGTAAATGGTTCTAAAACTAGAGATCTAGATCCGGGAGTCAGGAAATTTAAACCCTTACGGGTACCATTAACTTACCAGTTTTAATCTTAATCTCAAAAATCACCATTCAATTCTATAAAACAGAACTTAATTATTTAATCAAATTGGATAACATGAGTAATCTAAACTAAAAAAAGGAAAAATAGGTGTTTTTTTTTTTTACCGTCACCCCGTAGATGCCTACGTACTCGCTATTCGAGATCAAACGTACTTAGTTCCTTTTATAAAACTTTAGTAGGTTGATTGATTTTAGTTTTGAGAAAATGTTGGTTTATGTTTTTACTCATTTTAAGTTTATTTTAAGGAAATTATTCTAAAAGGTTCTAAATCAGACTATTATTTTTGAAAACTTGATTTTTCTTAGTGTTAAAACGATTTTTTATTCACTAACGTATTTATTTATTTTTATTATACTATCTTATTTATTTATTACTTATTTTATTTTATTAATTTCTATATAAATAAATAAATAAAAGGTAGACTACTTTTTTCTTCCTTTTGTTTCTTTTTGTCTTTCTTTCTTCCTTTTTTTATTTTCTTTTTCCCCTTTCTTTTTTTTTTTTTTCACATTTACATTCACGATGAAATAAAAAACTAAAGAATAAATAAAAAAAAATAATAATAAAAAAAAGAAAGCTAAGCTAAACAACTCAATAGATAACCAAAGAAGGAAATGTGCGTGGCTCGAGTAAGAGTGGTACATGAGTCAAATCGCTAGTCAGTCTTGGATCTTGGATTGGGTTCAGGTTGCTCAAAGCTCTCCTTCGACAGCAACAATGTAGGGGGGATCTAGGCTGATTCGTACACCGAATTAAGTAGGGAAAGGTGTTTTCATGGGTTTTTTTATTAGGTTTGAGGTGGTAAAACTAATGTTGAGGCTTAGGGTGGCTATCTGGGTAATGCTCGGTTGCAATGGTCGGTAATGGTTGACATGGTGTTCGGGTGGTGCTTGTTGGGTTCAAATAAGTGGCTAGGGTTGGTGTTTTGAACTACTACAAAGTTAGTCGTGGTAGTAGATTTCATCAAGGAAGCTTGGAGAGAGAGAGTGACCACAGGTATATAGAGAGAGAAAGTAAGTGCCGAAGAGAGAGAGATTGTTTATGAGTGATTCTAAGCAATTCTAAGTGATCATCTCTGTCAAATGTATTGCCGAAGCCTCTTTTTATACACAAAATCAACTCAGAAAGCAAGGAAGGTTAAAATTGGATTTGACTAAGAATTCTAGAATTTTAGTTTTTTTTTTTTTCTGATTTTCAACCACTAAATTGAATACGCATTTAACCGAATCTAGACAAGAAGTCAGTCAATATTAAAAATAGGCTATGTCTATTTTGCTAATCTACCACTAATTAGTGTGTTTAAGTATGGAAAATGCATGAAAAAAGAGTCCAAGTGAAGGGTAAGGACTGTTGTTTTGCCGAGAAAATGGAGGAAATTGAGCGAAAAAGAAAGGAAAGGGAGAGAAAGGTGGCTAACGTGGCACCATGTCAACTGTATCGTCCAGTTGCTATGTGCTACATGTCCCATAGTGATACACGTAGCTGACATAGCTTACTACATGGTGTCATGTCAATGTCAGCTAATCCAAGGCTGCCATGTATCAGGACACATGGTACAATGAAACCTTGACACATGGTAGTACCTAATGTGGCAATATGTCATCTTAAAAATTAAAATGGCTTTACATGCCTTTACTAAGATTCAAACCTAAGACCTCCAACTAAACCCAATGCAAATATCCAAGTGTTTTACCATTAGACTGTTGGCATGTACCCTGTTCATATATGCAATTAAATTGCACATATGAATTAGGTCAACCTAGGCTAGATTCAAATTTAAGCCTAAGTTCAACAGTTCTTTCCTTGAATTTATTTAAATTAAAAAATCTATTCTATTAAACTTAAACATTTATTATTTTCTAAATTCCCTAAATATTTTTGTAGTTTTTTCTAAACTTTATATTTTTTGTGATTTTCTCTAAATTTATTATTTTTTCTTAATCTTTCCATTTCCTCGTATTTTTCTAAATTTCTTATTTTTTGGGTTTTCTTAATTTTCTATTTTTTTGTATTTTTTCCAATTTAGGTCCCTCTAAAAGTTCTAAAAAAATCTAAAATAAAAAAAAGGGTACATAAATGGGATGTCTACAGTTACACCTTTTTGTGGTGAAGTTTAAGCAAAACTTTGTTATAAAAACAAAAGAAACACTATTTTTGTCTCAAGGGTGGATTTTGTCTTAAGATGTGCTATAGCTAGCTAGCTATCATAGGCCCGATCTACTAAGGATTTAGTGAAAAGTTTAAAGAGAGAGGAGGCACTTTAAGAGCTGAAAAGAAGAATTGAAACCTAATTATGTCCTTCCAGGCTCACTAACCTAAGCAAAAATGTCTCTCGAAGACTAGCAACCCTAAGCTAGAATTGATTTGGAAAACATGGTCGTACCTTTCTAGGCTTACTAACCTAAGTAGGAGTATCTCTCGGGGACTAGCAACCCTAAGTTGGGATTGATCTAGAGAACCTAGTTATGCTTTTCTAGGTACACTAACCTAAATGGAAGCATCTCTCAGGGACTTGCAACCTTAAGTTGGGATCAATTTGGGGAACCTGGTTGTACCTTTCTAGACTCACTAACCTAAGCAAGAGCATCTATCAGGGACTAGTAACTCTAAGCTAGGATCGATTTGGAAAACCCGGTTGTGCCTTTCTAAGATCACTAACCTAAGCAAGAGCGTCTCTTAGGGACTAACAACCCTAAGTTAGGATCGATCTGGAGAACCTGGTCGTACATTTCTAGGCTCACTAACCTAGGCAGGAGGGTCTCTCAAGGACTAATAACCCTAAGCTAGGATCGATTTGGAAAATCTAGTCATGCCTTTTTAGGCTTACTAACTTAAGTAAAAGTATCTCTTGGGGACTTGCAACCCTAAGCTGGGATTCATCCGAAGAACCCGATCATGCGCTCTAGGCTCACTAACCTAAGCGGGAATGTCTCTTAAGGACTAACAACCTTAAGTTGGGATCAATCTAAAGAACTTGGTCATACCCTTCTAGGCTCACTAACTTAGGTGGGAACGTCTCTCTAGGACCAGTAACCCTAAGTTGGGATCAATCTAAAGAACCTAATTGTGCCCTTCTACGCTCATTACCTAGGCGGGAGCATCTCTCGAGGATTAGCAACCATAAGTTAGACTTAAAAGAAGTGCCCTATGGGCTTGCTAAAGGGAATTGATGAAGAGAAGTGCTCTACGGGCTTACTAAGACAACTTAGTGAACAAAAGCACCCTATAGGCTTGCTAAAAGAACAGAAGTGCCTTATGGTCTCACTAAAAGAACAAAAGCGCCCTATGGGCTTACTAAAAGAATTTGTGAATAGAAGCACCCTATGGGCTCGTTAAAAGGAACTGATGAAGGAAAGAACCCTATGGGTTCGCTTGAGAGAAATTGATAAAGGGAAGCGCCCCATGGGCTCCTTTTAAGAGAAATTGGTAAAAGAAAGCACCTTATGGGCTCGCTAAGAGAACTTGAGGATGAGAAGTGCCTTATAGGCTCACTTAAGAGAATTTGGTGATTAGAAGCACTTTATAGGCTCACTAAAAGAAATTGGTAAACAGAAGCGCCCTATAGGCTCACTAGAAGAAATTGGTAAATAGAAGCGCTCTATGGGCTTGCTAAAGACCTTGAAGAAAGTTGAATGGATGAAAGGTAGGATAGCACTTTAACAGCTGGCTATAATTAAACTTGTCTGAACCACTACCTAATTTGAAGAAAATATTTACAGATAAACCTTTTAGTGAAAACCATTTACGTTAATAAAAGACATTAGGGATAATTTCCTTTATTTGGGAAGAGTGAGAATGACCTAAACTATGGTGGTCAACTTTTTCGAAATGGATTGAAAACTTAGCTACTTGGGTCGACATGGCCTTGGAATAAAGATTTGTAATAAACCTTTACTTTCTCTCTCTATCTTCTTTTTCTTTATTATTATTTTTTTTATTTTGCTAACACATAAAGAACCCTTCCTTGATAATCATATGAGGCCTCTTATGTTTTCCCTAGCCTTGATGCTGAGCTGCTTGGTGGGACCTTATGATTTTAAACACCCTTATATTTTAAAGAAAAGGTAACTCATAACTAGTTTAGTTGAAGAGGAATTCCTTACAAACTCTCAGTCCATATTACATTCTTGACTCCAGTCCTAAAATTATAATCCATTTTGCACGTAATATTCCTTGATCAATTCGTTAGGTCTTTTTTGGTTTAACATTATGAATTTAGGCTTTTGGTCTAAGGGTTTCAAAAGGGACCAATGAAGAAGCCTATTTTGAAAGAAATATTTTATTAATCTTAAGTGTACAAGTCAAGAATCTTAGGAAAATTAGAAATATGCTTACTCCAGTTTCAAAAACAACTTTTATTAAAGATAGATTACCTTTTAAGATCAAAAGAGCTTTTACTGTGTAAGGGTGTTATTGTGGGTAAGTAGGCCTAGTGTGATTCAGCATAAGAGAGGCCTTAGAGTGGATATAGAGATTTTAGATTTTTAAGCTTAGACTATGATTCAAAGCCTTACGTCTTTGGGGCTATTTGAGCTTTGACTCTCAACCTTTTGATTAGATTTGGCTGTCTTTGCTAGGGTATGATTTTCGTCTTACATTTGGACCCAATTTTCCAATCTCTTTTCTTCATCTTTTCTCTTTTTTCCTTTTTTTTTTTTTTTTGTTATTACTTTGCCCCACTAACTCTTGCTGTTCTTTATTTTCTTTTGGCCCCAACAATGATTGTCTCCATTGCTAAGTTTTTGCCTTTTAAGCTAAGGAGGAATCTATTTGCTCCAATGCTAATAACATTACGATCATTTAATTGAAACGACATTTATATTATTCCAGCTGTTACAAAGCTATTAAAAAAAAAATTATTGAAAACAATTGATTTTTCTTTTCCCCTACCTTAACTTCCTCCATTCAAGCATCCGACTACTTAAAACAACCGGTGAGCTTATTAAAAGGCATTGGTATACTCAAAAGAAATGGAACTTTAGGTGACTCAGTTAAACTACCCCCATTACTTGAAGAAGGACCAACTTATTGTAACTCTAGTTGAATGACTTTTGCATCAATCAAGTCTTGAATCTTGTTCCTCAATCTCTAACATTTTTCAGTAAAGTGCCCATTTTGACTCATATGATAGTCACATCGTGCTTTTTGGGTCAAAGTTGTATGGTTTATAATTCGAATTAGGGGCTTCACAACCTATAATCCTTGCTTCTTTTTGTTGATGAAAGATTTAGGTAATTGAGATCTTTAGTTGAGTGAATTGTCTCCTCTAAATCCCTAAGGCTTGTTTTTTCTCACTTCTACTTGGCTCTTTTCTCCTTAAGCCTCCTTCATTATTTTGGCTTACTGACATTTGATTGGTATTGAACATTGGGTGTTGAAATCTTCTAAGTATTGGGCCCATTGCCATTTCTAAATCTATAATGGTCTTTTGTAACATAGCTACCTTTTCTTCTAGATTCGAGAGTCTCCTTCCTAAGTTTGAATCTTAGGATATTTGGAGAGTGGTGATTATCAAGAACAAGATCTGCCATTGTTATGCCATCTAATGCATTATCTTTTCTAGGGAGGCGATTCTATCATCAGCCATGTGAACCTAGTTGGAAGAATTCTTTACTAATTAGCAACTTTTCTTTTCTTTCTTTTTTTTTTTTTTAAGAATTCTCTTCTTTTTAAGAAAGAGAAAAGGAAAAATGGAATATAAGGATAAGGCTTATTTACAAGTTGTGAGAAAGGAGTAGAAAAACATTCCTAAAGGAACAGGCGCCTAAATATTTACAATCTTACAAGAAAAAAAGATCCTAAGGTTGTGTAGGAGAAAATATTGGAAAGAGTTAAAGTAGAAGGTACGGAGAAAAAGACTTACAAACTTAAGGACATGACTCTCATGAATATTTATAGGCAAAATGCAATATGAGGATATGCGAATGCAAAGAGGAGAGCTAGCAAATGGACTATGATGTGGCATCAAAAAGATTTTTATTGCTTCTTTTAAGTTTCCCTTACATTATTCAAAAAAATTATTACAAATAATCCCTAAAGTCTAGATCCTCTTTTTCTTGTGATGCCTTGGCTCCTCTTCAATCTTATTTATTTTCTTCAACTCAATTGCCTTAATCCATCTGGTAACTTAGGAGATATCTTCAACATGGAACTTCTAGAAAGCTTTAACCCAGTAATAGGTAATAATATCTTTAAGGAGTTCAATGGTAACAGCAAATGTATCAATGAGACTCATCTTCGGGACGCTTTGTCTATGAAGGAAATCAAGTTGATGGCTCCAAGTATGGTAGATAAACCAAACAATAAGTACGGCCATATTAGTCTTTAATTCTCCATTCTTCTCTTCTTGTAAATAACTGAGTGATCTGGCTTATGCTACTAGTAGTATTGGGACATAACGTTTCCCTTCTAAAAATTGGGTCACTAGCTCTGTAATCATATGATGTATGTGAAATATCCCATTAGGAAACAAAATAGTTCCAAATGCTACTAAGATATAGGTGTTGATCCTATATTGCTGCCAATCTTCAAAGCTACCATAAAAGAGATTCTGATTATAACTGGATGAGGTCGCAAACCAAGTAAAAAGATCATTCACCTTAATGATTCTCCTATGGGGATCTACCCATATTTTGCATATTTCAGATTTATAGAGGCCTAAGAGTTTTTTGAAAATCTTTGTAGGGCTAGCTATGATATTTAAGACATATTTTTCATTTCCAACAGAGGGAACTCCTAATAGATAAGAGTATTCTTCAATCGTTAGGCTCAGTCGACGTGTACTAAAGTGAAAAGACCGACTTTGAGGGTACCAAAAGTAGACCAAAGCCCATAGCATGGTGACATTGGTCTGGACTTTGAGCAATGAGAGGATGGGTTTAATATTGTCTTCAATGAATTTTTGTTGGTTGGGATCGAAAAATTGAAACCATTTTTCAAGTATTCCCTTAGGCTCTAGAGGCTCATGGATATGGACTTCTTTGAAAAGAGCCTGTATAAGAGAGGACCTAACCATTTTCTACACAAAAGGATGAAAAGAAAATTACATTAGAACTATCTTATTTACATGAGAATTACATTGATATTTTAAAGGAATAAAACATTTATAGGAAAAAGATTAGGAAATTTCATAGATTTTTGTAGTTTTACCACATCGTGTCAATTTGCTGATTTTAGGAAAAGGGTTCATGAATGCAATTAGGGTAGGTTCTAAAAAGTTCCTTAAGTTTTGTAACCTCACTTGATAAAGAATACTTTCATTAGTCACATCAAGCTTAAGTGAGGTAGCCTAATCAACCCTGAGAGGTGATTACACCATAGCATCCGAAGCCTACATAATGGCCCTCTTCCTAGGGTTCTAAGATGGCTTGGGTCTAACCACATCTACCTTGCATCTTTGATGCAACAAATAAGCCCCCATATCCCAATGCATGTGGAATGCAAAATAAATATGATAATTGTATAGACATGAAGTTAATAACAAATAAATAGAAGCTGAGAGTGAATTTTAGAAAAAATGTAGGAAAAGAAACTCTGGGTTTTGTCACTTTTTCTTTTTCTTTTTTCTTTTTATTATAGCAATGCCACCTTATTAGTTATTTGTCAACCTTGAAAAATGTATGCAAGAAGGGTGGGTTCTAGTGGTCCTTAAACTTTATAACCTCGCGCATTTCTAAAAGAATGATTCCTTAGTCACATCAAAGTTTAAGTAAAGTAGCATAATCGGCCCCCAATGGTAGTTGTCCCACTATGCTCGGAACTTATTTAATGGCTTCCCATCCTAAGGTCTTAAGATGGCTTGAGTTCGATCGTATCTATCATACATTCATGGTACATAAAATAAATCCCTTGCTAAATAGTTAAATAAATAAGACTAAACTTGCAAAAAACGTTAGTGTAATTTTGGTACAAATAATAAAGAATTAATAAGTAAATAAATTGCACTTAAGGTGATTTTTAGAGATTAATTTTAATTTTGGAAAGTTAAATGACTAACCCTCTTGAAAATCCCTCTAAAGTTGCTAAGCTATTGTGCCTAGTTTTTTCCTTCAACCGACCAGTATTAAACTCTATCCTTTTAATAATGATCCTCGACTAGGGTTTAAAGAAAACTAGTTTTTTAATTTGAAAATTATTTGGAGTCACCACCCGACCATAGTTAGGAAAAAGTGTTAAGTTATAATCAATTAGGTAGATTAATTATAACTTAACTACTGGTCCAACAATAAAACCAATTTTGTAAAACAGTCTTAAAACTAGAGATTTGAATTTGGAGGTTAGGAAATTTAAACCCTTACGAGTACCATTAACTTACCAAATTTAATCTTAATCTCAAAAATCACCCTTCAATTCTATAAAACAGAATTCAATTATTTAGTCAAATTGGATAACTTGAGTAATCTAAACTAAAAAAGGAAAAATAGGTTTTTTTTATTTTTTACTATCGCCTTACAGGTACCTACATACCTGCTATTCGGAATTAGACGTATATAATTCTTTTTATAAAATTTTAGTGGGTTGATTGATTAATTTTGGTTTCAAAAAAAAGTCATGTTTATGTTTTTACTCATTTTAAGTTTATTTTAATGAAATTATTCTAAAAGGTCCTAAATCGGAGTTTGTTTTTGGAAATTTTAAATAGAATCCTAATTTGGAAAGGGTCCATTTTATTTTTATTTATTTTTTGAAAACACGATTTTTCTAAGTATCAAAACAATTTTTTATTCACTAACGTATTTATTTATTTTTATTATACTATCTTATTTATTTATTCATTATTTTATTTTATTTATTTCTATACAAATAAATAAATAAAAGGTAGACTATTTTTTTCCTTTTTTCTTCCTTTTGTTTCTTTTTGTCTTTCTTTCTTTCATTTTTTTAATTTCTTTTTCCCTTTTCTTTTTTTTTTTGTTTACATTTACATTCACAATGAAATAAATAACTAAAAACTGAAAAAATAAATAAATAAAAATAATAATAAAAAGGAAGAAAACTAAGCCAAACAGCACAACAAATAACCAAAGAAGGTCAGACCAAGAAATGTATGTAGGTCGAGTAAGAGCAGTATGTGGGTTGGATTGCAAGTCAATCTTAGATCTTGGATCAGGTTCAGGTTGCTCCAAGCTCTCCTTCAATAGCAGTAACATGGGGTGGATTCAGGTCGATTTATAAATTAAATTAAGTAGGGAAAGGTGTTTTCATGGGTTTTTTTATTGGGTTTGGTGTCATAGAACTAATGTCACGACTTGAGGTAGCTATCTGGGTGGCGTTCAATTGTAGTGGCTAAGGGCAGTTGACGCAGTGTTCAAGTGGTGCCTACTAGGTTCGAATGGGTAGCTAGGGTTAAGGTTTTGAACTACCATGAAGTTAGTCATAGTAGTGGCTTTCGTCGAAGAAGCTTGGAGAGGGAGAGTAGCCACGGTATATAGAGAGAGAAAGTGAGTGCCTAAGAGAGAGAGATTGTTTGTGAGTGATTCTAAGTAATGCTAAGTTATCATCTCTATCAAGTGAATTCCCGAAGCCCCTTTTTATATACAAAATCAACTTAGAAAGTAAGGAAGGTTGAAATTGGATTTGAATGAAAATTCTAGAATTTCGGTTTTTTTTTTTTATTTTCAATAGTTGAATTGAATATGCATTTGACTGAATCTAGACAAGAATTCAATCAATATTAAAACTAAGCTATGTTTATTTTGTTAATCTACCACTAATTGGCATGTTTAAGTATGGAAAATGTGTGAAAAAGAGCTTAAAGTGAGGGGTATAGGCTGTTGTTTTGCTAAGAAAATGGAGGAAATTGGGGAAAAAAGAAAGGAAAGGGAGAGAAAGGTGGCCAACGTAGCACCACGTCAACCGCATCATCTAGTTGTTGTGTACCACGTGTCCTATAATGACATGTGGTAGCTGACATAGCTTACTACGTGGGGTTACGTCAACATCAGCTAATTCAAGGCTACCAAGTGTTAGAATACATAGTACAATGAAACCTTGACATATGGTAGTACTTGATGTGGCAATGCGTCATTTGAAAAAATAAAAAGGCTTTACATACCTTTACCAAGATTCGGACCCAAGACCTCTAACTAAACTCAATGCAAATGTCTAAGTGTTTTACCATTAAGTTGTTGGTCTGTACCTTATCCAAATATGCAATTAAATTGCATATATGGACTAAGTCAACTTGGGCTAAATTCAAATCTAAACTTAGGTCCAACGGTTCTTTCCATAAATTTATTTAAATTAAAAAATCTATTCTATTAAACTTAAAATTTTATTATTTTCTAAATTCCCTAAATATTTTTGTAGTTTTTCTAAACTTTATATTTTTTGTGATTTTTTCTAAATTTATTTTTTTTTTTCTTAATCTTTCCATTTCCTTGTATTTTTCTAAATTTTTATTTTATGGGTTTTCTTAATTTTCTATTTTTTTGTATTTTTTCTAATTTAAGATCCTTTAAAAATTCTAAAATAAATTAAAAAAAAAGGGGTGCCTACAATAGGTATATGTAAGGCTCCTACAAGTATCTAATCAAAGCCAAGTAGGTAACTCTTACCTGGTTCTATTATATCAGGAAAGTATAGCATTGAAATCATCATAGATACAATCCTCTTATCATGTATATACTTCTTCTCGAAAGCTACAATGGTTGTATATTCATTATATAGAGGATTTGATTCATCTTCTATAATCCTCCAATCATCCTTCATACTCTAAGACAATCTTCTCCTATAAGTAGTTATGATCCCATCTATAGTATGACATCTAATCTGCCATTTCCAATGACAAATTCTATAATAAGACTTAATAGTCAGTAAGTATCTCAACTCCATCCTAACCAAAATATAACTAAGCATAAATAATCCCATATTTTTTAATTTGAAAGTAAGCAAAGTATAAGTTAGATTAACTTTATCTAGTACTTATTATCGCTTTATCTTCTATAAGATCATATACATATAAAACCTATATATATATGCCTTCAAGTCTATGTCTTTTATGTCCTACTTATCAAGTTGTACATTCAAGTTTCATAACCAAGTGTGGTCAATCAAGTCATAAATATATAGGAAACATCATTTATTCAATAAGTAGCATGTTGAAGCCACATAATTTATATCCTTGTGAGTCACCATAAGTCTATGCCTAAACACACATTTTCCACTTACTTGAAATTAGTATCCCCTACCTTAAGTAGCATTTTCAAACTCCCTATTATCTAGGTAACCTAGAATTAAGATTTGTATCTTAGTGTTTATCCAAGTTATGTAAATGATTCATTAAGACATAAGTGTGTTTACAAGTTAAGGATGAGTATATTAAGTGTTTACATAAGAATACTTCATTAGTACCTAAGACCTCCAACACAAACTTCTACATGATCCCTTTTATTTAGGGCCTTATTGTTTAACCTTCTACATAACCTTCTATAGGGAAAGGGTTCTTACTTACTTCATTACATGTACCTTTTACTCAACCTTGTACTTAAGACTAGTTTTAAAGACCATGGTCAAGGAAACTTCTATTCAAGCTTCTACTTCGATTCATCTTTAGTTTTCATTTTATGTCTCACCAAGGAACCTTCTACTCAAGCTTCTAAATTGTATGTTTCATTAAAGTCCTTATTATATTAAATTTCATTGCAAGTCATTTTCTTTACTTAGTCATTGGTAACCTTTTACCAAAGCTTCTATAAGAGTTGATTTTGTACTAACTATGCTAAAACTCCCTAAAACTCCAAATTTTCATTAAGGCTTAGCAAACTTTGGACACAAACCAACAAATAAGACATTTTAAAGATCAAATTATAGATTTATACATTTTTGTAACCATGCATGCTTGTTACATAATACATCACCATTCTAGATTTATAAAACATCATTTTTAGCTTATGAAATCGCGACTAAATCACCGACTTAACCACT
Source organism: Lumnitzera littorea (assembly GCA_024138015.1). Classification (NCBI taxonomy): domain Eukaryota; kingdom Viridiplantae; phylum Streptophyta; class Magnoliopsida; order Myrtales; family Combretaceae; genus Lumnitzera; species Lumnitzera littorea. The sequence goes on along the minus strand of JAMXBB010000010.1, from coordinate 45,776,981 downwards.
TTATAGCCCAAAATTTCATGCAATCATGTAAGATAACATTCCAAGGCCAAGAGCTTGAATAAAAATTAGATTTGACTAAAAAGACTTGAAAATCAACTAATTTTTCAAAATTTCTATATTCAGCAAGTTTCGTGATTTAGAATTGAATGAAAAAAAAAAATTAGTTTTTGTCAAATATTTTGACACAAAATGATTATATACATAATGAGGATCTTACAAAAAAAAAAGTTTGAGCTTAAAACTACATCGTTTATCCTTTTGAAAATCAATTAGAAAATTTGCTTAAAATAATTCATTTCTTAAGAGTAATATAAAAAACATAGACACTTTGATAAAAAGAGATTTTCCATGGAAGTATACTAAAATAATGTAGGAGTAAAATTTTTCATAATTTTTCAACTTAATATGCTATTTTTAATAATTTATCAGAAATTGGGTAAAAACTAAGACCTACTGACACCCTACATTTTCCAATGACTGCATGGCCACCACTCCATGTTAGCACTTTAATGCATTGCTTTTATTGTCTATTGGTGGTGACTAATTGTTTCCACATGGTTGTTTAGTAGGGATTCTACACACACTCATATTATATACCTATTTTTGGATTAATTTTCTTAAATTCCTAAAATTCTAAATGGACTGCTCTATATTTTCTTGAGATGATCTTCTAGCCAAAGAGTGAAATTTGAGTAAAATCAAGGTACCTAGAGTGAGAGGAGGAAGAGGAGACATTTGTGCCAAGTGGCGTGTGGTTTTACAAATCCATGTTCTAATATTATGTGCTACCTTTGTCTTGCCCTCTAATACCATGGGAATCCATGGTTTTGATTTCTAAATCCATGTACAACCCTTGGTTAGCTAAAAACCGCCTTTAAATATTTTATTCTTTTTATACTTCAATTGTTTATATTACTCCCTTATAAACACAAGATTCTACATGGCTTTATTTTGAAATCTTATTCCTTTCCTTTCTGTATGTATTTAATATATTTTTAACACATTAATTATATTTTCTAAGTATACATTATCCTTAAGCAGTATTCTAAGCTTAGTTATAAACTTTTTATTTAGTAGAATTGCAAGAAGAGGGATAAACATTCAGGGTTAAGTTCTTTTAGGGAGAAAATTACTCGTTTACAATCAAAATTACAAAAAAAAAAAAAAATTACCAAAATACAAATTGTATAAAAATAATTATCAAAATATATGTAACATAACTATTTGAATTAATACCGCATCTTTAAAATGCAACATTAGTATAGTGTGACATTAGTATAAATAACTATGTTGCATCTTAAAGATGCAACACTAGTACAAATAGTCATGTCTCACCTTCAAGGTACAACATAACATCAGTATTTTAGTAATTTTTTTTATATAATTTGTAATTATGTAATTTTTTTTTTCTAAAGTTAGTAAACATGTATTGCACCCTCATTTAGGGGATCAAACTTTTAAGAGGTTAAAATAAAAAATAACTGTTTTGGTTAGTGAGTCAAGTAAGGGATGCCATAACAAAGTACTTATAACGGCTTTGTCCCATGCTTACATAGCAAATAATAGCACAATTTTAGATGTTGATGTGGAATTTAAAGACACATATAATCTAACATGGCTATTGGAATTAAAAAAAAAAAAAAGGGGGCAAAAGTGGTCAACCTAAAATAAAAGAAAAAAGAAACGTAAAACATAAATCATTAAGAAGAACAATAAAATTAATCAAACATCAGAACATATGGAATGCAAACAACGTTTGGAAGCGCAAACCCAAATGCAAGTGAAACCCTAATCCATGTTGAAATAATTTGGAACATCAATCAAACCTTGCCCAAAATCATATGTGGAACTGCAAAATCATAAAACATTCCATTCTTTGGTAAGTTTTCCCCCATTTTCCCTTTTATTATTTCTCCATATCAGAAATCCACTCTTATTTAATCATATTGATCCATTTTTTTCTTTACATCTATGCATAGATAACAATTAAAAATACAATTTTGATATTTCTGTGATAAGGTTTTGCCTAGTTATCTTTGTGGTTTCCTTTTCCCTCAAATTCTTAATGTTCTTTTCTATACTCTACATGTGTTTAATGGAATGGCTAAAAGATATATTGCTCAAATATTTCTAGTTAATTAATTTGTAAGAATATTGGTTCTACTTGGTTTGTTGGGTTCCTAAATTCCTTTTTTGTCATGAAAACATTTTAATAAGGCTTTTAAGGGCAAGAAAAATGGGTAATTTTTTTATTAATGCTAATGTCCTCTTTCTAGTAATAATGTTGCAGAATGTCAATCAAGATTCACCGATTAGCTAAGAGCTGTCAATAACTATCTTGGAGGAAAAAGAGGTTGTAGGATCTTTTAAATCATATTTTCTTTTTATATTTTTAATTTGAAAATGTTATGTAGAACTTTATGTGATAATAGTTGATGAAAATGAGTTTGTATCTTTGGAAGAAGTCCTATTATGTACATTAACTATTTTTCTCTTCTCATTTTTTGCAGTATTACATTCACTATTTGCTTGAAAAGACTTATGAATCCAATGTAAATGGAGGAATTGCATGCTAGAAGAAGGCTAAGCAAGAGTTTCGCATCTCCCAATGTAGGCCAAGCATCATCATCTATTGGAAACTTCATGAACAAGGCAAGCTTTGTGAAATAGCATTTTTATGGCTTGTTTTCACCCATGTAAACCAATTGGAGAAATTGAAATATTGGAATCCTAGGAGGATGTTCCATAGCTATCCACGTCATAAAGGTAAGGGATGTCATTCATTCTTTTAATAGGTAGACCCAACAATACCTAATTGTGTAGGAGAGGTGATCTTAGAACTTCAAGAGCAATTAGGTGACTTATCAAACTCAAATGTACTTGTTCCTTCAAGTGCTAATATTGTGGAAGCACAAAGCTCTCTAGCAATCAAGTTGAATGTCATAAAGGATAAACTTTCCCTAATTGAAGAAAAGTTTGAAGTTAAAGAAGATGAAGATGATGCTTTTAGCTTCTTCCTTAGGAGTTTCGCAATTGGTCTACTTCATTATGGCTATTGTTGCACTCATTAAGATATATACCTAACAATAGTGAGGAGCTTATTGGTGCAAGACTTTGCCTCTTATACTAAATAATCTTATGTATTAGTTGTAATCGATGGTTATCTAATTAGTGAAATTGTACCAATTATTGTAAATGTAATAGCTTTTGTTTACAATGGGGAGTATTAGAATAAAAACAAGTTTTAGCATTTTGACTCCTACGAGGCTCTACTCAATTTTTTGTTCCCATTTTCATAGAAACTCGAGAAAAAAAAATTTAACAAGTGCAATTTATAGTACTTAGTTTATATCTTTTGTAGGAGACTAAGAACAAAAATTGTCAATAAGTTATACATACTATATCTTTATCCATATTTTTAACTATACTTTTGGTGGTCTTTCCATGAATGAGAGTAATTCATTTAACAAGGTAAATTAGTTAGTTTTTAGATGCAATTTTTTTTTTTTTTAGCTAAACTAGAACAAAATGAATCTAACTTTTTTTTTTTTGTCTATTGGCTTGTTTTTTCATTAATTTACATGGTTGGATTCCAATTTGTTATTCATTATATTGATCGGTACTAGGACTATCTAAGCAAGGAGAGCTATAGGAAAAAAAATTTTAAGCCTATAATGATAATAATGGGTGAATTAGAATAAGCATTTAAGTTGAAAAATTATTAGAAAAAATTTCTTTGACATCTACAAACTCTCATGAGCAAATTGTCAATGCCCTACATCTTAAAAGACATTAAAATAGACAAAACAAACTAGTTGGCTAAAGCATTTGACAGTCTGCTAAGTTCAATCCAATTCAAGAAGCCAATATAAGCCTTAAATTCTAAATTGACAAACTTACTAACAAAAGCTCCCTCACATGTAGGACTATTACGTAAATTCTTAAGATACCATTTTGGAAAGTACACCTTATCATTGAAGGGTTGAAGCCTCAAAATGATCAATGCAACAAAGAAAATGAACAGACTCAAAATATTAATTCCTATGGCAACCCCTATATCTAAACACATATTTTTCATAATTATTTGTTCTAAATCACCATGTGCGATCTTGGCTTTGAACGAATTTTCTATGTGATTATACCTTATTTAATAAAAAGGACATAATAAACTATTATAAACCTGCAATTTTATGCATCTTGTAATTTTTTTTAAGAGTCTTTCTACATGATTGTAATACTTAATCAATCATCCTAACAGAAGGCAATACTCTAGCAATACTCCACCAACTTGTAGATTAGAAAGAAGTTTGTGTAGAATAAAAAACACCACATATCTCAACATTAACAATTAGCAGCTTGGTTGATTTGATGTAATATGGCCAATTGATCAACATAAGCCCCTATTCTCAATGCCAATGTAATATAGCCAATTAAGATATTTCACATATGCCACTTAAAGACCAAAAAAATACTTACTACTATTCATTGTTCAATAGATTGGACTTTCCTTTCCTCCTATAAAAAAGAAAAAGAAAGAAAGCAAAGTGAGCCTACCCATCACCAATGCACTTTGTAACATATATTATCATTATAGAGCAATGAAAGGCAAAAATGCAATAAAAAAGCTATTTCATGCCAAATATTCACTTCACTAGTGTAGCCCTACAAAAAAAGTAACTAGATACACTAACACATTTTAATCGCCATAAGGCTAAAAAAATAAATCAAAATAGATAATTCAATCATCCAATTCCACAATGTGAGGCTGTCCATCCTTGTTTGTTTGCTTCTAGGGACTTGTGAATTGAACATTCATAATTCTTTGACTCCTTCTAGTAGGTGTTGTAAAGCACAAAGTGTTTGTATGAATAAAAGCTATTATAACTAGTTGTTTGGCCCTTAGCTAAGTCAACTTACTGGTTGATGTGCCAATGCTTTCTTAGGTAGTCACACCTCTGATAGGCTCATTTTGACCACCTACATACAAGAAAGGAAAAAAATATATCCACAAGGAAGAAATCATATGATCCTACTCTAACATTATTAGCATATGAATAGCTAGCATATTTACTTGAGGAAAATCATGGTAAAATAACATATGAGACAATAAGAACTATTTAGGCTCCGCTTAGTTCCTTTCTTCACCTACCAAACATTTTTTATTAACTCAACTATATCAACAATACATCCAAGATTGACTTAATCCTCTTAAATGCACAATTCATTTAAAGTTTAAAAAAAAAAAAAACATATGAACATTATTAACGTAGGTAACAATGTATTTGTTGTAATTGCTTATATTAGTGGTAGCCAAAATCTAGTTTCACTAACTAAGATAACAAGATGAAGCTTGACTTGCATTCATACTTGAAACATCTACACTCACATTAGGAGTTCCATTAAAACCCGTTGATATGATCAATAGCAATTATGTTATCAATTATTGAAGTTTATGTAATATAAATTTACAAAATAAGAAATTACCTTGCAATTCCTTCAAACTTCCACCAGCACACAAAGTGTCATTTCAAAGCCCACCACCCTAATTCCCTGTTGCATGATCTTCAGTAGCAACAAGTACTCTTTCACTGCTTATACCAAGCTAAGTTGGAAAAAACATCATTAAAAAGATACATACAACAATAAATACTATCAGGAAAATGAATATATGTTTAAAGGCACTTATATTAAACATTGTTATTTGCGTTTGCTCATCATAATAAATTTCAAAGCCACATGGTCCCTTCTGCTTGCTAGGTTTCACAGGTATAATGGCCAATTGTTCCTAATACTTACGTTTACAAACCTAAAAGAAATTGAGCTCATGTTAAGAGTAATCAAACAAAAATCTTAAGAAGCATTTGGCTATAAATTTTTCATACCTAAAATTTTGAAGTAAAGCAACCTACTCCCTTACATGCACTTTAGTTATTGCCTTCTCCACCACACTTGTGACATATTTGTATTTGACCTTTTTTTGACATCTAAGTTCTTAAAGATTCAATTGCTTCCTTCCTACACTTTTTCTTATGTCAACCATGCTTCTTTCAAGGGATAGGTAGATCGAGACCCATACAAACAGTCCTCTCCTACAATTACATGCCCTGGATAAGAGGTACGTTGTGTTAATAGGCTAAAAGGAAAGTCGCCTTCTTGTACATGGATCAACATAGGACTTAACATCTTGTTGGAGATAATAAATAAGTGAAACACCATGTAGACATGGTATACCCCTCAACTGCCAAAGTCTACACGTACGCGTTCTCCTTACTACATTTGCTACATAAATGTCATTGTTTTGGTCGATTTCAAACCCATTGTCACAAGCAAACTTCATTTTGCATTGCTGACTTTGATATTGCACTTCCATTAATATCTTTAGAGCCTGAGTGGAACATTTACAAGCCTACTTCAAAATGAATTCCCTTTGCTTCTGCATACATATCACTACATGATTTCTTATGCCCTCTAACATAATTATGATGGCTTTTCCTCTTAGCCTAAGAATTTTTCCATTGAAAGCCTCGTACATATTGTTTTCCACAACATTGCAATTGTTTAGAAATGCGCCTTGGCCCAATGTCTGAAATCATATAAATATTTTAGGGTAGCATGTGTAGTTAGAGAGTAAGCATGTAGCAATTCCAAAATCCTTCAAAAATCTATCATATTAGTGCTATTCGAACATGCCCAAAATAGCATCTTCAACTTCTTTGCATAATACAATGATCTCCAATTTGCTTTAAGGTACCAAGCACAATAGTGATGTTTACTCTTTAAAAAGATCCTCTCGACAACTTAAACCAACCCCTGCCATAATGAACATTGGTTAGAACTTTAACATATATTCAAAATAAAGACAAGTTAAATATGACAACATACCTTTTGACATCACCGATAATGATCCACCCTTTGTTCATACCTTCAATGCCAATTTCTATCTTTGGTAAGCCAAGAAACTAAGCTTAGTTATCTTTGTTTTTTACCAACACCATTACCTAAGCAACTGGGAACATCTCGTTGTTTGCATCTCTACCAATTGCACATAACAATTGGCTTTTGCGTAGACTAGTGAGGAAACACCCATCAATACCAATGACACGTCAACATTCAACTATAAAACCTCTCTTACATGCATTAAAACAATTGTAGATACAATTAAACTCAAATTTTGTAACCCCCTAGCGCTCATTAACATCAAGAACAATCATTGTATTACTCTTCCTTAATTCCTCCACATATTCTCATTATCTTCATATTTATTTATATAATCACACTCTAATTGAGCTAAGACCCTCTCTTGTGTACTCCTACTTTTGCTAAGACATATATTCAAACCCAAGTGCCTCTTCAACAACTCCTTTAACACCCCTTGCTCAATTCTTGGAGCTAACTCAATTGTTTCCCTAAATTCTTCGACTAACCACTTAGATGTAACCTACCTATTCTTGTAAACTTGTTAGCATTCATGCTTCTCATCATAAACCTTCACTTGAAACTCAAGTATTCTCTTGTTAATGAATGCGTTGATATTCCAAGAACAACGCTTGTCCTCACACTTAACTCTCACAAATTTACTACTATTCTTTTGGAAATAATCATCTTGTTGATCCAATATAACTCGTAAACCACAACTCCCCTTAAATTGGTTAACATCATCAAATACAATTGATACGAAAAACACGAGGAATGTTGCGAATGCATCAAAATGGGGGTAGTTTTAATGGATTCTCTTAGTAGTGCTTAATTGATCATCATCAAATTTTGTAGAACCCATAAACTCATCTTTAGACTTTGCATAATCTACTGCATCATCATCATCACCTCCTACAAGCTCCATAACATTTGGTTCACCCTCATCAACTGTAATCATCTCTCCAGTGTTATTTCTCCACCAATTTAACTTTCATCGCTCATATACCCTTCATCATAATCGTCACCTTCACTTATACTCACATCACTATACTCTACTTCATAATTATAGTCCACATCTTCATCTATGACCATGTCATCATGAAGGTCCTCCCATCCTAGGATGTGCGGTTTTGATATCTCATCAATTTCAGTTGGATAATAATGCTAAACATAAACCTCATCAACTTTTCTACTAAGTAAGTTGTACATAAAGTCTACAAGACTTATGTCATCATAGATTACCAAATAAGACAATGAATCCTAGGGGGATTTACAAAAAACTTCTGAACATCTATCCATTGAAGCCTTCAACATATGTCTTCTAAGAATTCAACATACGACATTCGACAAATGCATACAACGACCATTGCTAGTGTTCTACTTACATACTTAGCATGTGGGCCATCATAAATGAAAGGCCTTCCATAGTTTACTACTAGATGAACTATACTATTGGTCATCGCTTAACTTGAAATAAAATAAAAAAAGGAAAAAGAGAAAAATTATTAAGTTCACATTGTAGAGCTTATGATGGGAATCAGCTTCCAAGTCCACTCACATGCTCTTGAGCAAAGGGAATGGTTAACATGGTCTACCAAATCCTTGACCATTGCCTAACTCTAAATGAAGTTGACTTGTTATGTCAAGGTGATATGCTCCTACTACCGAGCCAATCTACTAATACTCTTCTCCTTAGTCAATAACCTACTCAAGCATGCTAATTGAGGGTTGCCACACTAGCTCACTGATCTGTCTTATCACCTACACTCCTTGGCAACCTACTTAGCAAAGTAGTATCAGTTGGCTCTTGATTCTAAAAGCCATTAATCTTGTCTGCTTGCTTCAAAATCCATTACACTCTAAATTTGTCAATCATCTACAAGATGCCATGTATCCCACTACATGTGCCTTATCTCCTAATACCTTACATTCTCTTTCTAGAAGGATTATAGAATTGTCCTTCCTGCATTTATACTAACCATTGTACATAGATTTTGCCCTTTTTAATAAATCTATTTCTTTTGTGTAACCTTAGTACTTGTGGGCATAAATACCTACTAATAAGCCTTTATAAAGGATTTTTACCCAACTAATAAGAATTTTCTAAGACTTTCCCTTTTCTCTTCATTGAGAATATATTCCTTAGCTCGTATCAATTATCGAGCTTGAATTTTCAATTGTTTATTTTTCTTAACTTGATTTAAATTAAACCCTATGCTCATTTCGTTTAAACTCTCAACTAAAGTAAAGAAAAATCTAGTTTCTTTTTTTTTTTTAAATATTTCAGAGTTACCACCTGGTAAAACCAAGAAAAGTGATTAAATTAAAACTAATTAGGTGAGTTGCTTCTGATTTAGCCATTAGCCCATGTATTTGAAAACTTTTTGAAAAATTTTCAAAAAACCAAACTCACAAGTTCAAGGGCTACCTTATTAAACCCTACGCGAGTATCACCATAACCTTTTGAATTTAATTTAATTTTTCAAAATTACCCATTTATCACAGAGAAGAACAATTAAACTTATTTTTATACACATAAGGGAAAAAGAGAAAATTTTTCATGTTTTCAAGCACCTTGTAGGTGCTTAAATACTAGCTGCTCGAGATCATACTTTCGTAATTCATTTTCTAAAACTTATGTGTATTGGTTTATTTTATTTTTGAAAGTGAGTTCCGTCTACTTTTTTTACTTATTTATTTTATTTCAAGAAAATTCAAAGAAAATTTTCTTAACTTAAACCTTTTTTTTTCTCTTGAAATTTCTAAAAGCCTTAATTTTAGGAAAGGGGCATATTATTTTTTTATTTTAGAAAAATAGATTTTCTAAGTGAAGAAAAGGTCCTTTTTTTTAGGATGATTTTCTTTTAAGTGAAAAAAGAAAAAAAAATTCTTCTTTTTCTAAGAAATGTGGTTTTTTTTAAAAAAAAAAGAAAAAAGAAAAAAATTATATTAAAAATAACTTTCTTAGAAAAAAAAATTTACTAAGGAGAGGAAAACCAGAGTTGGGAATTTTTGTTTTTAGGATGACTAACAAAGTTATAATAGAAAAAAGAAAATAATAAAAATAAATAAATAAATAAATAACCAACTTATGTGCAAATTGAGTCAACCATAGGTCAAAGTTAGGCTTTAGGTTAGATCGAAGCCAGGTTCAAGTTGGGTCAAACTGCTGGATTTGAGTCATGAAGTAGATGAATACAGTGGCTAAAGCAACTCCTTATAGGAGCTTCTAATCACTATTTTAAGGGGGTAAGATCAATTTGATGAGATTTTTGTTAATAAAAAACCAATTGGTGATGGCAATTTAAGCTTCAATGGTAGTTTAGAGGACTTGGGTAAGTGGCTAGCGGTGATGGTATTAGGTTGTAGTGGTTGTGAGCATCTTAAAGTGAGAAAGTAGGGTATTTTAGGGTTTTGAAGGGTGGAGAGAGTTGGGGTGATGGTGGTTTTGTTTGAGGAATGGATGCTAGCAGTGTAAGGTAGTAGGTAAGGTTTGCTTAAAGCTATTAGAGGGGTAAAGCTCGAGTTAGTGGCCGTAATAGTAGTCATGAAAGGTGAGTTTTGAGAGCTCAAGTTGCGAGCTTTTTAATGGAGGTGGTAACCATGCTTGAAAATTTTCAAACTCACACTATTTCTTGAGAGAGAAACGCTATACTTTCAAGAGAGAAAGAAAGCTTTTGATGCTCGTGTATAAGAGTGATTTGTATGTATTTGAAAGGGATGTGGAGGATCCTATTTATAAGAAAACTAGATCATTTAAGCTTGGCTAGTCCAACCATGGAGTATCCCATAGACGTGGCCAAGAGATTCTCTTGCTTAATTCAACTTGGAACTTATGGAAATTTTTTATTTGATTGAAGAAGACAGTTTCTGAGATGTTAAAGATTGTCGATTATCACTTAAAATCAAAATTTTTTGCTAAAATAATTAAGATTCTCAAGCTGCCTCTCATGCATTTTGAACTTGCTAGATTTACTTGGATTTGACCTTCAAAATGGATGAATTTAGACAAAAAAAAAAAAAAAGCGATGTAAAGGATTTGGATCGATTTTGGTTAAAAATGGATGAAAAAAAGGCTTGGAAGTGGTATGTTCAAAAATGGCAATTCTATAAGCTAAAAACATCCATTATTATTCTATGATGGAAGAGATGTTGACATAGCGACCATATAGCACCACATTAGCCACATGGCCCAACAAATGGGTGCCATGTGGAGCTATACAACAGTTAGACCAACCACATTAAAACATGTAGCTTAGGAGTGAAGAGAAAAGAAAAGAAAAATGCACTTGTGTACATCCAGTAAGACTCGAACCCAAGACCATCCTCCCTCTTCCAATACCATGACCAAGTACTCAACATTTGGTCTATTAGCCCGTGCCCCTAACACTTGTTGCAACTAAATTGTATATAAGGAAAACAATCTAGGCCTAATTATGAAAAACAAACTTTACCTAATCTTGAATAAACTCTTAAAAACTATTTAAATGATGTTGGCACTAAAAACCTATTTCTATGCTAATTATTTTTATTCTTTTTATTTATTCTATTTTTTTTCCTTCCTTTTTTTCTCTCTTTTTTAATTATTTCCTAATTTTTTTATGATTTTGAATTAATACCTTTTCCTCTATTCCTAAAAAAAAAAACAAAAAAGAAGAAGAAGAAATTACAAGGGAAGCAAAAGTGAGGTGCTATGGCTACTCCTTTTTATGGTCAAGTTTGAGTAATACTTTACTATAAAAACAAAAGAGACACTATTTTTGCCTTAGGGATAACCTTTCCATAAGTAGCACTACAATAGGTAGCTATCCTAAGCCTAATCCACTAGGAATTTGGTGAACAATGAAAGATATTTTGAAAGAGAAAGAAGATGCTTTAAAAGATGGCTGAAACACAAGAGTGGGTTTTTCATGAAGGTATAGTGCCCTTGGAGCAAGTTATAACCCTCAAGGATTTAAGAAATAAGGGTTAGTACACTATGAGCTAGCTAAAGCCCTAAAAGAATCTTGAAAGAGGGGTAATGCTCTAAGAGCTAACTAAAGCCCTAAAAGTTTCAAAGAAAAGGGATAGCACTCTATGAGTTGGCTAAAGCCTTAAAAGATTTTTAATTTTAAATGAGGGATAATACTCTAAGAGCTAGTTAAAGCTCTAAAAGGTTCAAAGAAAAGGGGTAATGCTCCATGAGTTGTTTAAAGCCCTAAAAGATTATTTAAAGAAGGGTAGTGCTCTAAGAGCTAGCAGGAACCCTAAAGAAATTAAGTAGGGGGTAGCGCTCTAAGAGCTAGCTAACCTATGGGAGCACTATTAAAAGACAAGTAACCTTAAATGAGAATTTCATTAAAACCTAATCATGCTCCTCTAAGCTAACTAACTTAGGTAGGAGCGTCTTTAGGGGACTAGCAACCTTAATTGAGAAATTGATTTAGAGCTTAGTAGTGCTCTTCTGAGCAGACTAATCTAGGAGAGAGCATCTCTAGAGGACTAACAACCCTAACTAAGAAATCGATTTAGAACTTCGTAATGCTCTTTAAAGCTGACTAACCAAAGCAAGGGCATCTTTAGGGGACTAGAAACCTTAGTCGAGAAATTGATTTGGAACCTAGTAATGCCCTTCTAATCCTTAGATAATTTCTAATTAATCTAATTAATGATGCCCCTACATTAGCTAATCAATTTAATCAAGAATTTCTAATAAACCCTATATTAACTCCCATATCAATAGAGAATTATAATTGAAATCATAGAAATTGCAATCATGAATTATCCATACATCTATTAACACTATAACATGAATACAATTATCATCTTAGCTATCTAGAGTTCCATCAATTCCTACAAATAAAACTTAGCTAGCCATGGAAATTAAAATAAAAGCACAGATAACAATTGAATTCATAAAGAAGTTAATAATTTGAAATAAGAACAAATCACAGAATTGCATAAATAGAAATAGAATAGAGATCACCAATTCTATAATTATGATGAATAAACTTCAATTGCAACTCCAAAGATGATCTCTACAGCAAAAGTGAAGTCTTTTCAATGATCCATGAATTTCAAAAGAAAAACTCTTCAAAACTATCTCCTAATTACTTCTAAGACTCTAATTCTAAAGAAAATGTAAAAGTCCCTAAAATGTCAATCAGATGGCTATTTATAGAGAAAACTAGGATTGTCTGTCGAATGGTTCATTTTTCATTGAATGCCGACGATGTAGAATTGTAGGCCAGTGGTGTAGAGCTTCAAAGCCACTAGTGTAGAGTGTAGGTTGGTCTAAGGCCAGCTACCTTCAATTCTAAAGTGCCATAGATCGATTCGAGCTTTGCTCGTTTGTGTAAAACTCCTTCAAATTGTTCATATTTCCACTCTGAATCCTTTAGGACCTGAAATATCCAAATGAAAATACTTAAGTACCATTTCTTAATGATTTCTATAAAATCAATAATAATTCAACCAAATTTGCACACTAAAATATGAGTAAAATATACTCTTGTCAATGTAGCATCATACAAGAATACCTATTTATACTCAACAAAAGTTCTACTTATAACAAAAGAGTATTACAACGGAGTTTAGCTTTATACCTATTTATACAAAAAGTGCATCTATCAAACTTATCCAAACCTAAAATATAGTATATATATATTCTTATGTATAGATCCTTTATAGAAATAAGAAGAAAATACAACAAGACTTCTTCAAAAGTGATCGACTCCATCTTAAGCGCTCTTAAAAGACTTTTCCCCCCAATTAATGTTGCCCCATCAATTCTCTTCATATCTACATGACACACAAGTATCCCCTCAACTCTCTAAGAGCTAAGTGAGAGTGGATAAAACAAAACACAAAACAAGAACAATACATATTTGCTTAGATCAATACTATAAGATATTCAATTTCATAATCCAAGTTACCAATATAAACTATTTATATAGGAAATTCATGCCATGTTCATGCACGTGACATGTATCAATACCGATATCCTATACTTTTCTAATTATTTATTCGATTAGTTGACATACTTGGGCATCTGGATACTACATCCAGGAACCTAAGGCAACGAAGAGCTACTAGGGAGTAAGACTCCTAACAAAACCACCCATTATGGTTTCAAAATCCAACACATAGTCAATCATGCATCTTGGCCAAAATAAGTTGAGCAATACAGTTCTATATGCTCAAAAGCCAACTCAGCAACGTTTAAGCTTTTACAAACTCAACCTATAGGTCCTTTCATGCCATGTCAAAAATGTAGTATATAGTATAACGACCTAGAATTAGCCACGAATCTCAAGTTACACATTATAAACAATTCAATTATCCCAATTCTAGCCTTGCTCTTTACTTTATATTATATTCTTTCATATAGAGTTCACTTAGGTGAACATCCTAAAGAATAGTTCAATTTCCACGTTTTCTAAATAGAAATTCATATCAATGAATCAATCACATTTGAGGAAACATATTACTTAGTCAACACACATTCAATAGAATCATGTATTCAGTCAATCCAACACATTATTACAGTTTACGACACAAGTGACTCCAAGTCAAGTAGACATAAGTTAACTTGCACGAAAACAGAAATATCTACTTACCCAAGCTTGATAGTATTATAAAATCCTAAGCTTTACAATGTGCTCCTTCCTTACCTACCATACCTTGGAAAATACACACAAACCCTAAGTCAATTACGGGTTAATACTAAGTTTTTATGCAATTTCACTATTGCATTTTCAAACTGAATTTGATTGTATCTTATTTATTTCTTATCCGATTTTAATAAACATTATACCGTCATGATCATTATTTTGAATATTATTAAGATATCTTAAGAATCATCACTAATAAATATTGTCAAATGTCCAAAAATACACTTTCGTATTACCGATTCGACTGTACATTAATATAACTTCGTAATTAACTCAAATAAATCCTAAATTTAAATTAAAAATCCTAAAATTACTCATTTCTCGAGCTAGTCAACATTAATTATGTACTCAAAAATACTAATCCGTTACATATTTAACAAACATCACATTATTAATAATTACTATATCATATGTTAGGCTACTATATAGGTTTATATTATGACAATACATAATAAATAGTATATGAGCCCGATTAATTCTACAAAAAATCCTATAGACTCACAAAAATATTTAGTTTAATTATTTACCATGAATTATACTAAACTAGCTATTATATATTTTTATGAAAATAGCAATTTTAACTCAAAATTAGTAAAAATTAACAAAATAAGAGAATTTAGTCACAAGATAAAATTCAAGTGTCCTAAACATCATTATGAGTTTCTAGGAATCATAATACATAGGGCTCATACTTTAATTTTGTTAAAAACTAACTAATTCAATAAAATAGCGAAATTGCCAGTTTCTCCAAAATAATTACAATAAATAGTAAACATGATTATTTTCAAAAATTATTGTTACCAAAATTAAATACATATATTAAGTATGTTACTTACAAATTTTCAACTTGAAAGAACATTATTTAATATTTTTAGAATTTAATTCAATTTTCATCCAAACAAAGCCATTTCTTAAGAACTCTATATTTAAGATAATTGTTTAATTAAAATAAAATTAGTACATTACATAAAATAACTCTAGAAAACCAAGTTTTATAATTAAATAACATCACGTACTATTTTTACAAAATTTACCAAGTTTCAACTGAAAATTTGGTTCACTTAAACCGATTACCTAACCTTATTAGAATACCTTTTCTAGTGGTGCTTTGTTTGACCTCAAATGGCCACCATAACAGTACTCCTATAATCCTTTAAATCGGCCTAATTAAATTTCATGCTCTAATTTTCCTTTTTTTTTTTCGAAATTTTCTTAATTGATTTTCTTATATTTTTAAGCTTCCAAAATGTTCTTTTTGAAGTGTGTATGCCCTATTTGTATTTTCCAAATGGATTAAGATTAATAAAAATTAGACATGTGACTTACACAAGTCATTTTCTTGATTTTTCAATGCCTAAGGTATCATTTTCTAGTGTTTTGCCTTTTGACTCATCAATTCAAATTGATCCTTGGCTGCCACATTATGGGATGACTCATCTTTTCATTCTTTTTTATTAATTTTCCATTTTTTATGTTAATTTACCTTATTTTAATAATAATTTATTATTATATATATACATTTAATATAAACAATGCATATTCTACGTTAATACATGTATATTACATATAATTCAACTTCATTTGTTATTTTTATAAGTTAAATAACTTATCTCTAATATTTCGTTATATCTAAATGCTTAAATTTTACGTTTTCAATATTTATCGACTTTAACAATAAATTGACGTTTTCTTAAATTAATATTTTTATATAGCTTTTTTTGAGAAATTGACTTTACTTGAATTACTTTGTTTAATTTTCCTAACCTTACTATGAATTTTGAAATTAAATAGATATAATAGCCTAACGCCCTAAATTTAGGAGCTCGGATCCTAAGGTAATCGTATAGATTCGAAACCCTAAGGTATTACAACTTACCTGGCTTTATTAGTAATGCCCAAACAATGAAGCCTTTTCCTTAAGAAGTCTAATCAAAACCAACTAATTCAGTTTTCAAAATGGATTCAACTCTCTTGGAGACATAAGCTTTCTATTGGCAACCAAATTGGTCTTAGAAATGAAGCAAACAAGGAAGAATTAAGGAAAGTGACCCAAAGCGTGAATTCTTAAACTTTTGCTTATCTTCAAGCAAAATAATTAGAATAGTGAAAAACTCTTAAGGATAAAAATCCATTGAATGCTCATATTATAAAATCAAAGGTAAATACTGCACAATGTCTATTTAGGGACAAAAGTGCATACTCTTCTACTAAAATTCATCCTTATAAATATCAAAACTTAAGGCTCTAGTAACTTTATATTTCGTAGAATTTCACTTAATCATATTTGCATGTCCTTGAAACATAATTATATAATACAAGTACTGTTGATAGTCAATTTTCATCCACCAGTCTTACTCATCCATTCATATACTAACAGGCCGGATAATGTATATTCTCGTTACTAAACTAATTAACACAGTTTTGCCGCTAATTTAAATTCAAGTTCATGGCACGAACAATTACCATAAGCACAGTTATATTACATAACTACTTATTATCCCCACATTTAAGGGAAGATGTTTAATCAATAAGCTTCTACATGTCTCAATAGTTATTCTGATAACTTCTCCTTCAAACATAATAGTCTCCTATAAATACACGAAAGAAACTCTATAAGAGGCATCTAATAACTCTTAACTTCTTTACTTTAACCTTCTCATTCCTGCTTACTAACTTAAGCATCGGGGCAGCTATATCGGACTAGCCCTAATACCAAGGATTTTTCTTATCTTTATAGGATGTTTCTAACCCCTAAAATTCACTAACAACATTTGGCGTCGTTTGTTTTTCCTAAATACACTCACATGGCTAATGCTCGAATGACCAAAAGTGCAAGTGTAGACACTTCTTCCCAACACCTTGAAGGGAAGAGTCAGCATACTGAAGAGCAATGATTAGCTAAACTCAAGCAACTTTGCCTCGATTTGGCTAAGGAAAACTCGGAGTTAAACAAAAAACATGAACAAATCCTTAACATCCTCCATAATAATATTCATCCAAATCAAAACAAAGACTATGGTGAGTACAATGCCTAATATAGCAATGATTCAATTTATTCACTTGAGTTGTAGACAAAGCAAGCTAAGGATATGATGGGACCTTTGGCTCCTACTTTCAAAAAAAATGACAAAGCAGACCATCGCAGTAGGTACACCATGCGAGTCCTTCACATGTCGGTACCCCTGCTACAACAAGCAAGTAATTCAAAATTAAGAAGAGTCCCTTTATTCCAAAAATTTTAGAGGAAGTGATATCTCAGCACATCAAGCTGCAATAGTTTGAAACTTATGACGGAATAAAGGACCCCGAGGACCACTTAGAATACTACCATATGTTGGCTAAGTTGCATGATTTGAGTGATGTAGTGGCCTGTCAAGCTTTTCCCTCAACTTTGAGGAATACAACCAGCACATGGTTTAAACACTTGAAACTAAACACCATTTCTTGTTTTGATGAATTAGCAAAAGTGTTTCTTCAGCATTTCCTTGCAAGCAAACTTCTTGTTAAGGATTCTTCAATCCATAACACAATCAAACAAAAATTAAATGAGTCAATCAAAGACTACCTGGCCAGGTTTATGGTTGAGATGGTTCAAATCCTATAATTGAATATGAGTGTGGCTCTTAACCCAGTAATAAATGGAGTTAAGCTCTAAGGAGACATTTTCAAGTCTCTCGCAAAGAACAAGCTAAAAACTTTCATTGAGTTCAAGGTTAAAGCCACCTCATACATCCTTTAGAAAGATAACATAAAGGCTCGACAAGAAGCTAATCAGAATAGAGGAGATAAAAGAATGACAAGAGAAAACGCGCGAAGGATAGACTCGGCTTGGGTGATGATCAAAGTTTGACTATTGAGAGAAAGAGACCAAGGATTCCAAAATTTTCATCCCACACACCCATCAATCGTCCAATTTTGGACATACTGATGGAGGTACGTAGGTAGAGAGGCATTTTGCAGTAGCCAGAAAGAATGAGAGGAAATCCCTTAAGGTGAAATTCCAACAAGTACTGTAAGTTCCATCTTGACAAAGGTCACAACACAAATGAGTACATACAGCTCAAGAATGCAATTGAAGATGCGATTCAACATGGGCATTTGTGAAAATTTTTGGCACATGATGCCAAAAATATCAAGAAACCATCCTAGAGGACACGTAAGGAACAAGAGAATGATACTCAACTAACAGTGGCCAGGATAGATGTAAGGGATGCAAATCCTAGCAAAGCACCCAACGGAGTGCTCAACACCATTATCAGTGGACCTACTATCAGCTAGTCAAGCTCTTCAAGTTTGACGAACACCAAAAATTACGTTTACAACATCCAAGGCAACGAGGTCAAGATTAATAACACAATTTCTTTTACAGAGGATGACTTTGAGGACATCCATAGACTGCATGATGACACACTAGTTATCAGTGCAAGAATCATAAACTTTGAAGTGAAGAAGATTCTTCTTAACATAAGAAGTTTGCCTGATATCATTTTTCAGCATGCATTCGACTTGATTAGACCTAAGATCAAGGCATAACTAAGATCTTATAAGTATGACCTGTATGCCTTCAACAACCAACCAATTCAAGTAGCTGAAGTAATTTCTTTGCCGATACAGATCGGCAATAATGAGCATATTGTAAAGGATAAAGTGGACTTCCTTATCATCAAATGTTAGTCCCTATACAACATGATAATGGGATAATCATGTGGTGCATCTATTCATCATTGTCCCTTCAACTGTACATCTTAAAGTCAAGTTCCTTACTTCTATGGGAGTTGGTGTGTGCAAAGGGGACCAACAATTGGCAAGGTCCTTATATATGAGGGCTTTGAGACGAGAAGAAGTATTTCAAGTGGAAACCTGTTCAGAAGGCAAGTCGGTCGGCATGGAAAATGTCAAGAGTGATATTGAGGAAATTTCTTTCAAAGATGACCCTAGGAAAATAATGAGGATTAGGAAACCCTTGTCAGTAGATATTCGGCAAAGTTTAATCAACTTCTTGTAAGCTAACGCTAATGTGTTTGCATAGTCTCCTTCAAACATGTCGGGTATCCCAAGAGAAGTTATGGTACATAAGCTCTAGATTGATCCAAATGTGAAGGTTATCCAATAAAAGAAAAGGCATTTTGCACTAGAGAGATAAGCAACAATAAAGGAAGAAGTCCAGAAGCTGTTGAATGCAGGATTTATCTGAGAAGTGCCTTATCCAACTTAGCTAGCCAATTGTGTGCTAGTCAAGAAGTCTAACGGTAAGTAGCGAATATACATAGACTTCACAGATCTCAATAAGGCGTGTCCTAAGGATTGTTTCCCACTGTCGAAAATTGATCAGATGGTAGATGCAACCGCTGGACATGCATTACTTTCTTTTATGGATGCTTTCTTTGGTTACAACCAAATCAAGATGGATAAGGAGGATGAAGTCCATATGTCTTTTATTACCAATTTTGGAATGTATTGTTGCACAGTGATGCCCTTTAGGCTGAAAAACATTGGTACAACTTACTAAAGACTTATTATCATGATGTTCAAACCCCAAATTCATAGAAACGTCAAAGCATATGTCGACGACATGATTATGAAAAGTGTGAAGTAGGATCAGCATCTTGCCGACCTCGAAGAGACATTTGCTTCATTGAGGAGATACAGCATGAAACTTAACCCACATAAATGCGTCTTTGGCACAACATTAGGAAAATTTTTAAGCTATATGGTTACTTGGTGTGGCATTAAGGTAAACCTGAGAAAGATTAAGGCGATAAGAAACATGAAATCCCCTTGCACAATCAAGAAAGTATAGGAACTCATCGAACATATAGCCACCCTCAATAGATTTATGTTAAGAAGTCTGTTGATAGGTGTACAAAATTCTTTAAAATCTTAAAGAATCCAAAAGAATTCAAATGATTCGACAATTGCAAGAGAGCATTTAGTGATCTCAAAGAATTACTTACGTCATCACCAATACTCTCGACACCTATTTTAAGAGAGAATTTATATTTATATCTATCGATTAGTTGTTAAGCTCTTTTTTTTTGTACTGGTTTGAATTGACAGCAAAGAGCATCAACCTGTTTATTACATGAGTCATGTCTTGTAAGGGCCAAAGCTTCAGTACATGAAAATTGAAAAACTTGTTTTAGTAGTGGATTTCTTAATAAGGAAGTTGAAGCGGTATTTTTAAGCTCACCAAGTCATAATGCTCACTGATCAGCCATTACGACAAGCATTGCAATGACTTAACTCCTCCAAGAGGATGATGAAATATGCCATAGAGTTGAGTGCCCATGGCATACAATACAAACCCAAAATGATAGTAAAGACTCAAGTTTTAGCAAATTTTGTAACCGAGTTCACTAGAGAGGAAGATTACGTGGAGTTTGCCGAGAAACCTAGTCGGTTCCTTTATATGGATGGTTCTTTGACGAAAGAAGGAAGTGGTGCAGGCCTTGTTCTTCAAGGCCCCTACAATGTTAGAGTTCATTATGCTTTAAAATTCAGATTCCCAGCTAATAACAATGAAGTAGAGTATGAAGCTTTGATTGCCAGACTAAAACTAGCAAAAGAGATTGGCACCAAGAAACTTGAAGTGTTCTCTGATTCGTAATTGGTGGTGAATCAGGTTATGGGAAGTTACGTAGCAAGGGAAGAGAAGATGAGCAAGTACTTATTCGTGGTACAAATGCTCATAGAAGAATTTCAATCTTTCATCATCCACAAAATTTTGAGAAGCAAGAATATTGCTACCAATAAGAAAGGAGTGTGAAGATTAGCTTACCAAGTCGCGAACTACATACTAATTGATGGTCAGCTGTACAAATGCACCATATCATAACCCTATCTTCAATGCCTTCCTCCAAGAGAATCTTAGATGGTGTTATCTAAGCTACATGGTAGTGTATGCAATAACTACGTAAAAGTGCAAACACTGTATGTTCGAGCACTACGACTCGGCTATTACTAGCCGACCATGAGAGAAGATGCAAAGGAAGTTATTAGGTACTGTCTTCAGTGCCAGAACCAAAAAGTCATCGAGTCATGCACCTACAACTAAATTATGTAACCTAACCAACCCTTGACCCTTCGCCTAGTGGGGCCTAGACATTCTCAAACACTTTCCAAAGTCTACTGCTTAGTGACAATTCATCATTGTTACTATGGATTACTTTACCAAATGGGCTGAAGTCGAGACAATGGCAAAGATCATAGGGCAGAAAGTGGAAGCTTTTGTTTTCAATTCCATCATATCAAGATTCAAAGTTCCTTACATAATAATCATAGACAACGGACCATAGTTTGAAAACAAGAAGTTCTAAGCATTTTGCGAGAAGTACGACATTTGCCTCAACTATACGTCTGTAGCACACCTTCAAACAAATAAATAAGTTGAAGCCATAAACAAGATCATTCTACACGCCCTTAGACAGAAAGTAGATCAAGTCAAAGGGAAATGGGCCGATGAACTACCTAATGTTTTATGGGGGTACTGAACTACCTACAAAACTGCAACTAGGGAGATGCCCTTTAGAGTAGCATACATTACGGAAGTCATGTTGCCGATTGAGTTGGATTTGCCAAATCTGCAAATGCAGAATTTCGTCGTTATGGTTAATCAAGTTGGATTAACAATAAATTTAGACACCATTGATGAAATTCGAGATATTGCAAGAGTTAGGGTCACGGTATACTAGCATAAAGCGACAAGGTATTAAAATTAGAGAGTGAAGCGCAAGGTTTTTTAACCTAAGGATTTGGTTTATCGAAAGATGGAAGCTATTGGCACACGAGTGAGATAAGGGAAGCTCGGCATGAACTAGGAGGATCCTATCAGGATTCAAGAAGTCGTTGGCGAGGAGGCCAATCAACTAGAAAGGTTGGATGGATTTATCATCCCTCGAGTATGGAATGCCAAGAATTTGAAATTATATTTCAATTGATTGCTCGGATGATGCTCATCTCTACTTATTTGTAAGTCAACAACTTACATGCTTGTAAGACCACAATACTTTTTTTATGAGAATTATGTTTGAAATCTCATTATGTTTCTTCTTCTTTTTATAATTGTCAAGTTAATGAGTTCTAAGCTATATAGCAAATGAACTAACCTAAGTTATAGCCTATTGCAATTAACGTACTGCATAAATTAATCTTACGGTTGAGTAATGTGGCTATTCCACACCTTAAACGGCTAATGGACAATGTCTGTAAAGACGTACAAATTGGGCATATGAAATAAAACATGCCGAGAATTAATTAGGCATATGAAATAAAACATGTTGAGAAATATTTAGGCAAGTGAAATAAAACATGCTAAGAATTAATTAGGTACGTGAAATAAAACATACCGAAAGATACTTAGCATGTGAAATGAAACATGTTGACAAATAAGAACATATGAAATAGAACATGAGGAACTCGCAGTACGTGAAATAAAGCGTATTGAAAACATTGATATGAATGATATTTCATTCAACCAATGCAGCTACAAGCGTAAGGCCTATTATATGAAATATATTTTGTTCAAACAATTACATGAGAGGACGCAAGGTATAAAGAATAAAAAGAAAATCCTATAGCTTACTCTCGGAATTAGCAAAAGTAATTTTTGGGTCAGAGGCTGGGGCTTTCTCTATGTAGGCTTCTTTCTCGACACTTGGGGTTTCAGAGTCGATAGATAGGGGATTGCTTTTGATAGATGCTCTTTGTCTTCCTTTGGATCCCCCGCATGAGCTTCATCATTACCCTCATTAATAATCTCAACACCTGTTGACGAGTCTAGTTTTTCACCCTTCCGGTTTTTTATAAAATTAGGT
Source organism: Lumnitzera littorea (assembly GCA_024138015.1). Taxonomy (NCBI): domain Eukaryota; kingdom Viridiplantae; phylum Streptophyta; class Magnoliopsida; order Myrtales; family Combretaceae; genus Lumnitzera; species Lumnitzera littorea. The sequence continues at coordinate 45,753,601 of JAMXBB010000010.1, read as the reverse complement.
CTTCTTTAAACTAATTAATATTAAACCTTACCCATTTAATACTGATCCTCAAATAGAGTTTAAAGAAAACCATTCCTTTTTATTTTGAAAAAAATTTTGGAGTCGCCACTTGATAGGTGTAGGGAAAAGAAATTAAGTAATAACAAATTGGATGGATTGGTTATAACTTAGCTACTAGTCTAATAATTAAAACCAATTTTACAAAACGTAGAGGATCTGGATCTAAGGATTAGGAATTTTAAACCCTTATGGATACCATTGACTTTTAAAAATTAGAATTAAACTTAAAAATCACCTTTAATTTTGAAAGACAAAACTTGATTATTGGTTACTCTAATTGGATAAATGAAATAATCTAAACTAAAGAAAAAGCGAAATTAGTTTTTTTAATTTTTATCATCGCTCCGTAGGTGCTTACGTACCTACTATTCAGGATCAGACGTACAGAGTTCTTTTAATAAAAACTTTAGCGGGTTAAATTGATTTTAATTTGGAAAACATGTCAAATTTATGTTTTTAGTTCAATTTAGTTTATTTAAGGAAATTTCTAAAAAATGAAAGACCTAAATTGAAATTTTTATTTTTGAAAAATCTAAAAGGACCCTAATTTTATAAAGGGTTAATTCATTTTTATTTTTATTTATTTTTTGAAAAAGACGTTTTCTTAAGTGATAAACAAAAAATTTATTCCCTATCTTACTTATTTTATTTTGTTTTCATTATATCACCTCATTTATTTATTATTTATTATATTTTATATATTAAACTAAAAATAAAGAAATAAAGTAAAATAAATTCACTCTTTTCTTTTTCCTTTTTTCTTTTTTCTTTTATTTCTTTTCCTTTTTTTTTTAATTTGATTACATTTACATAGATAAATGAATAAAACAATTAAACAAATAAATAAATAAATAATTCTCCTCGGATTGGATTCGATTCAAACCAGGAAAGAGGCGTAGGTTAGTTAGTCAATCCGTAAGTCGAAGAGTCAAGTTAAAGCTCGGATCAAGTTAGGTTAGTCAAGTTGCAGTTGAAGGAGAAGAAGTAGCAGTTGCAAAGATCGGTTCTGCTTGGTTTAATGGCCAAATCAAGGGGGAGAAGGGTGTTTCATGTGTTTTTTTATTGGGGATAAGGGGGGTATGCAAAGTGTCGTGGTGATCGGAGGCAGTTTGGAGGGTAGTGCAAAGTAGTAGCTGGCAATGGTCTTGGGTGGTAATCGTGGTTGATGGCTGGGCGTAAACGAGTAGCTGGGTTAAAGGTTTAGGGTGGTTAGGAGTTTGGCCGTATGATTGGTTTGGGGTAAATGTGGTAGGAGGTAGTAGTTTGAGGAGAGGGGGTATGGTGGTTATGGTTAGGTGGCGATAAGCTTAGTAGCATCACTAAAGGGTATAATGGAGGTTAAGAGGAGTTAGGTTAAGGAGCTGATGGTGTGGGGAAGCTAGTGAAGGTGGTAGTTGGTAGTGGAGAGCTTAATAGAGAGAGATTCGAAGAGAGAGTATGCAGGTTTAGAGAGAGAAAGAGAGCTTAAGAGTTGATTCTAAAGCTCGTAGGTGGTTGTGTGCATTGGCAAACATCCCCTAACATCATTTTATAGTCGAATTCAACCCAAAAATAAAGGAAAGCTCAGATTGGAGTTAATGGGAATGGTCGAATTTTTAGTTTTTTCCCAATCTTTGATGCTCGATTTGAATAGGTTTTTTAATTGAATCTAGACTTGTTTCTTATGCTAAACATGCCCTATGTTTAGTTTGCAATTTCACCATTGATTTGGCAAAATTGTAATGAAAAGTGATTCAAAAATTGAGTCAAAGGTGGTTGCCTGAGGACGGAAGTGATGGAATTCTAGAGAAAAACAAAGGAAAGAGCTTACGTGGCACTACGTCAACTAACCCAACCATTCCCGATGTACCACATTTCATCACGTGATATGTGGCACGCCACGTGGATGCCACGTAGTGCCTCATCAGTAAGGTTGTCCAACCTAATAATGCTACATGTCAGGACATGTGATGCAATAAGATCCTGATACGTGGCAGTGTACTAGTTAACAAAATTAAAAAGGCTTTCCTACCTTTGTCAAGATTCGAACCTAAAACCTTACACTCAAACCCAATGCAAATGTTCGTGTGCTTATCTGTTAGGCCGTTGGCTTATGCCTTATCCATATGTGCAACTAAATTGCACATATAAACTCGATCAGCTTGAGCTAGATTTAAATCTAAGCCTAGGTTCAACGGCTCAACTTCTAAACCTAAATTAAAAATAAAAATTTACCCTAATAAAATGTTATTTTCTAAAATATTTTATTTTTTCAATTCCTTTTGTAATTTTTCAATTTTCTAACTTTTTTTCCAAATTTTATTATTTTCTAAATTTCTCAATTGTTTCTTATCCAATTTTCTTATTTTTTATGCGTTGGCCAAGGAGTCGAGAAGGCTTTTCTTTTTAATCACACACACCTAACAAAACAACACGCGTGCCTCACATCTCTTCACGCGCCACCATAAACCCCCACGCACCACCACTACACCCTCATACACCACTACGCATTACCACAAACCACCATGCGCCCCCACACACCACTGCACAAGCATCACGCACCACCCCAACACCACAACACCCTAATACACGCTGCTAGCACCACCACCCAGGTGTTGCCTAAATCTTTGCCTGAGCCATTGCCTACAGCACACTTAAATCCACACCTACTACACACCCAGATCATCGCCCACAACACATTCACTGTCACCCACACTGTCGCCCATCCCATGCCCAAATCCTCGCCTTCTATCACTCGAGCTACCACCCACCGCACACCTAGATCCACACTCGTATCGCTTGAACTCTCGCCTACAGTGTCGCTCGCTCTAGCCCACAATGTCGCACAAGTGTACGCCCCTCGCTCACCATGCATCGCCTAATCGCTCACCCTAGCCCTTACCCACAATATCGTCCACGTACGCTGATACGAGGCAAGCGCACCTATCAATTTTAATATAGTCGGATATGAGTCCGAGTCGATCCCTCAGAGATTTTGAGTACTAATATTAACTTTAGCTTTATTATCTAACCGGAAAATTATGTCGAGTTGAATGAATTAAAAATACTGAAATTAATAAACTAAACTAATTATGAGACTTAACTAAGCAAATTAGAAAGCAATAAACTACTAACGACTTCAAATATGCAATGATGTATTTAGGAATTATTTCCCCTAGTGTTTAACATGTAACCTTTTTAAAATGTATTCAATTTAGTTTCTATAATTCTTGACCGGAGGGATTCACAATTAAAGCTAATATCTTTCTCAAGCATATTAACCCTAATTCTAAATTATTTACCGGAATCTCTTCACTTAGTAATATAACTTAGAATTGCATTAATGTTTAATGAATTCCCACACAAACAATCAACTTTCCGAAAGAACCATGTATCTTATCTCTAAGTATACATGTAATTCTCTTCAATTATGCTAAGATCTACTTACACATGCAATTTCTCAATTAACATGCATAATATCATATATTGATACTCTAGAATTATCAATCAATAATTAACGACATAATTGAATCAAGAAAAGATAGAAACTTTCTTGAAATTATAATTCAATCCAAGGGTTACATGAAACCTTAGGTTCCATAATCCTAAATACTTGAATTCTAAGCTATCATAATGAATCTAAAAACGAGTTCCATCAAAGACATAAAATAAAACATGAAAACCCCTCTTGATTTGATGAACAATCTTTAATCTTGAAATCGATGTCGTTATCGCTTCTTGATGTTGTCCTCAAGTCTCTTCTCTTCTCTTATGTCTCCGTTTCTGTAATGTCTCTCCTCCTTTTGAACCCTAAGATCCCCTTTTATATGTGTATTTCACGGATTTTATTTTCGTCACCAGACACGGGCTGGGACATGGCCGTGTCCCCAGGCCGTGTAACTTTCTGCACAAAGGCAAAATTTCTGCACAACTTCAAAACTTCATAACTTCTTTGTTTGAATTCGGAATTGAGTGAAACTTGATTCGTTTTCTTCGTTTTTGAGCCTAGAACGCGTTTAAACCCTGAAATCAACATTTTACTCAATTAAGTATCAATTTCTTTAAATAAAACCAAAAATGTACGGGAAATGCTATAAAATTACCATATAAAATATGTTTAAAATTAGAGTTATCATACGCCCAGGTTCTTGCTTAGATCCATGCTACATGCTCGCCCAAGTACACACCCAAGCGCTTGCCTGTTCTTACCTAATCCTCACCGTAGTATTGCCTGAGTATGCCCAACACCGCCTAACACTGATCGACACGACTTAAGTAATTTTTATTTATTTATTTATTATTTTTCCCTATTAATTTTTTTTTGTTCAGGTGTAGGTTTTTTTTTTATTTATTGATATTTTCTTGTAAATTTTTTGTTAAATTAGTTTTTTTTTAAATAAAAAATATATTATGACACTTAGGTTTTCTTTTCTTGGAAAAATAAAAATTTCAATTGAGTTTTTTTTAGGAATGATAATTAGGTTTTTTTGTGTAATTTTAGAAAATTAGATTTTTTAATTTTTTTTTTTAAATAATAAATGGATAAAAAAAAACATAAATTTAGCTTGATTTTCAAAATAAAAATAACCCACCCACTAAATATTTTATAAAAAAGAAAACTACTACCGGTTTGATCTCGATTAGTAAGTACGTAGGCACCTTTAAAGTAGCCGTTAAAAAATAAAAAAAAGTTTCTCTTTTTTAGAAATTCGTAATAAAAAATAATTAAAAAATCATTTTTAGTTACTTTTGCCTATTTTGGTATATTTGTAATATTTTTAGAAAAATTACAAAAAAAAAAAAAGCCCATCAATTTTTTTTAATTTTCACATGGTGACTTAGTTTTAATAGATTAGCACCGGAACCTAGTTTACTCTGTTTTATTTTTTCTAAAAATTATTTTCTTAAAAAATCTGTAGACTAGTGGTCAAATTAGAGTTTTCCCGCCCGAAAATCCTAATTTTATTTTTATTGGATGGCAACCATTTTTTAAAAAAAAAAACAACATTTTCTTTTCCTTAGTTTAATGTCGAGTAATTTATATTAAGCGGACTAGATTTGATATAAGTTAAACTAAGGAAATCGAAATAAGGCTCAACTGAATTAATGACTCCACTGGAGACTACTGTGGGCTAGCCATGTAAAAATTAAAAAACTATTGGTAGCCTTTTGTATTATTATTTTCTTTTTTGTCTTATAATTGTACTAATTGTTTTTTAGTGATGCAGGCCTTAAAAAAAAAAAAAGCATGGCCCAATGGGCCCTTATAGGGATAGGAGGTTTTATATTTTTTAAGTAATCATCTGTATGTTTAGATGTGGTCGGAGTTGGGCTACCTTAGGAACCTAGGGCGAGCCACCATTGTGTAATCTTCAAGTCATTAGAGTCATTACCCCTACCTAGTAGTGTTAGGCGAGCCCACTTAGGCTTCAATATAGCCCACCAAGCTTCTCTTGAGAAAGCTTTGGAGCTATAGAGCCTGAGACCTGTAAACCCCACTCTCTTGCATCACTCTTTTCAAAAAAGGGGTAGTTATTTTTAAATTATAGGAAAAACTTGATTTAATTTGAGGCCAGTTTATTGTCCATTTTTCAAAAAAATTTAATAACCTTTATATATAAGTACATACGAGCTTTATTTTTATTAAATCGTATTTTGAATATAATTATATATAGGGACGCTCTTTGATCGTGGATTTATCATAATTCCTGTAATTTATTAATTACCATCACTACTGCATTGCAACTGTGTGTAACATATATATTAGATTATGCTTGTTTCGCTTCCAACTTTATTCCAAATTTAGTGTCTTCGTTGTAAATAGTTGACACATCTTTATTTCATTTATATCTTGTTGTAATATAGATATGGAGAGTCAAGGTAGTATCAATCTAGAGCCCGTCTATGAAGTCCAATTAGATAAGTACTCCTTCCCTGAAGCCATCCTAATCATATCCCTTATGCGGGTTTAGCTCCACTAGCTTTTAATTCAGCCCCTCATCCATTACTAGGATCTAGAATCTACAGCTTTTAACTTCGGCCTACATGTATTGACACCCACTATAAAAGAATACTCACAGCTACTTAGTGCCCCGCCCTTCGAAGTAGGCATAGCTATCCCTGATCTCAGAGTCCAGCTTAAGAAAATCTTTATGATGTTGTTGGGGTTCAAGAAGTCAACCTTAGCTCCATTCTTATCTTTAGAAGGCAAAAAATGTCTCAGTATCCTAAGACTGGTAGAGCAATTTTCAAGCCCAAATGCCTACTAGAAATATCACCAAATCTTCTGCGAAGGATATGAATTGTGGGCCAAAAAGAGGTTTAACGCTTTTATTGCAGCAGTGCATAAGACAGTGTTGTTTCCCTTCAGATATGGTCAAGTCCACTATAGGGTTGCCGAGTTAGTGACTCAATTCCTAGCCGATAAATCTTATATATTAGCGCTATTAGCAAAATAGTTCAGGACGCTTACCCACATGAAGAAGTAGGGGCACAGTTATTTTATGGCTAACCCTATAATCCTTGCTATATGGTTTCTCAATCACACACAAGGGTATGGAGGGAATCTTCTTAGAGAGTCCTGACAGAGAATATAGACTTGATTAACGAATTTGCCCATTACCTCAAGGTACCAGATGAAGCTCAGTTTAAGGAATAGGTGTCAGTTATCAGCAAAATGCAGCCAGCAAACTTTATGTGGACAGCTATGTGGAGCCATTGCACTCAAGCCGTCTTAGGGTGCATCGATTATGTAGGAGTTCCCCTTATTAGTATTACAGGCTGTATCGAATATTTCCCGACTTGTATTACCAGACAGTTGGGCCCACTGCAAGAGATAGTTTACAGAGACTCCTTGGATGTCATCATAGTAAATTGTCAAGATCCTTGTCTATCTATGGCTACTCTAATCCAATGACTAGCAAAACTCATGAAGTTGTGGAAATGAAGAGAAATCAAGAAGATAGTTAATGTGGGAACTTTAAGGGGCAAAGTCGGAGAATACCGAGCCACCAAACAGTTCATTTATGATCAATTAGAGAAAACTGGAAAGATAGGATATGAAGCTCTAGTTGTATTTAAATATGAGCCGGATCCAGTACGTCTTTTACCCACTGAGCGAACCTACCGAAACGACATATGAGCTAGGGTTGAAGCCTAGTTCTTGGAAAGCAAGAGGATTGTTGAAGAGTTAAAGTTGGAAAATGAGAGACTGCTAGAGGAAAATCAATTCTTGAGGAACAAGATTCAAGAAAGGGATATTATAGTACAAAGAGTTATGAGGGAAGTTGATGACATTCATCCTAGCTAGATCCGTCGACTCTTGTAGATACAAGATTTAAGTTTTTTTTTTTTTAAGAAAATTAGTTAGGAGTTTTTCTTTTCCTTTCACTTAGTCCGTTTTATAAGTTAGATCTTATGATTAATAAATTTGTAACTTTAGTAAATACCAATTTTCATTGATTGCGCAGTCTCTTACTTATTATTATTATTTATTTTTTTTACTCTTAAAGAAAAAAAAACACAAAAGGGGGCAAATAGTGGAATAACAAATGTCATAAAAAGAAAAAAAAAACCTTTAATTCACCAAAAAGTTTAAAACTTGGGTTTTCGCATAAGATTTCAAAGATAATGTCCAAACGAGTAGACTCAACTAGAAGCTCAATATTCACTCATTCTAAGGCAAGGATGTTGACTCAAGGTACTAGAAATGTTAGTCAAACCGAGCCCAATCTGAGTAGCAACTCTGGAAGAAAACATGAACAAGATAGCCAAACAAATTCAAGCTCTCACTTAGGCTATTGGGATCCTTAACGATAGACAAAGATCTCAAGCGAACCTAAACTGGAATGCAAAAACGACCCCTCCCCTTGAATTGGAAGATGAAGAATCAGCCCCTAATGAGGTATGGAGGAAGGAGATCAAAGAAAAACACTGCAAAATGGAAAGAAAAGTCATGCAAAAGTTAACCAAGAAGATGAAAACCCTAGAAACGGTGAATAGGTTTGAGCAAATGGGAATAATTAGTTTGCTGACCTATGAAGACAATAACTTCTCTGAAAGATTTAAGGTACCGGAAATTGAGAAATACGATAGGACTGGCTACGCAAAACTCCATACTAGGTTATACATCAAGAAAATGAGGAAATACATGAAGTAAGACAAGGTGATGGTCTAGACTTTTCAAGATAGCTTGATGGGGCCCGCTTTAACCTAATATACCTAGTTAGACCTTAATGAAATTGATACTTAGGATAAGTTAGCACGGGCTTTTTATAACCAGTATAATTCAACATCGAAGTGGCCTCATCCATGAGGGATCTAAACAATTTATGAAAGAGGATGAATGAGAATTTTAAAGGATATGCCCAAAGATAGAGGGGTATGGTGGCTAGGGTGACTCCACCCTTAACTGAAAAGGATCTGACCTTCGCTTTCATTAATACACTTGGAAGCTCGTATCACTAACACCTGGTTGGGCACCCTGCTTCTAACTTTGTAGGAATTATAGACTTAGGAAGCCGAATTGAGGAAGCCATTGCTACTAGGAGGCTCCCTAATCCTAAAACAACTGAAAAGAAGACACCTCCCCTAAGATTTTCCAACAAAGCTAAGGAAACAACTATTAGTGTTGTCAATACCGGCAACCTTGTCAAACCTACAACCCTAGTGGCTATGACTGGAGGTCCTAATCCCCCGCTAAGTCCAAATCAAAACAACTACCCATAGAGAAGACAGTTTACACATATCTCCATTCCTCAAAGCCAAGTTCTCACACGATTAAGGAAGCAGAATCTTTGGACATTTGAAATATCGAGAGAAGGGCAAAGACCGAGAGATTATAACCTAGAGCTTCAATGTGATTATCATCTAGGGCAAGTAAGGCATTCTACGGACCAATGTTAAAGACTCAAACATAAAATCTAGGATCTTATTGATGCCAAATTGGTTCAATTAGATTTTATCCAGACTCCCACTCCCAACGTAGCTAACAACCCTTTGCTGAATCATGGGCATTCAATCAATATGATCATTGTTGAGGCTTCTGACCAGAAATTGACCTAGACAATCTCCCCATCACTATTGAAGAGATAGCGCGGAATCTAAGGAAGGCTAGGTACTTGCAAGATATGAATCCTTGGGATAGGACCCGAACTAAACCAGTGATATATCGACTTCTTAAGGAAGGAAAGATAAAGATAAAGAAAGGCGATATCATGGCTATGACAATTCCAAAACTGTGAAAGAAAAGTACTCAGAGGGAGCTTAGAAAGAGATATAAAGTCGAAGATCCGACGGTTGACACCCTAGGAGAATTGATCGGGAAGTTTGAGTATTTGGTGAACTACGTCGGTTCACCTGCCATATACACTGATGCTTCACCCACTAAATGGGGTCCAGAATTTGAGGAAGAAGACAGGCTCATTACAGAAGCCAAGAAAGCAGTTAGGATGGTTGGAATGATTGGAGAGGGCCCCAAGCCATTAATTTTTTAATATGATGGAAAGACTAAGAAAGTTGAGGATTTAGGAAAGCCCAAGAAGATCACTTTCAATGTCCCAATAGCCTTGGAGAATTATAAAGCAGCACCTTTGGATTACAAAGCAGTGAACTAAATGACTAGAGCCTCATTACCCATGGTCGGTAGGCTTAACCACTCAGGATGAGTTTATGATCAACCTGAGGAAGCCAAGAGGAAATCCACTATAGAAGAGGCTTCTCGAAAAATCTTTGAAGATACAAAAGATAAAGATCAGAATGCCATCAAGAAGATAGTGAAGGCCAGTGAATACAAGATAAAGGATCGGCTAGCTAAGGTACTAGCTTGGATTTCTTTAATAGGTTTGCTATTGTCATCAAATACTCATTGAGAGGCACTGATTAAAATTCTAAAGGAGGTCAAAGTACCTAAAGGAATTTCTATAGAAAAACTAGGGTTGGTGGTAAACTCAATATTTGTGATGGATCAGATTACATTTTCACCAAACGAGTTAAGTAAAGAATGAGACCAGCACACAAAGCTCCTCTTCATAGTAGTTAAGTGTGCAGGGAAAGTAGTTACCTAAGTTCTGATAGATAATGGATCATCATTGAACATGTATCCATTGATGATGCTAAATCTACTGGGTCTAGAGGAGAATAAGATAAAGCCTAGCTTAATTTTAGTAAGGGCTTTTGACGAATCAAAACGGGAAATAATTGGAGAAATCAAGTTACAAGTCGAAATCGGCCCGCAGGTGTTTGCTATTCCTTTCCAAGTTCTTGACATCTCGTAAGCTTTCAATCTTCTACTAGGAAGACTGTAGATTCATTTAGCAGGGGCAATTCCGTCTAGCCTACATCAGAAAGTGAAGTTCATAGTCGATGGATAGTTGGTTACTATTCTTGGGGAACAAGATTATGAGATTTACAAAGAAACGACTATACCCTATGTTGGGGGTGAAGAATTGGAAGAGCCAGGGTTATAAATTTTCAACGAAGTTAGTATGATCGAAGAAGCAAGACAGGAGGCACGGGGTCATTTGAAATAGCCTAACAGATTGGAATGTTCAGGCTTGGATATGAGCCTAGTGAAGAGGAGATTTAAGAAATGAAGGCTAAAACCAAAAGCAAGAGAGGGGATCAGCTATACCATGCTCACATGGATTTTCTGAACATCCATCAGACATTCCCCGCACTAGCTAATGTTCAAGAACCTAAGGTAGCCAGTTTATCTAAGGCCCTGACTCAATAATGTAACATCAGTCCAAATGAGAGAGAAGATGTCGACGTACCAATTTCTTTATGCAACTGATTTTCCATTCCTACGAATAGGTCTCTCTAGAAACGCAAAATTAGATTAATTAGGAGCATTCGATTTCGATAATTAGTCCGATTAGTTAGGTCTTTTTTTGTCAGACAATTTGAATTAATTCATCCAATAAAATTCATTTCTTTCTTTCTATCAATTCTTCCTTATTATTTATTCGTTATCCTTTTCTTTTTCCTTTACTCCTTAGATCCAATAAAAATGATGAATGTAATGGACATCTCGCACATGTAAATGAAGAAGTACCAATATCCCTTTCGACCTTATTGGGTCAGACGTCAGAGATGATATTGAGACTCCCAATGAAATTCAGGAGAATTAGCATCGACATGAGCAAGGTAGAGTGATTATTGATGAACCAACGAATGTGATTAATTTAGGAACAGAAGAAAATCCACGAAAGTTGAAAATTAGTGGTAATTTAACAAACAATCAGAAGCAGGAGTTGTCACAATTGTTATCAGAATACTTAGACATATTCGCTTAGTCTTAAGAAGATATGCCTAATTTAGACTCATCTATTGTAGTTCACAAGTTGCTAACCAGGAAAGAAATTAAACCAAAAAGACAAAAGCTTAAACGGTTTAGACTAGATCTACTCCTCAAAATTAAAGAAGAAGTCAAGAAGTTGTTAGAAGTTAGATTCATAGAAGCATTGGATTACCCCGAATGGGTGGCTAATGTGGTGCTAGTATTGAAGAAAAATGGGAAAGTTAAGGTCTGTATAGATTTCCGTGATTTAAACCAGGCAACATCGAAGGATAATTTTCCTTTGTCGCATATTGACGTATTAATGGATAACACAACCAGGAATCATCTTTTCTCGTTTATGTATGGTTTCTCGGGGTATAATCAAATTAAAATGGCAAAAGAAGATAAAATTAAAATAACGTTTATTACCACCTGGGGAACGTTTTGTTATCGCGTGATGCCATTTGGGTTGAAAAACAACGGGGCAACTTACCAGCATGCCATGGTTGCCTTATTCCATAACATGATGCATCAAGAAATTGAAGTTTATGTAGATGATATGATTGCTAAATCCAAAGAGAATGAAAACTACGTAGATATTTTGTGCAAACTATTTGAGTGATTGAGGAAGCTTCAATTGAAGTTGAATCCTGAAAAATGTACTTTTAGAGTAACTTAGGGCAAATTGTTAGGTTTTGTAGTCAGTAGAAGAGGAGTCAAAGTAGACCTAGATAAAGTTAACCCAAATAAAGTTAAGGTGATTGTAAGCATGCCTATGCCTAAGACTGTCAAAGAAGTTAAGGGATTGCTAGGAAGATTGAATTACATCGTTCGATTTATATCACAGTTAACTGATAAATGCAAGCCATTGTTTAAGCTATTGAGGAAGAATGCTGCAATAGAGTAGGAAGAAGAATGTGAGCACGCATTTGCTAAAATCAAATAATATCTCATGAATCCTCCTATACTAGTCACTTCCATATCGGGATGGCCGTTGATCCTTTATTTAACAATTCTCCTCGAATCGATGTGATGCATGTTGGTGTAGAAAGATGAAAAGGGAAGAAAAGAGCATCTTATATACTATTTGAGCAAGAAATTCATGAAAGGCGAGCAAAAGTACTCAAAAGTGGAAAGAACATATTGCACCTTAGTATAGGTAATGTATAGACTCAGGCAATACACTCTCTATTACTCGATAGAGTTGTTAACAAAATATGACCCGTTGAGGTATTTAACGGAAAAGCCAGTGTTGATTGGGAGAATATCAAAGTGGAAAACGCTACTCTCTGAGTTTAATATCACGTACGTGAGTCAAAGCTTAGTCAAGGGGCAAGTAGTGGCTAATTAATTGGCAAAATACACATTAGAAGATGAAGACGAGGGTTCAAAAGCACAATTCCCTAATGAAAATGTAATGGTGGCAAGAACTAGGTGGTAAGAAGTTGCTATGGAAAATGTTTTTTGATAGAGTAGCCAATGTGTTTGGATGTAGGGCAGGAGTAGTATTAGTGTCACCTGAGGATAACCATTTTCCCGTGGCAATAAGATTAACATTCCCATATGCCAATAACATAGCAGGATATGAAGCTTACATTTTGAGGTTTAGAATGGCAATAGATATGGGAATACAAGAATTAGAAGTGTACAAAGATTCTGCCCTTATAATTCTCCAGATTATAAGAGAATATAAGATGAAGGACGAGAAATTGATACCTTATCATGGACATTTGAGCAAGCTAGTTGAAAAATTCTAAGAAATTTCATTCACTTACATTCCAAAGACCCAAAATTAGTTTGCCAATACATTGGTTACATTAGCATCAACGGTAAAAGTCACAGACAGAAAAGAAATTTAGCCTTTGAAGATTGAAGTGGAAGAAAGACCGACTTTTGCCTTACAATTGAAGGGAAAGGAACAAAAGAACCTTGGTATCACAATATTAAGAAGTTACTTCAAATGGGGGAATTTCCTGAAGATGCTTATTAAAAAGACAAAAGGACTTTAAGAAGGTTGGCTACTCATTTCTTGTTAAGTAAAGCCACATTATACAAGAGATCACTAGATACAACACTGCTAAGGTATGTAAATGAAGAAGAAATTGAGAAATTAATGAAAGAGGAACATGAAGGAGTTTATGGTCCTCACATGAATAGGTATATGCTAGCTAGCAAGATCATGAGAATGGGGGTATTTCTAGATGGCGATGGAATCGGATTGCATCAAGTACGTGAGGCATTGTCACCTATGCTAAGTGTATGCTAATAAAATTAATGCTCCTCCCCATGAATTACATGTATTGTCAGCTCCTTAGCCTTTTTCAATGTGGGGAATTGATATGAACGGACCAATTTCGCCAACGGCTTCAAACGGGCACAAATTCATTTTAGTTGCAATTAACTATTTTACCAAATGGGTAGAAGCAGCATCATATGCTATAGTGACTAAAGGAGTAGTGATCAAATTCTTGAAAAGAGATATTATTGCAAGATATAGTGGGCTCGAGTCTATTATTATAGACAATGGGATGAATTTGAATAACAAGTTGATGGATGAAGTGTGCCGCTAGTTAAAGATCAATAACAGAAACTCAACTCCATATTGACCTCAAATGAATGGAGCCATTGAAGCCGCAAATAAGAACCTCAAAAGAATCATTGAGAGGATGGCAATTACATATAAAGATTAGCATGAAATGCTTCCCTTTGCTCTCATGGCCTACAGAACCTCAATCAAAACTTCTACTGGTGCAACCCCGTATTCATTAGTGTATGGAACCAAAGCAGTACTACCAATGGAAGTTGAAATACCTTCATTTTGAGTATTGGCAGAAACTCAACTCAATGAAATAGAGTAGGTAGAGAAGAGAATAGAGCATTTGAATCTCCTAAATGAGTGAAGACTTGAATCAATATGTCAAGGTCAATGCTACCAATAGCAAATGATCCGGGCTTTTAACAAGAAAGTATGCCCGAGGTACTTTAAAGAAGGAGACTTGGTGTTGAAAAAAGTGTTACCAAACGCAAAAGTCCCTAAGGGCAAATTTGCTTCGAATTACGAAGGCCCTTATGTAGTGAAAAGAGTATTATCAGGAGATGCATTAGTGTTGACAGAGATGGATGGCCTAGAATAAGAGGACCGATGAATTCAGATGCAGTTAAGTTTTATTATCTATGAAAACAAAGATTAAATAAGAATTCAATTTTTCTTGAATAGTTTGTAGTTAATCTTTCATCCTTTATAAGTTGATATCCATGAGTGTTTTTGAATTCGAATGGTCATTAACCAACAAACACTCCACCAATGAGCCCTATTTCTAGCCTTATATACTTAAATACCAAACACTTACCATTGAGTCTGAATCACCAAAAGAATTAAAATCGAATGTTCTTAATAATTTAATTTTGTTTCTTTCGAAAAGAGATTTATCGTTTAGAAGTCATGGAGAATGGAAATTGAAACTTGGTATTGAGAAAAGCAAATTTAAGGCATGAGCATGGTAAAGAAAAGAAAATAAAAGAAGAAAGAAAAGAAAAAGAAAAGGGAAAGAAGGAGCAAGCACAGACTCTTAGAGAAATTCTATTAATTGAATGAGTGAATATTGGGAGTCAGTGTGAGCATACCAATCAGTTGCTATCTGAGAAATCCTTCAGTCCTAGGAAAATAATCTTAAAAGTCTTTGAAAAGAAATCTTTAGAGGAATTAAGCTAGTTTTGAAAATTAACCTCGAAGAGATCTATCCTATTTGGGTTACCAAAGTAAAATCAGTTTTTTGAAGAAAACTATCCTTTCCAGATCAAACCAAAAGGAATCTTGGAGAGATCTATCCCCTTCGGATTATTCGCCAAATCAAAACAAGTGAATTTTACCCTTTCAAATCTTGCTCTATCCTTCCAAGATAGACACCATTAAACCTTATCCTTCCAAGATAAGCTCTCCCTTGAAAATTTTGCTCTATCCTTCTAAGATAGACACCATTAAGCCCTATCCTTTCAAGATAAGACCCCCTTGAAATTTTTGCTCTATCCTTCCAAGATAGACCCCATTAAGACCTATCCTTCTAAGATAGGCCACCCTTTCAAATTTTGCTTTATCCTTTCAAGATAGGCCCCCCTTGAAATTTTTGTTCTATCCTTCTAAGATAAACCCCATTAAGCCTTATCCTTCCAAGATAAGCTCCCTTGAAATTTTTTCTCTATCCTTCCAATATAGACACCATTAAGCCCTATCCTTCCAAGATAAGCCCCTTTGAAGTTTTTTCCCTATCCTTTCAAAGTAGGCCACATAACCTTTTACTTTATTCTTTCAAGACATACATTCATTTGCCCCGTCCTTTCAAGATGGGCAACTCATTCTTTACATCAACCTTTTAAGTTGGTTAAAATAAAACACAACTTAGTGGATCGGTTCAAAAGTAAGTTTGGTAAAAATGAGTATCTCTTGTATTTTTGTAATAAAGTTCTAATTGATCTTCACTGCAAAGAGAGGCAGCTGTAGACACCTTATTTTTGCTAATTTTTGTTAATTAAGCTAGGTTGATAAATAAACAAAAAAATAATATCTAAAAAATAAAAAACAAAAACAAAAAAAATAAAAAATGAAAAAATAGCAAAAAGAAAATCAAGTTAGGTCATAGGAAATTAAGTCAAGAGTCAAGTCATATCAAGTTAGGTTAAGTTGAGATGTCAAATCAATTATTGAGATGGGATGAATCCATTAGTTTTGGGCTAAACCAATTTAGGGGCTTAACATCAGGATTTATTAGGCTAAATTGGATTAGGCTGGGCCTTAAAAGAAAGGCTCAAACTAGCTAGGGTGAATCTAGGTTAAATCACAAATAAATCTTCCGTATCTTCAATACGAAAGATTTGATTTTAGAACTTATAAATAATGCATTAGCCAAGGAGTTGAGGAGGCTTTTCTTTTTAATCACACATACCTAACAAAACAACATGCGCACCCCACATCTCTTCACGAGCTACCATAAACCCCCATATGCTACCACCACACCCTCATGCGACACCACACATCACTACACACCGCCACGCGCGCCCACACACCGTTGCATAAGCATCACGCGCCACCCTAACACCACACCACCCTAGCATATGCCGCCAGCACCACCACCTAAGCATTACCCAGATCTTCGCCCGAGCTACCGCCCACAGCACACCTAGATCCAAGCCTATCGCATGCTCAAATCACCGCTCACTGTCACTCAAGTTACCTCCTACAGTACGCCCATAATACGTTCACTATCGCCCACACTATCACCCATCGCATGCCCAAATCCTCACCCACTATTGTCCAAACTACCGCCCACAGCACGTTCGCCGCATACCCAAATCCACGCCTGTATCACCCGAACTCTCACCCATAGTGTCACCCGCTCTTGCCTATAATATTGCCCGAGTACATACCCTTCACTCGCCGTACATTGCCCAGTCACTTGCCCTTGCCCTCACCCACAATGTCACCCGCGTACACCAAAGTTCTCACCCAGATCTACGCTACACGCTCTCCTGAGTACATGCCCTGTGCATGCCCAGGCGCTCACTCGTTCTTACCCAGTCCTCATCTACAGTATCACCCAGGTACGCCTAATACGACCCAACACCGATTGACTCAACCTAGGTAATTTTTTATTTCTTTATTAATTAGTTATTTTATTTATTTATTTATTATTTTTCCTTGTTAATTTATTTTTTTTCTATTTAAGTGTAGGTTTCTTTTATTTATTAATTATTTTCTTGCAAATTTTTTGTTAAATTAGGTTTTTTTGAAAAAAATCATTTTTTAAATAAAAAATATATTTTGACACTTAGGTTTTCGTTTTTTGGAAAAATAAAAATTTTAATTCAGTTTTTTTTTAGGAAAGATAATTAGGTTCTTTCGTTTAATTTTGAGAAATTAGACCTTTTAGGTTTGTTTTTTTTTTAAATAATAAATGAATAAAAAAACGTAAATTTGGCTCAATTTTCAAAATAAAAATGACCCACCCACTAAATATTTTATAAAAAAAAAAAGAACTATAGCCGATTTGATCTCGATTAGTGGATACGTAAGCACATTCGAGGTAACAGTTAAAAAATAAAAAAAAAATTCTCCTTTCTAGAAATTCGTAATAAAAAAATAATTAAGAAATCATTTTTAGTTACTTTTGCCTATTCACATATATTTTTAATATTTTTAGAAAAATTATAAAAAAAATAAAGCCCAGCAATTTCTTTTAGTTTTCACATGGTGACTTAGTCTTAATAGGTTAACCCCCGAACCCGATCTTCTCTGGTTTATTTTTTCTAAAAATTATTTTCTTAGAAAATCCACAAACTAGTGGTCAAATTAAGGTTTTCCCGCCTGAAAATCTTAATTTTATTTTTACCAGTTGAATCAGTTGGCAACTCTATTTTTTGTTTTAAAAAAAAAAAACAACATTTTCTTTTCCTTAGTTTAATGTCGGATAATTTATATTAAGCGAGCTAGGCTTCATATAAATTAAACTAAGGAAATCGAAATAAGGCTCGAAACTAACCTAAGTGGAAGCATCTCTCAAGGACTAGCAACCCTAAACTGGGATCAATCTAAAACCTAATTTTACCCCGCTAGGCTCACTAACCTAGGCGAGAGTGTCTCTCGGGGACTAACAACCCTAAATTGGGATCGATCTAAAACTTGGTTGTACTTCACTAAGCTCACTAACCTAGGTGGAAGCGTCTCTCAAGAACTAGCAACCTTAAATTGGGATCGATCTAAAACCTAGTCATGCCTCACTAAGCTCACTAACCTAGGTGGAAGCGTCTCTTAAGAACTAGCAACCTTAAATTGGGATCGATCTAAAACCTAGTCATGCCTCACTAAGCTCACTAACCTAAACGGAAGTGTCTCTTAAGAACTAGTAACCTTAAACTTGATCTCATTGTTGTACCTTAAGAAACCAATGAAGAGAAGTGCCTTACGGATCTTGGTGAATAGAGGAGAAACGCCTTATAGGCTTGTTTGAGAAAAATTTGGTGAATAGAGTGGAAGTGCCCTATGGCCTTGTTAAGAAAATACTGGAAAGGATGAATTGAGTTAAGATTGTGTCTTTAAAGGTTGGCTAAACACTAAATGCAAAAAGTGAATGCCTTACAAACTAGTTCAAAAAGACTGTTGGGAGTAAAGGAAAAAGAAACTGGTCTAAATGCGAAAGCAAGGTTCAAAAATCGATGTGCTAACATTATGTGGAAATACTTACTCGGTCTTTGTCAATAGCACCCAAACAGTTAAACCTTTTTTAAAAGCCCCATTAGAGATAACTGGCTCATGTTTTAATCCTTTGTTATCAACCCAGATGTTCTTAATGCCAAACGTTTGAGACTTTACCAATTCTATTAGAGAAATCATGGAAATGAAATCTGATACGGAAAGCCACCTACTGTTTTTCTTTCTTTGGAACTTTTATGAACCAAAAGCCTTATTCTTGACTAACAAACACCTACAATGATTGCTTACTCGGGTTTCGTATTTCCCCGAAAAATAGACAACAAAACTCCCCATCAAAGGGGATCAATCCGTAATAAAGTATTTTAAAGAATTTTGTTAATTACCAATGTTCTAGATCTCATTCCTTAACTCCCCTCATGTTTGCAGTGTATGGGTTCGATTAAATGGAGTAAAGGGAATTAGACCTTTCCATGGAGAGAGTGATTATTCCAATGATGACAACAGCCAAGGTTACCAAATTTGCTTGTAGATAATGAAAATTACACCATAATGACATTCAAAATGACTAGCATTTTCGTGTTTTGAGTAAATTTTCCATTAACTTCTTATGGATAGTACAATTTTACAATATTGGCATTTATAGGGTCTCTCAAATCTAGACCATCCATTTGGGACAAAATCAAAGCCCCTCTCGGTAATATTCGCTTCATGACGTAAGGACCTCCATAATTGGGAGCAAATTTCCCTCTAGAGTCTTATGCATTGAGGAGAGCTTTTCTTAACACCAAATTTCCTTCTTTAAAGTTCTAGGGTTGTACCCTTTTGTTGAAGGCTCGAGCTATTCTTTGCTGATAACATTGATTATGATATAAGGCTATCGATCTCCTTTTGTTAATCAAATTTAGCTGCTCGATGTGTTTCTTTACCCAATTGGCTTCGTCCAACTGAGTTTCTGATGGCACCCTAAGCCATGGGATCTCAACCTATACTGGTAACATTGCTTCAGGGCCGTATGCTAAAGAGTACGGTATTGCCCCAATTGACGTATTGATGGAAGTCCGATAAGCCATGAGTGTGAAGGGTAACATCTCATGCCAGTCCTTATATGTGATAGCCATTTTTTCAATGATTCCTTTGAGGTTTTTATTAGCTACTTCAATGGCTCCATTCATTGAGGGTTGATAAAGAGTAGAGTTCCTATGAATGATCCGAAACTATCGGCATAATTCTAACATAAGCTTGTTGTTGAGATTGGTACCATTGTTAGTGATGACCGTTTCCGGAGTCCCTTATCGGGCCCAAATGTCTCTCTTAATGAACTTAACTATGACCCCTTTAGTAACGGTCAAGTAAGATGAAGCTTCAACCCATTTGCTGAAGTAGTCGATGGCACCTAATATGAAGTGATGCTCATTAGATGCTTTTGGAGTGATTGGGTCGATGATATCTATGCCCTACATTGAGAAAGGCCATGGTGTTGAGAGGGCATGTAATTCCTCAGGCTGGGCATTCATCTTATTTGCATAAACTTGGCATAAGTGACATTGCCTAACGTATTTGATGCAATCATTTTCCATTATTGACCAATAACACCCTAGCCTCATAATTTTCTTCATCAACATGTAACCATTCATATGAGGGCCACATACTCCTTCATGTACTTCTTTCATTAACTTCTCAGCCTCCTTGTCGTCTATACACCTTAAGAGTGTACTGTCAAAAGAGAATCGGTATAAAGTGGGCTCGCTTACTAAGAATTGAGTGGCCAATCTCCTAATCATCTTTCTATCGTTTTTCTCAACCTCTTTAGGGTATGCGCCTTGTTATAGGAACGTTTTAACATCATGGTATCACGGTTTTTGGTCATTTATACCCTTAATTGTTAAGTATAAGGTAGGCTTGTCTTTAATTTCAATAGTAAGGGGATGAATCTCAACTCCGCCAGATATCTAAATCATAGATGCTAGTATGGCTAAAGCATCAGTAAATTGATTTTAAGTCCTCAATACGTAATTGAAGGTGATTTCTTTGAGATTCTCCACCAATCTAATCAAGTGCCGATGATAAGGCACCAGTTTAGGATCTTTAGTCTTGTACTCTCCCTAGGCTTGGCCAATAATTAGTAGAGAGTCCTCACAGACTTCTAATTCTTGAATGTCTTTATCTAGTGCCATCTTAAGTCCCATGATGCACGCTTCATACTCATCAATATTATTAGTGTATGGGAAAACGAACCTTATGGCCATAGGGTATTGAGTACCTTTAGGGGATGTTAGTATTACCCCAATTCCACACGTAGACACATTAGCTACACCATTGAAGAATATTTTCCATTTTGGTGACTCGTCATCTTCTCCTTTATTAGAGTTTCCCTCAACTACTAGGATTTCTTCGTTAGGGAAACTAACTTGTACCTCTTGGGGAGTGATATCGAAGGGATTTTCTGCTAATTGATCTGATAAAACTTGCCCCTTGACTAAATTTCAGTTTACGTATGTAATGTCAAACTCTGATAGCAACATTTGCCATTTTGAGATTCTGCTAATTAGGGCTAGTTTGTCTACCAAGTACTTCAGGGGATCATGCTGAGTTAACAATTCAACTTAGTAGTAAAGTATATATTGTTTGAGCTAATACATTATCCAGACCAAAGCATAGTAGGTTCTTTCAATTTCCGAATATTTCTACTCCCCTTCAATGAATTTCTTACTCAAGTAATATACAACCTATTCCTTTCCTTTCTCATCTTTCTGGCCAAGCATGCAACCTATGGACTTTAGTAATATTGTCAAATATAGGAATAACGACTTCCCAGGTTTTAGAGCTACCAAAATTGGAAGGTTCATGAGGTATTCTTTGATTGTTTTAAAGGCCTACTCACACTCTTCGTCCTAGTTGATCTTAGCATTCTTTTTTAACAACGTAAACAAGGGATAGCATTTGTCTATGAGTTAGGATATGAACCAGGCTATATAGTTTAAACGGCCCAACAAACCTCTAATTTATTTGAGTGTACGTAGTAGGGGAAATTCAACTATCGCTTTGACCTTATTAAGGTCCACTTCAATGCCCCTTTGACTAATTATAAAACCCAATAACTTCCCTGAAGTCACTTCGAAAGTACATTTCTCTAGGTTAAGCTTCAATTGGAATTTTCTCAACCTATCAAACAATCTCCTTAAATTTTCCACATGATTTTCTCCTTCCTTAGACTTAGCAATCATATCATCAACATATACTTCTACTTCTTTGTGCATCATGTCCTGAAAGATCACTACCATTACCCTTTGATAAGTTGCCCTAGCATCTTTTAGTTCAAAAGGCATTACTTTGTAACAAAATGTGCCCCAAGTTATGATGAATTCATCTTATCTTTATCTTCTTCAGCCATTTGAATTTGGTTATACTTAGAAAATCCTTCCATGAAAGAGAAAAGATGGTTTCTAGCTAAGTTATTGAGCAAGACATCGATATGAGGCAAAGGAAAATTATCTTTAGGGGTTGCTTGATTAAGGTCTCAAAAGTCCATACGCTCTGACTTTTCCATTCTTCTTTGTAACGGGCACGATGTTAGCTACCCACTCGAGATAATCAGATACCTCGATAAAACTGACCTCTAGTAATTTTCATACTTCTTCTTTGATTTTTAACGGGACATCTAATTGGAACCTTCTTAACTTTTGTTTCTTAGGTTTGATATCCTCTCATGTGGGTAAACGATGGACCACGATCGACGAATCTAATCCGAGCTTGTCTTCAAAAGACCATGTGAATACGTCTTAGTATTCGGATAGTAATGTGGTCTTCTACATTTTGGTCTTCTTTCAAATGTCCCCCAATTCTTAACACCTTAGGATTGTCATTACTCCGGACATTAATTATCTCGATTGGCTCATTAATGGAAATTCTACTCATTTCATGTTTGTGCCAACTTTCTTGCACGTCATTGTGGTCACTGACATCACTCCCGAAGACTAACCTAGTAGGGTCAAAAGTGATATCAATATTTTCATCACCTATCTATTCAAGATATCCATGGCCCTTATTCAGATCATTGGATCTAGAGAAAAAGAAAAGTATGTAAAAGGAAGAGTGTAAGTAAGGTAGGAGTAAAGGGAAAAGAAACTAATTTTATTTAGGGGAACTCTCTTTTAAGTACAATCCTTTGAAGAACAAAGGTAATTGAATACAAAATTCCATAAAATACTGGATCGTAATTTATCCTTTACCGAGAAGAAGACTTATTGCTATTCACAGGGATGGAGAACCAATTATTTAAGTGCTGGGATTTGTTGGATAGGCTAGCCCCTTCATTTCTGCTGGAAGTGCCTTCTTTGGTAGGCTTAGAGTTTTGGGCTTCGGCCCCGGATGAAAGTTTCTGACAATGGAGGGAAGGTGATTGGAGTGTGATAAAACCTGTCACCTTTTCTGCCCCTGTTTTGCATTCTTTGTAACTCTTCTATTAGAGTCGCAATGTATCCTAACCCATAGGTCCTAAACTGGCCTTCTTTGAATTTTAGCCTCTCATCCTTCTACTGATTAGTGATCATGCACACCTCATCAAACATTTAGAGTCTAAAGTCCTCTTGTTCTTTTGTACCAATATAAGATATAGCCATCTCTTTATAGATTTCATAATCTTGGTCACCCAGCATTGTGATGACTTGATCGTTGGAGATGAACTTAACTTTCTAGTGAAGAGTTGACGATATGGCCTTTGCTAAATGTATCCAAGGCCTTCCTAATAATAGATTGAAGGTCCTTGGAATGTCCAAAACCTAGAATGCGATGTTGAAGGTATGTGGGCTGATATTAGCTGGTAAGTCAATCTCCCCTATTATTTCTCTCCTAGATCCGTCAAAAGCTCTTACTATTGTTGAACTCAGTTTGATAGTAGTTATATTAGTGCCCAATAGATCCAAGGTGGCCAGAGGACAGACATTTAGAGATCACCCGTTATCGATGAGGACTCTTGTTATGATGATGTTATTTATCCTCACTGTTATGAACAGAGGCTTTGTGTGCTGGTTACCTTCTTCGCCCAATTCCTTGGCGGAGAAGGAAATTTGATCCATCATGAGGATGGAATTGGTGACAGAGCTAATCCTTTCAATCGAGATTTCACAAGAGACCTTGACTTCCTTTAGCGTTCTGAACAAAGCTTCTTAATGTAGCTCCGATGCCATCAGCAGACTCATGAAGGATATTTGTGCTGGAGTCTTAATGAGCAGATCCATTATTTTATACTCGCTAAACTTGATCATCTTGGTGAAGGCAGTCAATCCTTCTTCATGCTCAACTTGTTCAGTGCTTGGCATTTCCAGCACGACCTTCTTTTTCAGGTCTTTCTGGAAATTATAGATTCTACTGGAGTAAGTAATCTCCCCTACAAGTGAGCTTGACTGCCCCTAGTTTATTACCTGATAGTTGAAAGGGGCAGTTTTATAATTTTATGGGGCCACAGGTACATGGAAGGTATACCTTTTAGTTTGTGGAATTTGCTTCTCTTCTTTTTTGTAGAATCTATAAATCTTAGGTTCTCGATTGAGACTAATCATGTTGATGGTAGGCTCTGAGTGGTCAGATATCATATTAATGATAGGCCCATGGTTTGGCAAGGGGTTGTTGTTGACTTTAGAGTAAGAGCCTCCACAAAATCCAATTGTACTATACCTTCATCAATTAAGTCTTAGATTTTGTTTTTCAACCTCCAGCAAAAGTCAGTTGAATGGCCCACCTACCCTAAATGATACTCACATTTTACATTGGGATAAAAAAAATCTTAGCCTATACCTTTCCTTTGGAGCTTCAGAATGGAGTAGATTATCTTTCCTAAACTTTTCAAGTACTTAACTGAGTGGAATGGGTATTCTGGTGAACTACTATAGGGCTCTGCTAATCTGTAGTTGGCTTCTGTATTATTGTTAAGCTGGTAGAAGATTTTCCCTAAAAGAGAACCAGGCGTTAGACCTAATATTTGAATTAACCATGCTAACAGTAGCTTCTCTAAGCTTACTAGTAGTGCATTTAGCAAAGGGTGGTCTTCTATCTGATGTTTCTTACAGCTTGCCAAAGGAGACGGCACTTTCAATTCGACAACCTACTACTACTACTTCTATGAAGCTAAAAGAGGCTTGTCCAATTAGGTGAATGAAATAAGGTCTATCAAGAGTGTTGATAAAAGTTGCAGTTAACTCTTTCTCAGTTACGGCAGTAGATACCCTTACAGATAGGGACCTCCACCTTTGGGCATACTCTTTGAAAGATTCAATGTACCTCTTCCTTAGAGTAACCAAATCCATCATGGTTGGTGCCACTTCGATGTTGAATCTATATTGCTCGTAGAATGCTTTAGCCAGTTTTTCCCAGGTGTTTACCTGATTCAGGTATAATTGGGCATACTAAGTTAAAGTAGGGCCAATTAAGCTGTCCTAAAAGGTTTATACCATAAGCCTGTCATATTGTACATATTTTCCCATCTTGCGTACATATAAGCAGGTGTGCAGTATAAGGCATTCAGTCCTATTGTATATTTCGAAGTCAGGTACTTTGAATTTTTTTGGGAAGCTTCCATAATTGTAGGTAGAGAAGACTGTTATGCCAGCATGGTTGAATCCATCATACCCCTTGAGCATTTTCTTTTTTTCAATACTTTGTTAAGTTAGCCGCTTCTCAAGCTCTTTCAGTCTATCCTGATCAACTTCAGGCTTTGGGTGTATCAGGAACGAGTAAGTGTTTGGCTCAAAAGTTAGGTTGGCCTTTGGAAAGACCCCTTCTGTTTCAAAGGATTCAAAGCCCTGATTGACTTTAGGGTAGGCTTCTTCTGTTTCGAAGGGTAGGGCCTTGGTATTCTTTCCATATCGAGGTTCGGAACTTTCTTCATTTGATGGAGCCATGGACCTAAGTAAAGAGATGCTATCAGCAAGAAAGCTTAGTTGATCTACAATCTTTCCTACTGTTCGTTCTAAAGATTAGAACCTCAGCTTAGTAGGGTTAATAACCTCGAGGTTGCCATTGCCATTGTTGGTGTTGTTGTTGTTTACTTGGTTGGCTATTCTGGTTTTTGAGCAAGTTATGATAGGACTTCTCTAGAAGGTTTGACGTTTGAGAGCTATCTTGGTGACCTAGATAAGATCACTATTCAACAAGTTAGTACACTAATATTTCAAAAGGGATAAATGAGAAACTAAGAAATGCATGGCACATGGATGCAAAGAGGCAGAATTGACTAATAACCAGCAAGATGGTAATTTTATTTATTTATTTTTTTGTGGCTTTTAGAGTTTTCCTTTTACATTATTTGAAAAAAAGAAAATACATTCAAGAAGATTATTCCTATCTCTAAATGTTCTTCTATTATTTGATAGGGATTCCCCTTTTCTGCTTATTGGACCCTACTAGTGCCTCCTTCTTCTTTCTTGAATTGGGCTCTTCCATTTCCTCAAATTCTTTAAGCTTCTTTTGGCTTATCCTTAATTGATGTTCCAAGGCCATGGAATGTTGTTTTGATTCCTAAAAGAGATCCTCCCACACGTCTCGCTTTTCATAAATTATTTCTACTCGGGCTTATACTTAGTCTATGTAGGTCTTGACTTTAAGATCTGGTTCAACTACTGGATCTCCCCAACCTTATGGAGCTAATCATACAAATATTCTTTGGTAATTCAATGCTTATCCGTTTCTCTTAGCCATTCTCCTAAATCGATGTTTAGGCTAACAGTCTTTGTTTCCCATAACTGTTTGATTGCCTTGAGTTTGGGCATTTTCTGTAGTAATGGAACCTAAAGATCTTCATAATCTAAGGTCATGATATCCAATGGAGGTCTATAGACTATATCCTGGATACCTTCGAATTGTCTAATCATGTTGTTAGGGTAATAGCCTATGCATAACTTCATCCCGATTAAGGGTATCACTTGATAATTTTTGCAAACTAAGATTACCCTTTTGAAGTTACTCCATCTTGCTATCCATAGGATATCAACGACTTGGAAATTTCTCAATACTTCTACCCAGCAATATGAGGTTTTTCCTTCTAAAAGATGGACCTTATCGACAAATGAATCGATTAGATCGATGTTGTGAGCAAACTCCCCTCAAATTATGTCAAGCCTATAATATTTCATGTAGCTCATGAACCATACAGTCAGTAATGCCATGCTGGTCTTTAGTACTCCATCATTCTTTTCTTTCAAAATACTAAGACTTCTAATCTGTTTTGCAAGGAGGGCCGAGACATATGATTTGCCTTCAAGAAATTGGCTCACTAACTCAATGACCCTAAAATGTATGAGGAACTTTTTGTAGGGAATAAGAGGGTCCCAAATGTAGCCAAGATAAAGGCCTTTATTCTATTCTATCCCTAAGCTTTGAGATTGCCACAGAAGATACCCAGTAAATTAGATTTAGGTTCAGTGGTGAACCATGCTTTTAAGTCCTCCAATTTGATGTAGTTACTGTTACAGCTTCTAAGGGCTTTGTTCACTTCCATTTTTCTAATACCCAGGCATCTTGAGAAGGCATTCACAAGATCCATTTCCAAATTTAGGGTGTATATGCTTTCCAAAGAAGGGGCTTAGAGTAATTGGGTATATTCTTCAAGTGTTAAGCTAATCAAGTGAGGCCCAACTCGAAAGGCCACTTCTTCGGGTTCCCAAAAGTTGGTCAAAGCCCTAATCAAATTAATATCTATCTTTACTTTAAGAAGTGATAGAATGGGCCTAATCATATTGAAGATAGTCTATTGTTCCCTTAGATTGAAGTGCCGTAACCATTAGTCTAGGATGGGTTTGGGGTAGATGGGCTTTCCTACAAATTTTTCCTTGAAGTAGATAGAGTTGAATGATGAACAAGCTATTTCTGGGTTACAAAAGAGAAACTATCTTACAAGATCGTCTTATAACGACAAAACCTATTTACAACAATTCTACATTTACAATACGTGAAAATTACAAGGGAAATCAAGGAAACTCTAAGCCATTTTTTTTTTCCATCTTGCTTGATTATTCGTCTATTCTAGATGTCATGAATGCATAAAAGGTAGATTCTAAAAGTTCTTAAGCTTGTATGACCTCACTTGTTAAAGAACACTTTCATTGGTCACATCAAGCTTAAGTAGGGATGGCTTAATCAATCCCGAGCAGTAGTTACACCATAACGCCCGGAGCTTACACAATAGCACCTCGTCCTAAGATCCTAAGACGATCCGGGTTCAATCGTATCTATCATGCATTTATGGTACGTAAAATAAATTCTTCCTAAATTTAATAAATAAAACTAAACCTGCAAAGAAAATGTTAGTATAACTACGGTATAAACAAAGGATGAATAAGTAAATAAATTACACAAAGGTGGCTTTTAGGGATTAATTTTAATTTTGGAAAGTCGAATGGTTAATCCTCTTAATGTCCACAGTAAAGTCGCTAAGTTGTCGAGCTTAATTTTTCACACTCCTGGTTTTTTATAAAATTAGATCTTCTCTAAACTGATCAGTATTAAACCCTACTCATTTAATACCGATTCTCAATTAAGATTTAAAGAAAACAGTTCCTTTTTGTTTTGAAAACAATTTTGGAGTTGCCACTTGATTAGAGTCAGGAAAAACAATTAAGTTATAACAAATTGAGTAGATTGGTTATAACTTAACCACTAGTCTAACAATTAAAACCAATTTTACAAAATGTAGAGAATCTAAATCTAGGGGTTAAGAATTTTAAACTCTTACGGGCACTATTGAATTTCCAAAATTAAAATTAAACATAAAAATCATCTTTAATTTTGAAAGACAAAACTTGATTATTAGTTACTCTAATTGGATAAATGAAATAATCTAAACTAATGAAAAAGGGAAACTAGTTTTTTTAATTTTTATCGTAGTCTTGTAGGTACCTACATGCTTATAGAAGTATGTAGTTCTTTTAATGAAAACTTTAACGGGTTAAATTGATTTTAATTTGGAAAATATGTCGAATTTACGTTTTTAGTTCATATCGATTTATTTAAGGAAATTTCTAAAAAATGACAGTCTCAAATTGAATTTTTTATTTTTAGAAAATCTAAAAAGGCCTTAATTTTATAAAGGGTTAATTCATTTTTGTTTTTATTTATTTTTTGAAAAAGATGTTTTTCTAGGTGATAAAAAAAAATTATTCCCTATCTTACTTATTTTATTTTGTTTTTATTATATCACCTTAATTATTTCTTACTTATTATATTTTATCTATTAAACTAAAAATAAAGAAATAAAGTAAAATAAATTTACACTTTTCTTTTTTCTTTTTATTTTCTTTTTTCTTTTCTTTCTTTTCCTTTTTCTTTTCTTCTTTTTTTTTTAAATTTGATTACATTTACATAGATAAATGACTAAAACAATTAAACAAAGAAATTAATAAATAAATAAAATAAAAATTCTCCTCGAATTGGATTCGATTTAGACTAGGAAAGGGGCGCAGGTCAATCAAGTCAGTCCACAGGTCGAAGTTCCGGTCAGAGAGTCGGGTTGAAGCTTGGATCGAGTTGGGTTGGTCGGGTCGCAGTTAAAGGAGAAGAAGGAGCAACTGCAGAGATCGGTTCTGCTCGATTTAGTGGCCAACTTGAGGGGGAGAAAGGTGTTTCATGTGTTTTTTATTAGGGATAGGGGGGGAGGTGTGGTATGCAAAGTGTCGTAGTGGTCGAAGGTGGTTTAGAGGGTGGTGCGAAGTGGTGGCAGACAGTGGTCATGGGTGGTGATTGTGGTTGACGGCTAGGCACGAATAAGTGGTTGGGTTTAGGGTTTAAGGTGGCTAGGAGTTTGGTCGTATGATCGATTTAGGGTAAAAGTAGCAGGAGGTAGTGGTTCGAGGAGAAGGGGTTTAGTGGTTAGGGTTAGGTAGCGGTAAACTTAGTGGTATTGCTAAAGGGTACAACATAGGTTAAGAAGAGTTAGGTTAGGGAGCTGATGTTATGGGGAAGCTAGTAAGGGTGGTAGCTGGTGGTGGAGAGCTCCATAGAGAGAGATTCGAAGAGAGAAAGTACGAGTTTAAAGAGAGGAAGAGAGCCACAAGAGAAAGAGAGAGCTCGGGAGTTGATTCTGAAGCTGGTAGGTGGTTGTGTGTATTCGTAAACATCCCTTAACACCATTTTATAGTCAAATTCAACCCAGAAACAAAGGAAAGCTCGAATCGGAGTTAATGGGAATGGCCGAATTTTCAGTTTTTTCCCAATTTTTGAAGCTCGATTTGAATAGGTTTTTTACTGAATCTAAACTTGTTTCTTATGCCAATACATAGTAAGCTATGTCCAGTTTGTAATTTCTCCATTGATTTGGCAAAGTTGCAATGAAAAGCGATTCAAAAATCGATTCAAGGTGGTTGCCTAAGGAGGAAAGTGCTAGAATTCTAAAGAAAAACGAAGGAAAGAAGAGGGAAAGCACTAACGTGGCGCTAACGTAGCTCCACGTTAGATAACCCGACCATTCACGACATGCTACATATCATCATGTGACACATGGCAGCTGACGTGGCACGCCACGTAGCGCCTCATTAGCAAGGTCGTCCTACCTGGCAATGCTACGTATCAAGATATATGGCATAATGAGATCTTGATACGTGGCAATGTGCTACTTAACAAAAATAGAAAAGCTTCCTTGCCTTTGCTAAGATTTGAACCTAAGACCTTTGTGCTTATCCGTTAGGCCGTTAGCCTGTGCCTTGTCCATATGTATAACTAAATTGCACATATAAACTCAATCAGCCTAGGTTAGATTTAAATCTAAGTTCAACTTCAACGACTCAACTTCTAAACCTAAATTAAAAATAAAAATCTACCCTAATAAAATATTATTTTCTAAAATCTTTTATTTTTTTCAATTTTTCAATTTTCTAAATTTTTTCCAAATTTTCTTATTTTCTAAATTTCTCAATTGTTTCTTATCCTATTTTCTTATTTTTTATGCTTTTTCTTATTTTTTGAAATTTTTTTGTATTTTCCTAAAATTCTTATATTTTATAAATTTCTTAATTTTTTTAGTTTTCTTTAATTTCCTATTTTTTTGTGTTTTTCCTAATTTAGGGCTTGTAAAAAAATAAAAAATATAAAGGGGGCAAAAATTGGGTGTCTATACTTACCTCATCGTCATCCTCTTCATCTGCATTGCTGACAAATAAATGGTATTAATAATAAAATGGTATTAATAACTAAATGGTATCATATAATAAAACTTATCATTATATTTATCTCATGACATAGGCTTAGTAAAACAATTTTATAGTTCCCCTTTTTCTTTTTTCTTTCAAAATCCCTCCCTAAAAATAGTAATTTTTTAAGCTAGCACAGCTGTCATAAGCGGCAAGAGAGGAGATCTTGAAGCTTCACCCTNTTCTCAGCATTTGTGAAGAGCTTTTTCATCTGCTTTAGAGTTACACCGAGAATATTTTCACCAAATACATATCTCCTTCTGGTGGCTTTTGAGATTGTTTATGAAGAAGTTGAAGTCAGGGCTACGCTTTAACTATTCTGCTATTTCTTCATTATTAGGAGGCAACTCGATGGTTGGTATTTTGCTGTTGCGAGGCATGGGCACAAGTTCATGGATGGGTTGGAGTCCAAGATCCGTAAGTAGCACGACAAATTTGTGTTGATTGTGTTAGATGAAGAGTTAGATTTCTGGACTCAGTAGACAGAACTAATCCGTAGGAAGGATATAGAATTGATGTTGAATGAAGCCGTAGTAGCCAACAAAATACAAGAGAAGAGGAGGAACAAAATGTTCTTTTAAGACACCAAGAGGATTATCAAGCGTTATGAAGGCGGGGAGCTAGTCTTTGTTGAGAAGGAAGGTACGTTAAAGATTCCCAAACTTGTGAGAACGGCTTTCTTCTTGCAACTATACTCGACAAGGTTGTAACTCTTTAACGTACCTTCCTTCTCAAAAAAGACTAGCTCCCCGCCTTCATAACGCTTGATAATCCTCTTGGTGTCTTAAAAGAACATTTTGTTCCTCCTCTTCTCTTGTATTTTGTTGGCTACTACGGCTTCATTCAACATCAATTCTATATCCTTCCTACGGATTAGTTCTGTCTACTGAGTCCAGAAATCTAACTCTTCATCTAACACAATCAACACAAATTTGTCGTGCTACTTACGGATCTTGGACTCCAACCCATCCATGAACTTGTGCCCATGCCTCGCAACAGCAAAATACCAACCATCGAGTTGCCTCCTAATAATGAAGAAATAGCAGAATAGTTAAAGCGTAGCCCTGACTTCAACTTCTTCATAAACAATCTCAAAAGCCACCAGAAGGAGATATGTATTTGGTGAAAATATTCTCGGTGTAACTCTAAAGCAGATGAAAAAGCTCTTCACAAATGCTGAGAAAGGGAAGCAAACCTAAAATCCAAGTATATGTCCTTCAAATATAGACAGCTTATTCTCGTAACTGCAAATTTGTTTCTAACGGTAATGATGTACTAATTTGATGGTGGTACGGATTGTTGACGTATGTTTCGAGACAAAAATCCAATGGTTGACAACCCCCCAACAGTTATTAGGCCTGTGGTGTGATGATTACCGAAGTGACAAGTGTCATACCACATACTTTTTGGTTCCTTGAACAGGTAGGAATTTGAAAGTTGCAACTTTTTTATTAGGATGGGAACAGTCTTACTTCCTATTTCTCTCAACATCTAAAGAACTACTCGCCACTCAACCTCTAAAGCATTATGCATTACTCCCTTTATCAAATTCTTGAACACGGGAGTTGGGGGGCAAATGTTAATAGTCAATGTTTGTCTACTCATCTTCTTCATCCATTCATCTACCGACAGGCCGGTCAATCTATATTCTCAGCACCTTGTTGAGTAATCGACATTCTCAACACTATGTCAAGTAACATAGTTTTGCTGCTAATTTGAACTCAAATTCATGATGCAAATAGTTTCACAAGCACAATTATATTACATAACTGCTTGCTCTCCCTACATTTAAGGAAAAGTGTCTAATCAATAAGCTACCACATGTTTCAATAATTATTTCAATAACTACACCTTCAAACGTAACAATCTCTTATAAATACAGGAAAGAAACTTTGTAAGAGTCATCTAATAACTCTTAACTTCTTTACTTTACTCTTCTCATTCCTACTCACTAACTTAAGCATCGAGGCAGCTGCACCGAGCTAGCCCCGGTACCAAGTATTTTTCTTATCTTTGCAAGATAGCCAAAATTCACTAACAACATGTACTAACTATAGAAACCATACTAGAATTCAACAATTAATCCATATAAATTGTAGTTAAACCACATTGTTTAAACAAAGGTTAAACTAGAAATTAGAATAAGCATAAACTTCATTAAGAAACGGTTATCCACATTTTAAAAACTAAAGGGCATGCACTCTCTTTTTTCACCTCTCTAAGAACAATAATTAAAGAAAAAAAAGCATGTTACATCAACTAGTCCCCTAATTGTCTCCTTACTTCTTTCAATTTTTCCTTCGTTGAAGGATTTTTCAATTCAATTCAATTTCTTCAATTAAAGCGGAAAATTTTTGGCATTGAAAAGAACTTGGCTCTTCTAATCGATCAGGCTAATCTATACCATTTCAATTTTCACATTGGTAATAGAAAAGTACCTTACTCCTCTGAGGAATCAAGACTAATCCATACCAATTTTAATTAACTACTTTCCTTAGGTTGGTATTGGGAAAGAACCTTATTTTGAGGGATCAAGGCCAATCCTTATCAACTTGTATTATTATTATTTTTTAATCTTTTTCAATTGCCTCTACAATTTTGATTTTTCAGTAAACTTTCAAGAGATAAGCATCATTTGTTCATTTATTAGAAATTAGAGGGTCTCAAGACTTCTAAGGAATGAGTATACAGTAAAGTAAAATATAGACAACTAGCTCTTAATCAACAACATTAATCTCAATTCCAAGTTTAAATCCAAGCTTAAATAACAGGAAACTCTACACTCCACATAGATTTCATTATTCATTTATAGCATTGTGTAAAAAGGTCATAATGATCAAGTAAAATTCATACCAAAATTGAAAAAATTATCTCAAAAAGTTGCTTCTTTATTCAGATGAAAAATTAATAGTGAATTGATGTGTAGAACAAATAAATTGATTCTATATTTTTGGAAAAAAAAAAAAAGTTATCTGTAAAAATCCTAAGTGTGAGATTTAATCATAGTTATCAAAATCACAATCCTAACCATGTGATTCTATGAATTTACAATTTTATAAAGCTCTTTCAAGTTAACTCATGAATAAAATCATTTTCATAGAAAAAATTACGTTTTTAACTAAGTTTACATGTAAACTAGATAGAAACTTACATTTTTTATCAAGTTTACCGATTATATATATTTGAGTTAAATAGGCTGAAAAATAAAAAATTAAAACTAAGCTTTTACAAGCCATCAAGTATTAGGGTATTACATTATTTTTCCTATCCTATTTTAATTTTCTTCCTCTTTCTCTCTCTCTTAGTCCCTTATTTTATATTTATAGTCTTCAACAAAGTTTCAACTCCAATAGCAAAGATTAGAAAGAAAACTATATACTTCACTTTATACCATTAATAATTTAAAAGGAATTAAAATACGTGATCTCTTTAATCCATTGCTTTTTTCAAAAAAAGAAAAAAAGAAAAATAGTTTTGACTTTATTTGTCCTTCTTTCATACCTGTTAAATTATATATTATTGCGAATTTTTTATGAAAAAGATCTTAATTTCTTCATTTCTTTACTTCTACCATATATTTCAAGTTTTGAATAATTACTATAAGTATATCTACATTTTTTAAACTTATTTTAGATAGGCTGTAAAAACTTACGTTTTTACATTTCAATTTTACATTCTGATTCTACCAACCCTCCAATGATTCTAGGTAAAATCATGAGTTTAACAACCTTGAATTTAATCAAATCAGCTCACATGCTTTTATAGGTTTATTTATCAAAGCCCAATTATTCCACCACCCCAACCCCCTACACCCCATACACTTAAATTGTACATTGTCTCCAATGTATAAATAATCAATAGCAAGCATAAAAATCAATGAGGGAAAAATAATAGAAAAGATAAAGGGAACTAAAATTTCCTCAGTTTTAGCTCTAATATTGAATCTACAATTGCCATACTATAGAATTCCTTATTCCAATTGAAGTTCGTATAGGCCTTAGAAAAGAAAAAGAAAAAGAAAAAGAACAAAAACAAAAACAAAACAAAAGAAAGAAAAATAAAAGCATCTAAAAGGCAAAAGATCAATGTTAGAATTAGTAGAGCTAATCCTTTGCTAACTACAAAAGATAAGTATAGGAAAAAAATTAATACATAAGTTAGCAAATATCATGAACGTACATGCTACTAATACATGAATTGAAATGTTTAGTGTAATGGTTCTTTTTTTTTTTTTTCAAAAATAAAACAAGGGAAAATTGCAAATAACACCCATAAATTTTGATTTAGGTACGGATTAACTCCATAAATTTTCAAAGTATGGTTTTTGAGCACCTAAACTTTGATAAATTGATAAACAACTCTCATAAATTGAGAATAACCCTCTTAAACTTTAATTTTGATGTATAAACACTCACTCAACTTATCAAAATGTGATTTAAGACTCTCTAAACTTTAACCATAATGTGACTTTTTAAAACTAAAAAAGGAAACATCATTTATATTATCAATTTATCAAAGTTTAGGAGATCAAAAACCTTGAAAGTCCAAGAGGCAAATTCACACCTAAGTTAAAGTTTAGAGGAGTTATTTGGAATTTCCTTATAAAACAATTGAAAAACTCAAAAATCTCATTCATGTAAGGAGAATCATGATTGAGGACCACAAGTGTGATGCTCACCCATGATTCTCTTGGCAATTTTTTTTTTTCTTTTTTGAATGACAAGAGGAACAAGCCTTGGATCATGGGCATTGCCTATGGTCCTCTTATATTTTTATTTTCTTCCTAATTCCTTACCTATGATTTAAGAGGATCATGCCCGAGATCACGGGTGTATTTCTTACCCATGGTCCTCTTAGATTTTTAATTCATCATTTTTACTTTTTTTGCCTTTCCTTAACTAAGTTTTTCCCACTTTATTCCTACAATGTCAACTACAAAATACTATATGAATTCTAAAGAAATAAAATAATTAAAAGCTTCAAAAATTTACTTTAAGCTGCAAGAATAAACAAAATTGCTAGTTGAGTAATTAACTAAAAACATAAAACAAAACAAAATAAAGGATATGGAAACTAAGATTGACTCCCAATAACGCTTTTGTTTGACGGTATTAGCTTGATGCTTTCTGCTTCTTTCCTAAGGTAGTTCAAACCCTAAGGTACCTTGTTAAAAGTTTGTCTAGGAGATTCCCAATTGTCATTAGAGTCAATCATTTTCCCAAATGAAGTGTCCCGTGTCATAATTGCTTTGGTGGCTTAAGGGTCTTTCTTTTTCCATCTTTTTGTAATACTTACATGAAGCTCATTATTTCTAACCCTTAATACCATTTTATTATTTTGACATCTAATAATGTAAACCCTGTAAGTTTTCAGTAACTGAAAGCAAAGTTGGATAAGAAGGTCCTTGGAAAGTCCCTAAAATGACCTAGACATAATAATGAAACCCTAGGTAAAAGAATTGAACCCTAAATGTTAAACCAAAACCCTAACTATATAAATGAAACTCTAAAGAACCTTAACATGTAAGGAACCCTAAAACGATAACAAAATCTTAAAAAGATCACTAAGCCCCAATGGAATGACTAAACACCTAACATAACAAATAAACCTTAATCATAAGGTTAAATCAATCACTAAAAGCAACCAAACTCACCAATCACCTAAAACCCTAAGTTCCAAGCACGTACACGAATCAAATAACTATAAATGGACACAAAATGCTAAGGAAACCTAGGTACATGTGTAAGACACTTGGACTATTTAAAGTGTAGCAACAAAACAAGACAAAACCCTAAACATGCCCTAATTACACTTAATTAGCCTAATTATGCCTAATCGCTATTAATTACCCTAAACAAACCCTAATCCATAACCAACCTCCATTATATCTTAATTAACAACAAGTCAAACACAATTAAGGACCAAAGGACAATATATTAATGAGCATAAAAATATCATGTGCTATTAGGGGATAAGATCTTTCACATTTAGGCAAAAAGGCAAATTGGTACAATGGTCCCAAAAGAGACCATGTACTCCTTACCAAAATTATCCAACCTTATCTCCCTCATTCGCCTATGAGTTGTGTTGGCCATCTCTTTCTCCCTCACTCATTTTCTTTATTTTAAAAACCCTAAGCACTCGCTAAAGTATCTTACCAAAATCCCTCATTTTCACTTGAAAACACTCTCTACTCATCCCTTACATACTTCATTGCCTCACTCTCATACTTTACCATTACTCCACCAAATCCTCCACCACCACCAAGTCCTACGCCCCCCTTTCTCTCTTTGCTAGTTGGTACATACACACATAAACCCATGGTGCACACATACAAAAGGAAGCTACCCACAACCAACTCCAATAAGTACTAAGTTGAACTTCTTCTTGATTTTCTTTAAGATTCATGGTAGGTCCTTACATTTTAGACTCTTATATTACTATGTACATGTATAACTTAGTGTTTTAAGAGAGTATAATGAAAGTTAGGTTAGAATAATGCATGAACTAGACTAAGTAGTTTATGTAGTAACATCAATATGTAGTCTAAGATGATAGTTAATAAGTTTTAGTAAGGAATCATCAAAAAGAACCCCATGACCCCTATTTTAAGTGTATGTCGCCACCTTCCTTAAGGCATTCTAAGTACATTTTCTTCATATTTGATAAATACACAACTTATATTAATAGAAAACATAACTAAGATAAGGGGAAAAGGCACTAGAACATATAGTATGTGAGATACGTAATAAAAACCCCCAAAACCCCACCTTGGACGCTATATGCATGATGAATGAAAATCTATAAATTTTAATTTATTAGCTTAATAACATGATCATTTAGTGTTTAAGTATGGTTTAGGACTTGATTAACTAGGTTCATGATGAATTAAAATCTATAAATTTTAATTTATTAGCTTAATAACATGATCATTTAGTGGTTAAGTATAGTTTAGGACTTGATTCACTAGGTTAAGTAAGCTAATGATGAGCTAGGACCCTAAACTAGCTTTGTTAGCGATTAGAGACTTAAAAATGGTATTAAGGGCAACCTTAATGATCATGACCAGACATGTAAGGTTGAATAAAATAAACTAAACTTAAGACCAAAGTTGGGCTTAAATCTAAAAAGTCAAGTGGAATTAGGTCTAAGACCCTAAAGTGCAAGTTAGGCCCAAAAAGCACTAAAGGACCTAAGCTTAAAGCTCAAATAAGTATGACCAAATCTAACTCCCATATAAGAAGGCTCAAAATAAGTTATTCAAGAGGCCCAATAAACCCTAAAGCCCATCCAAGACATCTACTAAAGGCACCTTAATGAGTTGAAGCTTTAAACTTAAGAAAAGAGCTTGTTTAGGCCCATAAGAGCGACACCAAGATAAAAATTTAAGGTGTTTGGTAGGAAAAGTCCACTTAAAACACTTAAAAATAAGCCAAAACATTAAGTTTAAGGCCCAAGACCAAAAGCTCAACTTAAAGCCCAAAACTAGGCCCAAGCCCTAAAGTAACCAAACTTACCCTTTAGGCCCATGAAATTGTAGGGCCCAAATCGAAACCTTATTAACCTAAAAGCCTAGAAATGACCTTACCAAATGCAAAAACACTTGAAAAGAATGAAAAATGACTATAAGATCATCAAGAATGGATTTTAAATGAAGAAACTATGCCAAAATATGAAAACAATTAAAATGGGAACCTAGAGCAAGAAAGCATAGATAGTTGGTACAACTAGGATACTTATATACTTTAAATGTATTCTTCAAGTGATGAAGACTCTGAGTTTTATACATTCAAAGATGATTAAGATTGTTAGATTCCATGG
Source organism: Lumnitzera littorea (assembly GCA_024138015.1). Classification (NCBI taxonomy): domain Eukaryota; kingdom Viridiplantae; phylum Streptophyta; class Magnoliopsida; order Myrtales; family Combretaceae; genus Lumnitzera; species Lumnitzera littorea. Next base: position 45,715,086 of record JAMXBB010000010.1, on the reverse strand, counting down.
CTGAGTAAGTATATCAACCCCTATCTTATCTTGTTTGTGGTTGTAATATAAAGCACCATTTAATTTTATATATATACAAGAAATGAATATGCTTAGGGTCGAGATTATATGCATGTGTTTGATTTGAATGTACTTGCTTGTTAAAAAGATGATAATATATCTAAATTACAAATTGGGTGCTACATTAGTAAATAGGGCTTTAGATTTTCTATCATATATATTTGGTTGGTCACTTGCGAATCGAAATAATAACTATTCAACCTTAATAAAAACTGGCCATGCATTACACATTTATGCATTATCTTCACAGGGCATCAGCACTACACAATGGAGTGGGAGATCATATATGTTGGATCCAATATTATTATTATGTATATTGTTGATTCGTACGATATACTCATGCGACATATTCTTGCTTTGACCTTTGGGGTCTACTTAACTTTAAGGAGTGTCACCCTCTACTTGAGGCTAAGCTGTGTCCATCGCTTTAGGTCTATTGAGTAAGAGATAAACATTCTTGGATGATAGATCTAAAGACCTAGGTCCTGACATGCCTAAATACTTTTCAATCCTGACAACGATGAGCATAATACAGTACTTTGCACAGTCACTGACAAACTATGTATGATGTTACATTTCATATGTTTATTTGCATTGTATCTGCATGTTAATTCACTTGCTTGTTACTCGTTGTTGGTAGAATAGAAATGTTACTCACTAAGCAATTGTAGCTTACCTCCCTTATAGTTTGTTGTTGCAGTAAGATCTTTAGTTGGTGTCGGGCCATATGATGCCTAAGGTTAGTACTACCAGCTTGGGGATCGTTAGTGAGAAGAAGAGAGCACGAGTGGTCACTTATATGTTATTTAGACTCTCAAGTTTGCTTACATCCTCTAGTATGTTGAGTAGTATAGACTACTAGTACTATTTTATTTTAGGTCTATATAACTTATGTTAGGGGAAACCTTAAACCCCTATCCTTACTTTATGTTATGTCGGATTTAGATATTATGGTATAACTTATATTAAATACTCTGTTATTACTTGATACTGGTCTCTAGGTAGAAGTCAAGATTGTAAGACTCCTTTTATAGTATGCCGAAGGTTCTTAATCAAGAATGATGCTTGATCTCAGATCTTCCTCTATTATACGACGGTATTACTACAACTTGACTACTCCTCCAGGTTATACCAATTACAGCTCTTACAATGGCTAAGAATCAATGCCCTAGGATGATAAGAATTTCTAAATTTTCTTTTATATCCAAGACTACAAAGTCTGTAGGAATATATGTTTATACATTTTCAAAAGTATATTCTCAATCATCCTTTTCGGTTTTTTGAATGACCCATCAACTAATTGAATTGTCATTTCAATTTTTTTTTTATTGTATCCCCTAATCCTAATTTTTTTACTATAGAGAAAGAGATCATATTAATACTTGCACCTAAATCATAAAATGAATTCTTAAGATTTTTATCTCCTATAGTGCAATTTAAAGTGAATTTTCCCAGATCATTTAATTTAAAGGGAAGGGTACCCTTCAATGATTTAGTGCAAACTTAAGTAAACATAACTATTTCTCGCATATTAATTTTTCTTTTCTTAGCCATATTTCTTTTAGATAACGTCTATAGCAAGATGTTTGCTCTAATTAATCTAATAAATCCACCAAGGGAATATTAATTTCCACCTTCTTAAACATTTCTAGAAATGATTCATAATCTTCATCAGTTTTTTATTTACATAAGTGTTCTAGAAAAGGTATAAAGTGCATATTTGGGTTAGTAATGGGCTCACATTCTTCAGGGTTGCACATTTTCCATACATCTCCTTCCTTTGAATTTGATGTAGAAGTCAATAATTCTTAGAACTCAACTTTCTTGCTTGACCTTAGATGTATTGCAATGACTAGCTCAACAAAGGCAAAAGTCTTCATGATGTCTTCAAATTATCTCTCCAATCTTTCAAACCACTTCATGGTCACATTCGCAAGTTTCTCAATCACTACTTCCCAAGCTGGTTTTTCTTCTTTTTGCTTCATCTCTCTTGTTACTAGAAAACTTCATTTAGCCTGTGAATTTTTAGACATAATCACTAGCAATTCTAGCTTTTTTTTCTTCATCTATAGTAGACTAAAAAGGATTTAATTCCTTCCTCTATTCACAAAAATCTTTTTGGCTTCCTTTTACAACGACCAGTGTAGTGGTAAAAAGCTTTAGTGCCTATGCTAACTAAGTCTTTAATCTTCAAATGATTGAACTCTGCTTTTCAAATCTTTCTTCACACTTTTGCTCCAAATCCCTTAATAATTTTTTGCCCTCTTTTTCTAGAGCTGGAATCATAGAATTTACAGAGAAAGCTTGTTTATCATGTTGATAATATGCTACTTTGTCAATTATTCTAATCATTTGCATCATTAGCATTGCTATCAATGGCCCTCTAATAGTAGCTTCAATTCTAGATTTATCATGACAACAGATCCCATCATAAAATATTAACAATTGATTTTTGGTAAGGGTGTCATGAGATGGACTTCTATCGTTCATCATATTGCGAAACCTTAACCATACTTCATATAATGATTCATTCTCATGCTGTTGGAAAGAAAGGATTTGTACTCAAAGCTCTATTGTACAACATAAGAGAAAAGATTGTACACGTTGATCATCCATAAAAAGTTCCTCCAAAATAAAATAAAAAGAAGTAAAAATCTAACACTAAAAAGAAACTAAAAGAAAATAAACAAAGAAAACAAAATTAAAGAAGGTAAACAAGCAAAGAAAATAAAGCACATAAATCTAAACTGTCTTAAATACCAAAATTAGCGCAACTCATTCCTTGACAATGGGGCCAAAAACTTAATACACCTAACCTAACTTTACATTTAATAACAAATACAAAAGCATATTTTTACTAACAAGTGCACTAAGTCATTTATGTAGTAATAAAACCTATAAGAACTAGGTCAAATCCACAGGGAATGATGTCTAATTTTTAATAGTATTAATCCTGTCTAAATCTAGGTAAATAAAATCAAGGATTTAGAAAATAAATTAAATTCTACAACTAAATTAAAAAAATAAATATTTTAGGATATTCAACATCTGTAAAGGATTCAATTGTAATCAGATAATTAGAATACCAGTTAATGCTAATAAAGACGTTTTTAACAAGTTTAGTTTTAAAACAATTAAGCAATAGTAATTCTTTCTTGCAAAGCGAATAGCCAAGAGTAACCAATTTATCATTTTTATCACCAGACAAGAGGTAAATTAAATTAATCCTCTATAATTCTTAAACCTTAATTGAATTAAAGGCATACATTATGTCTCTTCAATCTAAATTATCCATTTCATAGTAAGCAATTAGAAAAGGTCTTACAACTGAATCTTAATTAACACGTATTCTAATAAAGTCAAAATACATGTTATCATGGTTAGGGAATTATAGACTTTAAACAATAGGCACAATTCATCAACTAATTATCCAATAAACATTATCAAATAAAGCACAAAATAAATATCATTGAAAATAATATCCAAATCAAGAATATAATAAGAAGAATGAAACAACCTATAAGGAGTTCCAACTATTGATTCAAGACCAAATATTGTCTCCTATTATTTCCAATGTTAAAATCCAAAAAAAAAAAAAATACTACTTGAAAACCTTAATCGACCGCATCTTCTCTCTTCTGTCTACATCTCCTTTTTTTTTTTATTTACAAGGCCTTCTATTTATAATACAAGGACTCCTATATAAGAGTAGGCCCGCAAAATATAAGTGTATGTTCTTTAATCTATTCTTTAATTCTTTTCAATAATAATCTAGAAGACCATACCTAGAACCATGGCCATAGTCTTTGCATGTGGTCTTCATATGCTTCAATTCTCACATGGAATAAATGATACACAACATATCTGGAATTAGGAACCCAGCTTCATTCAATAAATGACACATGTCTTCCATCCATGGAATGACCATAGCTTAAGACCACGAACATGGTCCTTGCCCGTAGAGCTCTCGTATGTAAATTCCATCCTAGAATTTTACATGCTTCCATCGTCTCGTGTATATTTTCCAATGTAAATGATACACAACCTATCTAGAATTGAGAACTCAGCTTCATTCAATAAATGACACATGTCTTCCATCTATGGAATGAACATGGCTTAAGACTACGGATGTGGTCATAGCCCGTAGAGCTCTTGTATATACATTCCATCTTGCAATTTTGCATGCTTCCATCATCTTGTGTATATTTTTCAATGCCGCGTATTTTTCCTATAAAAAATATAAAAAAATACAAATTAATGTAATAAAGTGATAAAATAAAATATTAACAAATAAAATACCAATTTACACTAAAATTATAGCAAAAAGTCTATAAAAGCAATATAAAATCTACTTATGTAATAGGCACAATTAAGCTCTATCAATTACCATTTTCTTTGAGTAGAAAAAGTCATGTTTCAAAAATCTAACCCTACTTATCAACTCTTAAGGTTTTCATTGAACTACCTTTCAACTTCCTTTGGTCAAACCTTAACCTTTATCTCTAACTAAGTAATAACTATTTGCCATTAGGTGTTTGCTCTTTTAGATGTAACATTGCCCTAATAAATAGAAAAGAAATCTCCCCATCGAGGAGAATGAATTTCATAATCAAGTATTTAAAGAGTTTTGTTAATCATCTTTGTTAAAAGGATAAGACCTTTTGATGGAGTAAGAAAACTGCTAAAGGTTATTCCAATGTTGACAACCTTTAGAGATACCAACTTTGCTCATAGAAAATGGAATTAAGCTATAGTATAATTAAGATTGCTAGCATTAAATTCCAATGATTTTTATCACTGCATCAGCATTTATGAGGTCCACCAAATCTAGACCATCTATTTATGATAAAATTAAAGCCACTCTAAGCAATACTTGTTTCATAGTATAAGGACCCCCATAATTCAGAGCAAATTTCTTTCTAGGATCTTATACATTGGCAAGAACTTTTCTTAGCACCACATCACCTTCTTTGAAATTCCAAGGCCATACCTTCTTATTAAAAGCTCGAGCCACTCTTTGTTGAAGTATTGATTATGACATAGGGCTATCAATTTTTTTTATCAATTAAGTTCAAATGCTCAATGTGCTTCTTTACCCAATCAGCCTCATCCAATTGTGTTTCTGATTGCACCCTAAGAGATGGGATTTTAGCCTCAACCAGTAGTACTACTTCAATGCCATATATTAAGGAATAAGGTGTCACTCCTATCAACGTTTTGATAGAAGTTCAAGAGGCCATGAGTACAAACGATAACATCTCATGCCAATCTCAACATGTAATAACCATCTTTTTAATAATTCTCCTGAGGTTTTAATTAGCAATTTCAACAGTTCCGTTCACCTAAGGTTGATAGGGAGTAAAGTTCCTATAGATGATCTTAAACTGTCGATGCAACTCAAACATGAGTTTGTTGTTGAGATTTGTACCATTATTGATAATGATTATCTCAAGAGTCATGTATTGAGCTAGGATATCTGTCTTAATAAACTTGACCGCTACTCTCTTAGTGACATTCAAATAAGACAAGGCTTCAACCCATTTAGTGAAATAATTGATGGCAACCAGTATAAAACAATGACAGTTTGATTTCTTTAAAGTGATTAAGCTGATGATATGATATAATTCGAAGCACACAGTAAGCACAAACTACAAATGGGTATTCAAAGTTCAATAGAAATGAGAAATCAGGAAGTGAAATAGCATTTTGAATGTGAATTTGGATGGATATTATGCACTAAGACACAAACACAATCAGGAGTTGAGCTCGAAATGGGTTTCGATACAACTCACAAAAACCAAACCAAGGCTCAGGGTTTTAAATGAGGTTTAGATGCGACTCATTAACTTGCTCAAATGAAAGAATTCACCACAATCTTGAGAAGAAAATTGATAAGAACAAGAAAGATTAAAGAGCAAAAAAACACTCAATAATCCAAAGCATAAGCTTAAGCAGCTCACAAAGATATTGTAGACACCCCATTTTTGCCTCCTTTATTTTCAAAATTTTTAAGATAAGATAAAAGGTCCTAATTTAGGAAAAATTTAAAGAAACTTAGAAAACTACAAAAAAATAAGAAATGTAGATAAAATAAAAAATATATATATAAATTTAGAAAAACATAAAAAAAAATCAAACAAGTTACAAAAAAAAAAAAAAAGAGAATTTAGGAAATTTAGAAAATAAGAAATTTTTAAATAGTTTAATAGTGTGGAGTTTTTAATTTAGGTAGAAAAAAAAAAGGAGATGGTCATTGGGCTTAAGCTTAGATTTGAATCTAGCCCAAGCTGACCTTGTCCATATGTGCAAAATAAGGCACAGGTTAATAACCTAACAAATAAGCACTTTGGTTTGGCATTAAGTCTAACTTGGGATTAGGGGTTCGAATCTCATTAGAGGCATAAAAATGTCTTTTATTTTTTCTTCTTCTTCATACAACATGCTGCCACAAGTCAAGGAATCACTAAGCCACGTGTCTAGTTATGACATGTGACACTTTGTAGTTAGCCTTAACAACACATTTTCCCTTCTTCTTCTCCTCTTTCCTTTTCTTTCCCTCCCTTTCTCACTTAAAAAAGTAAACTACACCACAACAGTAGGCCTACTGCAATACATACTGACCTCTCTCTCTCTCTCTCTTTAGAATCCGCACACTAAACCACACACACACGATGCCCTAAGCCTACAACATCTCTCTCTCTTAGTCACTCATTATATATCCCAAATCCATACAATACATACACAGATCGAAGCCAAACACCACTGCTACCACCATCTATACGCACAATCCATTCGACCAACCTACTCACTCACTGTCCACTCATGCTTACCGTACAACTACGACACACACGACCCATACTCTCACGCAACCTTGATCCGAATACAGTATAGCATTAGCCACTATATGTGCCAATACAGCAATCAACAAAAACTACCATCCCCTTCGCTAATCACAACCCCCATGCCCTATCACCTTTAAGTGTAGCTACACACAAAACACCACACACCCACCGCACCATTCGACTCTCTCTCTCTCACACATACATTGTCGAGCCCCCATTCTCTCTCGCCCGTAATCCTCTCTAAACCCAACATCCAACGACCCCCCTTGACCAACAACCTCACATATGACCCAAATCAGTAACTTAACCTAGATCCACAACACATATGGCTATGTACCTTAACCCTATCCTTGCACAACCCAATACCACCACCAACTCCATCAATGCCAACCAAACAGCTAAGTTAGGCTGAAGCATCCATCCCACATCCACTAAGCTTAATAACATACCTACAAAAGTGGGTTTACCCACTTCAAAAGCTAATCGGAGAATACCCCTAACCTCCGCTATCATTCATTGTTGCTACAGACATACGGGTCACGTGTTGACCCATAACCTAACCCAGATCCAAAGATCTAATTTGTTGATCGACTTATGCATAACTCCAATCAGACCCACAAGATTGGCTTAGCACCTTTTTTGCAATTCTACTATTTTTGTTTTGTTGTTTGTGTTTTTTTTTTTTTTTAATACTTATGCATTGACTGTAAATATTGTATGGTAACAAATATATATATATATATAAACCAAAAACAAAAGCAAATAGAAAAAAGAAAAAGAAAAAAAAAGAGAAAGAAAAGGAAGAAAGAAAAAAGAAAAAAGAGAGGAAAGAAAAAATGGAAAAGAAGAAAAAAAATAAAAGAAAAGAAAAGCTTAGTTTTGTTTTTATTTATCTCTACATTTTAATCGAAACAAAAAGAATAAATAAATAAATAACAAAAATAATAAAGTTATTTTATCACTTAAAAAAATCAATTTTCTAAAATAAAAATTAATCAATCCTTTTTAAATTAGGACATTTTAGAAATTTCCCAAAATAAAAATACTAATTTAATTTACAGCTAAGAGATGCAAACTCAACCACTTTTTTTAAATTTAAAATAAACCAACTCACTTAAGTTTTCATAATAGAACTATGGAAGTCTAATCTCGAATAACAAGTACATAAACACCTGTACGTATGGAGGCAACTTAAAATATGGAAAAAATTTATTTTCCCCATTTAATAGATAATTCTTTAAATTCTTATTTTTTTGTAAATAAGTTATAGCTTGTAAATAATCATTATTGGAAAGGTATTTAAAAAGTAAAATTAAAATCGAAAAGTTAAAAGATAGTACTCGTTTAGGGTTTAATAGGATAGCTGATGTGCTTATTAGCTTAGTTATCACCAAGACTTATCATAACGGATTCAAATTGATGAGTCCTTCGAAATATCGAAGAAAATAAGGTGAATTGGTCTAAGAACTGACTAAAGTAGCCGACGTGAAGCTACTTGGAGGATGCAACCCACCAATAAACACAATATGACTTGACACTTCATTTGATATGACGCACATATTAATGTAAAGGTCCACCTCAGCAAGATTAGATAAGAGTGTATGAAAGGGACTTAGAGAGGGATGTCTTGTAAGAGCAGAATATTCAATGTCTATTTTTGAAGTAAGATGATTCTGGCTTATAAGGAGAATGGACTATTTATAGTAAGTCTCTAGGGAAACATTACAAATAAAGAAATTACAAAAAGGGAATTCCTAGTACATACAAAAGAGTAAAAGGGACAAAAGATAAAAAGGAAAAAATAGTACAATGTTAGATGAAAAGAACAGGTGGTAGTGCAACACTAGTTCTATACAAGGATTCTCTGAGCACAGCAGGCAAGAAGAGTCAAGATATTAAAGAGGCCGAGATGTGAAAGGACGCCGTAAAAGCTGGAAGGAGGCTAAGAGAGAAGTACTCAATAGAAGGAGAATGCCTCATCACTTAGTAAGAATTTATAGGCAGTTAGAGGTTGGATCACTTGACATAATAGGGAGAAAACAGAGCAGGGTATAACCTTCCAAAGCTTTCAAGGAATTTAACCATCCTTGATGGGAACCAGGCTATCAAACCTCTAACTCACAACCGAGCTCGAGGGCTAGAGGAGCTAGCGCGACGAATCCTTCTATTCCAACCAACCCCTGCCAAGGTCGAGTACTTCTTTGCCAAGTCACCCTTCATGCCGAGCCGTATGACTACCCATTTTTCTATAGTATGCTAAGTTGATGATTACTCTCTAGCACTGAGCCGACTAATTACTCAGCATCTTCCTTGTCGAAGAGCTGAGAGAGAGATTCTAGACTAACTAAGCCATCTTTACTCGGACAAGCCCATCTGTGTGTACTTTTTTTGTCTACACTTCTAACGACCTCGCCAATGCAGCGTCGTAACGTGTATAGTATCATGTGCAGAATCTGTTACACCAATGATTGTTTTTCTTGTATATTCATTTTTACCTTTTTGTATCTTGTACATTACTTCCTTAAGAAATGTCCTTTTTTGTCTTTTCTTTTTTAGACAAGTTACCCTAACTTATGGGTATAAATACCCTTGTACTTATAGCTAGAAAGGATCATACCATATATCATATCATTCTTCCTTATGTAAACACTGTTTGTTTACTCTCGATATCACTCTTATCCTTTCCCCTAAGCAAGGTTAGGTGACAAGTAACCTCACCAGACCAATTCATACGTCATATCAAATTATGCCGTAAGTCCTCGAAAGTTTCATTGGTGCGTCATATCCTCTAGAGCTATTCGTAGGTTTCGCTTATTGTTTCATTCTTCATTTTGCCTTCCGTACTTTCCCCATTAATCAATTTTTTAGTTTTCTGCAAACTTAGACCTACCCAGCAATCGGCCTTATTTGTTCTTGGTCACGATTCGCAACAATCCTTCTTCTACATAAAGTTTCTCATTGTTAGCAAGTTAATAAGAGAGAATTCTTCGGGTGAAGGATTGGAGGCCTAAGAGTCATGCGCGAGTAAGTAAACTAGTAGTCGATAGCTCATCAATTCCCTAAGGTTGTTGAAGATTTGCCCTTGAATCTTGGCCCTCTTCTTCATCGAGTATATAAGGTATCAAATCAGCCACATTAAAAGTAGCAGATACACCATATCCGTCAAGTAGCTCTAGGTCATAGGCATTGTCATTGATGCACTCAAAAATTTTAACAAGTCCATCTAATCTGGGAGAAAGTTTGTTCATTCTCTTCCTAAGGAAATGCTCCTTACTGAGGTGGACCCAATAAGGTCTACAGGGCTATAAACCACTCATCTCCTTCTGTAGCTTCCTTGTTCCTTCTACTGGGCTACAGTCCGTACTAGTTGCTCGACAATCTTCTAATGTAACTTTTGGAATTCCTCAGTACACTGTAAGCCAGATTGACTTTTCCCTTATATGGCCGAGCTGACAACTATATCCATAAGTAAGTTTAGGTTAAGTCCATAGATGAACTCAAAAGGTGACCTTCCTATCAAGCTTTGAACGAATCGATTGTAAGTGAACTCGATGACAGGTAGGCATAGGTCCCAATCGTATAAATTCTTCCCTATAGCCGCTCACAAAAGGTTACCGACTATCCTATTTACTACCTCAATTCAGCTATCTGTTTGAGGGTAGCAAGAAGTACAGTACATAAGTTTAGTGACAAGTTTCCTCCACAGGGTTTTCCAGAAGAAACTCGTGAACTTCGAATCATAGTTAGATACAACACTTCTCAGCAACCCATGCAAACGTATAATTTTCTACAAAAAGAGGTTAACAATAAATAAAGAATCGTTAGTTTTGTGAAAGGGAATAAAGTGGCTCATCTTGTTAAAATGGTTAACCACAACCAAAATGGAGCCGTCCTCTCGACATTCGGGGAAGGCCAAGCATGAAATACATGGTTAAGTCGATCCATGGGTGCTCAAGTATGGGCAGGGCTATGTATTCTCCATACAATTCTCTCCTTCCTTTTGCATGTTTACATACCTCACACCTTTCAAGAACTTAGCACACATCCCTCATTATCTTAGGCCAGTAGAAATGTTCTTTAAGTATTTCAACTATCCTCTTTTCTTTGAAATGGTTAGCTAAGCCTCTAGCATGAGCTTCACGGACGAGTAGTTCTCTAGCCGAACCACTCAACATACAGACTTGCTTACCCTTCATCAAGAACCCCTGACTCAAGTAAAACCCATCCACAACACCTCCAACATTACACTTAGCTACTAAGGGCCCAAAATATTGGTCGTGCTCACACTGATCGGACAAGGTACCGAATTCAAGTACCTTAACTTGCATAGTTATAAAAAGGGTATGACTACGAGAAAGAGCATCGACCACTGTATTAGTGCTCCCTTTCCTATACCGAATGACATAGTAAAAAGTCTCTAGAAATTCAACCCATTTAGCATGACACTAAGAAAGTTTCTACTGCTTGAGAGACTTATGATCTAAGTAGATGATGAATTCTCTCAGCAATAGATAATGCTACCAGTTCTATAGTGTTTAGACAAGGGCATAGAACTCCTTGTCATAAGTTGAGTAATTTAAGGTAGCATCTCAAAGTTTTTTGCTAAAGTAAGCAATTGTTCAGTGCTCCTACATAAGGATATTACCAATGCCAACACCAAACGCGTCACATTCAACCTCAAAAACTTTCTCGATATCCGATAGGGCAAGTACTGGAGCAAACATCAACTTAGACTTCACATCTTCAAAACTCTTCTAAGCTTTCTTTGACTACTTAAACTCAGTGTTCTTCCTGGTCAATTCAGTTAACGGTGTAGTTATGGAACTAAAATTCCAAATGAATCTCCAATAAAATGAAGCTAAACCATGGAAGCTCCCAACTTTAGCAACACTAGTCAGCGTAGGCCACTCAAGAATAGCTCTGGCTTTCTTATCATCAACTCAAACTCCTTTCCCTAAGACAACATATCCAAGGAATACAACCTCTTTTTGACAAAACATTCATTTCTTCATGTTGCCAAATAATCTCTTGATACGGAAGATGTTGAACACCGATCTTAAATGCTCAACATGAGTGATGAGGTCAGTGCTATAGAACAAAATGTCATCAAAGTAGACTACAACACACATTCCAATCAATGTTCTAAGTACATGATTCATTAGCCGAATAAATGTATTTGGCACATTAGTTATGTCAAATGACATTACAATCCATTCGAACAGGCCATCTCTTATCTTGAAGGCCATCTACCCTCATTTGTATTTAGTGGTAACCACTCTTTAGGTCAATCTTTGAAAAGAGACAAGCACTACGCAACTCATTAAGCATGTCATCCAACCATGGGATCGAATATCGGTACTTAATAGTAATTCTGTTGATGGTATGGCTATCAATGTACATTCTCCATGACCCATCTTTCTTGGGTACTAACACGGCTAATATGGCACATAGGCTCATACTCTCTCAAAAGTATCCATGATTTATCAACTCATCTACTTATTTCTTGAGCTCGATTACTTGCTTAGGCTTGAGCTTGTAAGTTGGTCGATTCGGTAAGATAGCTCCAAGCTAGAGGTCAATGCAATGCTCAATGCCTCTTAACAGAGGTAAACCTGTTGGCATCTCGTCAAGAAATAAGTCGACATAGTCTTAAAGAAGTTGTTGCACCTCGATAGCTAAGCTCTTAGCTTCTCTCACCTCTAAGAGTTTGCTGACTAAAAGGAGCACATAATCCTCAGCCTTAACTTCTCGGCTAAACTGAGCTCGAAAATCAACAAAGACTTCCATTGAAGTGACCTAGCAACCTTCTCTTAAGCTTCCTATACTTCCTTAGGACTTCTGGTTATCAGTGATCAGTACTCTAACTTGCTTAACAACATGTAAGCCTTCTTTCTCATTCAACCAATGAATCTTGTACGGCTTAAGGTATGGGAGGGTTAGCAATTTCATGGCTTTAACTACCCCTTGTTCTATGACATTGGTACAACTCCCTCCGTCAATGATCAAGGTGCATAACTTGCTACTCACTCGGCAATTTGTATGGAAGATTTTCTCCCTCTTCTCATTCTCTTTGGCTACAAATGCACTAAGAGACCATCAAACAACAAAACAATACTCGATACTACCCTCAAGAGGTGTCTTGGCATCGGGGTCTTCTTCTTGAAACTCTTCCAACATCTATTCAACTCCCAGCTCTTCCTCTCCTTCGCTCGCACTCTCTACTTCAAACTGGGTCTTGTCTCCCTTTATAGTCATGACTCAGTGGTTACCACATTGACTAGCCACATGCCCATAACCGAGACATTTAAAGCATTTCATTTCTCGATTCTTTCTTCCAAATCTCTAACCTTGGTCTTTTTGGACCTCAGGTTCCTCGACCTTGCTCTTACCTTTTGCTTTCTTCTGGTCGGATAGGCACTTAGCCTCAACATTCCACATCGAAACTATTTAATGCTCAATCATTCCCTGGTCGACTTAGCATGCCACTCCTATTTGGTAACAAAGGTCAGTTATTCGGCATTCAACTAACCCCATTCCGCCTTTGCCTTTCGACTCTTTGTGCCATCTTAATAGCTTCATCTTAAGTTGTAGGACTCTATCTACTATGTTACCAATCTTAGTCCTTAGCCTAAAAATGAACCTTACAATAGTTCGCATCTCAGGTTCGTCGACATCACATCGGATCATGAGTAATTGAAACTCTTGGATATAGTCATCCACTAATCTGTTACCTTATCTCAAGTCTTGGAGACATCTAAAAGTGTCTTGCTCATAATGTTTGGGAATGAACCTACCTCTCAAGACCCTCTTCATTTCATTCTATGTCTAAACTTCTCATCGAGCTCTTAGGTAAACATTCTGCAACTTCTTCCACCACATTACTACATATCTAAAAAATTCTAATGCAACCACTCGAATATGAATAGCATCCTCATAATCGTAGAAGTCGAATATCTTCTCAATCTTCTCCTCCCAATCCAAATAGTCATCAGCACTACCAGAATCGTTGAAGTTCAGAACCTATACCTTAAGGTGTTCGGCACCTCTAGGCACTCTAAATTCATGCTCATCAATCCCAACATACTGTTCCTCTTCTTCTTTATACTCTTCCAGTTTATCCAACTCCAACCTTTTCGCCATTCTATCAGTATGTCGTAGTAGTGCTTGGTTCCTAGGAATAGGCTCTAGTGTATGCGGTTCATTCATCTATCTTCTCAGCCTATCTCTCATTTCTCAACCCTATTCAACAACTCTCTTTCGTGGCCTAGTCTCTAAGACTCTTTGTAGTGAAACAATTAAATTAGCCATAATAGCAATAAGGTCTTGTATCTGCTCATCAATAGTACATGGTGTTTTGTTTGGTAACTTAACCATGTCCATGAGCATCACTCTCGACATCATTAATCTCTCCCTAAATACTAAGATTCGACGTTCTCAAAACGATGCGTTAGAAAATACTCTTCACATAAGAAATCTTTACACACACTAATATCTAAAAAACTATGAACTATAAACTTGCTCTGTTCTTCCGAATGAAAATAGAGTATCATTAATAGCAAATTAGTAGTGACTATAACCACATAACCCTGGGTCACAACCTCAAGCTCTGATACTAGGATTATATGATGTGCCTAAGAACTCAGTTATCACTACCATAACGGATTCGAACCAATGGGTCCTTTGAAATATCAAAGAAAATAGGATGAATTGGTTTAAGAACTGACTAAAGTAGTTGACGTGAAGCTACTCGGAAGATATGACCCACCAATAAACACAACATAACTTAACACTTCACATGACATAGTGCACAAGATGATATCAAGGTCTACCCGTCACTAATCCTAAGCTACTCAACAAGATTAGATAAGAGTGTTTGAAAAGGAATTGGAGAGGGATGTCTCGCAAGAATAGAATATTCAATGTCTATTTTTGAAGTAAGATGAGTCCAGCTTACAAGGAGAAGAGACTATTTATGGTAAGTCCTTAGGGCAACATTACAAATAAAAAAAATTACAAAAGGGGGATTCCTAGTACATACGAAAAAGGGAAAAATAGTACGATATCAGATGAAGAGAATAGGTGGCGGTGCAATATTGGTTCCGTATAAGGATTCTTTGAGCATAACAAGCGAGAGGAGTCAACATATTGCAGCAGCAAAGAGGTTGAGATGTGAAAGGATGCCTAAGAGCTGGAAGGAGGCTAATAGAGAAGTACTCGACAAATGGAGAATGTCTTGTCACTTAGTAGGAATCTCTCGGCAACTGGAGGTTAGATCATTCGACACAATAAGGAGAAAACAAAGCAAGGTGTAACCTTCCACAGCTTTCAAGTAATTCAACCATCCTTCTTCTACATAGAGTTTCTCGTCATCAACAAGTTGATGAGAGAGAATTCTTTGGATGAGGGATTGGAGGCCTCAGAACCATGTGCAAGTAAGAGGACCAATGGTCAACAGCTCATCAATAGCCTTCGAATCCAGATTTCTAGTTTTAAAAACTATTTTAAAAAATTGGTTTTATCAAAAGACCAGTAGCTAAGTTATAACAAATCTACCCAATTGGTTATAACTTAAATCTTTTTCCCGACTCCAGTCAAGTAGCAACTCCAAAATATTTTCATGGTAAAAGGAATGAGTTTTCTTTAAACCCTAGTCAAGGCTCAGTATTAAATGGGTAGGGTTTAATATTGATCGATTTTTAGAAAACTAATTTATAAAAACCGTAGAGGAAAAACTAGGTTCAACATCTTAGCGACCCCACCGGGGACATCAAGAGGGATAACCACTTAAAATACTTTCTGAAATTAAAATTGCCTTTCATAATAACCATGTTATTTATTTATTTGTTTATTTATTTATTTTTTTTGTTTGTTATTAACCTCATGTGCATACTTTGTTTTGATTATCATAGTTATTTTACATACAACATACATTAGGACATAGGGGAGTCATTTGTTGTATCAAGGATGCAAGATAGATGCAGTCAGACCCAGGCCATCTTAGGACCTTAAAAGGGGGGCCATTATGTAGGCTCTAGCTGTAGTGGGGTAACCAAGCCACCCTACTTAAGCTTGATGTGACCAATGAAAGTGTTTTCTAAAAACAAGTGAGGTCACAAAGCTTAAGGACCTTTTAGAACCTACCCTAATTGTATATGCTCCCCTCAAAGCTTAAGTTAATACACTACCCTTAAGAACTGTAACCCTACTAATTATTTAAGAGTTTTAATGCAATCATGTTTTTGAGAATACCAATAAGGTTACAACTTAAGGAGTAATGTATTAACCCAAATGATCCTAACATTTGCATATTTCCACATGCTTTCTTTAGTCACATTGATAACTAATTCTTGTCCATAAAATGTGTAGACCTAAAATGGTAGATAACCAAGCAAACAATCAAGGAAGTGATAGGCTATAGGACATCTATAGGATTCGCGAACAACTGCTAAAAGATGAGATTGCTTATCTAAAGGAAAAGCTCGAGTGTTTTGAACCTCACAACTAGGCCTTAAAGGCCCTTCTAAGACTGATCATTGGGGAAACCTATGAAATGATAGAGGACCTTAAGGTTCATCTCTAAGACTTAATTTAAGGTTTTTTTTTTTTTTTTATGCAGTTCATATCTAGAGAGTCTAAAATAAAGGCTAAGTTCCAGAATAAATGTTAGGTTCTCTGCCTTTGTTTTCTGTAATCTAATTTTTCACAATAATAAAAGTTCTCTTTAATTCATAGTTCTTCATTCTTTAGCATTTCTTTCTTTGTAAATAGTCCTTCAGTAGACATTTTATCTAACCGATGTTCCCTCTTATTTAGGGAAATGTAAAAAATCATAAAATTGTAAATAGAACCCTAAAAAATCATGATCCTTATTTGTAAATTTTTTGTCTTGGTTTTTGTAAAATAAAACTTTATCTTTCTCTCTCTCTTAAATAAAAAAAAAAAAAAGAAACAGAGAGAGAAAAAAAGGAAACAAAAATTGAAAGAATGAAAAGGAAAAGAAAAGTTGCTAATGGCTATAAATCCTTATAGGCTCAAGGAGCAACCATTAAGGAAGCCAACACGAACCCCTTAGCCTATTAAATGAGTTGTTTAGCTAAATCAAATTGGATCGGATCGGGCCAGGTAAATAGAAGGCCTAAGTAAGGTTTTTAGAAACTAAGTCAAATATTTAAAAAATTGTTATCGTAACTTCTGTATCTTAGATTGTTGGAATCGAATCTATATTTAAAATGATGCGAAAGATTCAGTTTTGGGGTTATAAATTGACAAGTGATGTTAATGATGGGGTTTTTTTTTACAATACCATTCATTCACTAACCAATTCGCCAAATTCAATCCTTCCCTCACCTGACCGAACACCAACTAATGCCAGTAATAAAAATAAAAAATTTCCATTCACATCATCCTTCAATACATAACTAAACACACATGAACTCTACTACTTAATCCAATAAATCCACTCATCAAAGCTACATCCCCCATCCACCGAAACACAACACGCACTACACGCCAATACAATTGCCCTTAACCGAAGCCACGTTCCCCCTTCATAGACTAACATCAACCAAATCCCTCATAAACTTCACACATGCCGTCTTCAACACGCCAACTGCTGGACACGCAACAACCATCATCACGCCCTCAACCAAACAAATCCCCTCGTCCAAATCACAATTCCCCTAACTCAGCCGAACCCTTACGCTGGATAGCCCTCATCCTCACCTACACACAATCACGTTTCACGAGACCCCAATGTCCATCGACCAAGCTTACGTAATCTCCTGACCAGATGCCCCGCTCTACGTTCCAAATTCTACGCTACAATCACTGACCCCCTGATCCGAAACCCAACGATTTACCAAAACAAAATTCCTTAATTCCTTCAAATCCAAAGTTAACCGAAGACCAACATACATTGATCTCAATCCGTTATCACAAGTTATGCAGCCAAATTCCCACTCACAACCAATAAATCACCCTATCCACATTGAACTGAAGCAACCAAAATCAAACCAACATCAACCTATAAAGTTACTTACACAAACCTCCAACAACAACAAATCCAATGCCAATTCCATGATGCGATCCAAAGCCAATTTCCACAATCTAAATCCAAAAGCCCAACGTCTAACAATCCAATTTCATAGACAAAATCCAATGCACGATCAGTACGCACGACTCAACTCATTTAAGTAAAAATTATTTTATTTTACTTAGTTAATTTAATTATCTTTACTAATTCATTTTCTTTTAGTTCAGGTTTATTATTTTTGTTGTTATATCATTAGATTTTTTTAGATAATTAGAGTGTTTGGGCGAATTTAGTTAATTGAAATTTTAAATTATTTTAATAAAATCATGTTTTTTTTTTTTAGGATACATATCTTACAGTTGACATACGTATTTAGTAGTTAAGATTCAAAAAGGATAGATTCAAAAAGGATAGATATGTATCTAACTATATCTCCAACGTATCTTATAGTTAGGATTTAAAAAAGATATTTTTTTTACACATAGTGGTTTAAAAAAAATCTCAATCAAGTTTTTCAAAAAGATTTAGTTAGTTAGTGTTTTCTCAGATTCATGAAAATTAGATTTCTTAGGTTTTTTTTTAAATAATTAATTGATAAAAAAAAACATAAACTTAGCTCGGTTTTCAAAATAAAAATAATCCACTCACTAAATATTTTATAAAAAAGAGAACTACAACTGGTTTGATCTCGAATAATGGGTACGCAGGCACCTTTGAGGCAATTGTATTAAAAAAAAAAAAACTTTTTTTTCCTTTTTTTTAGAAATTTGTAATAAAAAATCACTTTAGTTATCTTTTGTTTATTTAGGTATATTTTTAACATTTTTAGAAAATTATAAAAATAAAAGCCTATCAATTTTTTTTTATTTTTACATGGCGACTTAATCTTATTAGACTAGCCCTTGAACCCAGTTTTCTTGGTTTAATTTTCTAAAAATCAATTTTTTAGAATATCCGCAAACTAGTGGTCAAATTAGGGTTTTCCCATCCGAAAATCCTAATTTTATTTTTTACCAATTGAACTAGTTGATAACTCTAATTTTTAATTTTTTTTAAGAGAAAAATATTTCCTTAATTTAATGTTGAATAATTTATATTAAGCAGCCTAAGCTTAATATAAATTAAATTAAGAAAATAAAATAGGGCTCAACAGAATTGGTAACTCCACTAGGGAACCCTAGGTAGGCTAGCCATGTAAAAATTAAAAAATTAATCTATGGGCTTTTCTGTAATTATTTTTTTGTATTATAATTGTACTAATTGTTTATTAGTGATGCAGGCCCGAAGAAAAAAGTTTAGCCCAATGGGCCTTCTTAGGGAATTAAAAGGGTTTTATTTTCAATAATCATTTGTGTGTTTAGATGTGATTAGACCTAGGCCACCTTAGGAACTTAAGATGGACCGCCATTATGTAACCCTCAAGTTCCTAAGGTCTTTACCCTCGCTTGATAATGATCGGCGAGCCCACTCAAGCTTCAATGTACCCCATCAGGCTTCTCCCTAGAAAGTCTTAAAGTTATAAAGCCAAGACCCATAAACCCTACCTTCTTGCATCATCCTTTTCGAAAAAAAAGGTAGTTATTTTTAAATTATAGGAAAAATCCAATCAATCCACAATCAACTCAATCTCATTCTTTAAGAAAGGGGAAATTCAAGAAAAAACTGGTAACCCTTATACATAAGTATTTGTGAACTTCACTTTTCTTAAAAATCTTATTTTAGACCTACTTATATATAAGGGCATTTCCCGACCGCGGATTCATTATACTTCATATAATTTATTAATTACCAACTCCTATTGCATTGCATACGTATGTAACATATTGCATTTTTATATATTCGATTATGCTCATTTCTCTGTAAATATTTTATTTCCTTGTATTATATGTATGTTATTTTTATCATTCCTTAGTGAGTGAAAGGCTACGCAATTTTTAAGAAAATTTTTGAAAAAGTTGCAAAATTATTAATATTATATCCAACTTTATTCTAAATTTAGTGGTCTCGTTGTAAACAATCACTACATTTTATTTTATTTATATTTTTTGTAATATAGATATGAAAAGTCAAGGTAGTGTCAATCCAAAACCCGTTCGTGAAGTCTAGTTGGATAAGTATTCCTTCCCTGAAGCCATCTTGAGAGATTGGTTGAACCAGCTTCCACCTGCTAAGCAAGATCACATTTGCAAGAAGATCGAGCTGGTCATATCCCTTATATAAGTCTAGCTCCATTAGCCTTTAATTCAAGCCTTCATCAATTACTGGGACCTAGAGTCTACAATTTTCAATTTCGGCCTACATGTATTGATACCTACTATAGAACAAAACTCGCAGCTACTTAGTGCTCCGCCTCTCAAAGCGGGCATAACTATTCTCAATCTCAAAGTCCAACCCAAGAAAGCTTTCATGACTTTGCTAGGGGTCAAAAAGTCAGCCTTGGTATCATTCTTATCTTCAAAAGGTAAGAAATGTCTCAGTATCCTAAGATTAGTGAAGTGGTTTTCAAGCCCAGATGCCTATCAGAGATATCATCAGATCTTTTTGTAGGGGATATGAATCATGGGCCAAGAAAAGAGTAAATGCTTTTATCATAGCAGTATTTAGGACAGTATTATTTCCCATCAAGTTTGGTCAAGTTCATTATAGGGTTGTCAAGTTAGTAACTCAATTCCTAGCTAGTAAATCCTATGCACCAGCATTACTAGTAGAACAGTTTAGGACACTTACCCACCTGAAGAAGCAGGGTTATGGTTATTTCACAACTAACCCTACAATTCTTGCCATGTAGTTTTTCAATCATACATAAGGGTATGGAGGGAATCTTCCCAAAGAGTCCCTAACTGAAAATATGAATCTGATTGACAAATTTGCCTACCACCTCATGGTACCAAATGAAGCTCAATTTAATGGATGGATGTCAATTATCAGCAAAATGTAGCCAATAAACTTTATGTGGACAGCAAGACGGAGTCACTGCACTCAAGTCGTCTTGGGATGTGCCGACTATGTAGGGGTCCCCCTTATCAGTATTACAGGTTATACAAGATATTTCTCAGCTTGTGTCACCAGACAGTTGAGTCCACTTCAAAAGATAGCTTATAAGGACCCCTTAGACGTTGCTAAGATGAGTTATCAAGATCCTTATCTACCCACGGCTACTCTAATCCAACAACTAGCAGAACTCATGAAGTTATAGGAACGGAGAGAAGTCAAGAAGATAGTCAATGTAGGAACTTTGAGGGGTAAAGTTGGAGAATACTGAGCTACCAAGCAATTCATCTATGATCAGTTAGAGAAAACTGGAAAAATATAATACAAAGCTCCAAGCGTATTCAAACACGAACCAAAACCAGCATGTCTTTCACCCACTGAACAGGCCTACCGAGATACCATACAAGCTAGAGTTGAAGCCTAATTCCAAGAAAGTAAGAAAATCATTGAAGAGTTAAAGCTAGAAAATAAGAGACTGTTGAAGGAAAATCAATTCTTAAGTAGCAAGATTCGAGAAAAGGATATTACAGTACGAAGAGTTATGAGGGAAGTTGATGAAGCTTGTCTTAACCAGATCCGTTGACTCCTGTAAATATAAGATTTAAGTTTTTAAGAAAATTATTTAAGAGTTTTTCTTTTCTTTTCTTTTAGTCTATTGTATAAGTTGGGTCTTATGATAAATAAATTTGTAGCTTTAGAAAATAAAATTTTCATTAATTGTACAGTCTCTTACTCATTATTATTATTATTATTATTATTATTATTATTATTATTATTATTTGTTTGTTTGTTTGTTTAATTGACTTTTAAAAAGAAAAAAAATGCAAAAAAAAAAACAACAACAGGAAAACAAAAAAAAAAAAAGAAAAGAGAAAAACAAAAATAACAAAAAATCTTTAATTCACCAAAAAGTCTAAAACTTGAGTTTTCATATAGGATTTCAAAGATTGCGTCCAAGCAAGCAGACTCAACTAGAAGCCCGATATTCACTTGTTCTAAGGCCAGAATGTCAACTCAAGGTACTAGAAACGCTAGTCAAGTCGAACCCGACCCCAGAGTAGCAACTCTAGAAGAAAACATGAACAAGATGGCCGAATAGATTTGGGCTCTCACTCGAGCTATTGAGATTCTTAACGACAGACAAGGATCTCAAGTCAACCCATATCGAAATGAAAAAACGACCCCTCCCCCCGAATTGGAAGATGAAGAATCGGTTCCTAATGCTGAGATATGGAGGAAGGAGATTGAAGAGAAACACTAGGAGATGGAAAGAAAGTTTATGTAGAAGTTGACCGAGAAGATGAAAACCCTAGAAATGGTTAACAGATTTGAACAGATGGGAATGATCAATTTATCGACATATGAAGATGATGACTTCTCGAAAAGATTTAAAGTGCCCGAATTCGAGAAATATGATAAGACTGGCTGCCTGAAGCTCCATATTAGGTTGTACATCAAGAAAATGGGGAAATACACAAAATATGACAAGGTGATGGTCCAAACTTTTCAAGATAGCTTAATTAGGGCTACCTTAACTTGGTACACCTAATTGGATTTGAATGAGATCAATACATGGGATAAGTTAGCACAGGCTTTTTACAACCAGTATAAGTTCAACATCGAAGTAGCCCCGTTTATGTGAGATTTGAATAATTTACGAAAGAAGGCCAATGAAAGCTTTAAGGAATATGCTCAGAGATGGAGGGACACGGCAGCTAAGGTGACTCCACCCTTAATCGAAAAGGATCCAACCTTTTCTTTCATCAATACTCTTGGAAGCCCATATTACCAACATCTAGTTACGCATCCTGCCTCTAACTTTGCAAAAATTGTAGCCTCAAGTTACTGAATTAAGGAAGATATTGCTACTGGAAGGCTCTATACTCTTGAAGTAGCTAAGAAAAAGACACCTTCAGCGAGATTTTCCAACAAAACCAAAGAAACCACTATAAGTGTTTTCAATACCAGCAACCTTGTCAGACTTGCAACTTCGGTAGCCATGATAAGAGGATCTAATGCCCCACCGAATTCAAATCAAAACAACCGCCCACAAAGAAGACAATTTACTCATATTCCCATTTCTTTAAGCTAAGTTCTTGCACGACTAAGGAAAGAGAATCTTCTGACATTTGAAATATCGAAGGAAGGATAAAGACCGAGGGATTATAACCTAAAGCTTCATTGTGATTATCATCTAGGGCAAGTGGGGCATTCTACGGACCAATGTTAAAGACTCAAACATAAGATCCAGGATCTTATTGATGCAAAATTGGTTCAATTGGATTTCATTTAGACTTCTACTCCCAATGTGGGTAACAACCTTCTGCCAAATCATGGAAATTCGATCAATATGATCATTGCTAAAATTTCTAAATAGGAGATTGATTTAGACAATCTCCCCATCATTGTTGAAGAGATAGCTTAGAATCTGAGGCAAGTCGGGTACTTGCAAAATATGAATCTCAGGGATAGAACCTAGACTAAACCGGCAATATATCAATTGTTAAAGGATGGGAAGATAAAGAAAGCTGATATCATGGCTATGATGATTCCAAAAACATAAAAGAGAAGTACTTAGAAGGAGCTTAGAAAAAGATATAAAGCTAGAGATCCGACGGTTGACACCTTAGGAGAACCGTTAGAGAAGTTTTAGTATTTAGTAGATTACGCCGGTTCACCTACCATATATGCTAACGAACCACCCACTAGATGGAGTCCAAAATTTGAAGAAGAAGACAAACTTATTACAAAAGCTAAGAAGATAGCTAAGATGGTTAGAATGATTAGAGATGGGCCCAAGCCGTTGGTTTTTGAATATTGTAGGAAGACTAAGAAGGTTGAAGAATTGGGAAAGCCTAAGAAGATTACTTTCAATGTCCTATTAGCCCCAAAGAATTACAAAGCAGCATCTTTGAATTACCAAGCAGTAAATCAGATGACTAGGTCCTCATTACCTATGGTCGATAGGCTTACGTGTTCAGGACGAATTTATGACTAGAACAAGGAAGCCAAAAGGAAGTCTACTGTAGAAGAGGCTTCTCAAAAGATCTTTAAAGATACGAATGATAAAAATCAAAATGTTGCCAAGAAGACAATGAAAGCTAGTGAATATAAGATTATGGATCAACTAGCTAAAGTACCAACCCAAATCTCCTTAATGGGCCTACCGTTGTCATCCAATACTCACCGAAAAGCTTTAATTAAAATTCTAAAAGATGTCAAAGTACTTAAAAGGCTTTCCATGGAGAAGCTAGGGTTGGTGGTGAAATCGATATTTGCGACGGATTAGATTTCATTCTCACCAAATGAGCTATGCAAAGAAGGAGACCAGCACACAGAGCCCCTTTTCATAGTGGTCAAGTATGCAAGGAAAGTAGTTACTCGAGTTCTAATAGATAATGAGTCTTCACTGAATGTATGTCCCTTAGCAACACTAAATTTTCTTAAAGTAGATTTCGCTAAGATATAGCCCAGTTCAATTTCAATAAGGACTTTTGATAGATCGAAAAGGGAGATAATTGGAGAGTTAAGCTGCAAGTCAAGATCGGTCTACAGATGTTCACTATTCCATTTCAAGTTTTAGATATACTGTGAACTTTCAATCTTTTGTTGGGAAGACCATGGATTCATTTAGCGAAGGCAATTGCGTCCACTCTACATCAAAAGGTGAAATTCACAGCCGATGGGTATTGGTTGCTATTCTCGGGGAGCAAGACTACAAGATTTACAAAGAGAATACTATTCCCTATGTCGGGAGTGAAGAATTGAAGGAGTTAGGATTGCAAATTTTTTACAAAGTCAATATGATGGAAGAGTCAAGATAGGGGGCACAGGGTCGCTTAGAACAGCCTAAGTAGCAGATTAGAACATTTAAGCTTAGATATAAGCCTACTGAAGAGGAGATTCAAGAAATAAAGGCCAAAACCAGAAGCAAGAGAGAAGATCAGCTGTATCATGCTCACATGGACTTTGCAGACATCTACCGAACATTCCCAGTACTAGCTGGTGTTCAAGAATTGGAAGTAGCCAGTCTATCTAAGACCTTGACTCAGCAATGCATCATCTGTCTAAACGAAAAGGAAGATATTGGCGTACCAATTTATTTATGCAACTAGTTTTTCATTCTCGTTAATAAGTATCTTTAGAAATGCAAAATTAGATTAATTAGAAGCATTTAATTTCGATAATTAGTTTGATTAGTTAGGCTTTTTCTTTCAAACAATTTGAATTCATTCATTTAATAAAATTCATTCCTTTCTTTCTATCAATTCTTCTTTATTATTTATTCATTGTCCTTTTCTATTTTTTCCTTTACTTTTTAAATCCAATAAAAATGATGAACATAATCGATATCTCACACATATAAACGATGAAAGTACCAATATCACCTTCGACCCTGCTAAGTCAAACATTAGAGATGATATTGAGACTCCAAATGAAATTCAAGAGAGTTAGCATCGACATGAACAAGGTAAAGTAATTGTTGACCAACCAATGGTTGTGATCAATTTAAGGACAGAAAAGAATCTACAAAACTTGAAAATTGGCGATAATTTAACAGATAATCAAAAACAGGAGTTGTCACGATTGTTATTCAAATACTTAGACATATTCGCTTAGTCTTATGAAGATATGCCCGAGTTAGATTCGTCTATTGTAGTTCACAAATTTCTAACCAGGGAGGAAATAAAACCGAAAAGACAAGAGCTTAGATGATTTAAGCTGGATATACTCCTCAAAATAAAAGAAGAAGTGAAGAAATGCTAGAAGTTGGGTTCATAAAAGTATTAAATTACCCTGAATGGATAGCCAATGTGGTGCCAGTGTTAAAGAAAAATGGGAAGGTTAGGGTCTACGTAAATTTCTGTGATTTAAACTAGGCAACACCAAAGGATAACTTTCCTTTACCACATATTGATGTATTAGTGGATAACACAACCGAGAATCATCTTTTCTCATTTATGGATGGTTTATCGGGATATAATCAAATTAAAATGGCAGAAGAAAATAAAATCAAAACAACTTTTGTTACCACTTAGGGAACATTTTATTATCGTGTGATACCTTTCGAGTTGAAAAACGTTGGGGCAACTTATCAGCGTACTATGGTTGCCTTGTTTCATGACACAATGCATTAGGAAATCGAGGTTTACGTGGATGATATGACCACCAAATCTAAGGAGAATGAAAATTACGTAGATATTTTGCATAAATTATTCGAGCGATTTAGGAAGTTCCAACTAAAGCTAAACCTTGAAAAGTGCACCTTTGGAGTAACTTTAGGCAAGTTTTTAAGTTTTGTAGTTAATAGAAAAGGAATTGAAGTAGATCCAGATAAAGTCAAGGCAATCATAAACATACTAGCACCAAAGACTATAAAAGAAGTTCGAGGACTATTGGGAAGGTTAAATTACATCGCTCGATTTGTATCGTAACTAACTAATAGATGCAAGCCGTTATTTAAACTTTTGAGGAAGAATGCAACCATTGAATGGGATAAAAAGTGTGAGCAAGCATTTACTGAAATAAAAGAATATCTTATGAATCCGCCGATACTAGTCACTCCTACACTAAGACAGTCGTTGATTCTTTACTTAACGATTCTTTCTGAATCAATAGGGTATATGTTGGGGCAAAAAGACAAAATGGGAAGAAAAGAGCATCCTATATATTATCTAAGTACGAAGCTCATAGAAGGCAAGCAAAAATACTCAGAAGTGGAAAGAACGTGTTGTGCCTTAGTATAGGTGATGTACAGGCTTAGGTAGTACACTCTGTATTATTCAATAGAGTTGTTGACAAAACATGACCTGTTAAAGTATTTAGCAAAAAAGCCGGCACTGATTGGGAGAACATCGAAGTGGCAGATGCTACTTTCTAAGTTTGATATCAAGTACGTAAGTCAATGTTTAGTTAAAGGGCAAGCAATGGCTGATCAGTTGGCAAAATACCCATTAGAATATGAGGATGTTGGTTCAGAAGTATGATGAGGGCAAGTAATTGAATAATGAGAAATTAGGATGGAGGATTTATTTTGATAAAGCAGCCAATGTGTTCAGATACGGGATAGGAGCAATACTAGTGTCACCTAAAGGAAACCATTTCCCTGTGGTAGCGAGATTAACATTTCCATACACCAATAACATAGCAGAATATGAAGCCTACATTTTGGGGCTCAAAATGGCATTAGATATGGGAATACAAGAGCTTAAAGTATATAGAGATTTTTCCCTTATA
This sequence comes from Lumnitzera littorea, assembly GCA_024138015.1. NCBI lineage: Eukaryota > Viridiplantae > Streptophyta > Magnoliopsida > Myrtales > Combretaceae > Lumnitzera > Lumnitzera littorea. The sequence continues at coordinate 45,687,924 of JAMXBB010000010.1, read as the reverse complement.
ATTCTCCAAATCTTAAGAGAATATAAGACGAAAGATGAGAAATCGATACGTTATCATGAACATTTAAGCAAGCTAATTGAAAAATTCTAAAAGATTTCATTCACTTATATTCCAAGAGCCTTAAATCAATTTGCCGACGCATTGGCTACGTTAATGTCAATGGTGAAAGTTATGGATGGGATAGAAATTCAGCCCCTAAAGATTGAAGTGAAAGAAAAACTGGCTTTTTGCTTAACAGTTGAAGAGAAGGAATCAAAAGAACCTTGGTATCATGATATTAAAAGGTTACTTCAAGCTGATGAATTTCCTAAAGATGTTGATAGAAAAGATAGAAAAAATTTAAAAAGATTGGCTACTCATTTCTTATTAAGTGGAGCAACGTTGTACAAGAGATCACCAGATACAACATTGCTAAGGTATGTGGATGAAGAAGAAGTCGAGAAATTGATGAAAGAAGTGCATGAAGGAGTCTGTGGTCCTTACAAGAATGGGTATATGTTAGCCAGGAAGATCATGAGAATTAGGTATTTTTAGATGATGATGAAATCGAATCGTATCAGGCACGTGAGGTACTATCACCTTTGTCAAGTGTATGCTAATAAAATCAACACTCATTCCCAAGAATTGCATGTGTTATCAGCTCCTTAGCCTTTCTCAATGTAGGGAATTGACATGATTGGACCAATTTCGCTAACAGCTTCAAACAAGCATAAATTCATTTTAGTTGCAATCGATTATTTTACCAAATGGGTAAAAGCAACATCGTATGCTACGGTGACCAAAGGAGTAGTAGTCAAATTCCTAAAATGATATATTATTGCAAGATACGATGCACCCGAGTTTATTATTATAGACAATAGGATTAATTTAAATAACAAGTTGATGGATGAAGTGTACAATCAATTCAAAATCAATCATAGAAACTCAACTCCATATCGACCTCAAATGAATGGGTAGTTGAAGCCACTAATAAGAACATTAAAAGAATCATTGAGAAGATGGCGATCACTTATAAAGACTAGCATGAGATGCTTCCCTTTGCACTCATGGCCTACAGAACCTCAGTCAAAACCTCTACTGATGCAACCCCGTATTCATTGGTGTGTGGAACTAAAGCAATACTACTAGTAGAAGTAGAAATACCTTCGTTCCGAATGTTGGCAGAAACTCAACTCGATGAAGCAGAGTGGGTGAAGAAGTAGATGGAGCATTTAAATCTCCTAGATGAAAGGAGGCTTGCAGCAATATGTTATGGTTAGTGCTACCAACAGCGGATGATCCGAGCTTTCAAGAAGAAAGTGTACTTGAGATGCTTCAAGGAAGGAGACTTGGTGTTGAAGAAAGTATTGCCAAATGCAAAAGACCCTAAGGGCAAGTTTGCTCCAAATTATGAAGGCCCTTATGTGGTGAAAAGGGTATTATCAGGAGGCACATTAGTATTGACATAGATGGATAGCCTAAAATTAAGGGGACCAGTGAATTCAAATGCAATCAAGTTATATTATCCATGAAAACTGAGTTAAACAAAGATTTTAATTTTTCTTGAATAGTTTGTGGTTAATCTTTCATTGTTTATAAGTAAAGTTGATATTCATGAATGTTTTCGAATTCGAATGATCATTGACCAACGAATACTTCACCAATAAACCCTTGTATACCATGTTTTTTAACCTCATACACTTAACACCAAACCCTTACCAATGAATCTAAACCACCAAATAAATTGAAATCAAATGTTTTTAATAATTTAATCTTGTTTCTTTCGAAAAGAGATTTATCATTTAGAAGTCATGGAGAGTGGAAATTGAAACTTAATATTGAAAAAAGCAAATTCAAGGCATGACCATGGTATAATTACAAGACTCAAAAGTTTGAAAGGTTTTTAAAAAAGAAAACAAAAAAGAGTAAACAAAAAAAAAAAGAAAAAAGAAAGAAAAAAAAAAGAAAAAGAAGAAAGAAGAAGCAAGCACAATCCTTTGGTGAAATTCGACTAATTGAATGAGTGAATATCGAGAGTCAAAGTAAGCATGCCAATTAGTTGTTATTTGAGAAATTCTTCAATCCTAGGTAAAATAATCCTAAAAGTCCTTAAAAGAGATATTTAGGAGAATTAAGCTAGTTTTTGAAATCTCAAAGAGATTTATTCTCTTCAAATTAATTAAAACAAATCTCGATGAGATCTATCCTCTTCGAATTAACCAAATCGAATCTCGAAGAGATCTATCCTCTTTGGATTAACCAAAACGAATCTCGAAGAGATCTATCCTCTTCAGATTAACTAGAATGAATATCGAAGAAATCTATTCTCTTCAAATTAGCCAAAACAAATCTTGAAAAGATCTATCCTTTTCAGTTTATTCACTAGATCAAAAGAAATCTAAAAGAGATTCATCCTCTTTAGATTATTCAACAAGTCAAAAAGAAATCTAGAAGAGATATATCATCTTTGGATTATTCAATAAAGTTTTTTAAGAATCTCGAAAAGATCTATCCTCTTCAGATTGTTCAACTAAACTGAAACCAATTTTTGAAATCTTGAAGAGAACTATTCTCTTCAGATTAGTCATTAAAACCAAAGCAAAACTAATCTTGAAGAAATCTATCCTCTTCAGATCACTAAAGTAAAATCAGCTTTTGAAGTTTCAGAGAGATCTATCATCTTCGAATTACATGTCAAAACAAATTTCGAAGACATCTATCCTCTTCAAATCATACACGTAAAAGAAATCTTGAAAAAATCTATTCTCTTCGGATTATCCCCCAAAACAAAGTTTTAATCTTGAAGAGATCTATCCTCTTCGAAATATCCAAGTCGGGTCTAGCAAAAATGAGTATCTCTTTTGTCTTTGTAACAAAGCTCTAATCGAACTTCCTTATAAAGAGGAGCAGTTGTAGAGATCTCATTTTTTTTATTTTTCATTAATTGAGCTAGGTTAATAAATAAACATAAAAATAAAAAAATAATAATAAAATTAAAAAAATGAAAATTAAAAGAAAAAAATATAAAATAAAAAAATAAAAAAGATAGAGTTGTGTCATATCGTATAGAGTCGTGAGTCGTGAGTTGCGAGTTGCGTGGTATCGTATTGAGTCGCGTCGTATTGTATCAAGTCGCGTTGTATCGTATCGTATCGTATCGTATCAAGTCGCGTCGTATCGTATCGAGTCACGTCATATTGTATCGAGTTGAGTTGTATCCTATTGAGTCATGCCGTAACGAATCGAAACAAGTTGAATTATATCAAGTCAAGTCATGTTAAATCAAATCGTGTTGGATCATTTAAAATCAAATTGAATAAAGGTATGTGATTAATTTAATAAATTTTAAGTCATTGAAGAATCGGGCTTTATCAAAATAATTTTGGCCTAATTCGAATTAAAGGAGATTTTTATCTAATTCATAGTAGGCTAAAATAGACTTAAGATTTATTAAATAAGTTATTGAGATAAATCAAATTGAATTGGATCAAGCCTGGTAAATAAAAGGCTCAAGTAAGATTTCTAGAAGTTAAGTCAAATGTTTAAAGAATTGTTATCGTAACTTTTGTATCTTAGATTGCTGGAATCGAATCTATATTTAAAATGATGCGAAAGATTCAATTTTGGGGTTATAAATTGATAGGCGACGTTCATAATGGGGTTTTTTTTTTTTACAATACCATTCATTCACTAACCAATTCACCAAATTCAATCCTTCACTCGCCTTATCGAACTCCAACTAACGCCAGCAATAAAAAAATAAAAAACCAAATTTCCATTCACACCATCCTTCAATACATAACTGAACTTACGTATACTCTACTACTTAATCCAATCGATCCACTTACCGAAGCCGCGTCCCCCATCCATCGAAACACAACACGTACTGCACGCCGATACAATTGCCCCCAATCGAAGCTACGTTCCCCCTTCACAGCAACCAAGCGTGGCAAGAAAAAAGTCCACCAAAGCTACATTCCCCCTTCACCGACCAGCATCAGCCAAATCCCTCATAAACTTCACGCACGCAGTCTTCAACACGCTAACAGTTGGACACGCAACAACCATCATCACACCCTTAACAAAACAAATCCCGTAGTCCAAATGTAATTCCCTCGACGCACTTGAATCCTCACGCTGGACATCCCTCATCCTCATTTACACACAATCACGTTTCACGAGACCCCAACGTCCATCGACCAAGCGTATGTAACCTCCTGACCAAACACCCTGCTCCATGTTCCAAATTCTACGCTACAATCACTGACCCCCTGATTTGAAACCCAATGATTCACCGAAACGAAATTCCTCAATTCCCTAGCATCCAAATCTAACCGAAGACCAACATACCCTAATCCCAATTCGTTGTCACAAGTTGCACAGCCAAATTCCCACTCACAACCACCAAATCACCTTAACCACATTCAACTGAAGCAGCCAAAATCCAACTAACATCAACCTATAAAGCTACTTACGCAGACCAACAACAACAATAAATCCAACGCTAATTCCACGACGCGATAGGAAGCCAATTTCCACAATCTGAATCCATAAGCCTAACGTCTAACAATCTAATTTCATGGACGAAATCCAACGCATGATCAGCATGTACGACTCCATTCATTTAGGTAAAAATTATTTTATTTTACTTAGTTAATTTAATTATATTTACTAATTCATTTTCTTTTAGTGTAGGCCTATTATTTTTGTTGTTATATCATTGGATTTTTTTAGATAATTAGAGTGTTTAAGCGAATTTAGTTAATTGAAAATTTAAATTTTTTTTAATAAAATTATGTTTTTTTTTTAAAATACGTATCTTACGGTTAAGATACCTATCTAATTATTAAGATTCAAAAAGAATACGTATCTAACCATATCTCCAACATATCTTATAGTTAGGATTTAGAAAAGATATTTTTTTTTTATTCGTAGTAGTTTAAAAATAAAAAAAATCTCAGTCAAGTTTTTCAAAAAGATTTATTTGGTTAAGGTTTTCTCAGATTCATGAAAATTAGATTTCTTAAGTTTTTTTTTTTAATAATAAATTGATAAAAAACGTAAACCTAGCTCAGTATTTAAAATAAAAATAATATACTCACTAATATTTTATAAAAAAAAAAAAAGAACTATAGCCGATTTAATCCCGACTAACGGGTATGCAGGCACCTTCGAGACAACTGTATAAAAAATTAAAAAAAATTTCCTTTTTTTAGAAATTCGTGACAAAAATGATAAAAAAAATTACTTTAGTTATCTTTTGTTTATTTAGGTATATTTTTAACATTTCTAGAAAATTATAAAAATAAAAGCTCATCAATTTTTTTTATTTTTACAGGATGACTTAGTCTTGATAAGTTAGCCCTCGAACCTGATTTTCCTAGTTTAATTTTTTAAAAATCAATTTTTCAGAATATCTATAAACTAGTGGTCAAATTAAGGTTTTCCCACCCAAAAACCCTAATTTTATTTTTTACCAATTGAACTGGTTGGTGACTCCATTTTTTAATTTTTTTATAAAAGAAATATTTTCTTAATTTAATGTCGAGTAATTTATATTAAGCAGGTTGAGCTTAATATAAGTTAAATTAAGGAAATCAAAATAGAACTCGACAACCCTCATGTTTATTTTGTATTTACAGGAATACCACTAGGGCATCCTTTTTGTCATTTTATTTACAGGACTACCATCATGTATAAATAGAGCACATGTATAAATAGAGCACATGTATAAGGTCTTAGATAAACTTTAATATTTAATGAAAAACCCTTGAGACTTTTCTCTTGGAAACTCTCTTCTACCCACTCTTATCAATCCCTTTAACAAGGATTGTAGTGAACAACCCTATTACTTGGATCGGTACGTTACATCCAACGAGTCTTAGGCCATGTTGGATCTTGTTAGTGCGTCATATCCAACTAGATAACTCACGGATTTGCTAAAACCCCCCATTTTATTTTCTTTTTTTGGTTCGTTCTGATGCCTCTTCATGTATTCAACCCCGAAGACGCATTATATAAAGTTATAGCCAGCTCTTAAGGCACAATAACTCTTTGAAAATGCCACTCTTGTAACTTAGCCAGCTCCTAAAGTGCCTTCTTTCTCTTTCAAAATATCTTTCATTTTTCACTAAATCCCTGATGAATCAAGCCTAGGATAGCTAGTTGACTACGATACTTCTTAGTGCAAGTACCTCATAGGGGCAAAAATGATATCTCTCTTGGGCAAAAATGGTATTTCTCTTGTCTCTATAGTAAAGTTTTATTCAAATTTTACCATAAAGAAAGGCAACTATAAATACCTAATTTTTACGCTACTATAGTTTAAAATAAATAAAAGGGTCCTAATTCAAAAGTAAAAAAAAAAAATTAAAAAATACTAAAATAATTAGAATTTGAAAAATACAAAAAAATTATAAAAATACCAAAAAAATGAAAAATGTAAAAAAAATAATATAGGAATAATAATCAAATTAGAAAATTAGGAGAATTAATAACATTATGATAAAGCAATTAAATTAGGATAGGTTTTAAAAATAACAAAGCTAGTTTATTAAGGTCCATTTTTTATATTATGGTTGATTTTGGCTTGGACCAAATTTAAAAATATTTAGATCTAGCTCGAATAAGAGTGTTTCTTAAATACATTTGTTTGCACAATATAATAAAGCATAAGCCATTGGCAAATTGGTTAAACATATGGTTTGAAATTTAGAGAATGGAGAGAAGACATAGGTTCGAAACTCATAGGAGGTGTTGTGCACCTTTTATAATTTTTTTATTCCACTGTGCCAAGTGTTAGCCTCTAATTAGCTCACACGGGCATTTCTCTCTCTCTTTCCATCACTTTCTTGTGACTTTTCGATTTGACCAGTCCACTTTGAGGTCATTTCTTGCCTCCTTTTCTATACGATTTCACCAAATTAATGGTGAAATCATATAGGTCACTTGGGATACTCTATAGTGAACCTAAGAACCCGTCTTGATACAAGCATTTAATGGATCAAATCTACACTTGAAATAAAAAAAAAAAAACTTGATATTTACAATTCTAGCTTAAGAGAGATTTTTGAATTCAAGTTATAGTTAAGCAAATCGAAGCTATCTTTTAACCTTATGAGCAAAAATATCATCTCTTAACTTAAAATATAAATGCGAATCATGTTATTTTCCATGAATTTGAAGATCATGTAAGTTGTATGATCTTAAATTGAATCCCCCATTGAAGACCTTCCAAAACTCAACTGAGCTTAATTTCCTATAAATTGGAGCTCCTTAAACTTGTTCTGACCATCACTTCTCATTATCTCTCACTGAAACACTTAAATTCAATCTCCCCAAGCTCTTTCTCTCTCTAACCATTCTTCCTCTCTCTCTCTCAAATCCATTATTGGTTTAGGGTCTTGCTTGAATAAGTCCACTACTCTTATTAAGCTCCCTACAAACTAAGCTTCTACTTCTACCTTTCTTTGTCAACCACCATGTGCCATAATTGCTCAACGGTTTTATGTAAACCCTTCTAACCACAACTACTACCATTCAACTACCTTGAATCACCCTTCCTTACTCAAAACCAACCTCTCTACTGTGTTTTACACCCAACAAAACCCTTACCTAACGCTTCTTTATGCTCCAGCAAGCACCACAACTAGCCATGCAACCTATTTCTCTCTCCAACCCAACAACCTAACTCCTGCCATCGCAAAAATCACCACTATTAACTGAAACACTACCATCATCAAGCTTTTTAACAATGAAAATATCATGAAAGTGAGATTCCCACTTAGTATGATTGCCGGAAGCCAAAAGTGGAGCAATCCCATTACTACCCTTAACTTCACCCACAAAACAATCCGTTTGCCCGCATTTAACCATTGATGCACCCAAAATTTGCTCCAAAACCGCATTCTAACCTGTGAAATAGCCTAACCTAAGTCCATTCTCTTTATGATTTATTTCTTTATTTTATCTTATTTTTACTTTTTCTCTATATTTTCTTTTTCCTACACAAACAAGAACAATTATACAATGTAAAGTATTTCTAAATAATAAATATTATTGCTTAAAAATATATCTCTCTTTCCTTTTTGTACAAATTTAGCATTTCTTTTTCTTAGAAAATATTTTAATGAAATACAAATCAATAAAATAATCCATTTCTTTACTTAGGTTAGAATTTTCAATAATAATAATAATAGCAATAAATAAAAAGCATTTTGATACCTAAAAAAAATCTTTTTCCAAATAAATAAAATAAATAAGTCCTTCTCAAAATTAAGACTTACCTTAGAATTTTTTAAAATAACTGCACCAAATTATTATCTTTTTAGAGTTTTTTCTTAAAATAAAATTAATTGGTTGAAATTGTATATCTGGCTATTCTTTCTAAAATTAAAATAAATAAAACACCAAAGTTTTACAAAAAATGAATTGCAAAAGCCTAATCCCAAATAATAGATACATAGGCACTTGTTGGCAACTATAGGATGACTTAAAATACAAAAAAATATATATATTTTCCCCTTTGTAAATAAATAAATTCAATTTCTCAATTTTTCCTATTTGTAAATAAGAAAATTTTATTCATTTCTTTACTTATAAATTAGACTTGTTTTTTATCAAAAGGGTAGTTTGAAAAATAAACTTAAATTCAAAAGGTGAAAGTGATACTCGTTTAAGATTTATTAGGGTAGCCCCCAAACTCACAATATTCACTTTCTCAAAAATATTTCGAAAAAGTTTTCAAATGCAGACTAGTGGCTAAATTATCACCGATCTGCCTAGTTGGTTCTAATTTAATCACCTTTCCTAGTTACACTAGGCAGTAACTCTAGTTTTTTCTAAAAATTAAAAAAAAAAATCAAGTTTTCTTCAACTTTTGTCAAGGGTTTAAACTAGATGGGCGTGGAGTTTAGCTTATATCAAGTTAAGGAAAACAAAAACAAAAAATTCAGGCTTGATATGTAATGTACGATCTGAATTTACTTATATCAGTACATCAAATTCAGTAAAGGTTTGATCCATGTATGCTTGAGTGATTCAACCGTTCACATCCACCCAAACTCTTTACTTTTCTTCGATAGTTTTTCTCTGAAAAGCCCATGCACATCACAGTAAGACCTCTTCCAAGGCACAAACCCCTCTTTCCAATTCTCGTATCACATTAACTTACATATGAGAGGAAGATAATAAAATATATTTTGTAAGTTCACAAAAAATTTGAAAGTACGATTATTATCAACTTAATAAAATGAAGCTCTATCTAGTAGAATCCTACTCTATGTAGGAAATTTATAACTTTATCTTTTGTACTATAATACTGCATGCATATTTGTGATATAGTTTTTTAAGCTCGTCAAAACCTTAAAATATGACATGCCATATTGGTTCAATGTCTCTTATTTTTTTTTATGTACAAGAGGATAGCTTAATTCTATCCATCTATCTAACGATCATGGTTTCTAAAATTTTCAACATAACATATTTTAATTTACCAATAGCATTATGCAAGTGATGTAAAGGAGCTCTCTTAGGATTTTATTGTTACAAAAGAATCTTTTGGCAAATGACATGTCATAGAACTTTGACCTGGTGGGAAAGATGCATGTGTGACAAAATAAAATGAGATGCAATAAGTTCATGCAATTGCAAATTATAAACTTAAAGATAAGTCCACGCTAGATTGGCATAGTTAAAGTACTTATTCCTAATCTCACTTTCTTGTATAGCAGATTTTTATCTTTATTGAAATTGCAAATATTGCCTTTTACAAAGGATTAATCAAACTTATATCACCATACTAGCTAAAATTATTTAATGCAAGGGATTTCAACCAGCACATTGTATTATTAAAAGAAGGAAAAAAAAAAAGGTATTTTATGCCTACTGTAATTTGAAGAATTTTTTGTAATGTTACTACATTTGATTGGTCATATAAATACCATGATGTTGCACAAGCATGGAGGTTGATGGTGCCCTTCTAGTATAACACCAAAGAGTTCTTTCACATTTAATCATTATATTAAACAGAAAAAACGAAAAAAAAAATAATTGGTTGCGCAACATATAACCAACCCCCAAAAACTACCCAAGCTGTCACCATTAAACACTCTAGCCTTTCAAACCTAGCTAAATTAAGCCATACTCCTACAGTATATGTCTTAGAGTGCTAGTTTCTTTTTTTTTTTTTATTCCTTATTCTAAGACCTATGAAGTGGCAATTTTTTTATGAAATTAGTTTTGCGTGTATCTATGTCATGAGATAGCAAAAATTTGTAATAAGTTGTATGAAAAACTTAGCTTTAATTTAAAGGTCTATAACCTACAATTTTTTTTCTCTATTAAAATAAAAAGAAAAAGAGAATAAGACAACATTTCCTTTTGTCTTCTTACTTCTTCTAAAGGACCCACCAACAACTAGTCTTTTTCATTGCAAAAGAAACTAGATACTTCAATCTACAATATTATAACAAGCAATAGGTTAATCAAACAACCCTTTCCAACCTTTTCCTTTGTCTTTTGTATATTTCTTCTAAAGGACCTACCAACCATATTAAAAAAGAACATAACTGTCTAAATCAGCAATAGCACAATAAGTTATGGATCAACCATATATATCAATGACCACACGTCCACATATTGCTATAAAAACTCTCAATACAACATCATCATCCTTCATAAGTGCACACTCACTAACCCTAATAAGAAACCTAAAGCACATTCTTAAACAATCATATAAAACCAAAAGAAAAAAAACACAAACTTGTAGACATAATACTCCATCATTCTTTATGAGGAAAACCCTTAATCATTGTCTACAAGAAAAAGAAAAACCACTTCCTTTAATGAATCTAAGCGAAAATTGACAACATGAACAAGAAAAAAAAAAAAACAAAAAACATACCAAATAAGCTCGCCTTATTGCAACCATGACATGAATTAGGGCTTTGAGTGGGTTTTGATTTGCCTTTTTAGGGTTAAGGTTTGTGCAAAAAGTTTTGGAGAAGGGTCTAATTTAACACACTTAAGGTTCTTATTAATTGCTCTCTTCTAAAAGTTTAACATGCCTTAATTTGTTTTTTATGTTTTACATTTCTTTTTTCTCTTATTTTAGGTCAGTCATTATTGTCTTTTTTTTAAAACAAAAAAAGAAATTCAATAGCCACGTCATATCACATGCGTTTCTAAAATTCCATGTCAACATCCAAAATTGTACCACTATTTACCATGTAAGCATGGAATGACGCCATTATAATTGCTCTATTACGGCATTCCCTACTTGACTCATTAACTAAAACATTTAACCTTTTATTTTAACTTCCTAAAAGTTTGATCTCCTAAATGAACTTATCCTTAAAAGTTTATCACTTGCTTGTAATTCTCTCCTTTTTATTTAAATGACTTTTGGTTTCAATTAAGCGGACACTTTATTTACTAAATTCTTTTATATGCACTATTTTAGAGACCTTACTTCACAAGATCACTTCTTCTAATTTTTTAAGATTGGATTTCCATCAAAACCTTTGTATGTTGAACTAGTCAACTTGGCCACATTAATCCTTTAGTACGTAGACACCCCTTACTCAACTATTGCTCGAGCCTTCCAATAATGCCTTAGTAAACCATATCTACCTCAATGATAGCATTGCTTCTACTTAAGCACTTACACAATTCAATTATTGACTAAACCTCCTCTATTCAACTCGACACCTCTCTTGCAAAAGATCTAACCAAGAGAATGATCCAAGACTCTATGCTTGGATGACCCCCATCAAGAACAATGAGGTTAACACCCTCACCAATGGGAATTTAACCTTTAATGCCTCTGAGCCAACTTATTCCTAGTCCATACTATTTTCATCTTAGACCCAAGCTAAAGGCCCTATGTTCTATTAGACAATTACGAACGCCTACAAATTAAGCCTCTTTTCTAATTATTCCTCTAGTACCCTTGACTTGTACTAGAATGTACCTTTTAGTCATTTTCTTCTTTGAGTATGTTGTCTTAAATAGTAGGTATATAAAGGGCATGTAATGGATAGAAACCATCATCTTTTGTCATTAATATTACTAAATATTCTCTCAATTTCCATAGATTGTAAGCTTTGGTTATCGTCTTCCTACTCTTATCTAGTTCTTCTTCTAGCTAGGGAATTAATGGCGAGTAACCTCCTTCCTCTTATTCGTGAGTCACATCGATTAAGTAGATCTAGTCTATTTGCGAACCTTAGTGGGTAACATTCGTAGTTCGGCTTTTCGAGTTTTAGCTAGCTTCTACTTTCATTTCCTTCTTTATAAAGAAGGATCCATGAATCTATGGTAAGCCTTAGTAATTGTATATTATCTTATCGACATCACTCATTTCAGTTACATGTGTGGAAGAAGCATCAAATAGCTCAACTAAAAAGACTAACCACTCTAAAGATTCAATAGCAGTAGCTTAAGCCTATACCTTTTAAAGCCTAACCATAGCTTCACTCTCCATGCTAATTGTGATAATGAAAGTTGAGGGCAAAGTGTTAGCGCTAGATTTCAACTATTAGGCTTTCTCAAGGAGCCTAAGCCTATACCTTTTAAAATGCAACCATAACTTGACTCTCCAAGCTAACTTAGCGATAGTGACAGTAAGAGTACTTAGCTTCATACACACACACTCTCTCTTTTCTAATTAGTGGATTATTCTCGACTACCTTCACTGACATGAGTATCGAAATGTACACACTAAAGTCACCTCCAGCATCCTCAATAGCTCATACTTTCTTGTCTTGTAAGACCATCTTCCTTCCAACTTGCTTTATAAGGCTTAAGAATAACAACCATCAATTGTATCAAAAATATGATCTCACTAGGAAGCTTTTTCTTAGTATTGGAAGCTAGATTTTTCTTAGAACATGACTATGGAACACCTGAATGTTAGGAACTAATGTAAAGGAAATGCTTTTATTGAGACCCATTTGTTTTTGTTTTGTGTAATCTATCATTTCAATATGAATTTTGATGAATCACAATGAATCTTTTGCATATTTTGAAACCCTAAATCTACCTTAATTTTTTTTCTAATCCAAGATTATGTTTGATTTTGCTTTTTATAGTTCATTGTTCATTATATGTGTTTTTTTTTTTTAATAATTTTTCCTTTGGCTTCTTTGTTTGTTTGTATGATTATTAAAATGCTTACTCTAATTTGATTTTCCATTTTAACATTTCTTTTTATATTTCAAATGGATTAAGATGTAGATCATTTATCTCATATAGACACATGATCTAATAATAAGATGACATGAATATGAATTATGAAATTAAAAATTATATGTGCCACAATCCTATTGGCCACTCATGATGAGTCAATCAACAAAAGTTGATGGAAAAAGATAGCAATAGTACTGACAATTAAAGTTCCAATTGAGTGTATAATTTGACAACCGAAGTTAAGCTATAAAATTACAAAAACATGTAAGCAAAGGTAGTAATGGCAATGTTTTCTACTTTTTTTTTTCTCTATATAATTAAAGACAAATGCATTGAAAATGGTCGACAAGATACTAATATTATACAAATAGTTCTAATGATAATGTTTACCTAAAGTAGGACGAGTTATAGAGGAAAACATTTTTCATATCAAACAAATAACATCAATGGGATAATCAAGTCAATGCACATTCTATTTCTTTTTCATTTCTTGAAATATTTCTCAATATGGATGCTTCAAAAAATATAAACCTTATATAATTAAAGATTTCTTTTCATTTTTTTTTAAATTTAAGTTATGATAATGTAGAAGAACATAAAATCCTTAGTTATTTTTCAAATTTTCAATTACCATCCATGTTTCTCTCTAAGAGAGTTAAATTAATAAATTTAGGTCATGTTTGGATTTTTTTTTTTTTTTCGTTTACATCTTATCTTTGTATGTTTGAAATTTTATGTTTAGAAAACTATCTTATTTATTTTTATTTCATAATTATGATGAAGATGATTATTAAAGTGTTAGAATTAGAAAATAAAAATTTATGTACTTTTTAAAAGAAAAAAATTTGAAAAAATACATTTTATATATTAGAAATAATTATTTTAATTAGTAGTTTTGAAAAAATATATTTCCATCTTCTTTTATATTTTCTTCTTATTAAACACAAAGATTCAAGTAAAAAATAATAAAACACTAATAAGATAAAAAAAAAAAAAAAAGAGGAACGAAGTTGAACCTTAAATGTTATGAAATGTACTACCTTTTAAATAATATAAACTTTCATCTCATATTTTAGATAAAATTTAAATTTTATCTATTTTTTTATAACTATTACATATTACAATCTTCAAAAGGAAATCAAATTGGGCACCTTTTGCATATATTTTTTTATTTCTCTGCTTGTGCATATTTCCAAACATTACCTCTATTTTTTTTATTTTAAAATTGGCACACAAATGATGATAAAAATATTGTGATGACTAATGAAAATGTGCCAGTTTGAAATCTATGTGCAACTTTTTTAAATAAAAATATTTGTTCTCTTTTACCCAAAATATATCTATATATATATATATATATATATTCGTTCTCTTTGCCTGTTGTCTCAGTCAGGTCCGATCTGAGTCGAAGCAGAGCTGAATATCAGCGTCGATTACTACTTTCCGAAAATGGGTCTTCTTAGTATTATCAGAAAGATCAAGAAAAAAGAAAAGGAAATGCGCATTCTCATGGTGTAATTACTGTATTGTTTACTTATTTCTTAAAGTTCCAATCTTTGTATTGATTTATTGATATTAGGACTCGTTTTGTAAATGGGTTTTCATATATTTGTTTTGGCAGTGGACTTGATAATTCAGGGAAGACCACAATCGTTTTGAAGATTAATGGAGAGGACACTAGTGTTATAAGCCCTACATTGGGTTTCAACATCAAATCAATTGCATATCAGAAGTCTGTTTTCTTTTTTTAATCTACTATAATTTATCGCTTTTAGTTGATTTCATTTTGTTTCATTTAATATATTTTGTGGGTGAATTTGTTTTATTTAATATCATTATTATATATATACATAGTGTATTTCAAAGGCTATTAAATTTCTACTTTCTAGGATTATGATCAGTTTTTGTAAACGTTGTTAGTTTGAAAAATAAGATTTTCAACTTGTTTATGCGGGTTATGGTTGTAATATAACTCATGGGAGTTAACTTACATATGTTATGGAGGAAATTTTTTAAATAGGTAATGCTGATAAAGAAAATATATTTGAAGCTATGATGTTTTTGAAACTTGATATGCATTATTCTAGTGGGACTGATTCGGGATTCAATTGATATTGATACGTATTTCAGTTGAATACTCTGTTTCGTTGCTTGGAATTGCAAATGCATAATGCATGGTCATGATAGAGATGAATGTGAATTTTAGATTAATTCATAGTTTAAATCTCAATTTTGAGACTTCAAACAGTGTCACATTTATTTTATCATATCCCCTTTCTAATCTCAAGTCTGTGTTAAATGAACAAACTGAGCTATCATCTCAGTATGGACTGAATTACTTTTGTTGTTGGGATCAATGGATTTTACACTACGGGCTATAATATGTGGCAAATTATCCAGAAATCTCCAGTAAAGGAACTTGGAAATCCAATATACTGACAGCATGCCTAATATCAATCTTTACGATTTTTCTTGTCTGAGCCAGTACCATAAGAATTTATGGTAAGGTCAGATCAATCGATTTTGTAGCATTCTTTGAACTTTGCTTCATGAGCATGTTGCACAATTTACTATTTGTGCTCCTTGAAACCGCACATGGAATTTCCCTTTTATGTCTGTTAAATGTCAGGTGAGCTTTATCCCTGGATGTTCCTTGGTGGTGAGTTTTTCCCTGGGCCAATGTATGACCCATATTTCAATCTTAGGGGTAGGGCAATAGGAGGAACTGCTCCTCCTATCCCTTCTGTATAATTTAAAAAAAAAAAAGTTGGTAAGCCTTGGTTTCGATAAGAACTGGTGATATATGAAACTGAAACACATTATTGAATGTTCACTGGGGATTCACAAATAATTTGATATTAACTGGCAGGTATACACTAAATATCTGGGATGTAGGTGGCCAAAGAACAATAAGATCATATTGGAGGAACTACTTTGAGCAAACGGATGGCTTGGTATGGGTAGTTGACAGTTCAGATCTTAGGAGGCTAGATGATTGCAAGATGGAATTGGACAATCTTTTGAAGGAAGAGGTACATAGTCATTTCCATACAAGTAATTATACAACTGAAGTAACTTCTATTCGTATTGCATCAAAGGATTTTAATAAGTAGTGTCTATCCTGTATTTGGTTGGTTTAGTACTTACTCAGGTGGATTCTATCTTATTAATCTCCAATTACGCAATTTCTTTCTTTGATTTTTTTTTTTTTTTTGTGTGGGGGTGGTGTGGTGGGGGCGTGCGTGTGTGGTGTTGTGTGGAATTCAATTATGCTAGTAAGAATGATTTCCACTAGTAATAGCCCATATATGGCTAAAGTTGCTTCATTTTCATATTCAATGCATTTTTCAGGATAATTAAAACAGAGAAGATGAACATTTGCCTTCAAGCACATACAGAGAATGTATGTTTTAATTGCTGCAAACCATGAACAAACAATACAAGTTGTGGTGTCTATAGGAAACATATTTTAGCCCGCTGAATTCAAATAGAAGATAAACATTTCAACACATGGTGAATCAAACATAATTTTCATATAGATGATATACTTATGCTAGAGTTGACACAATTCTAACAGGGAGGTAACATTATCCCTCATGTGCACCATTTGTTGCAAGTAAAATTTATCCTTTATTTACATTACTTAAAAACATACATTCTCTATTTGCACTTGGAAGCAAGCATATGTCCTTTCTATTGTAATTATCTTATACATCTTCTGCGAAGTATCTTTGAATAATGAAATTGTGGACCATAGGGTATGCCTTGTAAAGTGAATCTACCATTTTTCTCTTTCTTTCTTTTTTCTTCCCCCTAATTGATGAATTTGCACATAGAAGTGAGTTTCGACTAAAGATGTATAGCTATTATAATAAGCATACTGCAGTTGAATGTCTTTCTTGTAAGATATATGGTTTGTGCATGGACAAGCTCAAACGAATGGGTTGTGCCTAGACTTGAAGGTGTATGACCAACTATTTGCAAAACAAACTAACTCTTTTGTTTGCATTGCAGAGATTGTCAGGAGCATCTCTGCTTATACTGGCAAACAAGCAGGACATCAAGGGTGCGCTCACACCAAATGAAATCGCCAAAGTGAGAGTTCTGGTTGATCTATCTCCCCCTCATACACACATGCATGCACACACATGAATGCACTGAGATGAACGCGTGGCCACATGTAAACTGAGCATGTCTTTTTTTTGTTTGAGGTACTGTGCAATACATCATACAATATCAGTTGTACCAAAAGAAAAATTGATATTAATATCCATAGGATTATAACTTGGAAACTGAAAATTTACAGTTTACTCTCTCAGATTGCTCAAGTTGTTTTTATAGTAAGACTAACCATTTGGATAACACCAGCATCATTAGATCATAAGATATCAGAGATTGATTTTTTTGAAGCTTTGAGCCCATGTAGCAAGATCATATAATAGAATTAAGCACTTGTGAGATTCCTATCAGTAATGAGACTGCACATGTTGATCTGTTTTTCACTGCCTCACAAATTCAAACTTTTGGACATCAAGCCCGTAGCCCCAGTTGACTTGTCTGAACTCAAAGATTTTTATGAGGACAAAATAAAGTACTTTGTATGAAAAAGACAGATCTTTGTGCTTACAATCATCCAAGTACTTATGAATTTGGATTCCAAGTATTATGTGAGATTACTCTTCCTTTGAAGCAAGCAATTGTCTATGGTCTATTTTGGTTCATTTTTATTTTCATCTCTTCCTACTGTTTTGGCACTTTTCAAATTATATATTTGTCAAAAAAGGATATTAAAAGGATTAAAATCTAATTACATATATGCCCATCTTGTGAAATTAAATACCTAGTAAAATCCTTAGGATGGTACTTTATTTAATTTTTTTCTTTTAAAGTTTACTTTCTCTGATAAATAAACTATATTTCTTAAACCTTTCCTTTTCTTCAAAATATGCGAACTTTTGCTTCCAACTCTTATTTCCAATCATCATCTTTGCTATAATTATGACAAGATATTAAAATGACAATTCATCTAAACATCAATTGTAAAACTGAAACAAATGAGATACAGACCAAATAATTCTCTAAACATCATATTTTAACAGGTATAGATTAGACATAGATTGTGTACAAATAAGATATAAGGAAAAAAGAGGCAATCCCAAAAGACCATTTTTCATGACTTAGGCTACTATTCTAACCATATGATGAGACGTGTTCTGGAGCATACATTAAGTGTTGATGGTGTCATCATGCCTTTGCTTTTCTAGATTTTCTTTTAGAATGAAGTGAATGTTATATATTTCATTAATATGAGTTTGAGTTCCTTTTTTATCTTTTATAGTTTACTTCATTTGTACAAAAGAAAGTAGTGTAGGCAGCATAACATTTGAAGATGAGGAGCTCTTACAATTTAACCATAATTGCTTATTAGCTTTTATGCCAACTTGTACTTGCTTTTCAGTAAATGCCTCTACTTGTTCATGTCATCAGTTTTGCAACGCTTGTAGACATAGTTTCTTATGTATATTGCAGGTACTCAACTTGGAAGCCATGGATAGAAGTCGACACTGGAAAATTGTGGGTTGTAGTGCATATACTGGGGAGGGTCTTCTGGAGGGTTTTGATTGGTTGGTTCAAGATATTGCATCTCGAATATACATGCTTGACTGATCCATGTATGTGTTAGTACATATCAGACATCCAAATAAAGATACTTGGGGCAAATTTAAAGTAAAACGTATCTATTGTTTATTCTCTTATAGCAGGAATCCATTTTCTATTCTTGCTGATGAAATATATGGGGATGCTGCTTCCTTAGTTGAGTTCTTAATTCATCTCTCAAGTGGTGAATTTCTTTTGGCAAGAGTGGAAAATTTTGCTTAGCAGAGAGCCTTGTCAATAGGATGCATGATGTCTTAGCTTGTGATAGACATCGACATACTGAGCTTGCCCCATGCTGATTGGCACCTTAAGCTTAATGATGTTGATGAAGAATGTCTGTGAGCTAAAAGCCTTTGATACATGTCTGTGCATTTGAAATCGGCATGGATGATCATCATTGCATGTAATGTCTACCTCTTGACTCTTTCCTGCAGTGTCAGGTGGTTTTGGATATTGCTTTTTGGGTATACCTCTGTAGAGAAATACTAAATTTCATATTCTGGTCCACCACATATTAACCTGATATTTTTATGGAATTTTGCTGTTCAGGCTGTTGCCTTTCATATCTTACCTCTAAAATGTTTAGTAGGTAAAGATAATTTGAGATTTATTTCCTTCAAGTTATGGTTGACAAATTTAACCATGTTGATTTTCGGGCAAAGGAAAGGAAAAAACAAGCATGTTGAGCGTTGTCACCTTCTCATGCACATTTGCATGTCTATAAATCTTTTGCTAGATTGACTTTTTGAAATTGATTTTTTAATTGTATTTTATGACTTCAGATTATTGCTTTTTACAAGAATGATGAAATCATTTAGAAAGTCTTTCGTTAGTAAGGTGGTCAAAAGACCATTACAATAGTTATCTACCATAGTTATACAAGTCTAATTGAAGTAGTCATGTGTGCACGTGTCTTCAGATAAGTGATACAAGAATGACTCTTGTTAGGATGACTAAGAGAGAATGAGATAAGCAGGAGGAGAAACAAGCATCTTTAAGTCTTAAATGCACAAATAATAGACAAAAAAGCCTTGAGAAACCTTAGACATTGCCTTATAATTTGAACAAAATGAGATTGATTTTTTACTTAAATTGATGGCTTGATCTTAGAGAGTAAAATTCTTACAAAACAATATTGTTTCTCAATTCTCTTCAAGAGTTGCAAATGAGAAGGAAAGATTGAGTGTTTATAAGTGTTTGGACATGATGATATTCATTAAATTATCTTAGTGATGAACAGATAAGATGTGGCTTTACTTATTCCATAATTAGCTTGAATGAACTTGGCCCCAAGCCAATAGCCTTTTTATAAGTGTACGAGCCTACCTAAAAAACGTTGGAAACAGATTGACTGGTCCAACGATCTTACTCTGAACCTATCACCAATTCTCTCTAAATCATCATAATATGAACTTGACTTGTTCGGCCTTTCATCTGGCTCATAGAATAAAGCCCAAATAAATAATGGGCTTTAACTCAATAATTAATACGATATATTTCAGCCCTCTACATCCACCCTATATGCTTTTTGAAGTCATATTGATAACTTTTGGATATGTTAATTTTGATATATAGCATATTCAATTTTGTGGATAACGGTTGTCAGCAAGTAATCCATAAGTTGTATTGGTCACATATGCACTTCTGATGCAGAACCAGACACATACAGTCAAGTCTTCATGATATGCAGATCACGGTGCTGATTTGCTTTTCACTATGTGGTTGATTATTCTCCAGAATCTGTCTTCTCAGACTTGTTTAACTGTTGAAATCCATCATTTGTTCTTGTTTTACATCTTTCCTTCAATTTGAATTACAATTTTCCCCTTTGGAAAAGAGAGTTATTGATGTTTTATACATTTTACATCTATAAGTGTTAGCTTTGAGACATTTACATTCCCAGGTGGTCCTTGAGAGATTTCCTTTGTCACCTTGGAAATTTTAGCATTCAAATGACTTCGAGGTTATGAAAAGAATTTGGACCCTATTGAGCAAACTGTGACATCAGGATAGAGGAAAAAAGAAAAGGGCAATTTACCATCTTCACTGGTACATTGATAACATTATTCTAACTCCCCTATTTAGTCTGACCAAAAGATGAAGAAAAAGAAAACAAAGGAACTCCAACAAAAGCTGGATAATAAGACCCCAAACAAACCCAAACCCCACACCCCCAAAAGAAGGGGAAAAAAAAAAGGAGAGTTTGCAGTGATGATACAAGGCTATTCTTGGCTAGTGTAATCTGCATGTGGATTCCGATTTTGTCATTCTCATACAGCTGATTGCCATTTTGGATGTCAAGAGAATTTATGATCTAATATCTTGTTGGCCATTCTGGAATTGATGTTACATCAGGTTTATCTTTGTACATGAAAAGGAAAATTTATATGTGCCGAAGTTCCATCTTTGGGAAGACTATTTCCAGGTTTCACTTGAAACTTGCATACATGAAATTAAAGTGGTCATTGTCATACTTCTGCCGCAAGCAACTGGATCTGATCAATTGTGGGTCTAACAGAATATAGATATCCAGTGGTCCTGTAAGCCTCTCTTACTTATTTAATACTGTGAAAATCAAAAGCATAAGATACCCTTTTAGCATGTAAAGAAGACATGTCTTTAAGTCTACTAGGTGACATAATCCACAAGAAGAGTTTAACTATGCCATTAATTGCAGCTGCAGCACCATTTGCAAATGGAACTGGCAACTAGGACTAGAAAACCAGAACTTGTGGAAAGCCTGGCTTTATGTCTCAATTAGAAATGATCTGGTGCATTGGTAGAATTTAAGCTGAACAAAAGAAACAGGCAGGCATGCCTGCTGGTTGTGCTCCAGATCATCTTACTTTTCAGTATTAAAACACAATACCAGGCAATTCACATGTTGCCTTTTGCCCTTCCTGTTGAACAAACATGATTGAACCTGGCATTATTTTTACGAGGTTCATAGGGGCATTAAAGGAACCATAACCTCTGTCTTTTGTCATCCTAATACTTCTTTTTTTCCCCATATGGCCAAGTCATAGTGGGTTGGTTGGACAGAGCAAGTTGCTTTTTGCCTCTCTGGTCTAGTTTTATATTCATTGGAATTTTCACTGTATTTCCTGCATTGACCACAATCCAATACTGTTTACACCCTGCTACTGAAAATTTTTACATGTTATTTTAGCTTTTCAGTTATTAGTTCAAGCATTAATTTTCTGGTGTTTCATTTCATTAAGAGTACCTAAGCACCAGAGACCAGAAAAGCAAAAACTCTTGTCAGTGCAATTAACAAGGCAATGTACTTACTAGATTAAGAGCAACTTAGAATATAATTATGGCAGGCTAGTGGCTATTGTTGCTTCCAAGAATGTTTTTATAGACAACTTTCTGCTTAATTAAGCCTACATGCTAATATATTATAAATTTATTACGACACTGTACTTTAAATACGTGTTTACATTATGAAAATCTTGGTATTCGATGTTGTCTCCAGTAGCATGTTTCCATTGCTTAAAACATACTATAATTGCTGTTAAGCACAGCTTTATTCATCCACTTGCACCATCCTTTGTATGAACAGCATTTCCCCTTTAGCTAGTTCTTTGCAGATCAGTCTTGACCTGAAACAACTGCTTGCATTTTTATGTCTTTTCAGACTAAGCATTCAGTTAGTCTTCTCTTCTTTTCTTAAAACGCTTTCATTGGGATTTTTTAGCCTTCTAAATTGTTGCGTCTCATTGTTTTACATTTCCCTTTAATCCTGCTAGTCTGAGCAAGATTAATGGCACCTAGCTCAGTTTCCTCACCAAAGTCAGATTCCAATTGAACAGTGGAGCAAAACAAGATGTTTGAAATTGCTCTAGCAATATATGACCAGGATACTCCTGATCGTTGGGAAAACATTGCTAAAGCTGTAGGTGACATTTCTGTGGAGGAAGTGAAGAAACATTATGAAATTCTTGAACATGAGATCGAGCTCATTGAGTTGGATAAAGTTCCTCTTCCTAAATTCCATGAAGAGTTTAGTGAAGATTGTCTTAAGAATGAGGAGCTAAGGTACACTTCCTCTCCCACACCACCTCCCCTCCCCTGTTTATTGGATATTGATTTGAAATGTTTCATAGCTATTAGGAAAAGATATATAGATTCATGTAGGTCTATCTATATATATATATGACAGAATCATGGAATAGCATGTAGTATCTGGATTAGCAGCAGTACTCCCTTGTATATTCTCTTTTTCCTAATTTAGATCCCACATTTATGGAGGTTGAGAAATCTGAAGTTACAAGGAAAGAGTGTGCCGAAAAAGTAAGGAGACCAGTTGTGTATTTCTTCTG
Organism: Lumnitzera littorea; assembly: GCA_024138015.1. NCBI lineage: Eukaryota > Viridiplantae > Streptophyta > Magnoliopsida > Myrtales > Combretaceae > Lumnitzera > Lumnitzera littorea. The sequence continues at coordinate 45,664,774 of JAMXBB010000010.1, read as the reverse complement.
TGTGTTACAAATTGATTAAATGTTAGACTATCAGCCTTGTTTATGGAGGCTGAGAAATCTGAAGTTATAGGGAAAGAGTGCACCGAAGAAGTAAGGGGACCAGTTGCGTAATTCTTCTGTATGTTACAAATTGATTAAATCTTACACTATCAGCCCTTACTTTTTGTTACCCTTCTAGTTTTGGAAGGGACGTGACAATTTTTTGTTTTTTTTTTTCTTTTGGAGGAGGGTAAAAAAAGATTATTTAGCTTGCACGTACTGATTTTGTCTATATACACAATTGCATGAAGTGGAACACCAGCTTGTCTTTTGAGATGTCCCTATAACTTATAGGGAAGAAGGAAAAATAAATGAAAAAGAAAATCAAATGGTACTTCTTTATGATGCAACTTATGTTAAGAAATGCTAAAACTTGTAAAGGAAGAACCCTTTTATCTCCAGCGCCTTTAAAAAAGAAAACTCTTGAGATCAGTCTTTTGTATCGTGCTATTTTGATGTCTAATCCAGAAATGGTGAAAATGATTCAAGCATCATTCTTATGGGTAGCTTGGCTATGCAGGATTCATCATCTTAAATCAGCATGGCTACTCCTGCTTCGTGCGAGAGAAACCTTAGATATCTGTATAATGCCATAGCATTTGTGTTGTTTCAACCGTATTCTTCATGTCATGTTTATGAATTTTGCCGTTCTATCGTCTCGTAGTTATTGGTTTCAAAGGCATTCATCAGCCTAACAATAACAGAGCTATAGCAGGAAATTATCCTCCTTAATTCGCCCTTTTAAGTTTTATTTACTCAACAAAGTTCATCTTCTTGCCATGAAATGGACGTGTCCGCCAATGATACGGAGCCTTTCAGCTGAAACCCTTCCCTCAGTTTGTAGTGTATGTATCGGGATTTAAATGATTCATTAGAAATGTATAGGACTTAACTGAATTGGTAGAAAAAAAATAAATATACAAATCAAGTATTAAAAAATTAAATCGAATTTTAATACAAATATAGAGTTTCAATTTACCTCTAAATTATTGCTCACTTTGGATACTCGTTTGGTTATCGTGCAAACGGAATTTTTCTCTAACATATAAGGAAAAAGGACAAAAGGGGTTAACGATGCTTGCGTGATTATAAATGTATAAATGCTCCCGGACGTTAATTTAAATGAACCAAAGGAAAAAAGAAATGTTTTTCTTATTAAGATAGCTAAATACATTTTATTTTCGTGGAAAATTGATGTATTTTCTTAGGTTGAAGAAAATAACTTGTTTTTCAATATTAACAGAAGATCTTTATGAGAAATTTTTTGACCGTCATGGTCCCAAACTAAACAGACGGTGCATGACGATATTAGCAAGGCCTCTTTCATTTGCAAATAGTCAATAAAGCAGATTGACAAATACAAGAGCCACCAAATTCCTAACTCAAATCTGTCCGATTTTTCTAAACCACGTACTAGAATTTTTAATTATTATTCTAATAAAACGTGATTTTCGCCGGAGGATTAACATCATTGCTTCGGCGGAAGAGTAGAATAACGCCACCACGGGACAGCTACTTCATAAAGGTGGGTATTAAAAAAAATTATTTTCTAGCATGTTTATTTTGAACTCATTGGAATAAATAGAGTTGAAAAGGAATAGTGTGTTACTTTATTTTGTGGTCAGGTACATTTTTCCAATAAAAGCTATATTTTAAGAAGAATAGCAATATTTTTGGTAGAGGTAAAAAATATGAATCTCCTATCTATTCTACATAATAAGAAATGGACATTGTAATATAACCTTTTTGTAAAACAAATAGAAGAACAGATCTACATAATAAGAAATGGACATTGTAATATAACCTTTTTGTAAAACAAATAGAAGAACAGATATGCCACAAGTAATAAGAGAGAATGGTGATTCTATTTCTAATGAACCAAAGGCAACACAAGTTCAATAAGATGTCAACTTGTCCTAAAGTCTCTCATACCCATTTCACCCATGTTATACCAAGTATGTCAACCTTCTCCCTAGGTCAATGAAGTCATAGGAAAACATCTATAATATGTTTCTAAAGAAATTTTTCTCCACACAAAAAAGGGTCACAATGATTGATATAAGACAGATCTATAGAAATCCGATGGAGAACCTCAAGGATGGACATTTAAGATGTATTTGATATAGAATGTTTTAGGAAGCACTCTTAGATATTTAAGATGTATGTGATGAAAGGAAAATGTAAATACATCATCCACTTACAAATCCTCAAATTATGCCGATTCACCATACTTACAAAAAATGTGTGAAGAACCAACAACTCTATTATTACAAAATAGCAAGATGGTGGGAATTACAACAAATAAACTACATTCGTAAGCATAGATCAAGGTAAGATCTCAAAAACAACAAGAAGAGTAGAAATGGCCAAGTATGAGAGCAAAAACACCCCTACTCTTATGCCTAATGGGAAACGTTTATGCCCTATTAATTCAACGATTGTGATAGAAACATTATGTTTCGAAGGGTTGATTAGGCACCTACAAACAAGGAGAAGAATGACCCAAAGTTTTGCCTATATGATAGAACTTTGGATCATCTTACTAAATTAAAGAAGATAATTAATGAAAGAGTTTAAAAGGGAGAACTCACCAACATTAATTGTACATTTTTGTATGGCAAATACAATCACAAGTTGTTAATTTTAATCATTGTAGATTATGCAAATTGTATATGCTACTAGCATTTATACTAGTTTACGAAGAGTTTAGGGATACTTAGGATTAGATCTTATAATATATGTGCACTCATGTACTCAATGAATGGATGGAAAGTATCTATTTACTTTCCAACTATTGATAAGGCTCTTTGGACATCAGCCCCACAGGCCTACCGAATCTGACGCATCTCGTAGCCTGAGACTTGCCCTAGACCTGCATTAATCAAGCTCAGTAAGCCCTATAACGGCTAGAATACACAAGATAAAGATCAATTAGTATAAAACATCTACATCCAGAACAAGTAAGACACATTAGATCCATGACCCCATATTTACGGGAGAAGATCTTTCTCACCAACTGACCTCCAACTGCCAGCTCCAATTGCCAGCTCCAACTCTACTCCACTATAAATACTAAGTCACTATCCAATGGTAAATCTCTCTAAATTTTACACATCAAGCTTCCATACTACTTCAAGTTATTTCCTACTCTCAAAAACCCCACTACTAATTTAAGTATGGGATTAGTCACGCCAGATGACCCTTTAACGTCCCCTCACAATGTACTATTTTGCAAGCCCTACACGAGCACAACCCAAACAACTACCGATAAGAACTCAAAGACAACATTTGGTACCATTTGTGGGAAACTGAATTCCTACACTAAAAACCTTAAACATATTAAACACATACCCTATGAGCAATTCCTTTAATATTATGTCTCAATGCAATGAGTAGAAGAACCAATAGTTGGTAAACAACCAACCTAGGGGCAATTAGCCCCTCCTAAGAGCTGTACTGGAGGAGCGCTTGGAGTATATGGAATGTATGGCTGAAGAATATGTTGCAGAGAACAAACCTACCCCCCTTCCCCCTATCAACTTTGAAGGCCCATACCGAGTAGAACAACCTCTAGCAACAATAGCAAAATAGCAAAGATCAGCAACTTGATCCACCGTTACATCAACAGCTAGTAAGGTCTGCACCCATTCGTGACCAAGCTTTGGCTAGCAATGAACAAGAAGCCAACTTGCATGGACTGCAAGCTCACTCAACTGCACGATGAGCTCACTTGGTAGACGATATCGATATAAACGAGCTATGTGCTATGATAAACCAAGATTTTACCATGACTGCAATTTTAGAGAGACGCAAAAGCGAAAGCCTATGGGATCGTTTCTGTAACTGGATAACTAGCACTGAAAACCGTCTTTACTTTGGATGGTTTGGTGTTTTGATGATCCCTACCTTATTGACCGCAACTTCTGTATTTATTATCACCTTCATTGCTGCTCCTCTAGTAGATATTGATGGTAAGAAAGCTCTTCGAGCAACAAAGGACCAAGGTCACTGGCAATGCCTAGCTGCTCACTAGCAATAAGACCCCCTTCACTAGGGGCATTCAAGAAGAAGTGTTATCCCCTAATGGCAAACTTCAATCCCTAGACCAGTATGATAGCACGGGTGACCCTAACGACTATCTTCTCCACTTCTGTACCTTCATAAACCTCCATGGTCATAGGGATGCCATAATATGTAAAGCCTTCCTAAGCACCCTAAGGAAGGTAGCTCAAACATAGTTTAACCACCTCCCCGACAATTTCATTAGCTCTTTTAATGAGCTGGCACGAAGATTCAGTCTCTACTTCAGGGCTAGAAAGCCCCCATCCAAGGACACATTGCCCTTAAACCTCGTAAGTCCGGGTGAAGGCAAGTCCCAGCATAACTACATGGCTTAGTTCAACAATGCCATGGTCGGAATCAGTCAATTGGATGATGGAGTTACTATCCATGTCGTGTAGCTCGGCATCCGACCTTTAGGGGATTTCTTCCAATCACTTGTAAAGAGCAAGCTAAAGACCCTGGCCCACTTCTAAAACAAAGCCTAGAAATATATTAACCAAGAAGACAGCATTCGTGCCAAGCGCAACGTTGATCGAGAAAGGTTAAGAGGAAAGCAAGACAAAGAAAAATTGTCCATGAAGGATCGCCTCGATGGTAAGACATTGAACAAGCTAGAAGGGGAGAGCTCTAGGAAGAAGAAGCATCGGGCTAAGTGCGACCTACTCCCCCCTCCTATTTACACCCACTACAAGCCCCTAAATAGACCTATTGCTTAAGTCTATTCCAAAGTGAAGCGTTGGAATTTGCTCTAGAGGTCGTAGAAAACGTGGGGGGAACCCCAATCATCGAAACTCTAATAAATATTGTTAGTTCTACGAAGACCATAGCTACACCATCAACGAGTGTTTCCAGTTGAAGAATGCCTTCGAATATGCCATTTAGTGCGGTTTCTTCAACGAATATGTAGCACATCGAAGGAACGAAGACCATTCTGATGATGATAATGATAGGATGTCTTAGAGGCAACAGACCGAGAACACCTATGCCAAACAGAATAATGACTGTCGCGATGATTATGTCCCCAATGGTGTCATTAATGTAATCATAGGGGGGAGAGGGGGGTCGTACCCTAGGAGCTAGCTAAGCACTTGTAACTCAATTAACACCTCATCAAAGGTGCTAACTGTAAGAGAAAGAGATAGAAGTCAAATACTTCCATCTCCTTCTTCGACGAAGAACTTAAAGGGGTCGATATATCCCATCAAGATGTCCTAGTGATAAGGGCGAGGATCTTAAAATTTAAAGTCCTAAAGATTATTATAGATACTAGCAGCTCTACTGATATACTCTTCCTCCATAGATATGAGAGGATGAGGAAGAAGCTACCAGTAAAGATTAAGCCATACCACTATAATCTGATTGGCTTCAATAGAAGTATGGTCCGAGCCAAGGGTATTATCACATTAGACATGGAACTTGGTGATGACGACCACGTAGCCTGTGGAGTTCATTGTGATTGATTGCCCTTCTCCCTACAACGCACTCTTAAGAAGACCAAGCCTATACACGTTCAAGGTGATCACATCCTCACTTCATTTAAAGGCCAAATTCTCGATCCCAACCAAGGTGAGAGTATACAGATGCGATCAGAAGCTCTTGCAAGAGCTGTATGTTAGGGCGACCAAAGGGGATGGCATCTTCACCATAGAAACGAGCTCGCAGGAGAAACGAGCCAAGAGAGGCAAGCTCAGGAAGAAAATAGAAGATGTCCAAAGTGGAACCTCACCCAACTAAACCACGAAAGTCGAGACAAAGACTCCAATCAAGGTGAAAGATGAAGTCATCACCCTCATACAGGCAAATTTAAATAGGTTTCCCTAGACAGCATTAGACATGCCTAAAATTTCCCTTAACTTAGCAACCCATAGCCTTAATATCGATACCACGATGCGGCCTGTTAAACAAAAAAAGGGGCACTTTGCTCTAAAAAGGCAAGTTGCAATCAAGGAGGAAGTGCAAAAACTTCTTAAGGCCGACTTCGTACATGAGGAGAAATACCCAACATAGCTAGCAAACATGGTACTAGTTAAGAAGAAGAATGGGAAGTGGCGAATGTGTGTTGCTTACAACAACCTCAATAAAGCTTGCCCTAAAGACTGCTTCTTTCTCCCGAAGATTGATCAACTCATCGATTTTACATTGGGGCTCGCCTTACTAAGCTTTGTGGACACCTTCTTAGGGTACAACCAAATCAAAATAAACCCGAAGGACAAAGTCCATACCTCCTTCATCATTGATTACGACACATATTGCTATACCGTGATGCTATTCGGACTAAAAAATACCAAGGCTATGTACCAGCGAATGGTGACAAAATTGTTCAAGCCTCAGATTGGGTGCAATATGAAGGTGTACATCAATGACATGATTGTCAAGAGCCAAAAGCTGGTCAATCATATCAAGGATCTTTAGGAAGCCTTCAACTGAATGCGCATGTGTGACATCAAGCTGAACCCACAAAAGTACGCTTCAGCATTGGATCTGGCAAGTTCTTCGGCTTTCTAGTAACACAAATAGGTATTGAGGCTAACCCCAAGAAGATCACAGCAATCAGGAGAATGAAACCTCTTACCTTAACTCGAGACATAAAAAAGCTCATTGGCATGGTGGTTGCCTTAAGCAAATTTATCTTGAAGAGTACTAATAGATACGTTGAGTTCTTCAAGATCTTGAAAAGCCCCAAGGGTTTTAAATGGACTTCAGAGTATGCCATTTCCTTTCAGCAACTCACACCTATCGATCCTCTCTAAGCTTATCTATGGGGAGGACCTGTTTTTGTACCTAGTCGTAAATGACCGGACACTTCATCTCTGTGCTAGTCAGAGTAAAGATAAAAGAACACGGGCCAGTATATTATGTCAGCCATATATTGCATAGGCCTGAGGTCAGGTACACCCAGGTAGAAAAGTTTACCCTGGCCATCGTTATCACAACACAACAGCTAAGGCCTTACTTCCAAGCTTACTAGGTAATGGTACTTACGGATCAACCACTACGCACCATGTTGCAAAAACCTGACACGTTTAGATGGATGATGAAATACACAATGGAATTAATCACGTACGAAATCCAATATCAGCCACGAACGGCCTATAAGGCACAAGTGCTAGACAACTTCATGGTAGAATATACATGAAAGGATGAAGCACCACAGGGTAATGACAAACCGATGTGGACTCTCCACATTAATGGATCATCTACCTCGGGAGGTGGAGGTGCAAGTCTTGTTCTGACCGGCCTACATAAGGTCACCATCTGCTATGACCTCAAGTTCGGATTCGATTCTCACAACAGCAAATCCGAATACGAGGTGCTTATCGTCGGTCTCAAGCTAACTAAGGAGATCGGCACCAAGCAGCTATAGATCTTCTCGAACTCCATGCTTGTCATCCAATAGTCTAAGGTGAATACGAGGCCAAGGATGACACTATGGCTAAGCACCTCAAAAAAGTGAAGAACCTCCTAATGAAATTCCATTCGTAAGACATCGAGAAGATCTCTCAACTAGAAAATTCTGCAGTATATTAGCTATCCAAGCTCGCCTCTACTGGTATAAGGAAGCTTGATGTGAAGGATAGTAAGATCCTCATAAAGGACCTATTGGAAAAAAGTATAACTTTGAACTCGACTGAAGTTTTGGAACTGACCACAATAGCACCAAAGCTGAGCTGGATGGATCCTATCTGGAGTTACTTAGAGTAGCATACACTCTCAAAAGATAATAAGGAGATGAAGAAGCTTTAGTATCACACCACCAACTACACATTGGTCGATGGCATCCTATATTGCAGGGGAGTCAGCCTCCCCCAGCTCCGATGCCTCCGAGAAGGGGAAAGGTTGCATATCATAAAAGAGCCGCACGTCGGAGTGTACAGTAATCACATTCAGTCTTGAGCCCTCTATCTCCGATCACTATGGCTCGGGTATTACTGGCCCACTATGAGGCAAGACGTAAAGGCCGCCTAAAAGTGCTTGCAATGCCAAAAGCATGCCCCAGTCAATCATGTACCTAGCAACGCCCTCCAACCCCTAATGAGCCTATAACCATTTGTGTAATGGGGGATTGATATTCTCGGCGCCTTCCCAAAAGCTTGGGGAGGATGGCAGTTCATAATTGTTACTGTCGATTACTTTACAAAGTAGATAGAGGCCGAAGCAGTGGCCAGGATTACGGAGAGAAGTGTTGAATATTTCGTTAGAAACAACATTTTCTCCCGGTTTGAGGTCCCCTATGCTCTCATCATGGACAATGGCTGATAATTTGATAAGCCTAAGTTCAGGGAGTTATACATTAAGCACCACATCACCCTGCACTTTACTTCAGTTGCCCACCCCCAATCAAATAGACAGGTAGAGGCAACCAATTGGATCATTTTGGATAGCCTGAAGAAGTGTGTAAACCGATCTCAAGCCATTTGGGCCGACGAACTGCCCAATATCTTATGGGGGTATAGGACCACTTACCATACTTCTACGAGCGAAACCCCCTTTCACCTTGCTTTCAAGTCGAAGGCAGTCCTCCCCATTGAACTTGAGCTCCCTAATATTCGGAATCAAAGTTTCGACATTGCCCTTAACAAGTCATTGTTGCAAGCTACGTCGATACCATCGAGGAAATCAAAGACCTTGCAGTTGCTCGGGTAATTACATACTAACATTGGGCAACCCAATACTATAATCATAAGGTTAGACATAAGGAGTTCAAGGTCAGCAACCTAATATGCTGAAAACTAGAAGTCATAAGTTCACATGAAGGGTAGGGCAAGCTAGCCTCTAATTAGGAAGAACCAGTTAAAGTTAGGAAAAGATTGGGCAATGGAGCGTACAAACTGGAAAGATTGGATGGTGAGCCCATCTCGTACACGTGGAACATCGATAATCTTTAGCTTTATTTTGATTAGCATTCTATTATGTACAGTTTTTCTAGAATGATGAAATAAGAAAGTTGTTCTATAATTAATTATCTACTTGTCTCTATCGCTTCGCTTTTTCTATTGCCATTCAAGCCTTCGAATAGCATATGGATCCTCCATTGGGTAGGTCAAAATGCCATCAACCCCCCTTCATTGAGCAAGTTAGAACACCACTAACTTGACCCTCCCCTAGCACCTTCGGTAACCTCGGCAAGGGGAAACACCACTTGCACAGACAAACTCCCCTCTATTGGGTAGATTGGAATGCCACCAACCAGACCCCCCTCACCCTTCGGGTAACCTTGATAAAGGGAAATACCGGTTGCATAGAGGAACTCTCCTCCATTAGGCAAGTAAGTCGGAACGCCACCAACCTAACCTTCCCTCAGGTAACCTTGTCAAGAGGAAACACTTCTTACATAAAGGAACTCCCCTTCACTAAGCAGGTTAGAATGCCACCGACCTTACCCTCCTCAGGTAACCTTGCCAAAGGGATACCCTTAACAAAGGAACTCCCTCCTATCGGGTAAGTCAAAACGTCACCAACCAGACCTCTTGCGATTAACCTCAGCAAATGTGAGCTCCCCTTGTGTAGAGAAATTTCTATGCAAATATATTCAAAGGCAATGAAAACATAAGTGTATAAAGATGACGTTTCAAAAACTCATACATTCATTGATTGTTGGATTACACAATGAAGGTCGGCATCCCAACCTGACTTACACAATTTTTAGAAAAAAAAAAGAAAAAGAGATAAACATGCTATCTCCTCGGATTAGCTAACTCCAGTAGCTCAAAAAAGTTTAAGGCTTCGATTTGTTCGGAGCACTGATTTGTTTGTGCTTTAGGCGGTAGGCCTTAACTTGGATTAAGGGCTAAAGGATGCAAACAAAGAGCAACACGAGGATCACCCAAACATGGATTGTCTTGAGGAACTACTTTAGGGGTAGCCTCCTACTAGGTTGCTAGGGTAAAAGTGGATGTAGAAGCACCTTGCCCGGCCTCAATAGTAGAAGGAGCACTTGGATCATCGAAGGCTACTTAGGCAGCCACTTTCTTGCACACCAAAGCTTCCCCCTTCTCATTGAAGGTCGGAGAATCTAGAAAGTCAAGGAAGCTTAAGTTTAGATAATAGGAGAGAACCTCCTTCTTCGTGTAACGTACGGAGTCTGTGGTGAGGTCTTCCATCTCGTCCAACCACTTCTCGATCTTTCGATAGTCGGCAACCGCCTTCTTAACAGTGGCATCACTGAGGACCTCCCCACTCTCCATTTTGGAGATGATCTCCACCATCTCCGAAACCTTCTCTTATAGCTCCTGGACTTGCTACTCTAACCCAACCTTTAGACTAGCCAGCTCTAGTGAAGTGGCTTTAATACCTTTGCACTTGGTCACTTTCATTGCTAGCTCGATCTGCAACTTGGCCACCAATGCCCTTAGCTAGACATTTTCCTTGTCGAGCTAAGACCTGGCTTTGCCTTCCTCATCCAACCTTTGAGAGAGGCGAGCCTTAGTCCTCTCCTCATCCTCTAGTTAAGCCTTCAGGTCGTCAACCCTTCTGGCCGTTTTCTTAACATTTTCCCTCTCTTGCTTCGCATCCTTGAGCTTCGCTTGAAGCCTTGCCACCTGCACATAAGACCAACGCAAGCGCCTGTTAGCCTTAGAGAATTTTTTCAAGTACCTATTGCTAAAAGTCTCTACATCCCGCAAGTACTTCTCGTGCCGATGCAACGCCTCCCTAAAACTTGTTACCTCTTTTTAGGTAGCATCAAACTTATTTAGTTAAAGTAACACCTAGTCATGGTACTGTAAATTGAAAATGAAGGCCACCATTAATGCAATGACAAGTAAAGTACGTCAACACAAGAGTAACAAAAACTTACTTGCCACATCAACGTACTCAAGTGGCTCGCTATTGCCATGGGATCATCCCCACCTTCCTTAGAGAGCCCTTCAAGGATAGCCTAGTCACCAGGGGTATAAGACCTCATGGAAGCCTGGTAGCTAAGTGTCCGATGCCGTAATGTTAAATCATTCACCCGAACCTCCCACTTTGGCCTTAAGAGCTTCTCCTTGGCTCTCTTCATCTCCATCTCGGGAGCTCCCCTCAAAAACTCTTCATCCCGAGAGGTGTACAACACTTCTTGGAATAAGTCTAACCTTATCCCCATCAGCTTAAAATTGTTTAGGATTTCAAAAAAATCGTCCCCCAAGTCGTCTACACTCTGATAAGGATGAGCCATTAGCCACTCATTCCATCTCCTGCAGCTTAAAGGTGCCCTGGCCAGGGGCCTCTACTTCTTAGCTCTAGGCCCTGACTCCTCGGCCATCTCGAGAGCCTTCCGCTTATGGTCAACAACTTAAGGAAGGGTAACCCTTTCAACCATCTCTTCCTCCCTCGCTTGTGAAGGGGAAAGTGTCTGAACATTGGGCACCTCTGTATTGGTGCCCTTATTACCCATGACAATGGTCTTAGTAAAGGGAACAAAGGCAAGAGTAGGTAGAGCTATACCCAAAGGCTTTGTATCCAGGGGCTCATCTCAGATGCCGATAGGAATCTCCTAAGGAGTACACCTCAATCGTACCTTATTAGTCTCTGTAGGCCTCAGCTTCGGGTGCATTGCCTTACCCTTCGGTAGGTCTACCTTAGTTCTCGCATGGCGGCAACTCATCAGCTTGTCCACAGAGGAACAAAGCATCCTTGTGGCCAAATTTTTTCCTGCAAGAAATTCAATTGAAAGTTAGAAAAAGGAAAAGAAGAAGAAACCAAAAGAAACTGTCACTACCATTCATAAAACACTGCCGTGACTAGCATAACCAAGGAAGCCCTCTTATCCTATAGGAGCCAAATGAAGCACCTCAACACCAGCACAACAGATAGGCATGTGGAATGAACCTATACCTTCAATCCATTTCTTCACCACAACCTTCTTCATATTAGGGAAGAGCTCGAAGATCGAATACCGAAAATATCTCTCTATGGTCTCTACAGCATCAATCTCCTATTCGTATCTTAGAGCCATAAAGGTTAAGATCTCTTGGATGGCCTTAGTTTCACTGGGAACGAGCCCCTTCTCCCCCCTATTTCAAACCATCTTGGTCCATCGCATCCAGAAGTTTGCCTCCTTAGCAACTTAACTACCACATATTTATCCTGCCAGCCCTTCACAGAATCCATAAGGCCACAGAACAGCTTTTTGCTCTAGTGCAGTTGGAGGTAAGGCCACCCCTCAATGCTCTTCCACATGTAAGAGTGACCAAAGAGCTTGGGAGTAGCCCTTACTACCAAGTACTCGCAGAGCGCTTGAAAAGCCTTCAGCACCCTCTACCCATTAGGAGGGACTTGTGACGAGCTGCATTAATGATAGTTAAAGAACTCTTTCTCAAAGCGACTTGAAGGAAGGCACTACCCAAACTCTAGGCACTTCTTAAATATTGTAAAGTGCTTCCTTGATAGCAAGACTACCCATTCATCCCTACTTGGCAACCTTATCTGCCACTTAGGAATTGCTTCGACAACAAAGTTGCTTGTAATCCAATTGCAGGCAGATTGTTTACTCTTGCTAACTCAGTCGTTGGGCCCCTTACCCATCTTAAGGGCATCGAATAAATCCTTTGAGAGAGTAAGAGAGCATACACATATACATCTTTAGGGATAGCATTAATGATCCCGGCCCTATCTAGCGCCTCCACAACCATCCTTGTAGGTTCATCCAATTGTACTAGCGACGAGACCTCATCTTCTTATGTTTGAGGGGGGTCACTCCTTATAGAGGCGGAGCTAGAGATATGTAGTGATGAAGAGAAATCAGTCTCACCTCTATTAGTTGACATGGTTATAGTACTCGAAGAAGGAAGAAGAGCTTAAGAAACTTTTGAAAAAAGAAGGTTTGAGTGTAATACAAAAGCAAAATTCGTAAAGGTAGAACAAAGAGATTGCCGAAAAGTGATCTCACATTATGATCTTGCTATTTATAGGCAAACCATCTAGGAAGCTGTACAGGCGATTATAGGGATTCATATAAGTACGAATCACTTAGAATGCTATATAGTAGACACGTGAAAAGTGTTTTGATCGAACGGTTAACTTTAAAAGGCAAAGTGCATGTAGCTGCACGTTATTCTGCTACAACATGACATCTGTCATGTTGCATTTAATGCATAGAAGACAGGCAGGCAAAGATCACATTTCAAAAAAGTTTCTTCGACAAGAAGCTTCTTAAAGGCCCATCCGGCTTCTACCTAGTCAGCATGACAAAGACATGGCACATTTGTGTCCACTTAGCCTATGATGAATACTGCTCGTGAAGATCAAGTCATAACCTTGAAGCATTGACCTAATGAGATGCAAAGGTGTCCTGCTTTGATACCCCAACTAAGGCTTAGTCCTCCCTAAGTCTTCAGCATTCCACTTTGGAATAGCTCCTGACCACTTTAGTCCATCCCACCAAAGACGTTTTTAGCCCAGGTATCCTTTACCTCGGATATCTTTACCTTGGCCAGCTTCCAACTCGAACCTATATTTTCACCACATCGACACCATAGCATCAAGTCCAAAATAAGTGAGATACGTTGGACTCATGACATCATTTTCTCATACTTGCGGGAGAAGATCTCTCTTATCAACTGACCTCTAACTATTAGCTCTACTCTATTATAAATACCAGTCACTACTAAACAGTAAATCTCTCTAAACTTTGCATATCAAGTTTACATACTACTCTAAGTTATTTCCTACACTTAAAAACCTCACTGCTAACTTAAGTATCGAAGTGGTCAAACCGAACAATCCTTCGACGTCCCCTTATAGTATACTGTTTTATAAGCCTTATATGTACAAAGCTCAAACAACTGCCAATAAGAACTCAGAGACGACACCAACTGTCATAGTGGGATCAAGTCTATAGTAGAGAGTGAAAATGGTTCATGAAGGGATCAGTGCGGCAATAGTGTTTCCATTGTGTTGTGAGTGATTTCAACGAACAAACCAAGAACATTCCATGCTAGAATATGCTACCTTAGGAGCTCCAAGGGTACAATCGTCTAAGTTTCAAAAGCCTTTTCAAGAGATTGTATAGATAAGTGTGAAGACATTTAATTGCTTTAAAATGTTAGAGCCGCAAGGGGGGACTCTAGCATATGATGAGTGAGTTTGATTTGAACAAGGGATGACGAATATGGCAAAGAGCTACAGCTCTTGCTTGAATGTTGGTAAGAACTTGCTTATTACTGCAGTAACTAAGATGATCATCTACTGTCGTAATCAACTTTTTCAATGAATGAATAACTGAGGTGTCCAAAGGATAAACTAATGCTGATGTATTCACTAAGTATACAAAAAATAAATCTGGTAAGTCTCGGAAAACAATCCGTTGAGATTATTTCTCATACTTTTGAACTAATAGTTATTAAAGGTCATAATAGCATCGTGCTCCACCGTATATGTCCAAAAGGGAGACAATAGCCATGAACAAAACTCAAGTCGCATAGATGTGCTTATAGAAAGTGGCAAGCCTTTATGTTTGAGTGGACCCAATTAATATAAATTGCTTGATGAAAATTAATTGAAATTTTATTTTACAAGTAATATTTAAAAAAAAATTTTGGAGTCAACAACCAATTAAAGTCAGTAACAAAAAAAAAAAAGAGTATTATTAAAGTTAAATGGATAAAACAATCTAAACCTAACTACTGATCCACAATGAAAATTAAAAAGAAAAAGGAAAAATAGAAATTTCAAAGTTTGAAAGTTAATTTATCCAAATCCATATAAGTTTCCAAATAATAATTTTCTATTTAAAAAATATTTGCTTGCCTAATTTATAAATATTAAAGAAATTAGGAATATATTTTCACATTAGAACAATAAACACCATCAAATAGAACCAAAGATATATAAAAAATTTTTTTTGGAAAATATCTCATTGTTTTTTAAGGTAAATTAACTTTTTACTTTTTTAGTTGATGTTCATGATTAACATGGAAACACCAAACTTGTCTTCATGGTCATTCCATGTGATGCCCGACATAATCACTACCAGAGGCCATCATAGTTCTCTCTTTTTCCTTCCCCCTTTAAGGCTATTTTGGTTTATTAGTTGTTTTTAATTTTAAATATTGCCAGGGTTTAAAATTTTACTTTTTATGATTTTTGTTAAAAGTACTGAAAACTCTGCTTTTTAGGAAATAACACTGAAGTTGCTAAATTTAACCCAAAAAACCACTTTTTCGATTTTTCTCCCTATGGAAAAAATACTAATTGTCATGAAAATCAAGTTTTATGTGAAACCAAGTTTTTGGGGAGGGGGGGTGGTGGTGGGAGCGGAATTGTAAGAATTGATTTCAATCAAAAAACATAAAAACATGTCAAAATTTACAAGAAAACTCATTAGTCACAAAAAAATTATGAAACAAGGTCAATTTCATGCAAAAAGTTCAAATCATGCAAAATTCAAAATTTTTTTTTTCTTTATTATTAAACATGGAAAACACTTAAAGAACATAAAATCAAACGAAATTCAATCACAGACATCTAAATCATTCGGTTTTTGTTTTTTTAGACATGTATGATTTTTTGTATTATTTTTGACGAAGAAAAAGCAAAAACCAATAAAATAAAGAGAAGATACATTTACCAATCGCATACAAATCAAGGCAGCTCCGACGATGGGTCGTGCGGTTGGCATCAACCAAGTTCCAAACGATCAAAAGGACCTTTGTTGGTTTTATGCTTTTACACTTGCAAGTGCTTCAACTGAGCTCATTTGAAATTAAATTGAAGCTCGACCACCCTAGTTTATGCAATCAAAACAAAATCAAATTCTAGGTAATCTTGAGTTAAATCACAAAATTGGTTGAGGGTTTTTGGTTTCGAATTAGTTTGAAACCCATTCTAGGGTTTATTTTAATCAGTTAGGTTAGAATCATGATGAAATCTAGAGACAATCTAAGATTTTGTGCGTTTTTAGTGTAAAAAGGAATCTGAACTTTTTTTGAGTTTTGTGGAATTTAGATTAAACTATTTATGAAATCTAAGCCTCTATTTGTAGAGGAATAGAACATATAAAATTACATCAACTTTTTGTAGATTCGTTTTAACTAGATGGAATTCAAGGTTGTTGTACTTAAAGATAAATCTGGCCTTTTTTTCTCAATTTCATATTATATTCTGTATCTTAATTATACCCTTGATGGAGTCCTTACTGAAAGTTGCACTTTAATTGGAAAAAATATTGAAATGGCTGCTAATTTTTTTGTGAAAAAATCTGGTTTAGGCTAAGCTTCTGTTTTTGCTTTTTCCATTTTCGTCAACCGTTAGGGGAAGGAAAAGGTGTAGGGGGTCAACAGACGATGACAGAATTGTTCCACGAGTGCATAGACTATATGCTGCAACCAAAAATTAAAATGGCGGCCTGTAGGCCTTTAGGGGGATTCGAACTTGCAATTGCCAGAAAGATTAAGAGATTGATTCCTAAAAGTTAATTTTTCCCCGTGGAGCAATAAATGCGTACACATATATTAAAATATATTTTTTAGAATTGATTCAATTAACAGAAAGTTACTCCCCGATTTGTTTATAGTTTAGTTTGCACTAAAGTTTATTTTTTCATAAAATGATCAATAAACAATGTTTGAAGCCCCGTTTTACTTAAGTTGACATCATTTTATACTTTTTTGGAAAGCGCAAGTTAGGTGGAATTTGAAAAAACTAATTGGTGTGTTTTATAGCAAAATTTCAAAATCCATGAATCGTTTGTGTGCATTCCAACTCTAAAAGGAATTTCTTGTTTTAAACAAGTTGTTTTCAACTATAAATATGAATCTTTCACCTTAAAATGACATTTTTCTATCCAAGAATTGTTGTCTCCGTTTTTTTCTTCTTTTTCTAGATTTTTCTATCTTGGTTCTTTTACCAATCTAGCTTCTCTTTCCTTAGGCCTCCTAGGCTTGCATAGGTTGAGTCTTGGGAGGCAAGTGCTGTTCAAGAGGGCAACTTCTTGCAAAACAAATATAGGCCTAGCTACTATGCCGAGTACTTATCCAGTGTGATTATTTCAATATTTAAATTAAAAGGGACTGAATCAAGAAAGTGGATGTTGTAGGAGATAACAAACATTAATCTGATCATAGAGTTATCATAGAGTGATTTCAAAGCCATTCACCTTCCTATGTTTCTTGTGTGCATTATTTATATGATAAATTCTTGCACTTTTGTACCAAGCCCTAATGGAACTTGCTAATGTTATTAGTATGAGGAGATGATCCTCAGCACTTCTATCTATCACATCCATGTCACTCTAGATGGGCATTGTACATTTAGGCCATGCTAATAGGCAAGTGGATGAAAGTCACATCAAATTATTGATGTGAGTGGTGTACAACTTAATTGGAGTAGCCTGCTAGAAGATTACTTCCCAAGGAATTGAAGAAGGCTAGTGACTTAGCTAAGTCTAAGATGTTGGATGCCATCGTATGCCAACCCCAAGGTAGACCTAACGATGGGTTGATTGCCCTGGATTCTAGTGAAAAGTGGGTCAATCATCTTGTCGGCAGAGTTTGAAGGGTGCCTAGCTAGTTTCCATTAGTTAGGGAGTGTCCCTTAGTACTACTATTAGTGGTTATGGGCCTTAAGATTTTGGTCTTCAAGCTACTTGGCCTTTAGTCTAATGGTTAGTATCAACACTACCTTTTCAGATTATTTTATTTTTCTCATTGTTATTTTGGATTTTTTCACTCTAAAAGATATCTTGTATTGATATTGGAAGTAAAGGAAAGTAAAATGGGATCTTTATAGCCATCCCTTTTTATAAGGACTAGATAAACCTGTTTGACTAAGATAGTTTAACCATTACCGCATCAACCTAACTTTGTCTCACCCATCTAAATATAGCAAAATAGAAGCAAAAGAAAGAAAAACCTTGATAATTTTAAAAAAAGAAAAAAGAAAGGGAACCAAAGAAGTGTAAACCATGACGAAACAAACATAAAAACAATATTAAAGAGACATAGAGAATTTAAGAATGGCCACAACAAACAAGGATCGAAGGGAGATTCATTCAAGCATGTTATATAACCGATGATGCAGACCAAAGGTTCCCAAGTCCCACATCACCATGAAGTCAGTTAGTCAAACCAAATGGTTGGTTGGTAGATATTTAAATGAGAAATTATATGGAGGATTGCTCTAGCTAGCTAATCATGTACAGGAATCTTGTCATTTAGCCTTGGAAAAGTATTAATCTAATAACATTTAAGAGATAATCTTAGAGAGAGGTATGGAAGGAGGAACAAACGAAATGTCTTGTATACATGCGGATAGAATTTTATGTTCTTAAGTGTTCTTAACCCATTATTTACAAGATAGTTATTTGATCTTATATAGATATGCTTCTATAAAGGATCTATGTGGCTCTCAAACTTAGCAATATGAATAAAATGTGTGAAATTGAGGGAGTTGACTCCTTAGTGATCTAAGAGGTTGATTTTAACTGTCAAATTACTTCGAAATAAAAAGATGAGGTTAAGTACTATAAATGATCACAGATCAATCCTAATAAATCAGCCTATATCAAAGTCTTTGTTTCATGGATATGACCTCTTTTAAATGTAGGCTTAGGCCTACATAAGCCCAAAAGCTTATAATATATAATACAAGAGCTCACTTCTTTTATAAAGCAACCTACCTATATTACAGAGCCTATTTTCCTCCTTTAAAGTCCTTTCAAAGCTAAACAAAACTCAAAAAAGCTCCACAAGACCTCTTTTAAGTCTATTTTTCGTGTATAAGACAATTGAATAAGGTTGAATATGATGAAAGTGCAATGATATTACAAAGGCAAATGCAATTGATTTGGAATAAATGTGATGAATGTAGAGGATATGGCACTAAAAACTATATGAAATGGAAGAATGTCATGCAAAGAGAATCCTAGCAAACTTCACCAATTTGGTGAAGCTAACTCCCACTTTGGAGAGGATTTTCCCACTAAAAAGGAAGAGAGAGACTTCTGAACTCCAATTACCTAAAATAAAACATTTAACATTAAGTAGAAATTCATGTTGGATTTAAATGCTATACTACATCTAAACAACTTTATTGGTTGTACTGAGTAGGAAACACTAAGCTTAAGTAAGGATATAAATGAATTGAACCTATTTGCAATATTACTCAAACTTAGCTAAATATCTACTCTAAATTGATTTAGTTAAAGATTGAATCAACCTTAAGAACAAGCTACTTGGATGGTTTATCAAATTAAATTCAAACTTCAAGGTAATTAGCTTATTAAGCTCATAAGCTTAATTAAAAGCTCAATCAAGCTCCATAAGTATCAATATTAATTAAATTAAAAGACTAATTTTTTTTTCAAAATCTAAGAGATCATAATTGCCTTAGATTCAAATATACATATGCCATTTAAATCCATTCAAGTCCATAAGCTCCTTATCCAAAAACATTCTTCTTTTTAATTTGAGGATCTATACATTTAATTTCAAAAATAGGAGACTAAACACAGATAAACTAAAATAACGAGGCATATTTGCAATTTACACAACAGAAAAAGGATTAATTGTGCAATTGCTTTTTTAATTTTGTTTGTGATTTGACTACATACTGGAAGTAGGCTAATTACTAACGTTAGTCATGCCTTGAAATATTTTTCCAATGCCCATGAACTGAGTTATATGATATTTATTATCAGATTCTCTTCTATTTCAATCATAAAGTACCCCCTACAGGGCTTTTAGCCCTATCAGATTACAAGAACTAGCCTATTTGTGCAACATCAGACTCAGTATTAGAATATAAAATCATAAAGTACCCCTACAGGGCTTTTAGCCCTATCAGATCACAAGAACTAGCCTATTTGTGCAACATCGGACTCAGTATTAGAATATAAATTAGCCCTTTGTTATATTGACATCTTCAAGCACAACATGAGCTGCATTTCGGCCAGGTGCACCCATCACACCGCCACCAGGGTGAGTACCACTGCCACACAGATACAGCCCCTGCAATGGAGTCCTATAATTTGACCTGCAGTTGTAAAATTTTACAGAATTAGGCAAGTCTGTTTAAGGGAAGAAGCTAGGAGATGTATGTGAAAAGTCATCACGGCCAGACAGCATAGTCGTATCAGGATATGCTCTCTAACAGTCCAACTATTACCATCTTTTGACAGGCCGCATTAGGAAGAGTGAATCCAAACCCATTGCTCCATGAAATATATTTCCACCTGCAAAAGTGCATATAAATCAGTTCAGAATCATTGCTGATGATCTAAGAACTCAACTTGCATGATTGTTGAAACAAGCAGTCAAATGGATAGCACAATAAGGAGCACTAATAGCGTTAGCTTTGGGCATGTCCATGTTTACCTGTCAGACCAATCTCCCTTTCAAGATCAGGTGGAGTCAACATATCATAACCTATGACTGAAGTGCTGAAGCCAGGTGCATATTCATCAATTAAAGAAAAGCATCTGTCTGCAAATGATTTCTGAATAATGGAAAAAAATAAAAGACAGTCATCATCTAAATATTTGACAACTGAATGCGCTGTAAGATAGATGACAAATACATCTGTTTGCTACAGCATGAGAAGTTTATTCTAGTACAAACATGCTTGGACATTGCATTAGGTGGTAGTCTACAAAAGATTAACTCACTCTGTAAGTAGGATCTTTCCAGCTTCCATCTTTTGGTTTATATGGTGTGTACTGAATAAATAAATTGATAACATGCTTACCTGCAGAGAGCCCAAGAATATTCTCATCATCCTCCATGGAATTTAGATACAATAACTAGTTACAGAATATGCCATTCCCTGTTGAATGATTAATCTACTTTTAATACAGCACATGGAATTGCCCTACATGACCACATAACATGACTCCATGCTGCAAGATGCACGTATTATCTTTAGCTCTTTCAGGAAGTACCTAATTATCATTGCACAGAGAATTCCAAGTAAAATAAACTTATGTGCAATACGGAGAGGATACCAGGAGGTGATATAGTTCGATCTAGTACAGACGGAATTGTCATCTCAACAACAGGTCTTCTGGATGGTAATTCAGTGACAGCATCTTGACATGCTACATCAATCTCGTCCATACTTACAGAAAATGCAAAGAAAATTAGTTAAAAGATGATAACCATATGAGTCTATTCATGCATAACATGTGAACAGAAAAAAACAAATAATAAAAACGCAGCCATCAAGCGCTAAGACAATCAATTTACCCAATTCTCCTTGCTACTAAAATTTATAGTGACCACACATATCCCATTTAATGTGGACAAACATCACGAGTCACATAAAACAAATCCATAGTGACTGTTGAAATGTCTGAGAAAAATTGGGGTTTTTACCTCTCACAGCCTATATGAATTGTTCCCCTATGTTGTGGGCCTGAATCAGGAAAATTCAGCTTGCAGGACTGAAACTGGGGCAATTTGTCAACCGCTAGATTTATCTTTGTAGTAGCCTGTTCCCTTGGTTTTTTCAGGGGGGAAAAAAAACATAACTTTATGAGTGTCTTTTTTTTTGGGGGGGTTTTAAGTAGGCTCTTGCAGTTTCAAATCCCCCACAGAAAGAGAGAGAAAAACAGGGAGAGAGAAAAAGGAGAAGGGGGGAAAAAAGACACTTTTATGAGAGTCTTGCAGCACGAAAAAAGGAAAAGCTGCAACTCATTTAAAAACTTATGATTTAAATTGTCATCAAGCTTTATAGCCAAAGAACACTTATTATCATCATTAAGACATCACAATGCCACCTTTCAAATTAGTCCTGCCAATGAAGGTTATGATCTTAACTTATTGCATTTTCTAGACTCACCATTCAACAATACATTTATGCTCAGAAGCTCAAAGATTTATCCTAGAACTCAAGAAGTAAAAGCCCCTTAAAATATAATAAAATCTTCCAGCATATGGTAAATGATCTAATGGAAGATCCTGACACCAACCTATTATGGAATAGATATCATATCCACCGCTGACAGGTTATACAAGGATTGCTTAGCTCCTAAGGTAACCTGATGCAGCTTTAATAAGGATAAGCTTCATGTATATCCTTTATAAATCAGCATTCATTATCTATGCAGGTATAGGAAATCCCTTCACTTATAGAATTTGTGAGACATTAGGATGTGAAAAGCTTACGGAGGAGTAATCAGAGTATTTGATAGCTGTAATAAAATCGGCAGGAAGAACATTATCAGGCACTAATTCCTGCAAAGGATTCTTATATCAATCAGAGAAGCATCCATAACAGCAGACCAGAAGATAAATTTGCATGAAATCAAGCTTCAGGACATCTTATACAACACAATCCCATCAAATTAGTATGTTAAATGAATGGCCAACAATTACCATGAATGTTTTATATGGTGTAGCATTTGACAAAACCAGTGATGAATGCACCTCACTCCCATCTTCCAGCAAGACCTGCTTCCATCAGTGGAATGAAGACATAATAAATATCTTATAGCAATTAGAAGTCAATTCACTAGAAGCCAAATTGTAAAAACTGACCCCCTTTACTCTTCCATTCTCTTCCACTATCAACTGCAAAACCTGAATGCAAAAAACTGGAATGAATTTCATAAAGTTTCTAATTGGTATTGGGACAGTTGAACCAGGGAATAGTACCAATTTAGTAAGACAGAGATCTTAGTATTTTCGGTAAATTTGTATTAATATTAAGCATAAGACCTCTAAAATGGTAATTGATACAATACCTTGGAATGTGTCATTACATAGAGTATTAGTCGTCATATAGTATGAGTAAAGCAGGGAGGGTGAAAGTGTAATTAGACTATAAGTAGTGTTAGTGGTTTACTCTATAAATAAAGGTAGGGCAATTGCGAGAGGGGGAGTCATTTTGGTTAAAACAAGTAAAGAGTGCTAGTATGAGCATGTTGCTCGTGTGTGAACTTCAACTCATGGACCTTCTTAGAAGGTACTAGGGTTTATAACCATTTTCTTCTACAAAAATCAATAAAATTCTCCAATTTCTTTCTATTGAAATTTTCTAGTTCTATCAATTGGTTCCATTGCCAGGAAAGACACCAATGGATGAAAGAGTTCAATCTTTGAAGATTTCCGAAGTGATTCGTCAATATTCTTCATCCACTGTGAAGATCATACAAACTTGTGATGACATCAAGCACATGCTGAAGCTACTGTTCAATGATTGTTTTCTTCATTCTAATTACCATGTTCAACCATCTGATGATCGCAACAGCAGACTTGAGTCTTTGCAAGGCCATAGCAATCAACTTAAATGTCGAGCACCTTCTCATGCTAATCTTTTTGCTGATGAAACTTTGAGTAATTGCATCTCTATTCCTATTCATTGTTTTGGTAATTCTCACATTCCAATAGGTCGACAAATTACAGTTAGTCACACTCCAATTCACCATACTGTAAATTCAGTCACCAACTTTTCCAACTTCTCCAACAAATTTTCCAACAACTTTTCTGGCAAGAAATTTGGAGTTTCTTCACATTTTCAGGATGATATTCATGAAAGCAACAGCTCTGTTCTTCATTGCTCTGGAAATGGATATGATGGTCACACGCCAAGTGTTCGACATAATGCTTCAGTCATAGATCAACATGCCTACTATAGTTCAATCGAGGTAAATTCTTCAGTTTCAATAGTGGTTTATTACTCTAATTTGGAAGCTATACACTCCATTGCACAAGATCATATGATGAAGGTCTGGGGGTGTGACAAGGAGAAGACTTCTAAGGTGTTTGAAGGTTCTATGTTGACTCCTGGTGCTCAACAAGCTGCTGTTGACAATGATAGCGACTCAATGGCTAGAGGTGCTAGTCTAATCAAGTGCCACCAGTTGATGGCAGATATTGTAGACAATTTTCTTGAGCTTGCTTGTATGGAGAAGTGGGAAACAACTCCACATATGGAAGGTATCCTTTGCTTGTTACTTGCCCAGTCAAGGTGGTCCTTATCCTTCCTCTGATTCTTATGCGGCCTCCATACTTGCTTCTGGTTTCCTCTTCTTACAATCCAAAGGAGCATGCCTAACATCAACTTTTGCTGGCAAGCAATTCCCTACCCTATCAATTGCTGACTTGCTTGTTCCATTTCATAAGGTGACAGGTATCAAAGTGCTAGTTCTTGCAGCACTGTTTCAAGTGACTTTGCAAATCTTTCTTCCTGCTGATTCAGCAGTTACTATGCTGTCGTGGGTGTTTGAGCAAGATGCTACCTCATTTACACATGCAACTACCTTTGATGCTGTTGTGTGGGATAGTTGTGGGCATTTATCTACTCAGTCCTTGAAGGCAAGGACCTTTTCAAGGGGGTGGTATAGATACGATACCTTGGAATGTGTCATTACATAGAGTATTAGTAATCAAATAGTATGAGTAAAGCAGGGAGGGTAAAAATGTAATTAGACGATAAGTAGTGTTGGTGGTTTACACTATAAATAGAGGTAGGGCAATTGTGAGAGGGGCAGTCATTTTGGTTAAAACAAGTAAAGAGTGCTAGTATGAACATGCTCATGTGTGAGCTTCAGCTCATGGACCTTCTTAGAAGGTACTAAGGTTTTTAACCATTTTCTTCTACAAAAATCAATAAAATTCTCCAGTTTCTTTCTATTGAAATTTTCTGGTTCTATCAGTAGTCATATAACAATCAATAGATTCCCAGAATTGGGTATCAAAAGATGCATGCTAAACTTAGCTTGCATGGTCTGACAACCATTACAATTGTGAATTAGCCACATTACACATCAAACGAAATAACATCATAGCTAGATAACAAGCTTGACAGAGCAAACAAAGTGAATGATTCTCATAGCTAGCACTCAGACTTCATCATGTTACTGGGTAAATCAGTCTTGGGTGGATAAGGGTTCTAGTTCCTTATCAAATGGTAGGTTGTTAGGCCTGCAGTAGTTCCAGCCATTGATTGCAATTTCCATCCAATCTACTGCCACTTTTATGAATGATACATCTAGTGGAGGTTGTAAATAATAGTCATCAGTTGAAATCATGAAACAGAATAGTGAGATACAGCTTGATTTTCATCGATCCATTTATCATCAAAGTAGAGTTTAATAATTTGAAATAGAAGGTAACAGATCAACTAACTTCAGGGACAAGTAGAAGAAATACAAACAACAATGAGAAAATGGAGATATGTTCCAAAGAGATGGTTGCTCAAGAAGTACCTAGAAACCCAAAAAAAAGGAAGGAAAGAAAAGAAAAAAAAAAAGAAAGAAAGAAGAAAAAAGAAGAAGCAATTTCTAAAGAATCCTCTGAAATGAACTAATCACAATTTCTTATGCCAAGAGTCCAATCTCTATGCTATTCCTACTTACAGCAGAATATAGTGAACAAATATCCACAGAGACCGACAACCGATTATTTACAGCATACTATTGAACTAATCATATTACCTTAAACAACTCCAGAACAATCTTACCTGAATTGAGATACCAAGCTATAGACATTATGCTGGTCAAAGTGTACAAGAACCATGGAGGAGCAACACCTAAAATAGGCAAACAAAGTCTCGCCCTTAAACATACCTCTGCACTTGTGAAAATATGAGCTCCAGCTTCCTTTGCAGCATTACTTATTGCCAGGGATACTGAACCCATTCCACCTTCAACATACCTACGTGTAATAGAAGCTGTCAGGAAATATTGTTTGTTATACTCCAATTAGCTACACCAACAATCCACAGGAATATATGGATAGATATGTTCAAGTTTATCAAACTTGCACATCAAACAACCCAATTATTGACACTGATACTAATACTATGAACTTTTATAATCCATCCCTAATGAGTAAATCATTCTTTGAGGATTTACTGCATGGACTAGGACTTGTACTTCATAAGAAGAAACAGGAACTTGTTATGTTTCCTAGAGCTAAGCACCCAATTTCTCAAGTTTATGTTCGGATAAATAAGAGAGTGGGGAGTGGATTTGTTTGATCAGCTAGATGGCAGTGAATTGGAAGGTCCTAGAAATAACTAGAAATTTCTAAAAGTGCCTAGAAGAGCTAGTTATTTACTATTAGTTTAATGACAGCTAGCAAAATTAAAGGACATAGAAATTAGTATAAACTAGGTAAAATCCGGCCATATGCATGGTTATTGCTTTTAGCAAAAACATATTGACAAAAATAACAAATTTACTCGAATGAATATTACAATAAACATATTACAATATATATTTATAAAAATATATAGTGCTTACTAATTTTTAATTATATATAATATTATATTAATATCTTATATGATTATGTGACGTTTTTTCAGAAATGATGCATCATATAGATAAGTTATGATCTTCAAAATACATGTATGAAGCATCAAGAATACAAACAATTATCTTATTTTGCATTTATGTAAAAATTATAATTATTTTATGAGTTGTGTCACTTGCATTAAAAGTTCATGCAAAAAATTGCAGTTATTCTCAAATTTGAATTTTTCTATAATCCCATCTATATTTTTTAAAAAATCGATTCAACCCTCCATTCTACCATTGATATAATATTCATTAAATCAAGACCATCAATCTGATTATATTTTCAATATTTCAGATTTAATAAATATCATATCAACAATTGGATAAAAAATTAAATCAATCCCTTAAAAATTATGAACTAGACGTTAGAATTGTCCCTAAAATTTATATTGCTTGTATTAAAAGGACATATCTCTTTGACAAAAGCCACAAAGGGAACTATTATATAGAACATAATGCTTATTTTGAAAAGATATGAGTGTAATGCTTGAAACCAAATGATACCATTTTGAAAAATTGAAACAAATTATATTGTTTTTTAGAAGAGGTACTATTTTTTAAACGATTAATTCGAAAAGATATAATCTTAAAGAATATTGTATAAATTTTTTTTTTTAAAAAAAAAAAAGTGAAACAGTTTGTTGCTTTTACACAAGTACTATTTTAAAAAAAGTAAGTAGCTTGTGTTATTTTTTTTGAAGTACTGCTTTTAAAAAGATTTTCAAAGTATACCATTTTAAAAAATAGAAACAGATTGAGCTATTTTTTAAAGAGGTAATATTTTTAAAAAGGTCAAATCGAAAAGGAATAATAATGAAAAAGTTTTCAAAATTATATATTATAATAAATACTATAGGATGTAACGGTTGGACTCA
This sequence comes from Lumnitzera littorea, assembly GCA_024138015.1. NCBI lineage: Eukaryota > Viridiplantae > Streptophyta > Magnoliopsida > Myrtales > Combretaceae > Lumnitzera > Lumnitzera littorea. The sequence continues at coordinate 45,637,582 of JAMXBB010000010.1, read as the reverse complement.
TTCTAGATAATTGGAGTATAGGAGATTCTACGATCCACATTTTTCATTTTGACAGGACTGATCTTATCTTTCATCTTACCATTCATTTCTCTTTTTTAAAAATCTGAATCGTTAAATTCAGAATTTATTCAATGGTCCAAATTAAAGGAATACAAATAAAAAATGAGATGCATGGCGATACCGATCCTGTTAAAAATAAGAACAAAACCATAGAAAAATCCTTGGAGTATTTACATATTGCAAAAAGAGAGGAGCAAACTGCTTTTCCCAGCCCTCATAGTTGGAAGTGTATCAAATTCCCTTTTTAATCAAGAAAACTGCTGACTTTTCTCCCCTAAACACAACGAAGTCAGCCACACTATTTAAGAAGGCGATTCTACAGTTAGAACCTTGGACACATCACAATTGGTCTAGACACCTATTCCAGCATTACTGCAGAGCATTCTTTTTTAGTTAATGTCTTGAAATAATCATTTGGTAAATCAAATATCAAGTAGTAGAATAGACAAAACAAGCTGATGAATGGTGTCTGGTGAGTTGCAAAGACACTAAGGAAAACCTCAAATGGTATGAGATGAAATTAGGCAGTGTCAATGATTTAAAACCAACTTATATAACCAACAATCCAACAGCATGAGGCTTAACTCTTGCAATTTACTTCTCATAAGTTGATTTGAGCCTAGCCATTGGGCCCAAGCTTAAATTTAGATTATTTTTGGGTGCCCTAGACCAGCTTGCTAAGCAAATACAACTAAAAACACTCATCATTAGAAAATTCTAACTGGAAATGGAGTTAGACTCATCATCCCCAACAATATTTTTAAAAATCTTAACTTTGGTCAATATCTCACTCTCATTTTGAGAGGAGCAAATGTTGAGTAGTAGTTCATTTTCATCTCACAATCTTTTTCTTTTTGGGGCAATTACATCTTACACATCCTAAACCATCCTGTTAGTCATATCTCCAAATATGCTAGAAGAAAAGGTCATATTCCTGGTCCATTGCCTCCTTTTACACTAATAAAACATCATCTAATACAGGAACAGCTTCAGTAGCACAATTGTTAGCTGACTGATTGAAAGGGGAAAAGCCCCTACATATGGTAATAATGATGGAGACTTACATTTCCTATCCTTGGGTCCTATTTAGCAGGAAAAGCAACATGGTTTCATCCAATGCTCAGCAAGTACATCAACATATAAAGAACATTGTCATATATCAAATGGTGAAAGTTTGTCCAAGGACATCAGATACGTACGACCAGATGCCGCAATCACCATGAGTTTCTCCCATAATATGATGTAGCAGAACATACCCACTTCCTGGTGTATTAACACTCCCCTAAAAGGAGAATTAATGTAGCCAAAGCATCAGCAATACAAATGAATCGCACAGGATATAGAATCCCAATCAATTATTGAAAAGAACTTTCCTTCATGTGTTGCTGACTGGAAATCAATGGAGAGTGATGATGCAGAACACTGAGAGTGTGTATATCAAAATCCTATACAAATGAAAACCTCACCGTTGTTCCTATAACAGCATCTGTTGCCAGAGTTGCCTTCAGAACATCTGACTGCATGAATAATGAAAGGCCTTGATATTACAACTACTGGAAATGTCAGTTAGGTTCAGTTGTTCCTCAAGAAGTACTATGTTGCATATACATATTTTCTACTATTGATATGTTGACCTGCAATGCTACATAGCACTCATGTCATAGGATTAACTTAATGTCATAAACGTTCCAATCTAAGACATTGACTATGTCACGATTACACGGATGTAAATTACCGTGCAAGTTGTCTTGAACTCCCAACAATTTCGGATGACATAAAACAATATTATTGTGAAAAATCAGAACCATGATTAGATCCATACTTAGAAACGAATGGCACATAAGAATCTTTTCTTCTTCACAAAGAACAAAGTAGGAAGAATTAATGTTCAGTCCACAACCTCAAACCACTTATTCAGAATCTTTGAAGCCGGGGAAAGTAAAAGTTCCATAAAATCCCTGTCAAAGTTAAAAAGCATATATAAGCATCCTGTTTCTTGTCAAGCTCACAATGCATAGACCAGGCTGAGTCAACTAAGTGGTCTAAAAAGCCATCTCTAGGTGGTATGGATTATTCTATTCTGGGCTAAGCATAATATACCAAAAACATGGAAGCAATTTACAATAATTCATAAAGAGACATCTCACACAATTTCATTCTGGCCCAAGGAGAGAGCTTGCCGTAGAAAATGAAACCAAAATGCTGAACGGTGTAACTTGTCTTTGAGTCGCTTTACTGATGACGCATCCAGTCTAGTCTCTGGAGGTGCTGAATCCAAGAGGGGATTCATAAGCTTAACAAATTTCTCAAGCTGATTTTCATATCTGTGGATCAAAAATTAACCAGATATCCTCAGTGCAAGGAAGACAAAAGAACTAAAAGTTCTTGATTTCCACTTTTGGCGGGACACAGCCAATGTCATGAAGACACTTTCAGACTTAATTCACTTATCACCATGAGAAATTCAAGTAATAATGACATCTCCCCAAGGTCTGAAAATTTTAACCAGCCCTATGAACAACTCAAGAGTGACATTACTCTCAAACCTCAGGATAATCCCAATTTTGCCACAACTCCGATGATCTAAACAATGAAAAGGATATGCATGTTTTTCTTCTAACACTTAAAGAATAACCATGCTTTATTTGCTTCTTCTACTATTTCTATACAATATATTATTGTTCTAAAACATCATAACTGTTCAAACTTTGATTTTTCCAATGTAATCAAAATTGTATTAGACTCCTAATATAAAGTAATCTCAAAGTTGTATTTATTTGTTCCTCTCTGCTACACAGTTCCAGTACCCTCTTCATATAAAGTACCTACATAGCAAATACAAATCATAAAGTCAAGAACTTGGCACAATGAAATAAATTTACCTTTGATATGCATCAGCATCACATTTCGAAAACTTGGAGATTTCCTCATAATTAAGTTTTTTCTCAGGCCCTAACAACAAATATCGTCCATCAAGACATGGTGTGAACGATGATGGACTCCTCTTCAACAGCTTCAATCCATGTCTTATCAAACCCAATTCTCTTGCAAAAGCATAATCCCCTCTATATTAGCTCTCACCAATCTTCTTATACACCAAAACATATACAATACTTACAGCAAGTGATGCAGCTTAAATAGGCAAGTAGGGATCTATTTTTAACATTTCCCTGCCTTTTCTCAATAAAAGTAAATTGAAATAACAGTGTCAAATAGCAGCCAAGAAAAACACCTTTAGTTTGATTTTCATATTTTCTTCTCTCAATCATTAAGATCCTCATCTAAAAAACAAGTTACACAAAGCAAATCATAGCACACTAAGGAAATGATTAATTATGTTAATTTTATTGTAATCATGTTTAATTTCTAGACAAAATCATATTATCCTTAAAATATACAAAATCAATTAAAAATAACACATAATTAATTGATTTCAAGCTTAATTGCAACATGATGTCCATAACTATGGTTTCACATAATTGCCAAAAACTTCAAGAGTGGCTTTATTTGCAAAATTCATTAAAAGTGCGTTTATCTCTGTTGCGGTTGAAACCCCCCCTTTTCGAAGACTGCTTTTAGCAGCATCTAGAGCGTCAAACACAACTTTTCAATGAGTTTTGGGCATAAAATAAAGCCATTAAGATTTGTTTTTTGGCAATCCCAATTCCCACATGCAAAATAATTATGGGCTACATTGCAATTAACCTTTTCTTTTATAATCATGTCCAATCATATCGTTTGCTTAAGCATCTCATGTCGTGTTAGTTCTACAAGCTTTGTCCATTGCCAACATGTTCAAGTTATATTAGGTTTGCATTGTGTTGTAATGTAGTATCGTGTTTGTGTCATGTTGTGTCATCCATAACGTAAGATTTTAGCTGACTACCCCTCTCCTCCACCTCACCAGAACAGGACTGTCAGAATCTCACTCTATTCTACTGTTTTCAATCTCCGTGAATGTTATATTTTTTTCTTTTTTTTTTTTGCCATACCATGAATGTTACATGGTAATGCAAAGTTGAATATCTTTTTATTTGGCAAACATTTCAAATTTTGTTTGGCTAGCTTATGATGCATATACAGTGATAAAAAAGGGGAAAAAAAATTTGTTCAATCATCATCTACCAGAACATCAGATCAAACTAGATGAACTGTTTAACAAAAGCGAATAAAGATAAGGTCTCGAGATTAAAACTTTTTACTTAATAATGGAAGGACGGAGGAGGCTTTGAAGATAACTGCATCGAGAGAACTTGAATCCAGGGATAAGCTCCTCCGTTACGGCGGCTCCACCTATGACGTGACGCCGCTCAAGGACAGCTACGGAGAGGCCCGCGCGAGCTAAATATGCGGCCGCTGTCAGGCCGTTGTGGCCCGCGCCGATGACCAGCGCGTCCCATTTCTTTTCTTTGAAAGCGCGTGTGGTGGCGGTTGATGTAGAGAAACTGCGTTTCCACATTTGGGAAGGAATGGAGAAGAGGGGAGAGCGGAATTTTTTTTTTCCCCTTTTTTTTATGCCAACGGAGAGTGGAAACCAGTGAACTGAGTGACTGACCATAAACTTGAGTTGAGACCATGTGCACGATCCGCTGCACTGTTCAATGTGTTTTTATTTTTTTTGTTTGTTTTTTTATTTCTTTTTTTCACCCGAAATTTGCGGAAATGGTGGAATATGGAAAAAAAAAATAAAAAAATAAAAAAATCCCAAAAATACTGATTTTCAAAAAATAATCTTAGTATTATAACATCTAAAATCGTTTCTTCAAAAAACAATTTCATTTACCATAGTAAAATGGTCTACAGAGACAATTTCAATTTTAATAGAAGTGTCTTTGCATATTGTTAATATGATACTTTAGATATAAGCCTTTCAAGCTAAGTCGTATTCAACATTTCTCATGGTCTAGGCTCACCTATGTAAGCTTAAGCATAAGACCAATAAGACCAATCCTAGTAAATCTTACGATGGTTACAATATACAAGATAAGGATGAAACAGCTACGCTGTGAATAAATGGGATACGTCGAACATAATAACTTCACTCTCCTACACTTACAGAAACTGACCTCTAATTACCGGTTCTACTCCACTATAAATACCAAGTCACTACTCAATAGTAAAAATTTCTATACTTTACATACTAAGCCTATATATTACCTTTAAGTACTTTATACTCTCAAGAGCCCATTACTAACTTGAGTATCAGAGTGGTCATGCTAGATAATCTCTCGACGTCCCCTCACTATATGTTGTTTTGCAAACCTTATACATACAGAGCCCAAATGATTACCGACATGATCTTTAAGACAACATTTGGTGCTGTTTGTGAGAAGTTGAATTCCTACACCTGAAACCTTAAACACATACCCCATAAGCAATTCTTGACATTATGTCTCAATGTGATAAGTAAGAAAATCAACAGTTGGTAAACAACCAACTTGAAGGCAATCAACCCCTCCCAAGGATTGTTCTGGAGGAGTGCCTAACGTGTATGAAATGCTTAGCTGAGGAGTATGCTATGCGGAACAGGGTGCTCCACACTCACCTAGACGAAGTGGAATAACACACTACACAAACTTACCACCCCAAAGCTTCGGATGCCTATACTAGGGGGAACAACATCCAGCAGTAGCAGTAGAATAGCAGGGATCAGCAACCTGATCTACCATTACATCAACAACTAGTAAGGTCTGTAGCTACTCGTAGCCAAGCTCTGGCTAGCGATAAATAATAAGTTGACTCATAGGGAGTACAAGCCCATTCGGCCGCACGACGAGCTCACTTAACAGACGATGCCAACTTAAACAAACTTTGTGCCATGGTAAGGCGGCTCTCCAAGCAATAGGGGAGCAAGACTGCTAGCAATGTCAGGCTAGTTACCAACAATAAGACCCCCTTAACTAGGGGGTATTCGAGACAAAGTATTGCCCCCTAACAGTAAACTTCCGTCCTTGGACCAGTATGATGGTATGGGCGACCCTAACGACCATCTTCTCCACTTCCATACCCTCATAAACCTTTACGGTCATAAGGATGCTATAATGTGTAAGGCCTTCCTAAGTACTTTGCAGAAGGCAGCTCAGATGTAGTTTAACCACTTCCCCGACAACTCCATCAGCTCCTTTGATGAGTTGGCATGGAGAATTAGTCTTCACTTTAGGGCTAGCAAGCCCTTATCTAAGGATACATAATCCTTCTACCTAGTAAGGTAGAGTGAAGGCAAGTCCCTGTACGATTACGTAACCCAGTTCAATAACGCCGTGGTCAAGATCTCTTAGTTGGATGAGGGAGTCGCTATCCATGCCACCCAACTTAGCAACCGACCCTTAGGAGATTTCTTCCGATCACTTGTGAAGAGCAAGCTAAAGACCCTAGCTAACTTCTGGAGCAAAGCCTAGAAGTGCATCAACCAAGAAGACAACATTTGCGCCAAGTGTGATACCGACAATGCAAGGTCAGGCGGAAAGCAGGACAAGAAAAAATTGTCCATAAAAAATTGTCTCAGTGATAGGATGTCGAGCAAACCAAAAGGGGAGAGCTCTGGGAAGAAGAGGTGCCGAGCCGAGCACAACTCACTCCCCCCCTATCATTTATACCCAGTATACGCCCTTAAATAAGCCCATTGCTCAAGTCTATTCCAAAGTGAAGCACCAAAACTTGCTTCGAAGGCTGCAAAAAATGCAGGGCAACCCTAGCCATCAAAACTCTGACAAATACTATTAGTTCCACGAAAACCACAGCCACACCACCGAAGAGTGCTTCCAGTTGAAGAACGCCCTCCAGTACACCATCCAGCACGGCTTCTTAAACGAATATATGGCCTATCGGAGGAATAATAACTGTTCTGGTGATGATGGAGATAGGGTACCTAAAAGGCAACAAACCAAAGATGCTGATGTGAAGTAGAATAACAACTACTACAACAATCACACCCCTAATGGTGTTATTAACATGATCATGGAAGGGTGCACACCCTGGGAGCTGGCCGAACATTAGTAACTCGATTAATGCACCATCAGAGGTGCTAGTCATAAGGGAGAAGAGATAGAAGTTAGACACTTTCATCTCCTTCTCTGACAAAGACCTTGAAAGGGTTGACACACCCCATCAAGATGCCTTGGTGATAGGGGCAAGGATCTCAAAATTTGAGGTCCTAAAGATTATGATGGACACTGGCAGCTCCATCGACATGTTCTTCCTCTATATACATGAGAAGGTGAGGAAGAAATTGCCGGTAAAAATGAAGTCATACGACCATAACCTGATCGGTTTCAATAGAAGTACGGTTTGAGCCAAGGGTATCATTACATTGGATATGGAACTTGGCAATGACAATTACATAGCGTAACGACCCGTAGAGTTCGTTGTGATTGACTGCCCCTCCCCCTACAATGCGCTCTTAGGAAGACCAAGCATCAATGCATTTGGGGTGATTACATCCTCCCTTCATTTAAAGGCCAAATTCCTAACCCCAACTAAGGCGGGAGTATGTAGATGTAATCAAAAGCTCTCATAAGAGCTATACGTCAGGGCAACCAAAAGAGATGGTGTCTTTGCCCTAGAAATAAGACTGTAGGAGAAGCTAGCTGAAAGGGGTGAGCCCAATGAAAAAACTGAAAATGTCCATATCAAAACCTCACCTGAGCAAACCACAAAAGTCTAGGTTGAGACTCTAGCCGAAGCGAAGGATGCAATCATTGCCTTCCTATGGGCAAATTCAGATAAGTTCGCCTAGTTGGCATTGGACATGCCTGGAATTTCCCCCGACTTGGCGACCTACAACCTCAACATTGACACCACAACGTGGCTTATCAAACAAAAAAAGAAGTATTTTGCTCCAGAACAGCAGGCTGCAATTAAGGAGGAAGCATAGAAGCTGCTTAAAGCCGACTTCATGAATGAACATGTTAATAGTTAAAAAGAAGAATGGGAAGTGACGCATGCATATCGATTATACCGACCTCAACAAAACCTGCCCTAAAGACTGTTTCCCCTTCTCTAAGATCGACTAACTTATCTAGTGCGAACCGTGACCAAAAACAGACAAGGTCGGTCACTAAATGGATCTAAGCTTGTAGAAAGCTCGAAATGGAGTAATAGGGAAAGTATGGAAGGACAAATGTGAATGAAAAAGTAAGCAAAACCTATAAACAGCTCCAGAGGATATGAAGCACCAATGGAACTTTCGAAAACTCACGGCACAATTCAATATGACATACAAATTGGTCCAATGAGATTATTCGCCATCTAGCTTTGCTCAAGGGTTAAGATAAAAGTGATGCCAAGAGTAAATAAGTAGTGTTTATGCAAGGAAGAAAATACAAAAAGTATTAATGGTAATCTGATTCTCCTTTATAACTACAAGTACAAGGGTATTTATACCCATAGGTTAGGGCAACTTGCCTAAAAGAGAAAAGAAAAAAAGTATATTTCCTAAGGAAGTAATGTATAAGATACAAAAAGGTAAAAGTGAATATACAAAGGAAATAATCATTCATGTAATGGATTCTACACATGATTCTGTACACGTGGCGATGTTGTATTAGTGATGCCATTGGAAGATGTAGACAAAAAAGTACGGACAGTTTGCTTATCCAAGCAAAAGTGGCTTAGTTAGTCTAGATTCTTTATCTCGGCATCTCAATAAGGGTACGGCTGAGTAAGCAATTGGCTAGGCATGTGTAAGAATAAAGATAGGCTGTTGTCTCGACCTTCTGCTTCTCAACATACGATATGTGAGAAATAAGTAGTCATTTGGCATGGCAAGTAGAATAGGTCAGCAAGGAGATACTTGACCTCCGCATTAGTTGATTAGAATAGGAAGATTCATCTTACTAGTTCCTTTAGTCCTTGGGCTTGGCTACGGGTCAGTGGTTTGGTAACCTGATTCCCATTATTCCCTTCGGGTGTTTTGGATTTTGGATCAAATCCGAATGGTCTTCGTTCAACTCTCTATCGAGGTGATACGGACTGAAGTTGGCAACGTTGAAGGTGTTAGAAACCCTATAGTCCTTAGGCAACTTATAAGCATTATCATTGATCTTTTGAAGGATTTTGAAAGGTCCTTTAGCTCTTGCAGATAATTTGTTCCTCTACTTGTTCGGAAACCATTCCTTACTGAGGTATAGCCATACCAAGTCTCTTGGCTAGAATTGTTTAGCCATCCTACCCTTGGTCTTCTCTCATATTCTTCTAGTAGCCTAGTCAATGTGCTAAGTGACTTTGTCATAGATGTGCTGGAGGGATTGTACTTGAGCTCTTGCATCAGAGTCCTCTTATGTGGGTATAGGTATAAGGGTATAGTCGAAGGACAACTTGGGATTAAAACCACATACCACTTTGAAGGGTGTTTGCTTAGTAATGTCATGCACTATACGGTTGTAAGCAAATTTAACCACTGGCAAGCAAACGTCCTAATCAACCAAGCTCTTTCCTACTGTAGCTTGGAGTAGTGATCCCAAAATGCGACTAACCACCTCCATTTGACCATTAGTTTGGAGATGATAGGAAGTACTGAATAGTAGTTTAGTTCCAATCGAACGCCATAAGGTCCTCTAGAAATGGCTTAAAAACTTTAGATCCCTGTTGAAGATTACACTTCTCGACACGCCATGTAATCGTACAATCTGCTGCAAAAAAAGAGAAGCAATAGCCAAAGTGTCATTAGTTTTTTAACAAGGCACAAAGTGTACCATTTTACTGAAATGATCTACGATGACCATTATAGAATCTTTGCCTTGTATAGTTCATGGTAGTCCGAAAACAAAGTTTATGCTCAATTTAGTCCATGGCTTCATCGAAATAGGTAAGGGCATTGCTTTCCTTTGCTCGATACTTAGCCCTCTTACATTTGGTACAGTTGTCGACAACTTGGTGCACATCTCTCCTCATCTTCGACTAGAAGAATCGATTATTCAACAGTTCACAAGTCCTTCTTTCTCTAAAATGTCCAAAGAGTCCTCCACTATGGGCTTTCCTGATCAATAGTTTCTGTAATGAACAGGTCAGCACGCATAATTTTCTACCTCGAAACAAGTAACCATCCTCTACATGATACTCATCCACTATCCTTCCATCAAAGCATCACATGATTATGGGTCCAAAGTATGGATTTTCAAAATACTGCTCTTTGATACTTGCAAACCTAAATAGCTTGGTCTGTAGTTCGGTTAGAAGTGCATGTCACCTTGAAATAGCATCAGCAATTATGTTACTCTTTCCTTGCTTGTATTTAATTACGAATTGAATCCTTTAAGGAATTCAACCCATCTCGCCTACCGCTTCGATAACTTCATTTGATTTTAGAGGTACCTTAGTGATTCATGGTCAGTATATATGACAAATTCTCTTGGTAGTAAATAGTGTTGCCACACTTGCAGTGCTCGGATCAGTGCTAAGAGCTCCTTGTCATACACGGAGTAATTTAATTATGTCCCTTTGAGCTTCTCATTGTAGAAGGTAATTGGTTGACTTTCTTACATTAGGATAACGCCTATTTCAATGCTTGATGCGTCACATTTCAACTTAAATATTTTCTCAAAGTCAGGTAAAACCAATATCGAGGCGAAGGTCAATCTTTCTTTTACCTCAGCAAGGCTCCTCTCCTACCTTTCTCTCCATCGAAAGTTAGTGTCTTTCTCTGTGAGCTCAGTAAGAGGTACGGCAAGGATACTGTAATTCTTAATGAATCGTCTATAGAATGAAGCCAGTCCATGGAAACTTCTCATGTCGGTACAAGTAGTGTGAGTTGACTACTCTACAATTACTTAAATCTTTTTGTCATCCACTCATAAGTTTCCTTCACTGACTATGTAGCCCAAGAATACCACTTCCTCCTGGTAAAAACAACATTTCTTGAGATTGCCGAATAGTCTCTTGGCATAGAGTATATCCAATACTTCTCGGAGATGCTCGCAATAGCTTGGCATGTTAGCATTGTAGACCAATATGTCATCAACGTATACCATGACATACTTTCCAATCAGATGTCTTAACACGTGGTTCATCAATTATATGAAGGTGCTTGGGGCGTTTGATAGGCTAAATGGCATGACCATTGACTCATAGAGTCTATATGGAGTTTTAAATGCAGTCTACCATTCGTCTTCTAGCCTCATGCGGATTTTATGGTAACTAGACTTCAAGTCAATCTTACTGAAGACCTTAGCTCTACTTAACTCATTCAACATGTCTTCTAACCTCAGGATCGGATACTTGTATTTAATCGTGATTTTGTTCACAGCTCGGTTATCGACAAATATCTGCCAAGTTCTATCATTTTTAGGCATTAAAAGCATCGGCATAACGTAAGGGTTGAGACTTTCTCGAACATATCATCTTTCCAATAACTCATTGACTTGACATTGTAACTTAAAAGCCTGTTTGGGATTCATTCAATAAGCTGGCTTATTTGGCAATACGACACTAGGTATTAATTCAATATAGTACTCTATGCCTCGAATAGGGGGCAGGTCAACTTACTCATTAAGCAACTCTATGATTTCCTAGGGTAGTTCATCTTACTCCTTCATTTCGAATAGGCGCTTGATCAACATAAGGGTTAGCTCATCAGTATTAATGGCCTCTCGAAACTCGACTCTACTAATCGTCAAAGCCTTCCTTGATCCGTAGGCAAGTTTTGTCTGCAATTTATTAACTTCTCTTGATGGCATTGGGTTTAGTATGATCTTCCGATCATCCTTCTCAAATATGTACGTATTCTTGTAGCCGTTGTAGATAACTCTCCTATCAAACAACCACGATCTACCTAGCAACATGCAAGAAGCACACATGATCAGTATGTTGCAGAGAATCTAGTTTAAGTAGTTTCCTATAGTGATTAGCAGTAGTATTTGCCAAGTGATATGTAATGTTCCTTTCTCACTCAACTAGTGCAACTTGTATGACCTCGGATGTGCAACAGTCGGCAACTTCAATAATAAGATCAGCTAATGCCACATTTGTACAGCTTCTACTATCTACAATGAGGGCATACACCTGATCATTTACCTTATAAGTGGTATGAAATAAATTCTTTCTTTGCTCTTCCTCTCGTGAGAGTTCCATATTCATAGTATGTTGGGCAACCATGAGTAACTAATCTAAGTCTTCAATAAAAGCATCCTCCTCAATCAATTCTTTCTTAACATTTTCTTTCTCGGCAAGAACCTACTCCTCCTTCTCGAGTTCCTCATTTGTACTGTCTACTTCTAGCTTTGGGACATCTCCCTTGATGACTATTGTTTTTCCGTTTGGGCACTGAGCAACCATATGTCCGAATCCTTAGCACTTGAAGCACTTGATTTGACCCGTCTTCCTACCAAACCCTTACCCCTTCTCATAAGTTCGAGTTGGCACTTCAGTATCAGGTTGGCCTCTCTGATCGGCTCAGACATCCTTCTTTTGGCTCGGCTTAGTACTTGACTGAGCTTGGTGACTTGCTTGTCTAGGTCAGCTAATCAGAATCCTCATCGATACTCGACTCCTTCTTTGCCTTTCTACTCACTAGGCTATTTTGATGGCTTCATCCATTGTGGTAAAGCGTTGGAGTTCCACAATGTCTCGAATATCACTTCTCAATCCAGTGATGAATCTTGAGACTGTTCGAGCTAGTGGTTCCTTCACTTCGCAATGGATCACAAGCATTTGAAATTCTTAAATATATTCATTAATAGTCTGGCCTCCTTATCTCAGCTTTTGAAGCCAAGTGAATGTATCTTGAAGATAAGTTTCTGGCACGAACCTATTTCTCAGTATTCTCTTCATCTCGAGCTAAGTATTAATCTCTCAGTAGCTTTCTCGTCTCCTTATGGCCTAAAAATTCTTCTACTACATGGCAGCAGTTTGGAGAACTCAACAATAGTAGTTCTTACCTTCTTATAATCCTCATATTAATAATAGTCAAAGACACACTCCACCTTCTCTTCCCACTCCAAATATTCATTAACATTTTCAAAATCCATTGAAACTTAGAATCTGAAGCTTTACATGGTCAAATGCTCTAGAGACTCTAGCTTATTCCTCTTCAAAATAATACCCTTCTTCTTCTTCATCTCCCATGCTTGCCAAATTAATCCTTCTCCTCACTTGTCCACTTACTCCTCCACCTTGAACTAATTGAGCTATGTTCTGACCTTTAACAAGTTAGGCAGCTTGTAAAGTATTTTGCACGGCCTCAGTGGGTCAATAAGTCAATGCATGAACAGCTCAGGTCAGATCTACCAAGAGGTTTTCCATCTCATTAAGTCTCTCGTCAGTACTTCTTAAGGTTCCTTAAGATTGTCATCTATGGTGGGCAACTTTACTATTGTCATCTCCTATACCAACATTTACACTCGGCTTTGTCATTTTCTCTACAGATTCAAAGTTCACACAAACACTTTAAGAAATTAACAGCAAGTAAACACAGCAGCTAAGATGAATGTACTAACCTGCACTATTTCACACACGTAAAACAAGAGTATAAGCAGAACTTCAAAAACCAACTATAGCTTAAACAAAACTTCTACTCTGATGCTAAGATGGTATGAACCGTGACCAAGAACAAAAAATGCCAGTCGCTGGATGGATCCAAGCTTGTAGAAAGCTCAAAAAGGAGTGATAGGGAAAGTGCAAAAGGACAAATGTGAATGAAAAAATAAGCAAAACTCACGAACAAATCTATAGGATATAATACACCAATGGAACTTCCAAGGACTTATGACACAATTTGATATGAAACACGAATTGGTCCGATGAGATTACTCACCACCTAGCATTGCTTAAGTATTAAGATAAGAGTGATACCGAAAGTAAACAAGCAATGTTTATGCAAGGAAGAAAATACAAAAAGTATCAATGGTAATTTGATTCTCCTTTATAGCTACAATTATAGGGGTATTTATACTCACAAGTTAGGGTAACTTGCCTAAAAGAGAAAAGATAATAAGAGTATTTCCTAAGGAAGTAATGTACAAGATACAAAAGGGTAAAAATAAATATACAAGGAAAACAATCATTGGTGCAACAGATTCTACACATGATTCTATATACGTGGCGATGCTACATTAGTGATGCCGTTGGAAGATATGGACAAAAGGGTATGGACGGCTTATTTGTTTGAGCAGGGGTAGCTTGGTCAGTTCGGATTATTTATCTCAACCTCTCGGCAAGAGTGCGACCGAGTAAGCAATTAACCAGGCATGTATGAGAATGAAGATGGGCCACTGTCTCGACCTTCCAATTCTTGGCACACAATATGTGAGAAATAGGCAATCATTCGACATGGTTAGTAGAATGGGTCAGCAAGATACTCGGCCTTCACATAAGTCGGTTGGATCATGAGGATTCGTCTTGCTAGTCTCTCTAATCCTTGGGCTTGGCTATGAATCAGTGGTTCGATAGCCTAATTTTGATCATTGAAGATTTTACGTCAGGACACACCCTGCTAAGCTTTATGGATCCCTTTTCGGTGTATAACTAGATCAAAATGGACCTGAAGGATGAAGTCCATACCTCTTTCGTCACCGATTACGACACATATTACTACACTATGATGCCATTCGAACTAAAATACGCTAGAGCTACATACCAATGAATGGTGACAAAGCTCTTCTATTACGCCCTAAAGTAATAGAGTCACAATAGTCCTGCCGTGTAAACCATTCTATAATAGTAACTGGCCTTACAGTACTTACCATAGACATGATCTACATAAGGCGTCGACGACTTCTGGCTTTGAAGTAAACAGTCCAATTAAATGTTTAACTATAATTATGGTAAATATCACAAATTTTTAATAAACATATATAATTGTATGTAAAGTCCATGGAACTTCCTAGGAAATTCTACATAAATATAACAATTCACTAATTTACATAACAACTATCAGTCTTTCATCCTCAAACTACAAAGGACACTCTAGCTACACATCACTACTAAGTAAATTGATCCTCACACCCCTGGCTTCAAAAGAACTAACCTTTGGTTAATTGTAAGGCGGCATAATACTTGAAGTATTCAAAAATCAGGACCTACAAAAGGATCTATAAGGGTATGAGTAATTACAGCTCAGTAAGTTGAATTGGAGACTCATGAATGTATACAAACACAAACAAGATTATCAAACAATTATTTTCATGCAATGTAATAATCAAGTATCATTGCACAACGTAGTCCGGTCCGTTGTGAAATCAGAGAAATTTTACCCGCTCTAATCCAGGTTGAGGAGTTTTCATGTTATGTAGTAGATCACAACCAAACTCAGGCTTGTACAATGGAGACATCGCTCCTCCCGCAATTACCTTCGAACCATTGACTTTACCCTCGCCGCAACCTCCTCTCCTATCACTTAGTTCAACTAAGGATGAAGAAAGGACCATTATGCAATCCTACGTCATCCCTTTCGAAAAGGTCGGTATTTAGTTGAAGAATCTTAATAATCCCCTAATGGGTTGCAATGCATGACATTTTAGGTCATTAGAGTTGAATAAGATTAAATTTCATTTAAGGTTTTCAAACAATTTCACACCAATTCAAGCATAACACAAAATCAATCATACTACAAATTTCAGCACGAATTCAGATGCATCAAACATATGCGTAAACTACTTACAATCACAATTATATGCAATCCTAAGTCTCCGAGTACCATAAAAATAGTACTCTAGTACAGTAATTAATAACCTAACTCACTTAGAATTTCTCAGTTACCCGATCACTTAATTGCAAGTTGATTCATCTCTGGGTATCCTATAATACAAATAGGTCTTTTTAATACTTACACTTTAAAGATTCGTACTCTAAATTATAATTTAACTCATTTTTCCGTGTATACCTATTATGTACTAATGATTCATTCTACCCTATTTCGGGGTTCGGTTCCTAAATTAGATTCTAGTTTTGATTCTGAAGTCTTAAATATGCTCGAATCTTAATGTGAAATTAATCACATTAAGCTTAAGTATTCTAATATTCTATTGGGTCTTAATTTAGTATTCTCAATTATTCGGTACACGTTAATCCTAATTGGGATACCGGATTTATTTTCAATATGAGAAAATCTTACATTTTTTTATACAATTATCTAAAATTAAATTTTGTTTTAGATTTAGTATATTCTGATTTTTATTATAATATTATCTAAATAACCCTAATTTTTCATATTTACCAAATTTTCAATTCCACATATTCCTAATTTTCTACAATTACTACCTAATTCCTAAATTAATTACACTTAATACTCCAAAGGCTAGAATTAAGTTTTCACAACAGAGATTAACATCCCTAAACATCTAATTACTATCTAAATCAGTAATTAGTGTCTTAATCACCTAATTAACCCCAAATTACACAATTTTCCCATCATTTTAGGGCTAAAAATTAACTTAAAAATTTCAAAAATTAATTTTAAAAAAAATGGCTTCATAGCACTGTTCTATATCACTTAAGCATTCTACAGAAAAAATTTGAGCTCTAAACTATACTCCTAAGCCTATTTATTTCTAGTTCTAATCATGTTAGGTTTTGCTTAATTTGTTAAGAATCCTATATTTTTAGATGTGATTAAACTTAATCACTATTTTTCCATAAATCTACATACAATAAAACCTCAGAATAAAAAGTTTCATAATTTTCTAGGCAAAAAACTAATTTTAAGAAATTATACAAAATCGGGGCAGATGAGGGATTCACCAAGTTCGATGCCTTTTGGCCGTCTAACTCCGGTCCAAGTGTGTCGGCCGACCTAGACGGTGGGTCTGGAGTGGGGTGGTGGTGGTGGTGGTGTGCGTTTGGCTTACTAGCCCTAACTGCACAATTTCCCCTTCTTCTTTTTTTTCTGGTTTTTCTCTTGAATTTTGAAGTTCTCTATTTTTCTCTAATTCCTAACTATCTAAAGGAGCTTTATAAATTTTTCCCCTATTTATAGAGCTTGGTGGTAATTAATGTACATTAAATTAAATAAGACATGGTCTAAATCCTTTAGTTTTTGGCTTTTATGTTGCTTGATTCTAATTGGCTAATTTTTCTTCTTCAACTCCTGACTTACCACGACTAGATATTCATCATTCCCTATCCCTCTGATTTTTTTTTTATTTTTCCTCAATTAATTAATAATTTTCTTTAATTATTTAATAAGTTCTTAGCCAATTTAAGTAATTTCGCGTATGTTTATTTACACATAAATACATGTGGGGTGCATGTGAACATTCCTAATTATTATTTATATCATTCTATAATTTTTAGTATACTTATAATATATCTCTAGTGATTTATTAGTTATTAAATTACACTTTTCGCCTTTTCAATAATTAACAATTATTATACTTAAAATTTGAAAATTTTATAGTCTTCTATTTTATTATTAATTTTCTTAAATTCAAGTTTACAAGGTCATTTTTACTAATTTTTCTATCAATAGTATATAATTTGGGTTTGATAGGATTCTTTAACCGATTGTCTTAAACCTTGTATTCTAAGTTCAATCCTACGGTTACTTGGTTTAACTTTAGGGATTACATCTTCAAGCCCCAAATTGGGTGTAATATGGGGGTATATGTCGATGACATGATTGTTAAGAGCTAGAAGCCAATCGATCATGTCAAGGATCTCTAGGAGGCCTTCAACTAAATGCGCACATACAACATGAAGCTAAACCCCCAAAAGTACGTCTTCAGTGTTGACTCTGGCAAGTTCCTTAGATTCCTGGTCACATAAAGAGGTATTGAAACTGACTTCGAAAAGATCATAGCCATTAAGGGAATCAAGCCTCCTAACTCATTTTGAGACATACAGAAGCTCGCTGGCATGGTAGCTGCCCTAAGCAGATTTATCTTGAAGAGCGTTGATAGATACGTGAAGTTCTTTTAAATCCTCAAAAATCCCAATGGTTTTGAATGGACTCCCGGGTGTACTACCACCTTTTAGCAGCTCCAAGACTTCTTTGCTCATCCACTGGTCTTAATGAACTGCCGACCATTGATCCCATTACTCACGTACAGCTTCGAGGCCTTTAATCCCTCACTCGAAGAATCTTTTATCAACAACCTATCGATGATGAGAAACTTTACACCAAAGAAGGATGGTTGAACTCCTTAAGCTCCCCACATTATTATACATTAATCTCTACTCCCGGTTGTGATGATGCTAACTATTCCCTTGCCAAGGACCCTATGCTAAGTAATCCAACCAGCTGCTACTGAAAGGTTGTTGCCGAGTGATAAGAGACTCACTTATCGATTGAGTAGTTTTCTCTAGGCTTATTACCATTTCTCTTGTTACCATCTTCTCGTCTCAAACTCTTTATTATCGTAACATCTTGATCCCTCTCACTTGATGTGTTTAGAGAATTTTCGTACATGACCAATGTTGCACTACTACCTATCTACCTAATCGGACATTGTACTACTTTTCCATTTTTGTCTTTTGTCCTTTTTACCCTTTTCCCCTTTTTGTATATACTTTTTTGTAATTTTTTTATTTGTAATGTTACCTTAGCAACTTATTATAAATAGTCTCTTTCCCTTGTAAGTTGAGGGATTCAACTTTACACAGAGACATTGAATATCCTAATATTGTGAGACAATCCTCTCCAAGTTCATTTTCATATACTCTTATCTAATTTTACCGAGTAGCTCAAGATTAGTTGCGGGTAGACCTTAACATTAACTTGTGCGTCATATTAAGAGAAATGACAAGTCGTGTTGTGTTTATTAATGTGTCATATCCTTCGAGCAACTTTATGTCAGCTATTCTAGTTCATCCATGGACCTACTCACTCTATTTTCTCTGATATTTCAAAGGACCCATTTAGTTTAGATCTACTACGGTAAGTCCTAGTGATAATTGAGCTCGTAGGCACATCAGGTCCTCTCCAAGCCTGTCCAAGGGGAAGACCTGTTCTTGTACCTAGCCGTAAGCGATCAGGTACTCCCCTCTATACTGGTCAGAGCAAAGGGAAGAGAACACATGCCATTGTATTATGTTAGTCATATATTGCATAAGCCTAAGGTCAGGTACACCTGGGCAGAAAAATTCACCCTAATTATCGTCATCATAGCACGATGGCTGAGGTTCTACTTTTAAGGGCACCAAGTGATCGTATTCATGGACTAACTACTGTGTACTATGTTACAAAAACCTGATGTGTCGAGACAGATGTTAAAGTATGTAATGGAATTGAATGCGTATGGAATCTAGTATCAGCCACGAATGACCTACAAGGCACAAGTATCGGCCATCTTCGTAATAGAATATATAGGAGAGGAAGAAACACCACTGAGTGATAACAAACTGGTGTGAACTCTCCATGTTGATGGATCATTTACCTTGAGAGGCAAAGGTACAGGTCTTGTTCTAATCGACCCACATAAGGTCATCATCTGCTATGCCCTCAAGTTCGGATTTGATTCTAGTAACAACGAATCTGAATACGAGGCAATGCCGGTCTCAAGCTAGCCAAGGAAATTGGTGCCAAGTAGTTGCGGATCTTCTCGGACCCCATGCTAGTCATCTAGCAAGTTCGAGGCAAATATAAGGCCAGAGACGACACTACGGTGAAGTATCTTGAGAAAGTAAAGAGCCTCCTAGTGAAGTTCCCTTCATGGGACATTAGCAAGATCCCTTGACTAGAAAATTTCATGGTAGACTGGCTATCCAAGGTTGCCTTTACCAGCATACAGAAGCCCAAGGTGAAGGATAGTAAGATCTTCATAGAGTACCTACCGGAAAAAAGCATAACTCCGGGCTCGGCTGAAGTTTTGGAAATAATTGCAGCAGTGCCAGAGCTGAGCTAGATGGTCCTATCTAGAGTCATTTAGAGCAAAGTACATTGTTGAAAGATAGGAGGGAGGTAAAGAAGCTCCAATAGCATGCCACCAATTACACGTGGATTGATGGCATCCTGTATTGTAGGAGAGTTAGCTTCCCCTTACTTCAATGCCTTCGAAAAAGGGAAGAGCTACGCGTGATGGAAAAGCTACATGCTGGAGTGTGCAATAATCACATTTAGTCCTAAGCCCTCTACCTACAGGCGCTATGGCTCGGGTATTACTAGCTCATTATCAGGTAAGATGCAAAGGTCATAGCCTAGAAGTGTCCGCAGTACCAGAAGCATGCCACAATTAGTTACATGCCCAGCACCGCCCTCTAACCCTTGACAAGCCCATGGCCATTCTCATGATGGGGGATTAATATCCTCAACGCCTTCCCGAAAGCTTCAGGTAGATGACAATTCATAATTGTCGCCATCAATTACTTCACGAGGTGGGTAGAGGCTGAAGCAGTAGCCAGAATCATGTAGAAAAGTGTTGAATCTTTTATTAGAAACAATTCTCTCCTGATTCAAAGTCCCCCATGCCCTCATCATGGACAACAGCCGATAGTTTGATAACTCCAAGTTTAGGGATTTCTATGCTAAGCACCACATCACCCCATACTTCACTTTAGTTACCTACCCCCAATCAAATGGACAAGTGGAGGCAATCAATTAAGTCATTTTGGATAGCCTGAAGAAGTGCGTAAATCGATCTTAGGGCACTTGGGCTAATGAATTGCCTTATATATTGTAGGGGTACAGGACTACTTACCGTACTTCTATGGGCAAGACCCCCTTTCGCCTTGCTTTCGAGTTGGAAGCTATCCTCCCCATTGAACTTGAGCTCCCTAATATCTGGACTCGAAGTTTTGATGCCACCCTTAATGACTTACTGCTATAAGCGAGCATTGACACAATCGAGGAAATTAGAAACCTTATTATTGCTAAGGTAATCGCATACCAACATTAAGCCACTTGATATTACGATGAGAAGGTCAGATACAAGAGTTCAAGGTCGACGACCTAGTATGCTGAAAACTAAAAGCCACAGGTTCACGCGAAGGGTAGGGTAAGCTAGCCCCCAATTGGGAAGACCTGGTTAAAGTGAGGGAAAGATTGGGCAATGGAGCATACAGGCTTAAAGGATTAGATGGCGAGCTCATCCTGTGCACATGGAATGCTAGTAATCTTTGGCTTTATTTTGATTAGCATTTTGTCATGTACATTTTTCTAGAATGATGAAATAAAAACTTATTTGATAATTGATTGACTACTTTTATCTCTTTCATTCCCTTTTTCTTACTTTCCATGTAAGCCTTCGAATAGGCACATAAATGCTCTATTGGGCAGGTTAAAATGACCTTCCTAGGGTAACTTCAGCAAGGGAAAATACCCCTTCTATAGAGGAACTCCCCCCACACTAGGCTAGTCGGAATGCCACCGACCTAACCTTCCTTAGGGTAACTTCGGTAAAGGGAAACACTCCCTGCATAGAAGAACTCCCCCTACATTGGGTAGATTGGAATGCCACTAACCTAATCGCCACTAGGGTAACCTGGGTAAGGGGAAATACCCCTTGCACAAAGGAACTCCCCCATACTAGGTAAGTCGGAATGCCATCAACTTAACTCTCTAGGTAACCTCGATAAAGGGAAATACCCCTTGGATAGAGGAAGTCCCCTAATGGTTAACCACGGTAAGGGTAAACTCTCCTTGCATAGAGGAATTCTTAAGCAGATATATTCAAAGACACAAAATAAGAGAGGACGTTTTAAAAATATTCATCTATTCATTCATCGATTGTCGAATTACACAGTAAAGGTCGACATCCCGACTCGACTTACATGTTATAAAAAAAAAGGAGAAATACACATCTTAACTCCTCGAATTAGCTAACTCCGGTAATTTAGAAAAGTCCAAGGCATCTATCTATTCGGAGCGTTGATCCATTAGTGCTTTAGGTGGCAGGCCTTGACTTTAGAGTGCGGCCTAAGGAATGCGAACTGAAAGCAATAGGAAGATTACCCACATATGGTTAGTCTTCAAGAACTGCCTCGTGGGCGGCCCCCTGTTGGGCTATTGAGGCAGAAGCAGATGTAGAAGTGCCCTACTTGGCCCCAACAACAGAAGGAGCGCCTGCATCATCAAAGGCCGCTTGGGCAGTCTCCCTTTCTCGTGCTAAGGCTTCCCTCTTTTAACTGAAGGTCAGTGAGTTTAGAAAGTCAAGGAAACTCAAGTCCAGGTCCGGATAGTGAGAGAGAACCTCATTCTAAGTATAACAGGCGGAGTCAGTGATCAAGTCTTCCAGCTCATCTAACGACTCCTCGATCTTCCTATAGTCGATGATCGCATTCTTAGTGGTAACATTGCTAAGGACCTCCCCATTCTCTATCTTGGAGATGATCTCTTCCATCTCTGAAACTCTATCTTGTAACTCCCCAACCTGCTGCTCTAAACAGATCTTTAAACCAGCCAGCTTTAGTAAAGTAGCCTTAATGCCCTCACATTCGAACACCTTCATTGCTAGCTCGGTTTGTAGCTTGGCCATAGATGCCTTCAGCTTGGTAATTTCTTTCTCGAGTTGGGCTCAAGCCTTACCCTCCTCATCTAGCCTTTGAGAAAGATGAACCTTCATCTTTTGCTCGTTCTATAGCCGAGCCTTTAGGTTGTCAGCCTTCTTAGTTGCCTTCTCAGCATTGTCCCTCTCCCATTCTATATCCTTGAGCCTCGCCTTAAGCTTAACCACCTGTACAATAAAGTAATACAGGCGCCTGTTAGCCTTGGCGAATTTTTTTAAGTACCTCTTACTAAAAGTCTTTGCCTCCAACAGGCACTTCTCGTGTTGATGCAATGCTTCCCCAAAGCCCTTTACCTCTTTCTAGGCAGCATTAAACTTGTTTAGTTGAAGCAGCACCTAGCCGTGGTATTGCAAATTAAAAACAAAGCCTACCGTTAATATGATGACACATAAAAGAACAACAACATAGGAGCAACAAAAACTTACTTACCGCATCAGCACGCTCAAGTGGGCCGTTATTTGTATGGGGTCGTCCCTACCTTCTTAAGAGAGCCCTTTAAGAATAGCCTAGTCACTGGGGGTATAAGATCCCATCGAAGCTTGTTAACTAAGCGTTCAATGCTGTAGCATCAAATCATTGGCATGAACCTCCCACTTCGGCCTGAGGAGCTTCCCCTGAACCCTCTTCATTTCCAATTCGAGGGCTCCCTTCAAGAGCTCCTCATCCCAAGAAGTGTACGACACTTCCTGGAATGAGTTTAGCCCTATCCCCATCAGCTTAAAATTGTTGAGGACTTAAAAAAATGCGTCCCTCATGTCGTCAATGCTCTGATAGGGATGAGTCATGGGCTACTCATTCCACTTCCCCTTGCTTAAAGGCACCCTTGCCAGGGGCCTTTGCTTTTTCGCTTGAGGACCTAGCTCCTTAGCTATCTCGAGAGCCTTACGCTTCTAGCCAATAACTTGAAGAACGGTGGCCCCTTGCTCAATCTCTTCCTCCTTCGCCCTTAGAGGGGAAAGCATTTGTACATTAAGCCCCTCCATTTCAACACCTTCATCGCCTACTAAAATGGCCTTGGTAGAGGGTGTAAGGGTAGGAGTGGGCGGAGCTACACCTAAGGATTCTACATCCACAGGGTTCGTCCCTGATGCCAAGGGGAATCCCTTGAGGAACAAACCTTCGCAGTGCTTTACTGGTCTCCTTAGGCCCCAGCTTCGGCCTTACTACCTTTGCCTTTAGCTGGTCTGCCTTAATTTGAGCTTAGCATTAACTCATTAGGTTATCTATAGAGGGACAAGCATCTTCGAGGTTAAATTTTTGCTTGCAAGAAACTCAATTGAAATTTAGAAAAGGAAAATAAGAATAAACCAAAATAAACTACAAATACCATTCACAAAACACTGCCATGACCGGCATGACTAAGGGAGTCCTCTTATCTTATAAGCGCCAAAGGAAGCACCTTAACACTAGCACAACTTGGTTAAGTACTTAAAATACCTGTACCTTCAGCCTATTTCTCCACCATAGCTTTCTTCATGCTAGGGAAGAGCATGACTAAGTGAGCAAAAATCATATTTTGAAAAAGCTCCTTTGATAAGAAGATTCTTTAAAGCCCATCTAACTTCCACTTGGTTAGCATAATAAAGACATGACACAATTGCATCTACTTGGTCCTTATCAAATATTGTTCGAACAGACTTGTTCGAAGCCTTGAAGCGCCTGCCTAGTGATTTGCAAGGGTATCTTGCTCTAATAACCCAACTTAAGCTTTGCTTGGGTCTTCAGTACTCCACTTCGGAACAATTGCTTACCACTCTTGCTCTTCTAGCCTCAAACATTTTTGAATTGGGTATCCTCTACTTCTAATACCTCCACCATGGCTAGCTTCCAATACGAACCTATGTGCCCACCACGTCAACCCCATCTCGCTAAGTCAGACTCCTTTAAGTCAGGTTGATCACACCTAAGTAGCTTACATATCCCTTCTCTTTGCCTTCACTTCGGTAATAAGACTGTTGGGGAGGGGGGGTAAGTGTTAACAGGGCACTTTGGATATGGGCCTCTCAGGTCCGATCGTATCTAACATATCTTGTGGCCTAGGCTTACCCCTATGGGCCTAAGCCCAAAGCTAATATAAACCAAGCTTAGTAAACCCTATAATGGCTAGAATGCACAAAATAAGGATGAAATAGCCACGTCCTGAATAAATAGGGCACATTGGGTATAACGACTCCACTCTCCTACACTTATGGGAGAAGATCTCTTTCACCAACTGACCTCCAACTACCGGCTCAACTTTAATATAAATACTAGGTCACTACCCAATAGTAAGGTTCTCTATGCTTTGCATACTAAGCCTGCGTATTACCTTTAAGCACTTTATACTCATAAGAATCCACTGCTAACTTAAGCATTGGAATAGGCATGCTGGACAACCCCCCAACATCCCTTCACTGTGTATTGTTTTGCAAGCCCTATATGTGCAGAGCCTATATGATTACTAGCAAGAACTTAGAGATGACATACGTGTTTTATGAATATAGAGGCAATTTCCAATTTGAACTTGAAATTGCCTCTTCAAAAAACGATTTCATCAGGATTAAGAAGAAATTACGTTTTGAAGAACGATTTCAAGTGCCTTAGTCTTGGGATTATTTTCTTAGAACCGATATTTTTTGGATTTTTTTATTTTTTGCAATTTTTTTTTCTTTTCTTGGTGGAATATATCTATATATATATACATATGTATATATATTTAACTAAAAGTTAGTAGGATTAAAATTTAGGATAAATTACAAACATATAACCTATGTTTTCTTATTTTTACAAATCACTCACCTGAGTTATCTTTTTTATAAATGTCTAACTCATCCTTTAACTCCGTTTTGTTTCGTCTACTTTGTTGTTAGTTAGTTATATGCCACATGCATAACTACCTTCTTTAGCTACAAAGACAAACACCAGTCATAATTAGACCAAAATAACAAAGAATATAACGAGTTTGAATTTAATCAAATCTAGGCCAAATCTCTATCTATCTTTCTTTTTTTTTTTTTTTATAACAAGTCATAATGAATTATCATAAATGTTTCATGAATTTGTTATTTCTAAAGGACTTACATCAAAATTGAGTTAGAATTTTATCCTTAAATTTGATAGAACATCATTCAACCTTATCCATAGCCCCAAACTCACTTCTAATTCCACCATTGTGAATAGGAGTGTTTGAGAAACAATCAAGAGGAAGGAATCTGGTTCAAAATTGCAAAAATCAAACACAACATATAATTTTTCTTTTTTTATGATAGAAGGGCATGACTATATTGTAACTGGCTACCTCTAAGCACACAAACCACCCTACAAAACCCATGTACCAAGTAAGAATAACTTACATTATGTAGATACCCCAAGAAGTGTCTATAGTGGAATTTAAACCCAAGACCTCATGCAAGTCGTCTTAGGCCTTAATAACTAAGCCAACCCCTTAAGGTTTCAACATATAATTTCTCTCTCTCTCTATTTTCTAACGAACATCCTTTTCCTTCTCTCTAGGATTGTAAGCTCTACATTCAATATCAAAATGAGATGTTGACATCTAAAGAGTTCAAGAGAATCATAGTTTCTTAAAAACACAAACTTTGTGTTTGATCTTGTGTTGATCGAGTGAATCAAAGAATCAAACTTCAACTACTCTCGGCTACTTATGAAACCCTACTTGCTATTGTTTCTAAGTGCAAACCTACATCAACTAGGTGGTCTATGCTTCTCTAAACCCTTGGCTAATGCCTCTCTTGCATTGAATGACCATGAGAGCGAGCAAAAGCAACCTTAAAAGTCACTAAATTGTTGTTTGCCAGTTACAACTTAATAGTCAATCCTTACTTGACCTAAATCCTACGAGTAGGTTAACTTTCACCAAGCTTTGTTTTCTTTTTATTATTTTGTTTGATCTTGCAAATCTTTAATTGAAAGAATATTTTGTTTAATCCTATACTTCTTGTTGATGTTTCTATTGTGTTGCTTGCAGTAGGTTAGAGAAGGCTTTGAGTACAATAGCGATTTTGTCAATTTTTTACTCTAATATTGTATCGATGTGTCCTTCGTTCTTATGTTAAAGTCAATTAACAAAAAAGTGGACGAAACAAAATAGAATAAAACACCGATTAGTTATTTGTCAAAAAAAATAACTTGGGTCTGTTATTTGTAAGAGTATAAAGACACAGGTTATATGTTTTTTATTTACCCTAAAATTTGTAATATTAAAGTAGGAATATCAATAGATTCTATTATTTTTAATTTTAATTTGTGCAAATGGAAAGGCATTTTTTAAATTAAAGCCACCACTACCCATTAAACTGCCACTACTTTTTTTCCCTAAAGACATACATACTTTTTTCACACAAATAAACAAGTTTATAAGTCAGCGTTCTTGATGCATAGCCTATAAACAACAAACGATAAAACTAGGATAGGAGTTGGGAAACCTAAAAACTATAGCTCATTCTACACTTCATTTAGATAACAACTCAATATGTACATACATTAACTTCCTTATAAATAAAAGAAATTGAGCATCTACTAAAATAAGATCTTAATAATAAGATACCTTGAATAATTCCATTGGGTTTCCACGTTCCTCATGAAGGAGTTGATATTGCCTTAACAATCTTCATAAAGTCTTAACTCCACTTCAATATTTGTCCCCCTCTATGTTTGCAATTTGCAATCCTTTCTTAGTTACCCATGCCTCATTAATTTCAATATCTGGAGAAGGAACAAATAAAGTAGTGGCTTGTAGCAAACTGCTAGTCGAGTCTCTACATACTATTCCCAAACCTCCTGTGGAATTTTATCTATCCGTAGAAGCATCACAATTGATTTGCACATATGAAATTGCAAGACGTCTCTACATTTTAATATTCAAACTACGGTTAGATGGCAAGAAGATGAAACTAAAGCATTTGTAGCTTACTATTAAGTTATGTTTGGTTGATAAGTTCATTAACCATTACATTTAGTTCTCTAATGGCTAAGGAAGATACAGTAGTTGGATTAGGGTCCTCATGATTAAAAATGCAGTTGTTCCTATGATTACAAATGTACTAGATTACAATAACTACATTAGAGAAAAAAAAATCGTTTGGCCTAGTATGCAATTCGTCATGGCATTACTAAAGAACAATAAGCTAATACTTCAAAGGGAGGGTGAATCGAGGATTATGATAATTTTTTATTTCTTATCAATTATTAATCACTAATGCAATCTAAATAGCAAATAAGATGAGCAAATAGTAATAATTAATAAGAAGTGTAGAAAATAAAGCTATACTTTTGCATGGATATATGACTTAAAGGATAAACTCTAGCATAGATAGTATGTGTAACATATGCAAGAATCAATAGCTTAATGAAAGATGATATGTGTAGCATACACATCTTGTATATCAAGTTATACTCAGTTTGGAGCAATATGGAAACACCATGTGCTAATGTAAGTGCTAAATAGCATACTGTGCCAAGTGGTGGCTCAATGCTAAAAGTGCTTAAGAAATGCCTAAGAATCCTTTCTATTCTAACAAAAAGAATTCTTGGGTAAGGGGCAAAATGTAAATACGGAAATTGTTATAATGTAATTTTATGGGCCAACCTCTAAATTAATAAATTATACTTAGGCTAATTGTTTGGATTAGTGATAGAATCTAAATTGATTTGGGATTATATAGAGAGTTTTAGATTAATGAGCTTGAGATAAGGGTTGTTAAAATTGTCTTAGGCATTTTTAACCTTTCTTAGCATGTTTAGGTGTCATTAAACTCATAATATACAATTGAGCTTTATTCATCTCTTTTCAACCTATTTGGGTTACTACACTATAATTAATATTGTCCATTAATAATTCATAAAATTCAATAGTGATAAATGCTTGCTACTCATTATAAATATGTATATACTACTTATGATAAGAAGGCATTAACCTAGTCTTAACCCTCAACTAGACAGCCTATTACTTGAATCTTAAGCTTGCTAAGATTGTTTATCTCGCCTTTTTAATCCCTCCATATAATATTCTTCTCTTTTGTTCAATCACAATAGTAATACCTTCCTATTCATGAGAAGCACATGGAAGCATGCTGCATGCACGTAATACTCATGTTGAGCCATACATCTATAGCGATCAACTTTTAAACATTGAAATTAGGTTTTAGCAAGTGAATACTCTAAGCAAATTTCAATATCATATTTAAGCATGGTAAGAACAAAATATAACTTAAAAAATCAAAGAATCACAAAATCACTACTTGTGTTCCTTTAAGCCAAATGTTGAACACAAACAAAACTAGAGATCAAACACATGCACCAACTCAAATCCAAGATAAGTTTGTACTTCAAACAAGTTTACATATCAAACAAGTTCTAATAGGACTTATAGACGTAAAGGATAGACGATCAAACCAAATCGCATGCAAATGTGCAATATGGTCAAATGATCTCTCTTATATCATGAAGAGCCTAATAAGAGTCTAGGGAATATATACAAAAGCAGATTTTAGGTATAGAAACTGAGATACAGTAAATTGTGTATATATGAACCTAAACATGCATGTATGACCTTAAATGTGTCCAAAACAAGTTAAATGTCATGTTTAATGCATGAGACCTATA
Organism: Lumnitzera littorea; assembly: GCA_024138015.1. Lineage (NCBI taxonomy): Eukaryota > Viridiplantae > Streptophyta > Magnoliopsida > Myrtales > Combretaceae > Lumnitzera > Lumnitzera littorea. Next base: position 45,608,548 of record JAMXBB010000010.1, on the reverse strand, counting down.
TGAACATGTTTCTTATGTCCAAATATCGTGTTGTTAGCTAGTCAATTCATTAGAAGTCCATTTTTGGCAAGAATCACTATCTTTGTTTTTAAGTGCCTAACATTCATCTTAAATGATCATTCCAAATCTCTTCTTAGTGTACAAAACCTATCCTCGCTCAAGGATTTGATGAAGATATCGGCTATTTAATTGCTAATATCAATAAATTCTAATTATATATCATTATTTTGCTCATTTTCATGAATGAAATGATGCCTAATCTTTATATGCTTAGTCCTTGAGTGTTAGATTAGGTTCTTTATTATATTGATAGAGGTTTTTCCTAAAGATATAAACCAATCTACTTAGAGCTACTTCTAACTTAATACCTGATCATGCCTCCCTATTACTCTACTATTGACCTCTTACAAGTCTTACCAGGTGTGTGAGCTAGTTCAAGAAGATTAACTACTAGAATGGCTATAGGCAAAACTTAACTAGGTCAGGTTAGGGATGACCTCCTTTAGCTCGGAATAACCACCCATAGATCGAACGTTAACCTTGTTAGATATAGGAGGTTTAAATTCTAACAATAGGTGCGAACAGTTAGCTTATTTGTCTAAATAACTGCCTACGAACTATCATTACATTAGCCATGTCCCCTAAAATCAAGGAGTGGTCCTAAATTCAAATCAAAAGCACATGCTACGTTTGGAGACAATGGTTACCACATTCAAAGTATCCCACGACTATAAAAGGAGGTTAGATGACAAGCAATAGGTTCTTCTAGACACTCTAATACTTTGAGCCTTACTTTTTCTCTCTTTTTAAATTCTTTCTTACTTAGGCATGAGAGTGGTAACGTTAAAGTTGCCCTAGCACCCCCTTGGCCTAATCTTTGCCTATTTTGCAAAGTGATCATAAGCCTTATGTCTAAGATATACCTTATACCAAAGTTTGATATCAACAATTGGTGACATCTATTTTTAACACCACAAAAGGGCAAGAACTAAATAGAGAGATACCAATACTTCGAGGGGGAGTAGGGCCCCTTAGGAAACTTAAGAACAATGATTACCATAACAACACACCCCCAAGGTGCACTAAGTTGAAGTGTACAATTAGATGACTTAAAACTAAGGGTAAGAGAAGGGTGATCCGCAAATGGCACAATTTGAGGCATTGTAGGCTAAATTTATAAAGGAACTCGAGGAGGTTCAAGCCAATAATAAAGAGTTATGTCAGAGGCTCAACGAGAGAGATGCTAACTCTTTTTGTACCCTTTATTTACAACAACTTGATCCAATGAACTAAGAAGAGGCCTTATGACAATTGTAAGGGAAAGCTTCTATGTTAAATGAGGATGATCTACAACAAGGATATGAACCATGAACAAGGGGAAACTATCAGCAGTAGACCTATTACATACTCCTACTACACCATATAAGCAAGCACGTGTGGGTATAAGAATTGAACGTATAACCGCTCGGTTACCACAAAAGGTCGTAGCAGATATGAGCTTACAAGATTTGGAGGAATATATTAGGAAGCTAGCTATAGATAGAACTTCTAAGAAGGAGATAGACATGAAAGGCAGAAAAGCATGTCCCTTTGTGTACAACGTAGTAGATAAGTCTTGCCACTAAGTGTTTGACTACCTTAGTTCGACACTTATGATGAAAGGAAAGACTCGAATGATCATTTGAATACTTTCCAAACTTTAAAGGAGCTTTATGGGTTGTCTAATGTTATTGCTTGCAAGATTTTCCTATCTACCTTGAGGAAATCTACAAGCAATTGGTTTAACTCATTAAAGATGACCTCCATCTCTTCTTTTGATCAGCTAGGCAAGGAATTTTGGTTGATATTTTTTGGCCAGTAACCCTCTAGTCAAAGATTCTTCACTCCTAACTTCAATCAAGTAGAAGCAATAAGAATCGATTAGAGACTATGTACATAGGTTCAATTAATTGATGATTAAATCACTAACTGTGACAAGAGTGTAGCACTACATGCTATCTGTAGAAGAGTCAGGGAAGATTCGAACTTCTTCAAGTCTCTTGCAAACCACCTTTCGACCTCACTAGATGACTTTACCAAGAGGTCGAAAAGTTCATTTGACAAAAGGGCCAAATGCAAGCCAAAAGGGAGTTAAAGAAGGAAAAGCATGAGAAGAGATCAAACAAGATAAGGGATCTGTGAAAGACAAATTGGACAGGAATTTTGATGCTTGTAGCAAGCTTAGTCGACCTCTAAGAGATTGAAAGAGGCAGATTTCGACCTTTACTGAACATACCCCCTCAATTGACTTATGTTAGATATTTTGATAAAGGTGTGTAATTAAGGTTTTTTAGCTTGGCTAGAAAAAATGAAGAGTAATCTAGCAAAGAGAAATTCCAACAAGTACTATGATTTTCATGGAGATAAAGGAGATAATATAAACAAGTGTATACATTTGAAGAACGCACTTAAAGATGATGTTTAAAGGGGATACTTGAAGAAATTTGTGGCTGATAAAGATGAACACCTTGAACAACCAATACATAAGAGGAGAATTGAACAATAGGCCCAAAATAGAGATCCCCAACCTAATAATCAAGTCCTAATAGTGTAAGATAATGAGAGAGGGGACAACTAAGCTCCTCAAGGCATTATTAATGTAATCTTCGGTAAACCAAGGAATATTTTGTCCACGACAAGTTCATTGGACGCATTGGGAGATCATGTACTAAACTTAAAGGGAAAGAGGCATAAGTTGGATGATATGATTGTGTTTTTGGAGAAGGACATGCAAGGAATTCAGTTCTCGTACAATGATGCCCTAGTTATTACAACACGAGTAGCAGATTTTGAGATTGGGAAGGTGATGGTAGACATAGTAGCTCTACTAACATAATTTTCAAACATGCATTTGATCATATGCATCCCAAGCTTGAAAACATAAAGATGCAGCCTTATAAGTGTAGACACTTCATTTTTGCTATCCTTTATTTTAATTTTAAACTCATTTTACTTTTAGGCCAAGTTAAAAAAAAAAAATCTACAAAAATTTAAAAACTAAAAAAAAAAAAGATTTGAAAATTCAAAAAAAAAAAAACAAATTGAAAAATATATACAAAGTATCTAAATCAAGTTAGTAAATCATTAAGGTTAGATCAGGAAAAGAAAAAAATATACATGCAATTTAATAATTTCCGAGTCTTTTAAAAATTGCACTTCACTGGAAATATTCTTTAAGAAAAGTCCGGTAGAAAATTTTTGAACTGATGTGAGTGGACTTTTATTCACTTTAAAATTCATAGTATTTTTTAGTGGACTAATTAAAATAAGACTAGTGATTTACTAAATTAAAATTGTGTTGAAAATCTTTAGTACGTATATTTGGGCTATTTAAATAGGTTGGGGCCATTTTAAAACAAGTTAGAACAATCCGGGCTTAAGAATTGGAAGATAGAATTAAAGTTAAGTCCAGTGTAGTTAGTTTAAATGTACATTAAATACATAAAAAGTTAAGGATTTGAGTATAGCTTAGTTGGTTGGGCATGTGCATTTGAATTGGAACCAATGGTCATAAGCTCAAGCCATGCAACAGGTATGCATGTATACATTTCATTAGTTTTTTCTTTTCCCTGAGTCACATGCCTGGTACACGGTAGTCATCTTTAACCAATTTGCACAAATTTAGACAAAAAATGAAGGAAAACATGGCTAAGTTTTTAAAGGTTTGAATCTACCATAAATCTAATTAAATATTTGATATTTTTGAATGGATTTGGATGAAAAGTTATGAAATAATTATCAAAAACTCAAAATATCCTAAAGATTTACATTAATATCAACAAAATAAAGAGTTGAGAAAAACTAAGTAAATTTAAGTTTTATCCATGGCTGGCCAAATGTTATTGAACCTTATCTTGAGCTTCAAACTTAAATCAAAATACATTATTATTATAAATAAAAAAGCTTGAGAAACCTAGGGGGATAACCAATTTCATTCCATAATCGTCCAAAACAAACAACCATCCATGCATCCCTATGACTTGTGACCAACACGCACAGACTTCATCTTCGGCTCTCTAGCAATCCTTCGATCCTTTATTGTACACACAATAGTAAGCTATGACAACCGATGACCACCCAATCCAATACAATCCTTGACTTTCTCTCTCATACATGTAAACTACAGGCTACTCGACTTCGTCCACCAACTGCCAAGAACTGACCCTCTCTCTCACCCATGCGACAGCTCATTCTCGACCACATCCTTATGACCCGAACCCAACACCAAATACACGCCACAGCTAAACTAGAATTGAACCTAGAATCCAGCCACTTCTCATGACACAAAAACCCATTAATAAGAGAACCCCAACCTATAACCGATTGATGTGCTCAGTAAGCATAGACATTACCGCTATAAGCATACTAAACACCATAAACAACCTCCACAACTCATGGCGATAGTGCCAATTTTAGTTTCTCCAATAATTTTATCATAATGGTGCTATTTCCCCTTCTATTTGATGCTCAGAAGTGTTTATGCAAAGATTAGAGGATGTTTGCTGCTGTAACTTGACCCAATTTGCTTGGACATTTAAGATTCGACCCATTTGCATCCTAGAACCAACCCATGCACCCAAGTCTGGTCTAACCCATACTTGGTTTGAGCAAGGTAGGTGTTGTTTTGTTTTTTCATTATTTTTTTAGTCTATTTATTTTAATTATCTTGGTTAGTATAAGTCGAGTGTGAACAAAAACTATTAAAAATTCTACTAACTACAATTTTTCTTTTATAGGTCATAGTTTAGTTTTTGTGTTTTTTTTTTATTAACCCATGTGCCATCAAATAATTTCTATTGCTTGATTTCATTAGTATTAACCCAAGTTTTTGCAAGTCGTAGCATCAACTCTTGATGGTTTATTTTTTGTGCATATCATCATATTAATATATATATATATATATATTTGCACCTTGCATATTGCATTTTTAGAAAATTCACAATTTTTCCATCTTTGCATGTTTTACATAAAAATTGCATATTTCATTAATGCCTCGTTCACTTGAGGGGAATTGGAATTCAATTCTCCTCTTATTCTTTATTACAGCGTTCAATTGGTTTTTTGTCTCCGAATTGCAATTTCTTAAGAATCCCTATTACGTGAAATTAAGGAATCAATCAAGTAATAGGGATTCCTTGATTCAACCGATGAATCATGATTCCTGATAAAATTTTACATTTTTTCCAAAAATAATCTTGTATCAATTTAACGATGACCATTACCATCATTACTATCGCCACTACTGACTACTGCCACTACCATCACTGGCCACTAATACCGCCACCATCGTCGCCACTGTACCATTGCTACTATTACTAACTGCCGATCACCACCACCTACCATCACCGTCACTGTCGCTGCTAACATCATTATCATCATACTACTGCCACCACCATCACCATTGTTGTCGTCGCCGCCACTTCACTACTGCTCGCAACTGCTGTTAACCATTACCACCGCCTTCGTCCCCAGAGTCGATTTCTATTGCCCCCACCTATTACTTTAGAATTACTTAAGAAAAAAAATGAATCAAGAGTACTTTAGTTATTAAAATTCTATTACGTGTCTATTTTTAAGTTGTTTATTATTCAAACTAAATAAAGTAATAGGTATTACACCCTTATTACATTCCTTATGAATTCTAATTACATTCCCCCCTTATTCCATTCAGTAAAGTGAACGAGCTGTAATTTTTTTTTTTTTTTGTTCTCTCTTCATCAAAGTGGCATTTTTAGGTACTTAGGGTTTTTCATGAAAAATAAGAATTTTATTACTTAGTTAGTTTTTCATAAATCAAAATTCTTTAGTAGGTTTTTTTTTTCCCATGGTTTAGATATTTTTTCCATGATTTAGGCTTCTTTTTAATATTTAGGTATTTTGGCTATGATTTAGACATCTTTTTTATAGTCAAGTATCTTCTCTATGGTTTAGACATATGTTCCATAGTTTAGACATATTTTTCATATTTAAGTATCTTTTCTATAATTTAAACATCTTTTTTATGATTTAAGCATCTTAGGCATATTTATCACATCAATTGCATATTTCATGAAAAATCACATTTAGGCACTTTAGGATTTTTTTAAAAAGTTTTATCATGTAGTCAGTTTTTCCTGAAATAAAAATATTAACTTAGATTCTTTTTTAAAATTAAGTCTTTAGGTTTTTTTCTTAATTGGGAATAAAAATTAGAGTTTTTTTAGGATTTTTCTTAATAGAAACAAATTGGTTAAAAAACGTAAACTTGGTCTGTTTTCATAAATAAAATTTGTCAACCCACTAAATCTTTTCTAAGAAAATGAGAACTTCAGTTGGTTTAATCCCGATTAGCAGGTACGTAGACACTTTCGGGGTAACTGTAAAATTTGTAAATTATTTTCTTTTCTTTTCATTTTTTAGGGAAAATTAGTAATAAAAATTTTCATTCTTATGTATTTTTACATTTTTGCATGTTTTCATATTTTTAGAAAAAATTCTAAAAAATAAAAGCCCATTAATTAGATTCTTAAATTTTTACATGATGACTTTTGTCATAATAGGTTAGCCTTCGAGCTCATTTTCCTGGTTAAGTTCTCTGAAAAATTATTTTTTAGAAAATCCATGGACTAATGGTTAAATTAGGGTTTTTCCACCTGAAAACCTTAATTTGATTTTTTTACCAATTTAATTGGTTGGTGACTCCAAGTTATTTTTTAAAATATTTTTTTAACATTTTTTCAAGAAAAATATTTTACTTTAATTTTATATTTAGTAATTTATATTAAATGGGCTAGACTTAATATGGTTTAAATCAAGGAAAATCAAAATAGAGCTCGACAAAATTAGTGACTCCATTAAGAAAGCCTAATATGCTAGCCATGTAAGAATTAAGAAAAATTAATTAATGGGTCTTTCATTTTATGTTTTATTTTTATTGTACATTATTGTATATAATTGTACTAATTGGGTTTTATTGACGTAGGTCCACTAGAAAAAGTTTACCCAACAGGCTTAATGTTTGGGTAGTTTGGGGGTTGTTTTTCAAGAATCATATTTGTATGTTTGGATGTGGTTGAACTTATGTCACCTTAGGAATCTAGGACAAGCCGTTATTGCGTTACCTTCAGGTAGCTGAGATCTTTATCCCTACTTGGTGGTAATAGGCAAGCCTACTCATGCTTCGATATAGCCCACTAAGCGTTCCTTTGGAAAGTCTGAGGTTACAGAGCTTGAGACTCATAAATTACATTCTCCTGCATCATCTTAAATAAAAAGGGGATTAGTAATTTTTAAATTATAGTAACTAAAAAATTATTATAACTCGCGGCTAATGAGGCTTCTATTTTCAAAAAATAAATAAATCAATGCACTTATATAAGTGTCCATGAGGTTTATTTTCAAAAGAAAAATTATTTTAAGAAATTCATACACTCATATATGCAAGTGTTGGGAGTTGACCGCGGGTTTACAATGATTCCATTCTTATAAGTTATTAATTACTAACCCCTATTGCATTTCATGTCCGTGCAACATATTGCATTAATTTATATTTTATATATGTTGTTCTTTTATATGTTTATATGTTTTTTTTTCCTCATGTTATTTGTACTATTGTTTGTATTATCTTGTAATACATTTACCATAGTTAAGTAAAATATAGGTGTCTTATGCCATTTTTTCCTTATGTATCATTTTTTTTTTTGTACAAGTAAAAGTTATGCAGCAAAAAGTCAATATGAAACCCATTAAACTGTGTTAAATTTTTTTTTAAGGCTAGCAAATGACTAGGGTACGATGTTTTTCCAAAATAATAATAATAATTAAGGACAAGAAGTGACAATTTTATTATTTTCCTATATAACATAGAGGTCGTACAAATTTTTTTCCATGTATATTTTTATGAAAAAAAAAATTCTCTTGTAAACTATTAAAAGATACTTTGTTTTTGTAAAATTTTCTTTTTGCTTTGCCAACATCTATGCTCATAGAAAAATTATTAACCCAACAAGGGTCTAGCACATTTGTACTCAATTGATTTTAATAAAGTTGCAACTCTAAAAATTTTTTTAATAAATTATCGCACTATTATCCAGTTGCCAGTCCTGCATCTGTATGGGTGTGCTTTACTTATATGTTATTTGTGTATTTATTTATTTTGTATTTGTTGTATCAAAAATTTGTTCAATAACCCATGTGTACATAAAAAAAAAAGAGAGAAGATAAGTAAAAAAATTCCTTCAACTTGTAAATATTCGTTACTCTTCATTTGTGAATAGTCATCATCCTTAAAGTGTCTCCTAATCACCTTCTTGTAATATTAGGCACCCCTCTAGTAAAATTATCGCTCTTTAATTGCCAGTTGTCCTTTTGTAGCTTTGTCGTCCCCATTATGTTGTCTTGGGATTTTCTATTCTTTCGGCAATGTTAGCAATTTAGTCACCTATAACATAGGTTCTCTTTCACATCCTTTAGGTTTTCAAGAGTTTTTTACTTGTAAATAAGTCATTACCATCAATTGTCAACTTTGTAAAATAACCACTCCTTCTCATTAACTCTGTAACTTTTTCAATCATTCTAATAAGTTAGGAGATGTCAGTAACCGTGTTAGTAACATAAGTTTTTGTAATATAAGTGTTTTCAAATGCCTTTTGAATGAAGTTTGCTAAAAAAGTCATGGAGTTTTTAAAGAAAAAATTTGCTAATGAGTACAGGTTTTACGAACCTTGAGCTATTACTTTTGAGTTGTTAATACCATTGTTGAAGCCCGTAGCCATTCATTTTTAAACTAAGATAATTGACAACAACGAATCTGATTTAAGCCTAGCCTTGGTAGGCACTTGTTTTAAGCCCAAGAACTAAGGCCTATACCAAGAATTGATGTTGAGGGCCAAAAGAGGAAAGCATATTGGAAATTGATAAATGAAAATAGTGAAGACATAGTCCATCTACCCATCCCCAAAACGAACACTACTCTTAATTCCTTAGGTAAAGCCCAAACTAAAAACATAATCCTTGAAGAGAATTCCATTATTAGACCTTTTCAAAAGCCCTAAACATAAAAGCTCAAATATAAACCATAGATATCCCCACCTATTTCAACCTATGTCAAGCTTAGAAAAAAAACCCAAATACGTGGTTTATTGACTTCCGTAGAACTTTTTCCATGCACCAATCCTTTTTAAGCTTAAAAGGGTTTACAAACTTACTCTAAAAAACTGGCCTACTCGCTCTAACCTGGAAACCAATCATAAAGTTTGTCTCAATTACAAATTATTCCACCAATAATCATAATGAGCTTAGGTTAAGGCATAATAAATGGGGCAATTAATTGAGTCAAAAGGGGCAATCTTTCAAAGACAAAGGGGCATGTGACCTACTTAGGCATAACAAAATATCAAATCTTATCAAATGAGACTGGGACAAATGAGGGGCGGACATAAAGGTCTAAAATGCTTCAAGTCCTTCTAACAGGAAAGTATTTCATTATTTGAATCGTTTAAGAGGATAAGAGGCAAGCTTTAATCTCAAACACTGACCCTGAAACACTCATGAGAGCTGAGAGATATGAAAGTAAGGATAAGACTCATCCTTAAAGGAGGTCTATCTTACATGTGATACATGGATTGAAAGGACGATAGGCATTCATTTCAATACCCTAAATATAATTACCACTTGTAAACTCATTTGAGCCTTTTAGGGAAATTTTTCAAAAGTAAACCCTATAAAAAATCATCCTACATTAGGGTAACTAAGAGGTTTAGGTTATTAATCTTAGAGAAAAGGGATATACTAACTTGTGCTTGCTTTAGTTGTATCAATTCACTAGTAATATTTGTCACAAATAATTTAATTTCTCAGAACAAAGAAGAGTTTCAGACCTATGCACTTTGCTCAAGCTGGTACACTTATTCAGGCACCTTAAGCCTAAGGATTTTTTCTCGAACAATCTAAAGCCATCTATACTTCTTTAGGTATATACACTTTGAACTTAGAGTTTCAAATCTCTTTAAAAGGAAACTTAGACATATGGAAAGCAATCACCTTGGGAAAAAAACAAAGAAAAAAAAAGGAAAAAAGAAAAAGAAAGAAAAAAAAAGGTAAGGTAATTGCATCCCAATAGGCAGCCAAAAGCTCTACGAATTCTAAGGTAAACGACCTAAGTTTTCTTAATATCCTTCAAAGAATAAACATGAGTGAGATTTCAAGCCTAAAAATAAAGCCTCAATTTCATTATCCTACCCACTATACCACCCTTAATAAAACTCTTTTAATTGAAGAAATTGACTTATCTTAAGCCATGATTACTCATGAAATTATGGCAAGCCTATTTTAGCATTCCCCTTTAAGGTTCTTGACTTGTAGATCCGAGTTGAGATATTAATTTTTCAAAATTGGCCGAACACATCCATATCTCCTTTTGTTTAAGCCCATGACCAAAAACCTACATTACAACCTTAAGGAAAAGACCTATAAAATTAATCAAAATGTATCGCTTATAAGACTGAGAACAATTTTTGGAATCATAGTAAGGAGTGAAAACAAGCCATCTGAGAGTGTGAGGAAGTCCTCTTAGACTAAATTACTCAAATAATTGAGATACTTTCCTTGGTATGAAACTTATGAAGCAAAAGTTAAGCATACCTTAGAGGTACAAGAAGCCCTTCGCCTTAGAATCGAGTGGGATTCCTCATGGTAGGAAGAATTCCCTCATCATAGAGGACAAGCAATCAAAGATGAAGAATGAATTGCCAATGGGCTAAAAAAACGAGCATACAATTTATATGTAATATTCCAAGTCGATATAATTTCATCACATGTTAGCAAAAAAAAAAAAAAAATTCTTTTGAATTAAAGCACCAGTTTTTCCTTTAAGATTTTAAAAGTGAAAAATTTGAGAATTTGCAATGTGAACTTTAGTCATCTTCAAGTTAAGAACTTTAGTAATCCCTCAAGGAAATTTCAAGAACCTTAGTGATCCTTTTAGAACTTTAATCATGTTAATAAGAACCTTAGTTATCATTTCTTAGGAATTTTAGTTATCTTATAGTTCAGTAGCCTTAGTTATCCTTTTGGAACTTTATTTATCTTAATAGAAATCTTAGTTATCCTTTTGAAACTTTGGTCATCTTAATAGGAACCTTAGTTATCCTTTCTTTAGAACTTTGGTTATCTTATCATTCATGAGCCCTAGTTATCTTTATCTTAGGAACTTCAATTATCTTATTCAGGAATCTTAGCCATCCTTAAGGAGCTTTAATTATCTTATCACTTAAGGCTCCAAACAATTAGTCATGTCTTCAAACTCTTTTGTTGAGTTATTTTCTTCGAAAGGTCTATCCTTTCGAACAATAAATCCTTGAAGAGAGCCGTCTTCTTCAAAATACCTGCCAATTCAAGTCAAGACTTTCTTAGCTAAATCTTAGAGTTAGGTTTTTACCCCACCAGTTCAAGCTAAGATTTAAGCAAAAATGGGCTTGTCTTTTATCTTTGTAGCAAAATTTTTACAAACTTCACTACAAAAAGGGGTAGTTATATATGCCCTATTTTTGCTATCCTTTATTTTAATTTTAGTCTCTTTTTACATTTAGGTTAGGTTTAAAAAAAAATCTACAAAAATTGAAAAATTGAAAATTGAAAAAAAAACAAAAAAAAATTGAAAAAAAAAAAGTATCCAAGTTAAGTTAAGTTAGTCAGTTTTTAAGGTTGGATCAGGAAAAGTAAAAAATATACATGTGATTTAATAATCTCCGAGTCTTTCAAAATTACACTTCATTGGAAATATTCTTTAAGAAAAGTTCGGCAGAAAATTTTTGAACTCATGCGAGTGGACTTTTGTTTGCTTTAAAATTCATATTATTTTTTGGTAGACTAATTAAAATAAGACTTGTGATTTACTAAATTAAAATTGTGTTGAAAATCTTTAACACATATATTTAGGCTATTTAAATAGGTTAGGGCCATTTTAAAATAAGTTGAAACAATCTGGGCTTAAGAATTGGAAGACGGAATTAAAGTTAAGTCTACTACAGTTAGTTTAAATGTATATCAAATGCACAAGATGTTAAGGATTTGAGTATCGCTTAATTGGTTTGGCATGTGCATTTGAATTGGAATCAATGGTTATGACTTCGAGCCAAGCAATAGGCACGTAGGTATTCATTTTTTTTTTTCAGCTTTTCCCTAAGTCACGTGCTTGGCACATGATGGTCATCTCCTTTAACTAATTTGTACGAATTTGGACAGAAAATGAAGGAAAACATGGCCAAGCTTCTAAAGGTTTGAATCTATAATAAATCTAATTAAATCTTTGATATTTTTGAGTGGATTTAAATGAAAACTTATGAAATAATAATAAAAAACTCAAAATATCCTAAAGATTTACATTAATATCAACAAAATAAAGAGTTGAGAAAAACCAAGTAAATCTAAGTTTTATCCATGGTCGGCCAAATCTTGTTGAACCTTATCTTGAGCTTCAAACTTGATTCAAAATGCATTATTATTATAAATAAAAAAGCTCAAGAAAGCCAAGGGATAATCAATTTCATCCCATAATCGTCCAAAACAAACATCCATCCATACAACCTTATGACCCGTGACCACCATACACAGACTTTATCTTCAACTCTCTAGTAATCCACCGATCCTTCATTGTATACACAAAAGTAAGCTACGACAGCCGATGACTACCCAATCCAATGCAATCCTTGACTTTCTCTCTCACTCATGCAAACCACATACTACTCGACCTAGCCCACCAACTGCTTAGAACTGACCCTAGTGCGAACCATGACTAAGAACAGATAAGGTCAGTTGCTGAATGGGTCCAAGCTTGTTGGAAGCTTGAAAAGGAAGTGATGGTGAATGTGTGAAAGAACAAAAGCGAATGAAAAATAAGCAAAACCCATGAACAGCTTCAATGGACATGACGTATCAATGAAACTTTTGAGGACTCACGATATAACTCGATATGACGTACAAGATGGTCTAATGAGGTTACTCACCCCTTAGCCTCCCTTAGCCTTGCTTAAGGGTTAGGATAAGAGTGAGATGAATGTAAATAAGTAGTGTTTACGAGAGGAAAAATGTTAAGTGTATTAATGTTCAATCTGATTATTACAACGACAAATACAAGGGGTATTTATACCCCAAAATTTAGGGTAACATGCTTAAAAAGGAAAAGATAAAAAAGGTATTACCTTAAAGAACTAATGTATAAGAATATAAAAAGGGAAAAAATGAATATTCAAGAAAAGTAATGATTAGTGTAGTAGATTCTGCACGTGGTCCTATACATGTGGCGGCGATACATTGGTAAGGTTATTGGAGGATGCAAACAAAAGTATACGGTCAGGTTGCTTGTTCGAGTAGGAGTGGCTAAGGATCAGTCCGGTCTCTTTCTCTCAGCTTCTCGACAAAGGAGATGCCGAATCATTGGTCAGCTTGAGAACGAGTGAGTAATCGTAAAAGGTTTGGCTATTCTCTTGGGAATCTACAACTCGGCACACTTTAAAGAGATGGATAATCATTCGGCTCAACATATAGAGTAACCTAGCAAAGAAGTACTCGGCTTTGGCAGAAGTCGGCTGGAGCAGAAGAATCGACCTTACCAAGCCTTCCAATCCTTAAGCTCAATTGTAGGTTAAAGGCTTAGTAGCTTGATTCCTATCAGACATTCTTTTCTCACCCGCTAGATGACCCATTCTTGACTATACCCTTGTGACCTGAACCTAAAATCAAATACACACCATAGCTAACACAAAACTAAACCTAGAATCCAGCCACTTCTCATGACCTAAACACCTATTAACACGATAACCCTAACCCACAGCCAATCGATGTGCTCAGTAAACACACATGCTACCACTGTAAGCAAACTCATGTCTATCGCCTCCACTCCTTGCACCAAATTCCATAAACAACCTCCACAACTCACAACAATAGTGCCAATTTTAGTTTCTCTAATAATTTTATCATAACAGTCCTATTTCCCCTTTGATTCGATGCTTAGAAGTTTTTGTGCGAAGATTGGAGGGTGTTTGCTGTTGTGACTCGACTCGATTTGCTTGGACATCCAAGATCTGACTCGTCTACATCCTAAAACTAACCTACGTGCCCAAATCCTTAGTCTAACCCATTCTTAGTTTGAGTAAGGAGGGTGTTGTTTTGTTTTTTCATTATTTTTTTAGTCCATTTATTTTATTTATCTTGGTTAGTATATGTCGGGTGCAAACAAAAACTATTAAAAATTCTACTAACCTCAGTTTTTTTTTTGCAGGTTATAATTTTTTTTATTAACTCGTGTGCCATTGAATAATTTCTATTGTGTGATTTTATTTGTACTAACTCGAGTCTTTGCAGGTCATAGCATCAACTCTCAATGGTTTCTTTTATACACATATCATCATGTAAAAAAAAAAAATTAAAAATTAAAAAAAATTTGCACCTTACATATTACATTTTTAGAAAATTCACATTTTTCCTATCTTTACATGTTTTACATAAAAATTACATATTTCATTAATTTTTTTTTTCTCTCTTCATCAAAGTGGCATTTTTAGGTACTTAGGGTTTTTCATAAAAAATAAGAATTTTATTAATTAGTTATTTTTTTCATAAAATAAAATATCTTTAGTAAGCCTTTTTTTTTTTTATAGTTTAGATATCATTTCCATGGTTTAAGCTTCTCCTCTATAGTTTAGACATTTCTTCTATAATTAGACATCTTTTTTATAATCACATTTTTTCCTTCTCTACATTTGTTTTATATTTTAAATATCTGTTCTATGGTTTAGATATCTTTTTCATATTTAGGCATTTTTTCTATAGTTTAAATATGTTTTATATGGTTTAGGTATCTTTTCATGATTTAGGCATATTTTCCATATTAATTGTATATTTTATGAAAAATCGTATTTAAGTATTTTAGGATTTTTCTAAAAAGTTTTGTTACGTAGTCAATTTTTCCTAAAATAAAAATACTAACTTAAAATCTTTTTGAAAATTAAGTCTTTAGGTTTTTTCCTTAATTGGGAATAAAAATTAAAGTTTCTTTTTTAGGATCTTTCTTAATAAAAACAAATTGGTTAAAAAATGTAAATTTATCTTGGTTTCATAAATAAAATTTGTCGACCCACTAAATCTTTCCTAGGAAAATGAGAACTACGATTAGTTTGATTTTGATTAACGAATATATATGCACCTCCAGGGCAACTATAAAATTTGTAGAATATTTTCTTTTCCTTTCTTTTCTTTTCATTTTTAGGGAAAATTCGTAATAAAAAATTTCATTCTTATGTATTTTTACATTTTTGCATGTTTTCATATTTTTAGAAAAAATTCCAAAAAATAAATGCTCATTAGTTAAATTCTTAAATTTTTACATGATGACTTTTGTCTTAATAGGTTAGCCTTTCGAGCTTATTTTTCTAGTTAAGTTTTTTGAAAAATTATTTTTTAGAAAATCCCTAAACTAGTGTTTAAATGAAGATTTTTCTACCTAAAGACCCTAAGTTGATTTTTTTACCAGTTTAATTGGTTGGCGACTCCAAGTTATTTTTCAAAATATTTTTAAAAATATTTTTTCAAGAAAAACGTTTTTTAAACGGGTTGGACTTAATATAGGTTAAATTAAAGAAAATCAAAATAGGGCTCGACAACAAGTATAGCCAATACAAATTCAATAACCAACTGATAAATGTACATGGAGTGGTCATTTTAACCTTATAGATGAGGGATGATGAGAATGTGACTGAAAAGGAGATCAACTTTACGATAATAGATTGCCTTTCACCTTATAATGGCATAAAGGGCCGACCTTCCATCAACATGTTTAGAATGATAGTGTTAACAACCTACCAGAAGGTGAAAACCAGTTTCCTGAGCTTTGTGTTTGAAGGCTTTGAGAAGAGGTCAAGTCTACACCATAAAGCAAGGTTCGAGTAATTGCATGTAGGTAAGAGGAGAACCGTAGAGGAAATAATAACAGTTCATCTTAGCGATAATCCCGAACATATGACTAAAGTTAGGGCTAGTATGCCAGTCAATCTAAGGGAATGCATAATACGTTTCCTCTAAGCTAATAAGGACATCTTTGTTTGGTCTCCTTTTGACATGCTAGGCATACTTGAAGAAGTTATCACTCACAACTTGGACATTGATTTGAATATAAAGGTCGTACAACAAAAGGAAAGACATTTTGCTCTAGAGAGACAAGCTACGATTGAAGAGGAGATGTAAAAATTGCTGAAAGTGGATTTTATTAGAGAAGAGCCATACCCTACATAGATTGTGAATTGTGTAATGGTGAAGGAAGAAAATAGGAAATGGAAGGTGTGCATTGACTTCACTAACTTAAACAAAGCATTGTTTTCCCCTGCCTTGAATTGATTAGATGGCTAACTCGACCTCAGGGCATGCCTTGTTAAGTTTAATGGATACATTTTCTGGATTCAATTAAATCAAAATGCACCATGCAATCAGGTGCACACCTCCTTCATTACAAACTTTGGAACTTACTACTACAAATGATGCCATTTGGATTAAAGAATGTGGGGGTGACATATCAGAGGCTAGTCACAAAGATGTTTGAACCTTAAATGTATAGAAATATTAAGGTTTACATAGATGACATGATAGTGAAGAGTAACATAAATGATGACCACCTAGCCAACCTCCAAGAGACTTTTGATATCCTAAGGAGATATTACATGAATTTGAATCTACAAAAATGTGTATTTGGTGCCTTTTTAGGGAAATTCTTAGGCTACATTGTGATGCAACATAAAATTGAGGCCAATCCAAAGAAGATTCAAGTAGTACTAGACATGAATTCACCAAAATCTATTAAGCAGGTTTAAAGGCTAACTAGTTGAGTGGTAAAATTAAATAGGTTTGTTTCAAAAAGTGCGCAAAGGTTTATAGAATATTTTAAAGTTTTGAGGAATCCATCTGAATTTTGATGGAATAAGGATTGTGGGAAGGCTTTTAAAGCCTTGAAAGAATTTTTGACAAAACCCCGATCTTGTCAAAACCTATGGAAGGAGAAACACTTTATCCTTACTTGTCTATAAGTGATCGAGCCCTCTCTTCCATGTTGATACAAGTAAAGGGATGAGTTTACAAACTTGTTTATTATGTAAGTCACGTCTTGTAAGGGCCTAAATTAAGATAAACAAAGTTGGAGAAGTTCGTTTTACTTATAATAGTCACCGCTAAGATGCTCTAACCTCATTTTGAAGCCCATCAGGTCGTAATGTTAACCGATCAACCTCTAAAGCAGACTCTACATGAGCCCATGCCTTAAGTCACATGGTGAAGTATGCTTTAGAGCTTAGTTCCCTTTTAATATGATACCAACCTAGGGAGGCATACAAAGCTCAGATCTTAGTAGATTTCATTGTTGAGTTCACTGAAGCAAAGAGTTCTAACTTAAATGCAAGGTAACTAGTCTAGAAATTATATGTAAATGGTTTGTCGACTGACGAAGGAAGCGAAGTAAGATTAATCCTTATAGGTTCGATGGGAGCTTGAATCTCTTATGCTCTGAAGTTCAACTTCTTAGCTAGTAACAAGGAGTCAAAATATGAAGCATTATTAGTTAGGATGAGGTTGGCAAAGGAGGTCCAAGCAAGTGATTGAATGTATTTTTTGATTCTTAGATGGTGGTTAACTAAGTTACAAGAAACGGTATGGCTAAAGATGAAAGCATGATCAAATACTTGTAGTTAGTGAAGTAGTATGGTTTGAACTTTAAGGATTGGCAGCTGATGAAGATACCAAGGATAGAAAATCATACCGTAGATAAGTTGTCCAAATTATCCTCTATTAGCTTACTAAATTGGGAAGACAAGATCTTCATCAAATATTTTCCTAAAAGGTGCATAGAGTTACAACCACAGGAATGTTTGGAGATTCTATAGAAGGACCCAAGGTAATGTTAGATGGATCCTATCATATGATATTTAGAGAATGGGACTTTACCTCAAGACACTAAAGAAGCCCAACGAGTTATTTATAAAGTAGCTAATTTTACATTGATCGATAGGAACTTATACAAGAGAGGCATGAGCATACCTTACTTATGATGCCTTTGGCCATCTAAAGCATAGCAAGTATTATCTGGTTTGCACTCTAAGGTGTGCAATTTTCACATTAGAGTAATGGCTCTATATGTTCGAGCTCGAAGACTAAGTTATTAGTGGCTTATAATGAGGAAAAACACTCTTAGCCTAGCTTAGACCTATGATTAATGTCAAAGGAGTGCTCCAGTTAAGCAAGCCTCGAGCTCATATCTAATTCTCCGTACTAGTCCTTAGCTTTTGCCCAATGGAGACTGGATATACTTAGTCTATTCTCGAAAACAACGAAGCAGAGGAGATGCATTATCGTAGTTGTAGATTATTTTACTAAGTGGGTTGAGGCTAAAGCTATGGCAAGTATAATAGAATGGAGCATTGAAGCATTTATGTTAGTAACATTTTGAGCAGGTTTAGGACACCATATGCAATCATAACAGATAATGGACTACAATTTGACAGTGACAAGTTCAAGGAGTTATGTAAAGTTCAAAAGATTAGACCGTGTTATACATTTGTTGCGTACCCCTAAAGTAATAGTCAAGCTAAGGCAGCAAACATAGTGATTCTACAAAGTTTGAAGAAGAGGGTAAACCAAGCTGATAACAAGTGGGCAAACAAATTACCTAATGTTTTGTGGGGCTATAAGACTACCTAAAGGACCTCAACAGGTCATACTCCATACTAATTGGCTTTCGGGATAGAGGTGGTATTGCCAATTGAATTACAAGAGAAGAGTGTGAGAGTTTTGGCTTACAACCCTGAATATAATGATATTGCCCTCCAAGCTAATCTAGATACAATCCATGAGATGTGTACCTTGGCCAAAGCTCATTTCACTACTTATCAACAACGAGTAGCTCGAAATTATGATAAATGGGTTAAGCATAAGTGTTTCTGACCTAGTGACTTGGTATATAGGAAACTTTAAGCATTAAGAGCAAGGGAATGCTAAGGGAAACTCACCCCTGCTTAGGAGGATCCCATCAAAGTGAAAGAGGTGGTAGAGAACAAACATACCTATAAGCTAAAAAGGCTTGACAATCAACCAATCCCTAGGGCATAGAATGTTAACATCCTTAAACCATACGTTGAATGAAAAATGTGAATGATAGATGCTTAAAGAATAGATGAAGCTAATGATATGTTTGTTTGTCTACATGTTTTATTGTTGGTATGATGTTTTTGTGTGGCTTATGACTTGTATTTAGATGGACTTATTTCCCATGTGGAAATGTGTGTCTCTTTTTATTTGATATGATTAGTTTATTTTATCATGTGTTGCAGTCATGTTTTGGAAGGTCAAAACCGATCGACAAACCTAGTTCCTTTCTATTAAGGCATATAATGAAATGCTTGTTTATCATCCAACATTTTCTACTTTACTTTACTTTGTTATGATGCTTGCCATTAAAGTGTAATTTGATGGAAAATAAGGATGCGATCTTCATGTGACCTTTCTAACAAGAAAAGATCTTAAAAGTTTTTAAGCCTTATCAGAAGGGTGACGAGCGAACTATAAATTGCTAAATCCTTAAGTCCTACATTTAACGGATGACAAGAAAAGGTTATCCATAGATCTTTAAGCCCTAAGAAAGGATGATGAGGCCTAAAAACCTCAAGCCCTCGTAAGGGTGATAGGTATGGTGGTTATAAATCCTCTTAAGCTATAATATATCCCTAAGTCTCCAACTAAATGAGAATAGTGCTCTAAATGTAATACATAAGGGATAAGCTATTGAAGACCTAACTAGCTCTAAGTCCATCTAGGCGAAGAGCTATTAAAGATCCAACAAGGCCTAAGTCGAACAAATGGATGACGAGCTATTTAAAAGCCTCAAGCTACTAACTAGCAACTAGCCTAAAAACCCTAAACCTATAAAAGTAAGCAAAAATTCTAATGACATCTAGATAAACATATCTCATCATTATAAAGTTTTTAAGTCTAACATAAAGATAACAAAGTAAATTAACCAATAGATGACTCAAACTAGTTAATTAATGCAACTATAGAAAATCAGTGAGTAGTTATTTAAGTTCTTGCCAGCACAAAAATAAGTTTGAGAATCAGAATGAGGTAGTGAAAGAAGTCTCTCGAGGAAATTGTTACATAATACCAAGTTCGACATATCAACTTGAGAGAAAATTCTAGTCATTTATTTACAAATAAGTAAGAAATGATTAAAAAAAAGATAAGGAAATCATTAGTCTAGAGCTTGAGTAACAAAGATGTCCTGAACATCTAAGCCTTAAGTTGAATCTTATTGAAGGTTGGCCGAAAGGTTAGGAGCTGATATTTCTAAGACTTTAGGAGCTTGATCCTACTCTTTTGTGTTGGTGGGATCAACTACAGGGGTGCTTACACCTTCACCTAGTTGTTCCTCTACCTCAGCCTTTCCCTTATTAGCCTCTTCAGCTAGGGCTTGATTATCTTGCACTTGTTTGGCGAAGTTTAGGCAACTAAGGTCATACTAAGGATTGTAGATTAGAACTTCTCCCTAAGCTAAATGAATCCCATCTAACACCTTTTGCGCATTTAACCCTTGTATTCTTCACTCTCTTAGATGTTCTTATAGGCTTTGTCATAAGCCCTTTAGTACACAAAGCTCTTCTCCTTCTCAACTTTAGTCATCTTGATCTTTAATTCCTCACATGAACTTTGCAAATGAGCAACCTCTTCACTGTATTTTATTTTATTTTTTTTAGGGTTTCAACCTCATTTTGTGTTCCCTAGAGATCAATCACGAATTAGGAGTTCTTCTTTTGCTCTTCTAATAAAGCTATCTCCTCCTCCTAAACCTTAGCTTCTCTCTTGACCCTTTCATTCTAAACCTTTAGCTAGTCCTTAGCTTTCATCTTCTCCTCTTCTAACTTGGTTTTCTCAACTCCCTATTTCTTTTGCAAATTCTTCTTTTCAACCGCTACACTAGCCACTTGGTTTTTTGCCTCTTTAGTAATCTGGGGAGAAGGAAAAGAGAAAATTATGAGTTAAAAGGAACAAAAAGAAACTTAAAAACATATTAAACGAAGGGCTTATAGCATTCTTTCCCTTAATTAAAGCTTCCACAATCATCAGTAATTGTTAAGAGTTTTAAGAAATCAATATGAAGTCATAAATAAATAGTGATTTTAGTAGGATTAAGTCTACAAGAATGGAGAGGACTCACATCGTAGCAACTAGAAGCTGCCAAGCATAATAAGCTGTCTAATCCTGAGTTCTGGCAGAGTTTGACCATGTTGGTTAGATGTTTGATGTCATTGGGTAAGTAGATTCCTTTAAGCAACTCTTAAGATACTCGACCATTCCCTATGACATGGTCAGCAATGCTAATCTTCCAAGTCAAGAAATACTGCAACATCTCAATTGTTTGCCTCTAGGGTTGAGTGATAAAACTTGGAATTCTAAAAGAGGCTTCCTTTCCTTCATTGGGATTGGTAGAATTACCTCCAATTTTGGACTTATTGCCCCTTAAAGATTTTCCTTTTTCAAAATCCCTCTCCCAAGGAGGACACTCATATGTGTTAGGTCACTTCCTTAGTTCTGTAACCTCAGTAACTTTTCTCTTAGCTGGGACTTAGGATTGTTGTAGGTCATTAGCTCCCTTCGCCTATTGGCCATCCTTTTCCTTAGCAACACTAGAAGTGGTGGATAATGTATAAAGATATAAAGTTAAGCATGAATATATATAATAATGAATTGCAATCCTTTAAATTCGCGAGTGTAATATCTACTAATAAAGTAAAAAGACATGACAACCCTCCTATAGTTTGGTGTAAACATTGATATCCTTAATATTAGGACCCAATTTCATTGTAATTGGAAAGAAAAAAATGCAAAATAAATATCAACAAGAGTTTTTGAAAAATTTATTTGAGACTTAATTTTAAAAAAGCATTGATATACTTCATTACTTTTTTTTTTAAATTTTATTTTAACAAACACATTTTTGACAATGTAACTAAAGGCTTTAAAAAAAAGTGGGAAAAGAGATGGAAAAAAGAAAAAAAAAAGGCAAATACTTAACAATTAAAAAGAAATAAGAACTTTGAAGCAAACATGTTTATATATATCTATAATATTTAAAGGAGTAAGGTACTAACTACCTATATAACTGCTTATGACTGCTATTCATCTCTATTATATACTAAAAAAATTTAATAAAGGCAGTTATCATATGCCAATATATATCCTAAATTCAATGCACAATTTACATGGAAAGCTCCACGTTCAATGATCTAATGTTTTTACCTATGCAAAAATTGCCCACATTTACTATTCAATAAAAGCTCCATGTCAACTGTTGAGACTACCCCTTTACACATGCTAAAACTGCCCAATATTGACTATTGGATGTTTCTTTTAGCCATGCACTATGAGAGATAATAGCTAAAACTACCAAAAATAATGGCCTTATATACACAGAAAACCCCCATTAATATACTAACTATTATCTATGCTATTTACCTTATTAAATGCTTCATGTGAACACGACAAAAATAAATAAATAATATTTCTTGTAAACATTCATTAAGCCATAACCTATTCCATATGTGATTGTTCATTATTGTTGAGAGGCAAGGGAAAGGTATTTTGTTTTTCAAGATATAAATTTGTTTTAGTTCGTTTTTAAACTTCATTTTTTTTTAAGAAGAAGAAGATGGTAGTATATTAATTTTCACAGCATTTCAAACAAGTTTCCTTTAGGTCATTTGATTGAGTATTATATTTCTAATAGCATTACTTCTTTAAATTACCAACTAAGGTGAAATCCGTTTTTATATAATTTCCATCAACCTTTCATGGTATTTGTAAGACCCCACAAAATTGGCTAATAAGATTAAGATTGGCCATAATGAAATCAATATGTGAAATTGTAGATGATCGTGAAAGTTTTTTGATTGAGCTCAAAATTTTAAACGAATATGGTAATATTAGTAAAAGTGGCCATGAGTTTGGACTTAGGAAAAATAAAATAATTAAATACTACCTTTATAAAATATATATATTATTCGTTACTTATCAGGAATACATTAAACGAGTTTTAATACATAACAAACCGCTACAGATAAATTATTTAGATAACATAATTAATAAAATGACATGAATTAATATTAAGGAATATATATATACACTAATTATATCTAATATGTTATTTATATATATATATATATATTTGTAAAGTTAATTGAAACTCCCCAAATAAATGAATAATACATTGAAATAATTAAAAATTGGGTAAAAAGAATAATAATCAATAAACAAATATTAAAACTACCACATTTGCAAGTGAATAACGTGACAACTCTATTGTGTAGTGAAATGGATGTTGGCTTATAGGAATATGGCATGTTGGTGACAAATTACAATTGTATTAGGAAAACTATTGGCAGTAAAATATTAAATGAACTTAAATGGACTTATAATGTAGTAGAAACCATGGAGGCTTAACGTGGCAAATGGGATCAATGTAGAGAAGGATTTGCTAGCATTAAAAGGAGGGATTAAGGACACATATTTACTACTACAAATGAAAGTGGACACTTAGATGACAAATAAAATAAAAATAGATTATTCCCATCGAATCCTTAAGCTCTATAAATGCAACCTTCCAATTGGTTCACAATCTTTAAAACAGTATAAGAACTTAGAAAAATTAGGATGATCTCCAGTAGAATCGTAAGAGACTTTGAAAAATAATATATGTATGTATGTATATAGTGTTTAGTTGATAAGAGGACCGTGCAATGGACAATAGAACTTGTAGTCAAACCACCATGACATCCTAATGCAAAACCATTTGACTAGTTCTAGCAATACTCCTTAGTTGCTGCCGATCATTGGAAGTTCATTAGTTGGTGAGTCCTCTAAATTCATTTGATTTTCAATTAAATAACAAACTTCCATGCATAGCAATATATGATGTATTACAATTATAATAGATAAAAAAACAATAAAGAAGTATATAGAGATTGGAAAAAAAATAGTAATAATTAAATAAAACAAAACAATAATGACAAATTAATTGTTTGCATAAGAACTTGCCATTTAAATTACCTTGGTAGATGAAGCCAATTATTCTGAGGTTACAAGATTTGTGTTATGACAAATTATCTATATATAAAGATTCCAATTGTTAATATTAAAAGACAATATAAATATATAAACATATATACTAATAGAAGTTATATGATTTTTCTCTCCCCATAAATATATATGTACAACAATATACTATTGGGATATGTAAAAGTTCACTCTTATAAATATATTATAACATCCTTTTGTATTTTATGTTAATTGAACTCCTAGAAAAATGTATCTATGCACAAATATAAGACTCATCTAACAAACATGATGTAGATATATATATATATATATATGTATGTATATGCATACTTATATCTATATATGTATACATATAATCATATAAATATATAAATTATATTTTAATAACTTGATGATGACATAATAAGTTAGGCTAATAAAATAGATAAAACCTTATTGCATTCATAATTCTTATAAAAATTAGACATAGTTTTTAATATATAGGATTTCCAAGTGATTAGGAGTTGAACACTACCAGCCTACTCGAGTGAACATTTGAATAAGTAAGTTGGATCAATGCTTTACAACATTTTGGAATATTATTTTAGAATATCTAGAGACTTTGGTATGTATTTTCTTGTGATTGTAGTTAGCTGTGTGTGTGTGTGTGTGTATGCAGCACTTGTGTTTAAAATTCAATTTGCTAAGGTAGGAGTTGAGCTCCATATCATGATTGTTTCATGAATATTATGCTTGAATTGTTTAAACTTGGTTAATCAATCTAAAAATGAACTAACTCAAACTCGACTTAACATCTAACTTAATATGCATTGTAATCCAATATAGGTAACGGCTAAGATTCTCGAATCAAACACGGACTTCCTCCAATGAGGATAACTGAAATGATCCTTTCTATACCCTTAGCCAAACTAAGTGACAGAAGAAGAGGTCGTGGTGAGGTTAGGGGCCGTAGTTCATAGGTGGTCATGGGAGGAGAGTGTTCTCCATTACACAAGCTTCAGTTTGGTTTCGATTCCTAAGTGTATGACGTCAATCTTCTCAACCCAAGTTAGAGCGGGCATAATTTCTTTAATCTCATGATGGACCGAATTGCTTATATATGTATTGCATCTAACTAACTCGATTGAAAACCTTACTTGTGATGTGCCAAATGCATACTTCTATCTTCGCCCCACCTATTGAGCAAGTTGTCGCTCATTCCCCTATAATTTGTTTTGCAGGTTCCAAATGAATTACAAGTACTAACTCAAAACTAAAGTACTAGCAAATTGGGACGAGGAGTGAGGTGTAACAAAAAATGGCTGGTTACCATCCTTAATATTGATTTTCTTAACTTTTAAGGAAAACTACATAGAACCTCCCAAGGAGCTTGGTGGCTTTCAATAGTTTGATTTGTATATGAAATGATATGTACTTATGGGATTTACTACCACTCTTTATAAAGTCAAACTATAAGTATTTTTAACAAATTATTTCAAAGGGTTACTCTACAAGTTTGTATCAAATAGGTATCGAATTGAATGCTTCAAAGAGGTAAAGTTAAGTACACCTGGTACAAACTAGGTCTGGCATAGCAATTGTAAGGACAATTTCTATATTAGGATGGCTCATACGGTGGGACTGTTACAACTTTACCTTTTCGGGGCGTGAAAATATTAATGGTACAATAATTTTTATTGGCCTTAAAAGCAGGTTTCCTTCTATGTCATTGGATTGCATATTATATTATTCATAGCATTAGTTCCTTTGCTTATCACACTGTGAATGTTGTTCGTGTTAACTTTATTAGGTATCATTTTGATGTTCATTTTTCACATAGCAATTTGTTTTTGTTTGTTATAGGAATTTGTTTTAGTCACTTTTTTTTTTAAAGGAGGTATCAATACTTGGGAGACGATCTAGTCATGACAGATGCCATATATAGCATGAAGGACCACAGATTAGTTACCCTTTCAATCATAGACTTTTTATACAATATACAAGGCTTCTACAACCAGTAGCTTCTCAAAGGAAAATAGATCAAAATGATATCATCACATAAACATAATTATATAAGATTCAAACTATAAAAATTACATTATACAGTAATCTAGTATATCTGTATCTACAATATTATCAAAATGAAAAGTATATATATAAAAGTCTACAAAAATGAGTTCTCTCGACACTTTGAATAGCCAGCTCTTGCCTAGATCCCCACACTAACCTCTTGCATCTTACGACTAGCGTCGACAAACAGTTAGTCCTACAACAAAAGCTTAAGAGGGTATAAGCTAATGCTTAGTGAGTAAAACCCTCAGCCACATCATAAGCAAGTTATAAATACATTAAATTCAATCATATGAATGAATGAGCAAATAGCGTACCAAGCAAAACGTACAGTTAACTAGTCATTATATGCAATTCAGATTTAACGCCTTCCGAAGTCAAGGTTGGAGTATACATGGCACTAATCAAATCCAGGTATTATACTAGAACTTATTTTCTATGAAACTTTACGTTTCATATTTAAACAAAATAAAACTTTTATTTTCATAAAAACTAAGTTCTAAGTATAATTGTGAGTGGGCCCCCATAGTCCATATTCGCCACTAAACGGAGGCCTCTAAACTCGGCCCTTAACCGGGTGGTTGGCGCCTTCAACGCCTAATATTCCCGTGGGCCAAGGTAAGGTCATATTATACACATGCATCGTATAAAACCAATATACTTTAAATAACAAACCTCGTATGACCTCTCCTTACCTCTGTGTAATATAACGACCGGAATTAGTGTATATGCAATGCATGTTAATGCATATTCCAATTTCTTTTTATCAGTTGAGTATAGTTAAATTCGATTAAGGTATGACCAATTGATAAAGACATATTTTTCATATTTTAAAGTGCTAATTTAGATAGAATTATTATTGATTTTATAGAAATCATTAAGAAATGGTATTTAATTATTTTCATTTGGACATTGTAGGAATTAGAAAATTCAAGAGTGGAATTATGGACAATTTAGAAGAGTTTTACACAAATTAACGAAGTCCAAATCAACGCATGTAAATTGGAATTAAAGGTAGTCAGCCTAACAACAGGCTTACAACTTACAACTTGCAACAGCGGCGTTTGATGTCTACGCTGCCGGCTTTTGATGGCTACACCGTCGGCCTTGTACTTACACTACTGGCCTTCATTAAAAATAAACTTTACATTAGCCAACCCTAATTTTTCATATAAATAGCTTATGTTTCATCGTTTGGGAGACTTTTAGACACTTTTTCCTTAAACGTAAAGAGTCGTAGAATAGTCTTTAGTTAGTTCTTGACAAATTCTTCGAGAGAATCACTTTGATCATTGAGAGGATTTTGCTTTTGTTGTGGAGACCAAGTCAAAGTTGCAATTAAAGATTATCTTTTCTAATACAGAATTGGTGACATTTATTTTAATTATTCTTATGCAATTCTGTGAATTACTTATGCTTTCAATTATGAATTTCCTTACAATTTCAATTAGTATTTGTGTTTTTATTTCCAAATCCATGATTGGTTAATTTTATTTGGGGAATTGATGAAACCCTAGATAGTTAAAATGATAATTGTGTTCATCTTATAGGATTAAGAGATATGATGATTCATGATTACAATATCTATGATTTCGATTATAATTGTTCAATTAATTATAATTGTTAGAAACCCTAATGATACGAGAGTTAATATAGGGTTTGTTAGAAATTCTTAGTTGATTTAATTAATCAATGTGGAAGCAAAGTTAAATGAATTAATTAGAAATTATCTAGAGATTAATGTGATGTTCGACGATTAATTATTCACTAAGATATTAGGGATTGTTGATTTAGGACATTAGACAACCATAGTATCGGGAGATATATGATTGTAATTTAGAGTCCACTGTTAATTAGAAGATGCGGAAGTTGACTAATTAATAAGGGGTTTAAATCCTTAAGTTTTAAGGTATAATAATTTTACTTGAATGACCATATAGCTATTAATCTATATAACATGATAATAATTTAATTTGCATAATCTAGGGTGGATTCTGTTTTCTCACAATTCTCAATTGATTACTTAATTTTAGATTTATCATAGTTATTTTCTTTTCAATAGTTTTAGAGTAATTATTAGATTAATTAATTAAATTTTGATTACCTGAATATTGATAAAAACTAGTATAGGATAAGTAATTTTTTAGTCCTCGAGGGATTGATAACCTTACTTTCTCTATATTACTTGATTCTGACCCAGTATACTTGCTGGAGTACTTGCGATTTATTTTTACTTATACAGTTTAAGCGAATCACCAACCAATAGCACATACAAGCATTATTTATACTATTATGCAACAAACAATCCGTTATCGGTATTTAAGGTAAATTCACAATTCAGCAAACAATAACACATACAAGCATTTCCTAACCCTACATAACATTCAATTAACAGAATCATTTAAATTCACTAGCTACAAACACATGAAAATATAGAATCATAGGGTAAATACTCACTCGACCATGTTGCCTTGTGCTTTAATCGTAATAATCGATCAAAAGATTCACACCCTCGTTAAGATTACCTAATCATTACGAGATAGTAACGATAATAAGTAATTGAGTTAATTAGCGATTCCTGATATCTATCTATCTAATTCATCTTAGGTTACTATCAGTTTTTATCTAGTTGAACTTGATTGCTAATCGTATATAACTTTTTCATTTTATCTCTGATATTCACAAGCTTATAGTTGTTTTTCATTGTTTTCCATCGTTTTCGGGAGTAAGTTCACATGGTGAGGTCCGTTTTAGACGTCAAGACCCATGTTTTATGATATGAATTAAATCTATCAAAATTTTAATTATTGAAGCTTGAATATTCTTATTGTCTATTTTTATATCTTATTTTAGTACTTTATGGTTTAATTAGTCATTATGTTCTTATACTTTGATGACTTTGCATTGTTATTACCATTTTATGTACTTAAATGAGGTTAACTCAAATCGATATGTGTGTTATGGGCTTATAGTAGTTTTAGCCCACATATGTATACATGTGTATATATTATATTTTTTTATTATTTTATTATACTATCTTATAGTATTTTAAGTAATTATGTTATGGTTTACTTATGTACAACTTTTATATTTATGTACTTATATATTCTATATGTATGTCATGTATATGTATACTTCTAATATACTTGTATGTATACTTATACATATAACTATACATACGGTATACATGCTTATATGGACTAAATAGGTATACCGTATGTATACCCACACATATACCCTCTATACCCCTTTAAGAAGTCTTCATGTAATCCATATTTTTGCATCTTAAGAGCTTAATTGGTAAGTTATAGGTATATATATTTAGTATACTCCTTATCTTAAGCTATGTACATAAAGGGTATTCATGTATATGGCTATCTATACTTATGTATAAGCAGTTTTCCTATTCTTATTTATGTGTATGTATAGTTATACTATGTATTCTACTAGTACATACCTATTTAGTCCATATAAGCATGTATACCGTATGCATACATGTGTTTTTACACCTATTCATATGCATACCTACACTTGTATTGTGTATTCTACTAAAATCCACACATAAATATCTCACATGTATTCACATAATATATGTACTTATGTATTTCTACTCTTATACCTAAGTATTTCTATACTTCTATGTATGGTTATAGAGATTCCTACCTTCAAGAACATATAGGTACATATTACATGTAAATTCCAAAACTAACCTAACATATACAACTAATTATTAATTAAGATGGAAAAAATCACATGAAAACATATCTTTTACCCCTTGTAATATGTAAGAGAAGTATTAATTTACATAGTGTATAAAGAGTTGTTGAACTATAGAAGTAGATTTGGAAAGATAGAAGGGAGGAAAGGGAAAGGGGATGACGGTTTGGGAATGGGGAAGAAAAGGGATTTGCTTTATATTAATTTGTGTTTTATAAATGAGATAAGTGGGGTCTAGAAGGTCCCAAATATTGGACGACAAGAAGAGGATAAGGGGAAAAAGAAATGCATGTGAAAAATAAAGGAAATCTTTAAAAAAGAGAAGAATATTTTAGTTGAAAGTGATATTTGTTGATGTAGTTAACATTTGACTTAGTCAACTCTCTTAAATTTGTATGAAATTAATATACATAATAAGAAAATTAAGGACAATTAGGAGAAAATTTAAGGAAATGAAAGGAGATATGAAGTCAAATGAAATAATTAGCAAAAACAGCTATTGGAATCTTTTTATAGATATTTATATCCCCATATTAAATTTAGTATCATGCTTAATGTAATTAGCATGAAAAACACAATTTATAATACTAACATTGCTTATATGTAATATAAACATTAACTAAACACTTAAATCTATATAATACTAACTTAGTTATATACTTATGAGGCTGACATGATCTATGATGCAATATCTTAGTTCCTACTAAATTAACTTGGTATTGTACACATTTAGAACAATTGGAAGTTATTTTTGGCCACTTGTTAATGATTTTATATGATTTGGCATGTTACTAAGGATATATTATTAATTAGGGTTTTAGAGTAGATTATAGTGAATTGGTGCTTTTATATCCTTAAAGTTATAATTTTAAAGTTTTTATCACTTTCGGGGGTAGTCTCTAGTATTTACATACGTTTAAGGTTTAAAAATTTTATATTCGACTGAATCTTCGATTATTATTTTAGGGTTCTTCTCTTAACTAGCCTTATCGACTTTTAGAGTCTTCTAGCATACTAAGGTCTACCTTAGGTATTAGGTTGAAAATTTTAGGGGTTTATATGAAGTGTTAATAACATATTATTTTAAGCGGGTTTCCTTTTAGAATAATTTGATTGGGTATTATATTTTCAATAGGTTCACTTTCTTTAAATTGTTAATTAAGCTATACGTATTTTCTATTTGCCTTTCATTATAGTAATGATAGTTTAATTAACTATTGATTTTCATTTATCTTTGAAGTAGGTTTCATTGGTGTCATTAGATTCGATTCCATACTCTACATAAGTCAATTCCTCGACTTGTTACACTACAAATATTGTTCGTATTAGATATCATCATATAGTTAATTTTTCATATTTTATCAGTGTAGTTATCGGACGACCATTTCTAAGGTTGTACAATGGTTAATGTATTGTATAATTGTTGTGCCCACACCCCCCTTTTATTTTTCAAAGTTTTCAAGATAAAGTAAAGGGTTTAAATTTAGAAAGAAAATGAAAAAATAGAAAATTTAGGAAAAATATAAAAAGAAAGAAAGAAAGAAAAAAATCTAAAAAAATACAAAAAATGGAAAATTTTAGAAAAAATATAGAAAATTGAAGTCACAAAAAATTTGAAAAAAAAATAGAGGATTTAAGTAATTTAGAAAATAATAAATTTTTAGTTTAATAGAATAAAATTTCTTAATTTAAATAAAAGGTAGAGAGGGGAATGTTTGGGCTTGAGTTTATATTTGAATCTAGGTTAGACTAATCTTATCCTTATGTGTAATTTAATTACACAGATGAACAAAGCATAGGCCAACAACTTAACGTTAAAACACTTAAGCATGGTATTGGGTATAACTTAGAAGACTTAGGTTCGAATCTTGGCAAAGACATGGACAATCTTTTTATTTTCAGAAGATACACTGCCACATCATTCACAAATGGCACTGCCACGTGTCAGGGATTTACTTTAAGCCTCACAACCATAGGGCTTAGGTTCAAATCTTAGCAAAGACATGAAAAGTCTTTTTATTTTTAGAAGATACACTACCACATCATTTACAAACGGCACTGCCACGTGTTAGGGATTTATTATAAGCCCTACAACCAGCTACTTGGGGTTTCGATCAATTAAAGAATTCGATTAAGCCTAAATTATAAAATAAAGCTAGAAATATTAGTAAAAATGATCCCATAAGTTTGAATTTAAGAAAATAAGTAATAAAATAAAAGAATATAAAATTTTCAAATTTTAAACATATTACTTGTTATTTATTGAAAATGCATAAAATGCATTCCAATAATTAACGAATCACTAGAGATAAATTATATACACACTAAAAATTATAAAATAACTTAAATAATATTTAGGGGTATTTATTTATACTATATATGAATTTACATGTAGGTAGAAATATGTGTAATTACTTAAAATATGTGAAATGTGTTAAAATAATGCTAAATAATTAAAGAAAATTCATAATTAATTAAGGAAAAATAAAGAAAAATCAGAAAAAATAAGGAATGATCTAGATTTGGGTCGTGGTAACTTGGGAAAAGGAGAAAAAAAATTAGCCAATTAAATTAAAACAACAAAAAGGCAAATTGGAAGAAAATAAAGCAATTGTCTAATTAAATTAATGTACAATAATTCCCCAAAACCTCTATAAATACGCCAAATTTTTTAGAAGCTTATTTTGGATGTTTGAAATTTTAGAAAATTAGAGAGAAGTGAAATTAAGAGGAAATTAGGGTTTTTATAAAAAATTACAAAAAAACTGTATAGTTGGAGTTTCTAAGGAGAACCAACACTCGGTAAGCACCTGAGAGTGGACAACTACCACCACCATACAGTAGTAGTAGCGCCCAAACCGGCCAATAAGGCCATGGTGGCCGGCGTTGGTCAGAGCCACCCACATAGGTGAGCCCAATTTTCAACTCGATTTTGTTTAATATTGTAAAAATATTAAATATTCTTAGAAAATTATGAAATTTGGTATTTTGAGGTTTTTAAGTATGTAGATTTAGGGAAAAAATTTATTTTGATGGTTTTGTGTTTAAAAATATACTATCCTTGAGAAACCATACAAACTTGAGCTTTGGTTGGATTAGAAATAAATAACCTTATGAGTATAGTTTTGAGCCCAAAATTTTTGTATAAACTACTTAAGTGATACAGAATAGTGCCACAAAGCCCTTTTTCAAAAATTAATTTTTGAAATTTTTAGATAATTTTTAAGCCTTAAAATTATGCCTAAAATGGGCGATTTATGGCTAATTAAGTAATTAAATGATTAATTACTAATTTAGTGCATAATTATATGTTTTAGGACATTGAAATCTAATAAAATATGATACTTGTAGCATCTAGGGTATTAGATGTAATTATTAGGGTAATTATGTAGTAAATAAGTAATAAGAAAAATAGTAGATTTTAAGTTAATTTTGTAAATTAGGGTAATTAGGTGTAAAATATGATTTGAGATGAATTTAGACATTTTGAAATGTTAATTGATGTTGGGAGATGGTAATTAGAGTGATAGAAATATTATATATGTATTATGTACATAATAGGTGATAATACATAATACGCAATTATTAGAAATATAATAAATAGAAGATATTAGAATAAAAATTGATATTATATAAATAATATGAATATATAATAAATTTGGTAGAAAACTTAAATTTAGGTAATTATATGAAAAATGTAAAAATTTCTCATATCAGGAGTAAATTCGGTATACTAATAAGAATTTAAGTATACCGGATAGAATAAAATACTGACTAAGGGTAATTATGATATTTAGTATATACGAAAATAATGTGATTAATTTCACATTATG
Source organism: Lumnitzera littorea (assembly GCA_024138015.1). Taxonomy (NCBI): domain Eukaryota; kingdom Viridiplantae; phylum Streptophyta; class Magnoliopsida; order Myrtales; family Combretaceae; genus Lumnitzera; species Lumnitzera littorea. The sequence goes on along the minus strand of JAMXBB010000010.1, from coordinate 45,574,790 downwards.
GGTTGAAACGAGTTTATAGGATTTGTGTATAAAATTGTATTTAGAAATTAAAGTAGAAACTAAAGCAGAACCTAATTTAGAAATCAATGTGGAAACTAAACCAGAACCTAAACCCAAACCGAGAATAATTATAAAAGATTTAAAAACCTAAATAATTGGACATATTAAACCTTAAATAAAAAATGACAATAAGTGTTATAGGATAAAACAAACTTATAACAATTATATGAAAATCGAGACAATGTTGGTATTATAAGGATTATTGGCGATAGACTGAACGAGTCCTACCTCGAGTGAACAAGTAAAGAGTCGAGGTAAGTTAGGATTAATAAAGTGTTGTATTTTTAAGACTTGAAATCGTACTTCATTGTGCTTGTTCTAAGTTGATGATATAGTTTTTAATTTGCTATTTGGCTTGTATTATATGATTTGTATGAAATGATCACCTTAAACCGGACTTAATTAAATATACAACCTGTAAACATAAATCGAACTTGCATAGCAACCCATTAAGGGAAACTTAGAATTCTCCAGCCAAATACCGACCCCTTCGAAAGGGATAACGTTGGATAATATAATGGGTCCCTTCTTTATCCTTAGTTGAGCTAAGTGACAGGTGAGGAGGTTGCGATAAGGGTGAAGTCAATGGTTCGAAGGTAGTCATGGGAAGAGTGGTGTCTCTATTGCATAAGCTTGGGTTTGGTTACAAGTTATTACATTAACGGTAACTCTTCAACTTAGATTAGAGCGGACGCAATTTCTCTAATCTTATGACTGGTTGAACAATATCGTATGATGGCATTTACTTGAACATGCATTGCACTTAATAATTTGGTTGATAACCTTGTTTGTGTTTATGGTATAGTTTTAAGTCCTCTATTCTGACTTACTGAACTGTGGTTGCTCATATCCCTATAGCCGTTGCTGTAGGTACTAGCGATGAAGCGGCTTATAAATCACCTTGACACTAGTAACTGCAGGATACTAAGGAGTGAGGATGTAAACAAAAGACCAAATTCATTCTCTAGTTAGATTTAAGTTAAAGCTTTTAACTTTAGTTTACAAATTACTCAATTAGATTGTGATTAGATTGCTAAATCTTGTAAATACACTCAAATTAATTTAATATGAATATTTATTTTTCTTAAATTCATAAGTAAACAATTTACTTAATTTATGAACTGTTTACTTCAAAGCGGGTTAATTGTGGACACCTTATGTAAATTAGGTCTAAGATAACGGTTATATGGTCAGTTTCTATCTTAGAATAGTTTACACGGGAGGCTGTTACAACTCTACTACTTTGGGATATGACATTTACTATATACCACATGCCCTGACATGTAGCGCCCTTAGATTGGGTAACAGCTGATGTGGCACTACATGGCATGACATATAGCATGCCACGTCAACTGCCCCTTACCACGGTAGCTGCTATGTATCACGTGAGGATACGTAGCACAATGTGGTTGGACAACACGGTTGACATAGTGCCACATCAGCATTTTCCTTTTCTTTCTCCTCCTTTCCATCATTTTCCCCATATTTCTCGCCTACAAACTAGGCTACTCGGCCTTCTTTAACAGCATAGACGACCCTCCTTTATTGCTATTTTAGCTAAATTAGTAGCAGATTCACAAACTAGGCATAACCTAGTTTTAATATTGATCGAATTCTTATCTAGATTCAATCAAATGTGTATTCAATTTGACATTTGAAAATTGGAGAAAAAAAAATGGAATTTAGCAATTTGGCATTCACTCGATTTCTAAAATTTCTAAGTCAATTTAGCTTTGTTCTAGTATAAATAGGGGTCTTCTTTTTGTTTCATGACACACATAATCATCAAATTCACTCATAAAGTCCTCTCTCTCTTCCTCAATCTCTCTCTACAACATACTCTCTCTACTGTCATTCTCTCTCTCTTTCTACGATTCCCTCACTCTCCGATTACCTTCGAGCTGCCCCACTACCAAGACCAGCTTCCCTACTCTTAAGGTCTCATTAGCTACCCATTTCAACTACCTCTGTGCCTCCTAGTCACACTACTACCAAAGCCCCCACACCATCATAAGCCGTCGCGATCAAAAACCGCTTTAATCGCCTTAACTCCCTTTGGCATCCTCCCTACCCCCTCCTAAATCCAATCTAAAAATCACAAAGTTCAATTTCCCAATTGAATTGGTGCTTGGAATGGCCTGAAGTATCCCCTCCACGGTTATTGCATCATCTAACTCGAATTGCCTGTATGAACCGACCTATGCTTGACGACATTACCTATGCCCAATGATCTAACCTACGTGCTCTTATAAGTCTGGCCTGTTGTTCCTTTTTCTTTTGTTTATTTATTTTTTTTATATCGCCATTTTTTTCGTGAATGTAAATGTAAATGAAAAAATAAAAAAAGAAAAAGAGAAATGAAAGAAACAAAAAAAAAAAAACAAAAAGAAGTAGAATAGCATAGTTTCTTTTATTTATTATTATTATTATTATTATTATTTATTTACATGCCCATTTTCAGTTAAGGCATAAATAAAAGGATAAATAATGATGAATAATAAAAAATAAAATGAAAATGAAAATAGAAAATAAACTAAATAGATAAAAAAAAAAAGATTTTGCCACTTAGAAACTTAAATTTTCCAAATAAACAAAAAGAAGTCGATCACCATTTTCAAATTTAGGACCCTTTCCTTTAAGATTTCCAAAAATCATAACTAGAACCTTTTTTTTCAGAAAATTTCCTCAAATAAATTCAAACAAGTTTAAAAATGTAAACCTGACTACATTTTTAGATTAAAAGCAACCAAACTGCTAAAATTTTATTAAAAGAACTCCGGAAGTCTAATCTCGAATAGCAAGTCTATAGGTATCCATACATATAGGGTGACTTAAAATATGGAAATTTTCTTTTTCCATCTTCTATATATAATTGATCGCTTTATCTTTTTTTTTTAGAATCAAATTAAGTTGCATGTAAATAGATTTCATTATAAGGGTATATTAAAAAGTAAATTTAAATTTGAAGAGATTAAAAGTGGTATCTATTTAAGGTTTAAAAAATTAGCCTTCGGATCTAAATCTTTGGTTTTCAAAAATCATTTTAACAAAAAATCAATTTTATTGAAAGATTAGTAGCTAAGGTATAATCAGTCTATTCAATTAATTATAATTTAACTCTTTTTCCCAACTTCGATCAAATGATGACTCCATAAAACGTTTTCAAAGTTTAAAAAACCGATTTTTTTTATACCCTAATCGAAGGTCAATATTAAATGGGTGGAGTTTAATATTGATTGGTTTAAAGAAGACTTATTTATAAAAACTAGAAAGAAAAAACCAGACTCGACAGCTTGGCGACTCCACCGAGAAACGTCAAGAGGGCTAAACATTCAACTTTCCAAAATTAAAATTAATCTCTAAAAATCACCTTAGTACAATTTATTTACTTATTCATTCTTTTTTATTTGTACCATAATTGTACTAACATTTCTGCATGATTAGTTTTAATTATTTAACTATTTAAGAGGGGATTTATTTTATGTACCATGAATGCATGATAGATATGGTCGAACTTAAGCCGTCTTAAGACCTTAGGATGAGGAGCCATTATGTAATTTATGAGTATAATGGGGCAACCACTATTCACAACTGATTAAGCTATCCCACTTAAACTTTGATGTGACCAAGGGATTGTTTTTTCAAGAACGTGCAAGGTAATTGAGTTTAAGGATTTATGGAACCCACCCTTCTTGCATAGATTTCTCGGGGATGGTGAATAGCTAACAAAGCAGCATTGTTACAAAAAAGAAGAAGAACAAATGATGAACCTGGAGTTTCTTTCCCTGTATATTCCTAGAGTTCATGTACATAGGAAATCTTTTGTAAATTCTTTTGATGTAAATGTTCTTTTCTTTGTGATTTATGCTTTCCTTGTAATCTTTTAGAAATGGCCAACTCATCCAACGCCAAGGTCTTTGTCAAAGAGATTCATGTTCATAAGCCCACAAACCCGAAGCCCATACTCAATCAATGGTTTCAAACCTTTAACCCAAGAGAACAAGAGCCCATTACCAATAAGATTAGGCCCATACTCTCACTATCCAAGGTGAATGTTAACATCACACTAGTGGGGGCTTTAGTCCATTTCTAGGAGCCCAAAGAAGTTACATTCCGTTTTGATCCATACCTAATCAATCCAACTTTAGAAGAATACACCCAATTGCTTTAAGTCCCTCCCTTAGATGAAATATACATTCTAGATCTTAGCTTCGGTCTGGCTTACATTTTTTTCAAAATTCTTAGGGATCTGTAAGGTTGAAATAAATGAAGCCCTTAATGATTGCAACAAATACGCTATCAAGATATGGGATCTAATCCATTGGTTCCAGACCGAACCAAGCTCCAATAAATGGGCTTTGTTTCTTAGCAATTGGAGGGAGAATTGAATTAAGGCCTATATATTAGTAGTGTTTGCCACCATATTTCCAAGTAAATCTTTTCTTATTCACTTTAAGGTGGCAAAATTAGTGGTTCAGTTTTGGGAAGGGAAGTCTTATATTCTTACCCTACTTGCCAAACAAATAAGGAACCTTAATTTCCTTAAGAAAAGAGGCTGTAGAGATCTTAGGTCAAGCATGATACTGTTAATGGTATAGTTTGTCAACCACATCAAATGCTTCGGGTTAGACTTGATAAGAGGTACATTTGCCAATAAGATTGATCTTATTAACTCTTTCATCGATAAGATCAAATTACTAGAAGATGTCTTTACCCTTCTCTAGATAGAAGTTCTACAAGATTTCTAGGTCGAAGACATACTGTGGACTGTCAAATGGAGCAATTACACTAGGGTCATATTGGTTTATAAAGATTATCGTGCCATACCATTGATCGGAATGAGTTAGTATACAGGCTACTATCTAAACAACATAGCAAGGCAGTTTGGGGGCATTCAGGACATAGTTCATTGGCCTTCATTAGAGCCATCCACCCTTAACCTTAAAGAGCTTTACTCCATAGAAAAAGTATCCAAGCTTCGTAAGATCAAAGCTTGGTTGGATACTAGGACCGTAAGCCCTAACATCCATTTGAACAAATTCATAGTAAAAGTAGACAAACATCAAGTCACTAAAGAGTACTTATACAATCAACTTCACAAAGCAGGCATGATGCAGTATCAAGCACCAGAAGTCCTTAAATCTTCCCCCATGAATCCTATCTCTAAAATGGTGACCTACATGGACCAGGTAAAAGCTTGTGTGGAAGTCCTCTATGATGAAAAAGTAGGTGGGAAAACCTCTTTCGAGAGTTTAGGCAAAGATCATGTGCCTTAGAACATCAGTTGAAGATGGTTCAGAAGAGAATCCAAGAATTTGTGGAAGTAACTAAGTATGGTCAAAAGTAGGGTAAAGCAGTGGCTGTCAAATCCAACAACCAGAAGAAGAAAATATCATCTGGCCTACAAAAGAAAAGAAGATTAGTTTAGATGAATTTATATTTTGAAAAATAAAAAAACTTTGGGAGTTGAAGAATAATAAACTTGCCGTTTTGTTAGTTAATCGTTGATCCCCTCCTTTTCATTCATGTGGCACACTTGCATTTTATTCATTTATTTTAGTGCCATATCTTCAAAAATCAAAATATTCATGTGTTAACTTGTTGAGAAGTGATCTAAAACTAGGTTGCTAAGATAACTCTCAAGCATTAAACCTTCTAAAGAAGTCTTATCCAAACCCACTTTCAAACCAAAATGGCCAGCCAAGGAAATGACAACATCAACATTAGTAATAACAGTGTCAACCCCAAAGTTGTTGACCCGACTGAGCGGAGCTTCCACTCTTTAGAACGAATAGTGGGGAAGATTGCAAATCAATTAAGCTTCCTTGCTAATAACATCGCCTTACTCAAGTCCACAACTCCAACAAATGAAGAAAATTCTAAAGCCTAATATGGAAAGAATGTTGAAGCTCTACCTCTTGAAGTAGAAGAAGCCTATCCCAAAGTCAACCAGTCCTTTGAATCCTTTGAGACAGAAGGGGTCTATCTGAAGGTTAACCTGACTTTTGAACCAAGCACTTACTCATTTCCAGTCAATTCAAAGCCTGAAGCTAATCAAGACAAACTGAAAGAACTCGAAAGTAGATTGACTTGAAAAATCATTAAGAAAATGAAAATGCTCGAAAGGTATGATAGATTTGTGCAAGCTAGTATAATAGACTTTTCTGCTTATGACTATGGGAACTTCCTAGAGAAATTTAAAGTACTTGACTTTGAGAAGTATAATGGAACTAGGTGCCCTAAACTACTTACCAGACTGTACATGCGAAAGATGGGCAAATATGTACAGTATGATCAACTCATGGTCTAATCTTTTCAGGACAGCTTAATGGGCCTCGCTTTGACCTAATACGCCTAATTAGACCTCAACCAGATAAACACATAGGAAAAGCTAGCTAGGGCGTTTTATGAGTAGTATAGGTTTAATGTTTAAGTGGTGCCAACTATGATGGACTTAGTTACCTTGAGGAAGAGGCACAATGAATCTTTTAAGGAATATGCCCAAAGGTAGAGGTTACTAGCTGCAAGAGTATCCACTTCCATGACTAAGAAAAAGCTAACTTCAACTTTTATCAACACTCTTAAGAGACCCTACTTCGCTGACCTAATCGGGCAAACCTCTTTTAGTTTTGTAGAAGTAGTAGCAGTAAGGTGTTGGATTGAAAGTACTATCTCCTCCAACAAGTTACAAGAACCATCATACAGAAGACTACCCTTTGCTAAACCAACCACCAACAAGCTTAGAGAAGCTACTGTCAGCATGGTTAATTCAAATACCAGGCTAAATGCTCGAGTCTCTTTCAAGGTAAATCCTTTGCCAGCTCAACAATAGTTCAGAAGCCAATTGCAAGTCAGCAAGGCCTTAAGGTAGTTCACTAAACTACCTGTTTCTCTCAGTTGGATACTTGAAAAACTAAGAAAGGATAATCTGCTCCATTATGAGGCTCCCAATGAAAGGTATAGACCAAGATTTTTTTTATCCCAATGTAAGGTGTCAATATCATCTAGGGCAAGTGGGCCATTCAACAGACTCATGCTGCAGATTAAGAAATAAAATTCAAGATTGAAATGACGAAGGTACAGTCCAACTTGACTTCGTAGAAGCTCCAGTTCCAAACATCAACAACAACCCCTTGCCGAATCATGGGCTGATTATTAGTATGATATTTGATGACTTAGATCCCACCATCAACATGATTGGTTTCAATCGAGAGCCTAAGGTTTATAGATTCTACAAACAAGAGGAGAAGCAAATTCCACAGACCAAAAGTTATACCTTCCATGCGCTTGTAGCCCCTAAAAATTATAAAATTGCCACTCTCAACTACTAGGCAGTAAATCAAAGGCAATTGAGCTCACTTGTGGGAGGGATTACTCACTCTGGTAGAATTTACGACCCGAGGGAGGACTTGAGAAAGAAAACTTTATTGGAAAGGCCAAATAATGAACCAGTTAAATATGAACAAGGATTGTCCGCCTTCACCAAAATAATCAAGTCTAGTGAGTATAAAATAATGGATTAGCTTGCTAAGACTCCAGCACAAATATCCTTCATGAGTTTATTGATGGCGTTGGAACTGCATTGCAAAGCTTTGTTTAGAACATTAAGGGAAGTTAAAGTCCTTTATAAAATACCAGTTGAAAGAATAAGGCCTGTTACCAACTCTATCTTTACCATGGATTAGATTTCTTTCTTTGCCGAGGAACTGGACAAAGAAAGTAACTAACACACCAAGCTTCTCTTCATAATAGTGAGGGTAAACAACATCATTACAGTAAGAGTCCTCATTGACAATGGATAATCCTTGAATGTCTACCCTCTCGCTACTCTAGATCTATTAGGCATCGATACAACCACTATTAAGCCAAGTTTAACAATAGTTAAGGCTTTTAACGAGTCCAAAAGAGAAATTATAGGGGAAATCGACTTACCGATTGATATTGGCCTATAGACTTTCAACATTTGATTCTAGGTCTTAGACATCCCAAGGACCTTCAACCTATTATTAGGAACACCTTGGATATATTCAGTAAGAGCCATACCTTCAAGTCTTTATCAAAAGGTTAAGTTAATCTCCAATGGTCAGGTCATAACAATTTTGGGTGACTAGGATTACGAAATATATAAGGAAATAGCTATACCATATATTGGCATTGAGGAGCAGGAGGACTTTGGGCTCCAAATGTTTGAAGAGGTGTGTATGATTATTATTGAGAGAAAGATGAGAGGTCGAAATTCAAATAAGGCCAAGTTGGTACCTATGAGCTAGGTTATATCCTAACTCTAGTAGATGAGCTATGAAATATACAAGCAAGGGGAAAAAAAGGTCATAGATTGTATCACACCCCGATGACCTTCCCACGGTTGTCAAAGACATTCATCTAGGCTAATGTCCAGACTTCAGAGCTTACCCAAGAGGACGCTTTCAACAAGAATAAAACAACTGGCCCATCTTATAAGCTTTAGCACTTGAATAATTGGTTCTCCATCTCTATGAATAGCAATAAGTCTACTCTAGGGTAAAGAATGAATTAAGGTTTAGTATTTTACAAAGTTTTGTGATAATTACCTTTATTCTATAATATTATACTCAAAAGAATTTCCTCTAAATAAGAATTTGTCTCCTTTCTATTCACCTCTTCCTTCCTTACTTACACTCTTTCTTTTACACACTTCTCTTTTTGCTTAGATCCAATGCTTCAAATAAAGGCCATGGATACCTTGTGTAGATAGGAATATTGATATCACTTCCAGTCCTACTAAGTTAGTCATCAAGAGTGATGTTAATGACTACAGTGACGTATAAGAAAGCCGGTGAAGACATGGAATGAGTGGAGTTTCCATTGATAAGACAACTGATACAATTAATGTTAGGATTGATGACAATCCCAAAATATTGAAAATTAGAGGGAATTTAAAATAGAAGGTGTAAATGACTGCACTACTATCTGAATACCAAGATGTATTTGCGTGGTCTTATGAAGATATGCTTGAGTTAGATTCATTAATTGTGGTCCACCGCTTACCTACAATAGAAGATGTCAAACCCAAGAAATAGAAGTTAAGGAGATTCCAACCAGATATCTTTTTGAAAATTCAGGAAGAAGTCAGAAAGTTACTAGAGGTCATTTTCATTGAAGTATCTGATTATCCTAAGTGGATAGCCAACATTGTATTAGTAATGAAGAAAAACGGAAAATTCAGATTGTGCGTGGATTTTCAAGACCTCAACCAAGCAACTCTTAAAGATAATTTCCCCTTGCCCCATAATGATGTCTTGGTCGATAACACGGCTGAGAACCATCTTCTCTCATTCATGGATGGGTTCTCTAAATATAATTAGATTCGAATGTTTGAAGAGGATAAAGCCAAAACCACATTTATCACAACTTGGGGTACATTTTACTATAAAGTAATGCCTTTTGGACTTGGAAGCTTCGGGGTAACTTACCAAAGAGCTATAGTTGCAATCTTTCATGACATGATGCACAAAGAAGTTAAAGTATATGTTGATGATATGATTGCAAAATCCAAGGAAGAAGAGAATCATGTGGATAATCTAAGGAGATTATTTGATAGGTTGAGAAAATTCCAATTAAAGCTTAACCCAGAGAAGTATACCTTTGGAGTGACTTCAGGGAAATTGTTGAGTTTTATAATCAGCCAAAGGGGCATCAAAGTGGAATTTGATAAAGTCAAAACAATAGTTGAATTGCCCCTTCTACGTACACTCAAAGAAATCAGAGGCTTGCTAGGCCATTTGAACTACAAAGCCGGTTCATATCTCAACTCATAGAAAAATGTCGTCCCTTATTTAAATTGTTGAAAAAGAACGCTAAGATAAACTAAGATAAAGAATGCGAGTAAGCCTTCATAATGATTAAGGAGTACCTCATGAACCCTCTAACTTTGAAAGCTCCTAAACTTGGGAAGCCTTTATTTTGATACCTGACAATATTGCTAGAATCCATGGGCTGTATGCTTAGCCAGAAGGACAAGGAAGGAAAAGAACGGGTTGCATATTACTTGAGCAAGAAATTTAATGAAGGGGAATAAAAATATTTAAAAGTTGAAAGAACCTACTGTGCTTTAGTCTGGGTAATGCATTAGCTCAAATGATACATGCTCTATTACTAGGTCAAATTGCTAACTTAATACAATCCTCTTAAGTACTTAGCAGACATACTAGTCTTAATTGGCAAAATCTCAAAATGGAAAATGTTATTATCAGAGTTTGACATTACGTACATGAACAGGAATTCAGTCAAGGGGTAAGCTCTAGCAGATTAGTCAGTAGAAAATCCCTCTGATAATACCCCTAAAGAGGTATAAGTCAATTTCCCCAATGAAAATATTTTGGCAGTCGAAGAAAGTTCTAAAAAATGAGAAGATGATGAACCACCAAAGTAGAAGATGTTGTTCGATGAGGTAGCTAACGTGTATGGGTATGGAATTGGGGCAATACTGATGTCCTTTAAAGGTATATAATACCCTATGGTTGTAAGGCTTGTTTTCCCATACATTAATAATATTACTGAATATGAAGCATGCATCATGGGACTCAAAATGGCCCTAGATAAAGATATTCAAGAATTAGAAGTGTATGGAGACTTTTTACTCATTATTAGCTAAGCTTGGGGAGAGTATAAGACAAAAGATCCTAAACTAGTACCTTATCACTGGCACTTGATTGAATTGATGGAGAAATTCGAAGGAATCACCTTCAATCACGTACGGAAGAATTAGAATCAATTTGCTAATGCCTTAGCCACTTTGGCATCTATGGTCTAGATATTCAGTGGAGTTAAGATTTAGCCCCTTACTATTGATATTGAAGAAAAGCCTACCTTCTGTCTAGCAATTGAAGGTACGAATGGTAAGAAGCTGTGGTACCATGATATTGAAATGTTCCTATAACAAGGCACATATCATAAAGAGGCCAAGAAAAGGGATAGAAGGATGATCTGGAGATTGGCTACCCAATTCTTAGTAAGCAAGTCTACTTTGTACCGATGAGCTTTTAACGGCACACCTTTGAGGTATATGGGCAATAAGGAGGCTGAAATGTCGATGAAAGAAGTAAACGAAGGAGTATGTGGCCCTTATATGAACAGTTACATGTTGGCTAAGAAAATTATGGGATTACGGTATTACTGGTCAACAATGGAGAATGATTGCATCAAATATGTCAATCATTGTCACCTATGCCAAGTTTATGCAAATAAGATAAACGCTCCGCCTTAAGAATTACACACATTCTCGATACCGTGGCCTTTTTCAATGTACGGAATAGACATCATTGGCCTAATTACTCTAAAAGCATCCAATGGGCATCGCTTTATACTAGTCGCCATTGACTATTTTAGCAAATGGGTTGAGGCCTCATCATACTCAAGCTTTACAAAAGGGATCATGATTAAGTTCATCAAAAGAGATATCTTAACTCAATATGGGACTCCAGAAACAATCATCACCGACAATGTCACTAATATCAACAATAAGTTTATGTTAGAGTTATGTCAACAATTTGAGATCATTCACAGAAACTCTACTCTATATCGACTCCAGATGAATGGAGCCTTTGAAGCAGCTAATAAAAACCTCAAAAGAATAATTGGAAAAATAGCTATTACATACAAAGACTGGCATGAGATGTTGCCATTCACACTCATGGCCTATTGAACTTCCATCATAATGTTGATTGGGGTAACACTCTACTCTTTAATATACGGAAAAGTGGTGTTACCAGTAGAGGTTGAGATTACGTCGCTTAGAGTACTATTAGAGGCCTAATTAAACAAAGCCAATTGGGTAAAGAAACGCATCAAGTAATAAATTTGATTGATGAAAGAAGATTGACAACCTTGTGTCATAAATATGGTTATCAACAAAGAATGGCTCAGGCTTTCAACAAAAAGGTATAACCCCAAAACTTCAAAGAGGGTAATATGGTATTGACAAAGGCTCTCCCCAATGTGCAAAACTCCAAAGGAAAATTTGCTCTCAATTATAGAGGCCCTTATGTTATGAAGCGGGTATTATCAGGAAGGGCTTTAATTTTGTCCCAAATGGATGGTCCAGAATTAAGAGACCCTGTAAATGCTAACATTGTAAAGTTATATTACCTATGAGAAGTCAATGCAAATTTTTACTCGGAATACGAAAATGGCAGTCGTTTTGAATGTCATTATAGCCTGATTTTCATTATTTGTAAGCAAAGTTAGTATCCTTGGCGATTGTCGATGTTGGAATCACTACCCTCTCCGTTAAAAGGTTCAACTTCCCTTTAATCAAACCTATACACTGAAAACATAAGAGAAGTTGAGAAGTGAAATATAGAACATTAGAAATTAACAAAACTCTTTAAAATACTTTATTACGATTTGATCCCCCTTGACGAAGAGTTTTATTGCCTATTTTTAGGAAAATGCGAAATCTAGATAAGCAATCACGTCGCCGCAGATATTTATTAGTTGGGAATAAGGGCTTCGATTCATAACAATCTCGGAAAGACAAAAATAGTGGGTGGCATTCTATATTGGGTTATTTTCCATTATTTCCATAAAAAGAGCTGGTGAAGCCTTAGAGGCTCCATATTAAGACTAGTTGGGTTGACAACAAAGGATCAAAGATTGAGTTAGTCAATTTTGGTGGGACTTTTCAAGAAGAGGTTTGACGGTTTAGGTGTTATCAACAAAGACTAGGTAAGTATTTCTATACGATATTAGCACATTGTTTTTTAACATTGCATTTGCATTTAGACAATATGACCAGTTTTTATGATTTTTACTCTTAACAGTCTTTTGAGTTAGCCCATAAGGCCCTCATCTTATTAATTCCTCTTAGTGAGCTCGTAGGGCGCCTCCCTTATCAATATTCCCAAGGGAGCCCATAAGGCCCTTCTCTTCATCATTTTCCTTTAGTAAGCTTATAGGGCGCTTCTCTTCACCCAATTCTTAGCTAGCCTTTGAAGGCGCAATCTTGATCTCTTTTGATTTCTTTCAGCGAGCCCATAAGGCACTTCTCTTCACCAAGTTCTCCAAGTGAGCCCATAGGGCGCTTCTCTTCACCCAGTTCTTAGCCAGCCTTTGAAGGCACAATCTTGATCTCTTTTCAATTTCTTTTAGTGAGCCTACAGGGTGCTTCTCTTCACTAAGTTCTCTTAGCAAGCCCATAGGGTGCTTTTCTTCACCAAGTTCTCTTAGCGAGCCTGTAGGGCTCTTCTCTTCAGCAAGTTCTCTTAGCAAGCCTATAAGGCACTTCTCTTTATCAAGTTCTCTTAACGAGCTCACAAGGCATTTTTCTTCACCAATATTCTTTAAACGAGCCCATTGGGCGTTTCTTCCAAAGTCCAGCTTAGGGTTGTTAGTTTCCATGAGGCGCTCTGGCCTAGGTTAGTGAGCTTAGAAGACCACAACTGGGTTTTTCCAAATCGATTTCAACTTAAGGTTGCTAGTCCTTGAGAGAAACTCCTACCTAGGTTAGTGAGCCTAAAAAACCACGACTAAGTTTTCCAAATCGATTCTAACTTAGGGTTGCTAGTCTTCGAGAGACATTAATACCTAAGTTAGTGACCTCAAAAGAGCACGACCAAGTTTTTCAAATCAATTCTAGTATAGGGTTGCTAATCCCCAAGAGATACTTCCGCTTAGGTTAGTGAGCTTAGAATAGCATGACCAGGTTTTCCAAATTGATTCTAGTTTAAGGTAGCTAGTCCCCGAGAGACACTCCCACCTAGGTTAGTGAGCTTAAAGAACACGACCAGGTTTCCCAAATTGATTCAGTTTAAGGTTACTAGTCCCCAAGAGACGCTTTCTCCTAAGTTAGTGAGCCTAGAAAGGCATTACTAGGTTTTCCAAATTGATTCTAGTTTAGGGTTGCTAGTTTCCAAGAGATGTTCCTATCGAAGTTAGTAAGCTCAGAAGAGCACAACTAAGTCTTCTAAAACAATTCCAATTTAGAGTTGCTAATCCGCTAAAGATGCTCATGCCTTAGTCAATTAACTCATAAGGATACGACAAAGTTTTCAACATCTCTTTAGAGTCTTAGCCAACTCAAAGAGCGCTTGCCCGTTCACCTTGATTCATCAACTCATAAAGGCACGACCAGACCTTAATTCCTCTTTCGGTCTTTTGGGTAGCTCATAGAGGGCTACCTCTCTCTCTCCACCAAATCCCTAATAGATTGGACTTAAGATAGCTAACTAGTTAAAGTGTTTCCTAGGATAAAATCTACCCTTGGGACAAGAACAGTATCTCTTTTATCCATATGATAAAATTTTACTCAAACTTCACTATAAAGATGGGCAGCTATAGATACCCTATTTTTTCTCCTCCCTTATTTTTCAAAATTTTTAGAATAAAGTAAAGGGTCATAATTTAGAAAAAAATATTAAAAAATGAAAATTTAGGAAAAATTAAAAAAAAAAAAGAAATCTAGAAAAATACCAAAAAATGGAAAAATTTAGAAAAATATATAGAAAGTTGAAAAGTTGCAAAAAATAGAAAAGATTGAAAAAATAGAGGATTTAAGGAACTTAGAAAATAATAAATTTTTAGTTTAATAGAATAGAATTTCTTAATTTAAATAAAAGGTAGAGAGGGAACTGTTTGAGCCTAGGCTTAAATTTGAATTTAACCTAGGCTGACCTTATCCATATGTGTAATTTAATTGTACATATCAACAAAACATAAGCCAATAACCTAATAGTAAAACACTTGAGCATAGCATTGGGTATAACTTGGAGGACTTGGGTTTAAATCTTGGCAAAGGCATGGAAAGCCTTTTTATTTTTAGAAGACATACTACTACATCATCCTCAAACTATACTTCCACATATCAAGAGTTCATTGTGCCATACGCCCTGATACATGGTGCCCTTGCATTAGGTGATGGGTGATGGCTGACATTGCATTACGTGACATGACATGTAGCATGCTACGTCAATTACCCCATACCATATCTGCTATTACGTAAGAACACGTAGTATGACATGGTTAGACAACGTGGTTAATGTGGTGTTTCATTAGCACCACGTCAGCATTTTCCTTTTCTTTCTCCCCCTTTCCCTCATTTTCCCCAAATTTCTTGCCCAAGAACTAGGTTACTTGGCCTTCTTTAACAGCAAAAACAACCCTCCTTTATTGCTATTTCGGCTAAATTAGTGGCAGATTCACAAACTAAGCATTACCTAGTTTTAATATTGATCGAATTCTTGTATAGATTAAGTCAAATGTGTATTCAATTCGGTGTTTGAAAATCCAAAAAAAATTGGAATAATGCAATTTGGCATTTACTCGATTTCTAAAATTTCCAAGTCGATTTAGCTTTGTTCTAGTATAAATAAGGGTCTTCTGTTTGTTTCACGATATACATAATCATCAAATTCATTCACAAACTTCCTTTCTCTCTCTTCTTCGATCTCTCTTTACAGCTCTCTCTCTCTCTCTCTCTCTCTCTCTCTCTATGATTTCCTCATTCTCCGATCACCTTCGAGCTACACTACTACTAAGACCAACTTCCCTACTCCACAAGCTCTCATTGGCCACACATTTCAACCACTATCGTACCTCCCAATTGCATTACCACCAAAGCCCCTACACCATTACAAGCTACCACGATCAAAAGGCACCTTAACTGCCTTAACTCCCTTTGGCATCCTCCCTACCCCTTCCCCTCTAAATCCAATATGAAAATCACAAAAGTTCAATTTCCCAATCAAATTGGTGCTTAGAATGGCCTGAAGGGTCCTCTCTACAGTTGCTGCATCATCTAACTTAAAATGCCTATGTAAACTTATCTATGACTAGCGACTCTACCCGCGCTCGATGAACCGACCCACGTACTCCTAGAAGTCTAGCCCCTTCTTCCTTTTCTTTTATTTATTTAGTTTTTTATTTTATTTTTGTATTGTTATTTATTTATTTATTTTCATGAATGTAAATGTAAATAAAAAAAAAAAGAAAAAAAGAAAAAGAGAAAGGAAAGAGACAAAAAAGAAGAAGAAGTGGAATAGCTTAGTTTCCTTTATTTATTTTATTTTATTATTATTATTATTATTATTATTTATTTGCTTGTCCATTTTTAGTTAAGGCTTCAATAAAAGGATAAATAATGATGAATAATAAAAAATAAAATAAAAATGAAATAGAAAATAAATTAAATAGATAAAAAAAAAGATTTTGCGACTTAGAAACCTAAATTTTCTAAAAAAAAAAAGAAAAAGAAATCAATCATCCTTTTCAAATTTATGAACCTTTCCTTTAAGATTTCCAAAAATCTTAATTAGAACCCTCTTTTTAGAAAATTTTCTCAAATAAATTCAAACTAGTTTAAAAAAGTAAACTCAATCACATTTTTAGGTTAAAAGCAACCAACCCACTAAAGTTTTGTTAAACAAACTACGAAATTCTAATCCTAAATAGCGGCTACGTAGGCACTAATAAGTATGGGGCGACTTAAAATATGAAAACTTTTCTTTTTCCATCTTCTATAAATAATTGATCGCTTTATCTTTTTTTAGAATTAATTAAGTTGCATGTAGATAAATTTCATTATAAGTGTCTATTAAAAGGTAAATTTAAATTTGGAGAAACTAAAAGTGGTACTCGTTTAGGGTTTAAAAAATTAGCCTTTGAATCTAAATTTTTGGTTTTCAAAAATCATTTTAATAAAAAAATCGGTTTTATCGAAAGAACAGTAAATAGGTTATAATCAATCCATCCAATTGATTATAATTTTTTTTTCCCACTTCGATAGGATGGCAACCCAAGAAAACTTTTTTAAAGTTAGAAAAATTTGTTTTCTTTAAACCCTAGTCAATAATCAATATTAAATTAATAGAGTTTAATATTGATTGGTTTAAAGAAAACTTATTTATAAAAACTAGGAGAAGAAAATCAGACTTGACAAGAATAATGATACTATTTGTACGATGTATTGTAATTTGATGGATTTTTCTTATGAATATGATTATTCAACGTGGATGTCAATTGAAATGGAGGAATAATACAAAATTCTGGAAAAATTATTTGAGTGTGTATAATTTTTTTAGTGTACAATGCAATAATTTATAAACCTGTACAAACAAAAGGAACAAGAATAAAGGACTCGCCATATGCTACTCATCAGCTGTGGGAATTTCGATTATTTTTATAAACAAAGGCAATACCTATCTTTTTATTTAGTTTAAATGATGGAACCAGAATTTACAAAAGGCAGTGTCTATATGTATAATAACCCTTGATTTTAATTCTCTTTTATCTTCATGGAACATTTTTCCTCTTTTTTTTTTTTTTTTTTACATTTACGATTACCTAGCTGATATCATTTTAAGAAGGAAAAACACGTTATTTTGGTTAGTCACTATAATTCTTACGGCTTCATGTTGATTTATTCTGAAAAGGAAAATCATTTATGGTATGAAGCACATGAGATAAACTACAACAAATTACCCTTTACCCGTCAGAAAAAAAATTTGCAATCCAAATTTTATACAACGGAGTGGTGCTGCTATAAGAAAAATAAGAACTTTACCAAATTGATAAAAGTATTTGTTAAAATTTTATTTTTGACCAAGAGTTAGGCCTATAAGGAACGATTCTCTTGGAGTAAAGTTACATATTACAACATTACAAATCATTTGAAAATGATAATGGGACAAAAATAGTTAGATAACTGCCTCTTCTATTACATCAATAATATTTGGCTCGGGACCACCAACTTAATAAGAAAAAAAAAAGAAAAGGGAAAAAAATCCTTCTTCTCAATTCTCCTTCATTCAAACTAATTCATTTTTGGAGAATGATAATCGAAGTACATAAAACCAAATGCCATATTTGTTAGAGGGAAAGGAAAAAAAATTATTAGTATTTTGTAGGTTGGGTTGCTGTTGATGATCAATCACATATTATGCGCATGATTGTCGTTCATGGAGATCGCTTAATCCAATGAAACGTGTATGGGTATAATAGACAAATGCGTAAGGGGAGGAATAGGTAAACTGGATCACTCGTCCATGCGTATGACAAAAGATGGAGTTTTGTGTTTGTAAGCATTCTTGATTTGTTCTTTACTGAATAGCTTGTTTGATCTTTTGTGGAGTAATTACAACAAAGCTTCTACGTTTGTCTTGAGCTAGCTAATGCTTAGAACATTCCCAAATGAGAGGAGAACCCTCTTATTTATAGATCATGAAGGTTAATGTCATCCATTGAATTATTGAAGATGGTTGGTTGAGATTTAACATTGATAGCGGTTGTTGGATTGTCCCGAATGATCAAAAGGCTGAGATTCACTCCTCTCTTTTTTTTTCTCATATAGGCCATGAGCTTAGGCCTTGGGTTTGGATAAGCCCAACAACCGATAATATAATCAGGGAAACCCATCTATAATAACATAAGCCCATAACCATTATTTAAATCTTAACAGCTCCTTTTAAGGCTGAATGAAATCTATACGGGCTTGAAGAGATATCTTTCGAGCCTACTTCTCACACATAAGTTAATCGTTGCTCGAAGTTAATTAGTCATATCTCTCTAAAACATCCTTAGTTTGACCCGATTTCTTGGACCCTATCATTAGCTCATTAAACCGATCCATGGCATTAAATTGAGCCAAAAGTTTAATTACCAAAATGACCTTTTATATTTTGCCCTCTAGCTAAAAGCTCTTTTGGCAAAGTCTAAGAGGTTTTAGGCATTTCATTAGATTAACTCCTTCAAATTTATGGTATAAGTGTGTTGGATCAACTTTTGTTACTTGACTATATCGATGGAAATAATACTTCTTCTAATTGTTGATAAGTTGGAGTAAAATAAATTGGTATGTGTATTGCGATCATAAAGCTCGATTCTTCATGTGTTCTATGCTGCATCTTGCAATAGTTCATAGCCCCTTAGGATGTTAATTTGCATTTGTGACATGTAATGGATTATATATGAAATATTCTTGAACATTAAAAAATAGATAAATTTTTATTATTTTTTGTATCTAATAAAAAAATATATATTTATTTCAAATTTATAATAAAATATTTTGTATTTACCATTATAAATTTCACTTTTAATATATCTATATAATTTATAATGACTTCTTTTTAAAAAATTACAGGAATGAAAGAAATTATGGAAATTGTGAAAAAAATGGCTCTATTAGAAATTGTGAAAGGAAATGAATAAGAAAGTGGGAGAGAGAAAAAAAAGGAGGAGATAAGAAGTTGGATTATAGTTTTAGAGAATGGAAAAGAGAAATTAGATATGGAGATTGTATCGAAAGACAATTTTTTCAATGATATATGTTATATATAATTTTATAATTATTATTTTAATATTGGTTTTTCTGTTAAATAATATTTGATATTAATCTAAATAGTAATTTGAACTATGACAGTTACTTAAGCCTATAAAGGCTTTAATAATATATTAATAAACAATGCACTCATATTGCGGGTGTAAAATAATTATAATATTTTAATTCAAAATTACAATAAGGAGAAATTACAAATACTTCTCCATTAGTATTATGGAATTAAAACAATTTAATGTTATGATAAAATAAAATATATCTATAACATTATTAAATTAATTATTATAAATCATTAGCTGATAAATATAAGAGTGAATAAAAAAATAATAAAGTTAATAAAAATCATAATTTTTTTTTTATAAATGTTAGAACATGTTGAGAATAAAAGGTTAATTTTTCAATAAGATGTTAATACTCTTATATGATTTCATTATGAATCCAAGTAAAACCAACCATCTGACGAAGAGTGAAAGAGTTCTAACTTATAGGAAGATGTGTGAAAGAAAAATGGTGAGATTAGTGAGTATATGTAGAAAGAAAAAAGGAAGGTAATGGAAAGTAAATGGAAAGAGAAGTTAATAGAAATAGAAAAATTTGATGTTTAGGAAAGAGAAGAATTTAGTAAATTGTCAAATTTGTCTATTGTTTATAATTTTATAAAAATAATTTTAATATTAGTATTTTAGTTATATAATATTATATTTAAGACTTAAATAGTAAATTGTTAAGGGACGGTTACTTAAGCCCCAATCTACTTTAATAATATAGATATATATATCATACACAATGGTACAATACAAGGGATAATTCTTTATGGCCATCATGGCCCTTATAATCCCACAATATACTGGGTTGGAAAGAAATTAATAGCCTTTAGGATATAATGAGGTTTCTTTCCAAATAATAGGTCCAAAAGATTGACCATGTGCCACAATACAGATGCTTTTCTTTCCTTTTGTTTTTTTTTTCAATCATGCCTCCATCGCCCGGCAACGTTTTCTAACAAGTCTCTCGTCCTCCTCTTTCCAAATTCAAGTCTTCGACCTATACTCACCTCACTCCCTTTCTTTCTTTTTTTTTTTTTCTTTTACCTACTTTCTTTGACCGTCTTATTCAATTACCATCGATATATCCAAATGTCAAAAGAGCTTGATTCGCAAATGGATGCAAAGCAAGTCTTGCGCAAATTACGTACCGCTACAGTTTCTTTTTATTTCTTCGCAGCAAAATCGGAAAGCAATGATAATCACGCTCATAAAACTTGGTATTTCCTGGTTTACTTGATTGTGTTTCCTGCTCTTATTATGGAATCCTTGTTCTATAAATATATATTCAAAACCAGCTTTGGATGATAGCATCAATGAAAACTTACAACGAGGGATGTGGTCTTCTTCTTCGTTTTTCATTCTCTCTTTTTTTTTTTTATAATTCTTGCTCTACAAATTCTTTTTCTCAGTTCCTTCCTCGGCAACAAGCTTCTCTCATCTATATATTGTGGATTCTTCTTCAATCTCGAAAGAAATCTATCCGCACACCCATTCGCATAGTAGCCACGGTTCTCTCTCTCCCTCCCTTTTTTCTTTTTTTTTTTTAATTTATTTTTCCACTATCCGTAAAATAGTCTAATGTTTATCGCATTTCTTCGTAGCAACAAATAATGTATCATGCTCTTTGCTAACACCATGCCTTCATTCTCGTAATTCTTACCGTTCCGTTTTTAATAAAAGGTATAAATATATATATATATATATATATGTCCAAAGCTATTCTCTAGTTTTTTTTTTTTCCTAATATTTTTTATCCATGTTACTCCTACGAACTGAGTCATAGGCCGATCCTTTCTTTCCTTTCGGCTAAACATATTTCATATATCTACATTTATATATGTGTGTATATATACATACATATATATACATATTTTTTTTCTTCCCGATCATTGCCATTGCCCCTTTTGTTTTCTTTCTTTCTTTTTTTTTTTTTTTATTGAATTTTAAAGAACGACGCTCGGAATTTTACCAACTTGTTCGTGATCGGTCGTAGAGGAGAAGACAAATGTGACTCACTGAAACTTAGTAGTTTCATAGCACATAATTCTCATGCACTCAATTCCATGCATGTGAGTTTCATGCACCAAAAAACATTATATGCCTCATGATATAAGAGCTTCATATGATCTTGGCTTTGCAATCTATATTCACTAACCTGTTAAACCAATCATTTGATGTCAACATCACTTGTTTCATGGAAGTATAGAACATACTTAGTCCATCTCAATTCAAGACACTATGTCTTGTGCTCACCAGGATACCTTCATCGAGTAAATCTCCAATACAATCTGCCCTTACAGTATGCACACTTCTCTTTTTTCTATTCATCATTTTTTTTTTTTAGACAACAAACTGTTGGTGTCGGAGCTTTAATCAACACGAGCCAATGGTAAAACCAACTACGCCATGCTCGCTTTTCCCATTTTCTCCTTTCCTTTTCGTTCCGTCCGAAATGCTACTTTCCTCACGAATTGAAATATTTTAAATTGTGCTAAACTTTAATAGATAATAGCTGATGAACTTCAGAAACTGACTCATAGCTTTGCTTCATTAGCATCATAAGCTGGCACTTGGGCTCTCTTGGACTGATTGCAATCTTTTTCTATTGTCGTTTCTTCTAATCTTTAGTAACACATGCATCTTGGGCTAAATATCTAGCCCTTTCTCCTTTCTAGACTTTATTATTACATTTCTGTTATATATGGACATATATATTTTTTATGGATGTTCGTGTAGAATTGACACTTCAGATGGGATTTGGTTGATGTTTTATTTCCGAGCCCATAGAGCTTGTGAAATCGGACACTTAGATTTTGAATCATTGGGATTGGGGCTTCTTTATAATTGCATGGGTTTAAATTTAAGTTGAATGGCTGGCCTAATATTTAATTTGCACATGTCCCACCCCTTTTTCATTAAACAAGTAATAATAATTTTTTTTTTTTATTTTATGATGTGCGCAGGTCATTCATGTAAACTGTTGCAAATAATAGGTAAGATTACTCCAACACAAATTGACAAAACTACACGATAAAAAGAGGTGCTAACTCACAATGGAGGTTGAGTACCTATGACTCCATTTCCTTGACCATTGCAAATAATATGTACTCCAACATAAGCTGCTAAAGCTACACGACAAAAAGAGGTGCTAGCTCACAATGGAGGTTGAGTACCTACAGCTCCATTTCTTCATGAGAATTAGGCCGATAAAGCCTTTTAAGGGGACTCTTTTTAGATGAACACTTAGACTCGAGGACCACATGTGCCTAATTTTATCACAAGTTCTTATAAGTTCATCATCCCAGAGGCCAATTGTAGGCCCGAAACATTGGTAAATGTAATATCGGTACTTCGCTTTAGGAATGTGAGAAAGGAGCTTCCTATGTCTCTTACTCAATTTACTATTCAAAGCATACATCTCCATAATGATGTAGGCTAGGATTCTCAACAATATATATATGACTTCGCAATTCAACTTTCACAAATGGAGGACAAGAGATCTTGGTAAGCTCTCATATCCCAATGGAGTATTCAGACTCATACCTTCATAGTCACTTGTGGTGAACTTACACCTACCATAGAGGACATCTTCATCCTCCTCAAACTTCATAACTATGGAGAATAGACATTACGGCATCATTAAGCACACCGTAGGATACACAATATCTTGCAAGGTGTTATCAATTTAAGTATGTCTTCATCGAAGAGATCTACTTATTCATCATGGATTGAATACTTTTATGGCATGACATGGAAGAATAGACACCTTGTAAACCCCGCGAATTTAGCTTTCTAAGTATAGAAACAAACGTCTAAACTGTAGATAATTTCCCGAACTCAAAAGAGCCAATGAGATTTAAAACCAATAAAAATCTCAATCCAAAACCTAAAGTGGATACGAAAAACCTTAAATCATCAATTGAACCCTTAATCGCAAACGAAAACCCTAAAACCTCGAACCTCATCAAAACCTAAGATGATAATCGAAAATTTAATCGCGTAAGAGTATATGAAACCTTAAATGTGTAAAAACATTAGAGATGGTGCCTTAAAGTAATAAGAACCCTAAAACCATAACTTTAAGGATATCAAAGCACTAATTCACCATGATATACCCTAAAACCCTAATTGATAATATAATGCTTATATTTTGCCAAATCATTAGTAAAAGGTTAGAGATGAGCCTCAATCATGCATAAACATGTAGAATGCTTAAATGATCCCTTAAAAACTAAGATAATGAATCATAGATTACATTTATGTCTTAAGTATATGATTAGGATAGTCTCACTTAGAGTTAGGATTATAGTTGAAGATTAGGTTACATGTAGCGAACCTTAATACCCAAATTAGTACTTTTTGCACTTGTTATCCAAAGTAGTCTATCAAATGAGATATACGAGTTATAAAGACCTAAAGTAAGACCTCATCAACTATGTTTGCTAATCAATTCATCAAATACCTCATTTCCTTCATTTTCCCCTTAACTTCCCTTAATCTCTACATTATGTACACAAAATTACCTAAGCTTAAGGAGAGTTGACCAAGTCAACACATGTTGACCAAGGTCAAAATGTTGACCAAGTCAACACTTTGAAAAGTCAACAAAAGACTTAAGAGATAAAGAAAATATCTCTTACTTAATGATGGCTTTTCTTTTCTTCCTTTTTGATTGTTTTCTCCTCCTTCTCTCTTCAATTGCCGTCCACAATTTCTCCCCTTTAGGTCCCACCATTTGCCTTCTTCCATGATGAAAACAAAACAAAAGAAACAAAACATAAATCCCCCTCCATTGCCGTGAGCATCTTCTTCCTCTTTTACTTTCACAATTTCATTTTTGTCTCCATAACTCCAACACAATTAAAGGTATGTATCTAAGTTACTTATCTTGTTTTATCTCCTTTATTAGTTAGTTAATTAGATAGATTAGATAAGTAATTATGTGTTTAGTTTTGTCTTGAAGAAAAGGGAGCAAAGTTTCCATCTTTAAGTGTAGAAATCTAGGAATCATGAATAAGAAGAAAGGAAAACATGAATATGTGCTTAATGAATGTGTACATGAGGTAAACCGAAAAGAAGGGAAGCATGAGAAGCATGGTACATGAGTATTTTCCATGTACATAACCTAAATTAAAACAAAACCTAACCATACATACTTATACTACACTAATTACACACTTAAGAACACAAAAGAATGGAATTAGGAAGCTTTTCTTAAGGAAAAGATTAGGCATACGAATTTTTGTATAAAAATACGTATCTAACCGTATAGGTATATGAGTAGGTACACATGTATAAATACAGTATAAATATAAGTACATGTATACGTATATGTTTAAGTATACTAGTATACATATAAGTATAGAAAGGTATATGTACATAGTAGTTTAATTAAAGTATACTTAAGACATTAAGACATGACATAAGCATGAGGTGAAGCTTATGTAATTAAATGATGAGGTGAGTGATGAGGTAAGCACATGATGACATAAGCCATGACATAAGCAATGACATAAGCAAAAGATGATGTAAGCATGACATAAGCATAGATTATAAACTAAGAAAAGAAGAAGAGTGTATCATAATTAGGATCCTAAATTAGTAAACCCTAATACACTTTCTAAATTAGATCATACTTAATTAAGTACATGAATTAGTAATAGTAAAGTAAAATCCTCTAAGTATAAGGATTTAAGGGTTAACTAACTCATTAAGTATAAACAAAAGATATAAATATAAGTAATAAGAGCAATTAAGTTTTCATAGTTAAAATTTTTCTAAATTTAGTTCATATCGTAAAACACGAGTTTTAACGTCCAAAACGGACATTACCGTGTGAACGTGCGTCTGAAAACAATGAAAAACGACTATAAGTTCGCAGATATCGGAATCAGAACAAAAAAATTACAAAATACATATCGAGAGCCTCATGCCTTACTAATATAAGAAAATAGTTACTATTAATCTCATGGAGCATGGTAGCCCTATACATACTATACTCGAGTTATATTGGAGGAAACTAGATAAACTACAATAGACTTTTAGTTGACTAAGGAGTCTGAATTCTCAGAACACTTATAAGGTTTACCATTTTGATTTAGGCGTTCGATATTGAGTCCCGGAAAACCCTAAAGGCTTGGAGAATGAGCAATAATCTAGGTGAGAGAGTTCTGATGACCTGCTACTTGCTTGTGCGTGTTATTTGTATGATGTTTTGTTGTTTGCTATTACTTGTATGTTTGAATGATTGTTCTGTTTGTATGCCATCATCTGTGTGATCACCTTTTTAAGTTGATAAATACAAATGTCTGACCCAAATAACTGGTTCTACTCGTCGCATGTCTATGACTTGGTAAAAGTATGAATGGAGAGTGCTAGCCTTGCAAAAATCTTAAGAAAAGTATTTTTGACAAAAGCTTTCTAACCTTAAACAAATTTTTGCATGATCGCTGTAAGGGCTTGTGGAGCCATAAATAGTATTTTTAACGTTAAGGCAAAGCTAGCATGGGTTCTCTAATTGATAGCGAGAGGACTCGCTTTATTGTGCCTGAAAGGCCTTGGTTATTTTTGGTTGTGAGAGGACTCGCATGTTTGTGCCCGAGGGGCCTTGGAGGGTGGATAGTCCTAGTTCGAACTCCCCCTATTTGGATTGAAACTCTTTTCTTGGCTAGGGTAATAGTCGAGTTTTGCCTAGTGGGGTGGTGCCCCTAGGTAGCCTCTGCGGGTAAGCTGAGGTGCCCTGTGCGGGTAAGTACAGGGGATAATCGAAGTGTGGACGACGTAATTCTACACCTTCCATAGTTCCGGACTCCTATGGATGTGTTGTTTGCATTCATTATATATGTAGATAGCTTGCTTGCATGTGTGATAATAATGTGTGAAAACTTGCCTGACCGGTGGTGGTGAGGAACGAACTTACTGAGCTGTTTTATGCTCATTCCCCCTTAGTTTTCTTTGCAGGTTTACATACGATGGGATTGGGATATGTCTTGAGTGCTGAGGGCGAGATGAAGATATGTACATTAGTGTTAGGATTAGTTGAGATTTTTATAGATGATACATAAACACTCTTTGTAGAAAATATTCACATGTTAGAGTTTAATATAATTTAATTCTTCTTGTAGTTTCATAATGTTGGTAATCCTGTCTTATTATTTGGTAGGGGATACCAATTCTCTGCGGTTCTGAGGAACTGTGGGATATCGAACATCCATAGTTATTTATAATTATATCTTATGTCATGTTATAATAAATTATTTATTTGAAAATCATTAATCTTAGTGATTTATTATTTAGGGTCTTGTAATCTCTGACTTGTAAGACGGTTTTCATATCATGGGTGCACACATGTTATGGAAATTTTAGGTAATCCTACTAGGCCCCCTTTAGGGTCCTGACACACCTAATACGAGGCCTTGGCCATAAAAGTGAGTAAGTACCATTTTTCTCATGTTCATATATTTAACCCTCTTGTTCACGTGCAATAATAACTTTATATAACACTTGATGTAGGTGCGAGCTTGTAGCATTCTTAGCTCTCTAGTTATCTATGCACACTTTTCCTAGTGGGCTTGGGTAGAAAGATAACACAAACATTCTTTACTTAAAACTCTGATACTACTGTAGAGTTTACATTTCGTTTGTATGTAAAAAAGATCAACTGTTATCAGGCATGTCGTAGTTATTATCCTCCTTTTGACGTCTCTTTGGAGAATCGTGGAGACTTGCGATTCTCCTAAGCTAGCTTCCTTTAATAGTGTATTCTAAGTAATCTTCCTTCATTATTGGATTATAGGGGTTTAAGTAGAAATATCTTAAAGCTTGAGGTCACAATTTATTCTCTACATAAAGTTGCTCGACAATTTGGATTCGACCAAGGCGTTCCTCAGATGGTGGTTGCTACTTCAAATTTTAATACGTGCTGTAAACTTATTTCACCCGAGGATATTAAAATGATCCATTTAGGTGTCCACTAATTTTATTTTCCTCCTTTGAATCATAACGAGGTGATATCCCCTAATTGGCCATCTTACTAGGTCAAGTGTTTTAAAGGATTATAAGATTATATCTTTTCATTGAATGTGAAGCCCTTAATTGAGGTCATCGTTTACCATCAAGAGTTTTACCTTCGGCTTCTAAGGCTAAACAACAAGAAGCAGGATAATCATTTTAATGAAAAAACGAGAGCTTTTGGAGCAACAGAGGTAAGAGTGAACCCTTCTAAGTTTCTCATCCTCCTACAAGCGATGACCAAGATGGTGCTAAGTGAATATGTACTTAAGAGATAATGATTGTGTCTTTATAAATTTTTTTAATATATATTTACTTTCATTTATTGTCACATCTCGGCATAACATATGATGTATTATCATACAGGAATACCTGTTGAAAACTTAACTCAACCTGTTCATTCATCAAAAGATAACTTTGTTTACATAATAAAGGAGTTGCTACATCGAAGTTCAGCTGGATATTTTATTACAATTTATGTGTACAACATAATATTTACATCAAAATATAAACCAACTTTTTCCTTTATTGTCTTCACAATAATAGGATCTTTGACCTAATACATGTTCCATACAACAGTCGCAGACTTTAACTCACGCTTTTAGTATACATATCCCCCCCGAGTGTTAGGCCATTCACGATACAGTTCACCTGAAGATAAAACATTTTATCCCCTCAATTACTAAAGCTGAGTAAGAGTGAATAACAAATAACAAAATATAGATAATTTGACAAACAATATTGCATATCACAACTGAAACATTTCAATCATAACTCGCAAGTTCAACTTTACATATGCATTTGCCCAACCGAGCCCTTACTGCCAATGATGCAGCATGCTATGCTCATGCACGTGGCCTGCATCGGTATCGATATCTTATACCTTCCAATTCCTCATCTAGTTAGTCGACATAGTCAGGTATCTGGATACAACGTCCAGGAACCTAGAGCAATAAGGAGCTGCTTGGGAGTAGGACCCCTACCAAATTGGACTACACATTGTAGTCTATCATTTCCAGAAAGGGTAATAAGAAGCTGCTTGGGAGTAGGACCCCCAATTTTACAAAATTAGACTATACGCTATAGTTTACTAAATTAAAGTGGCAATACTGCCAAATTAGATCACATACTGTAGTCTACCAAATTTGATTATCAAAATAGTCATAATGTTTGGGCAATGCAATCTATATGCTTCCAAAAACTGAGTTCATAAAGCCATACTTTTTCAATGATCATTTGGAAGTCTCATTCTAAAATTTCTGACCCATAGGTCTCTTTTTGTGCCATGCCATGATATGTAGTAGCAACTCAAGAATATCAATCAATATAATCAATCTTTAAGTTTTGTTTAACCCAATGATTTGATTATGGTTTTCGAACTCTCCCTAGTGGAATTCTAGTATCTTACTTAGGGTTCACTTAGGTGAACACCCAGAAGAAAGGGTTAGATCACTTAACTTCCCTAGTTAACATGATTAATTTTAAGTATAAACCATCAACCAACATGGCCATATAACAGTTTAACCAAAATATAGTTATTATCATTCAAAATCACTACACTAGCACCCATTATAGTAGCATATCAATTCACCCAAGATATATCCATATTTAACCAACACAACATCAAACGACACATAGTGTTATAAGTAGCGATATATCTACTTCAAACATGGGTTAGATCTACTTACCTAGGCTTAGCAATAGCACAATATCCTATACATCGTGACGTGGTCCTTCTTTACTTATCACACTTATGAAAATATGACATAGTCTTCAAATCAAGTGTAGGTTAAACTCGAATTATTATAAGCTTTCATTTCCGTGTTTTTAAACTTCATTTGATTGTACCTTACTCATTTATTAGCTGATTTCAATAAAATTTATATCATTACGATCGTTATTTTGAGTGCTATTGATATATATATTAAGAGTCAAGACTAATCAATATTGCCAAATATCTAAAAATATCCTTTCATATTACGACTCAATCATACGCTATCCTAACTCTATAATTGACTCGAGTAAGCTTTAGTATTAAACTAAAAACCTAAAAAATTGTTCTTTCCAAACTTGTCCAGCAAAACTTATTATACCCCAAAGTATTCATTTGACACAAATTTAATAAACTAGTTACTATATTACATATTAAGCTAATATATAAGTTTATACTAGGAAAATACATGATAAATAGTATACGAGCTCAATTAATTTCACGAAAAATTATATAGACTTACAAAAATATGTAGTTTAGTTATTGATCATCAATTATACTAAATTGGCTATTATCCATTTTTACAAAAATAGTAGTTTTTGCTTGAAATTATAGAAAATTAAGGAAAATAAATATATTTTTTAGTGAGATAAAAATTAAATATTCCAAATATCATTATAAACATCTAGAAGTCTAAACATGCATGGCTCATTCATTAATTTCATAAAAAAACTAATTATTTTAATAATTCGGTAAAATTGGCAATTTTATTCAAAATAATTATAAAAAATAGTAAACATGGAGATTTTCAAAATTTATTGTTACTGAAATTTAATACATTATATAAGTGTGTTATACAAAATTTTTCAGGTTGAAGTAACATTATTTAATATTTTTAAAAATTTATTTAAAATTCGTTCGAATAGGGCACGTTCTTAAGTAAGTACCATAAATCAATGTTATTTTAATAGAATAAAATTATCACATGAAATTACATGTAAAATAATCTAAGGAAACCAAATTTCATAATTTTCTAAGCTAATTTGATATTTTTGGCGAATTAATAAAAATCAGGTAGTAAAATTTGACTTATTGGCACATGGTGCTCCGGCCACCACCCTATGTCGGCCCACCTTCTCTCTCTACCACAACTTTAAGTCCCAAGTGGCTCCTTGTCAGGTTACTTATAACCTTAAGAACCGTAATTCACCATATTTTCTCAATATTTTCTTTTATTTTTCTGAATTTTTTTCTAATTTTTTCGAATTTTCTAAAATTATGTTCTTGTGTTTTCAAGTTCATAAAATATTGTAAATGTTGTTTGGAGCCCTATTTATAGGTTTTAGGATTTTTGCATGTAAAAAAGTAAAATTACACATTAATTTCACGTTTTCTTAGGCACCATATGTCATTTTCTAGTTAATTAGGTATTGACTCATTATTTCCAAATAATACCAGCTTGACACATTATTTTATGACTCATCCATGCAATTTTTTATTAATTTTCCATTATTTTAATAATAATTTATTATTATATATATGTATTTAATACATATAATGCATATCACATGTATATTATGTATAATTTAACTTTATTTATTATTTTTGTAAGTTAATTAACTTATCTCTAATATCTCGTTATATTTTAAAACTCAAATTTCTCGTTTTCGATAATTATCGACTTTTAGTGATAAATTGATGTTTTTCTCAAATTAATATTTTTATATAGCTTATTTTGAGAAATTAACTTTATTTGAATTACTTTATCTAACTTTTCTAATTATATGATGAAATTTAAAATAAAACAAATATTATAGCCTAGCGCCCTAAATTTAGGGGCTTGGATCTTAGAGTTATTGAACTAGTTAGAAAAACTTAGGATATTACATTTACTGTTCTCACATTTATCTTTATAGGGCTCTGTATAATCTAGTTCCCAGTTGGAAGAGCATTCATCACTCCTTTGGAATCTAGATGAGGACGACGGTGATCAAGATTTAGTAGACTACAAGGATTCCCCAAGAGAGTATGAACAAAATGTTGGAGTTGGTGATTTATACACTCCTATTGATTATGTTGAGATTGTTGATTTTGATAATGAAGCATGCCTTAATGGAACTCAAACTTAAGTATTTGTACCATATGACTGCAACTGTTGAAACTTATGCTGAAGTTTTACTTTGTTAGGGTACTTTTGACACAATTGTCCCAGTTTAGGCAATTGATCCTCCTTATGTACTTGCTATTGTGGTACCTACTAGTCAATCTTCTCCTTCAATAGTTGATTTATCCCATCAGGATAGGGAAGCAACTCTAACACTTGATATTGATTCAGAGGAGACAATAGGATTTCATAGATTCAATGTGCCCACACATCTTATGGCACCAACGACTATATGCTTTGGATGGGGAATTATGGGTAGAGTCATCATTTTCTCATACTCCTATATATACTAGTGTGATGATTATGCTGGGTGAAGCCATGTCACTTGTTGATTGTTCGTATGGGGAGTTGTCTAGGAAGCACGTGAACTCCATCATAAAGGCTTATGAGGTGTCCCAGCGGTTGGATTTCGTGTTAATAGCTTAAAGCCAGTTGTAGCAAAGGCTTATAAGTTATTGCAGTACAACCAACTAAAGAAGGCTCGTAAGCAAGTCGTCAGTAAAATGGAGGCTCTATAGTAGAAGGAGTCCCTTGACACAGAGATAGATAAACTTGAACATGAGATAAACTTTGATTTAAAATTAGAATAGGATGTAGCATTTTGATGTGCATATGCTCTATTTGCATTTCTTTTTTTTCCTCTTTAGAATAATGGAAACAAACTTGAATTATTAATGACAATTATTTCCAATTTCATAGTATCTTTGCGTATAGATTATTTCAATTTTGAATCTTACAATATATATATACATATATGGCATTACAACCGCCAAGCCTATTGTAGAACTGCTTCAGCTCAACATATCTAAGATTGCTTTAATCTCCTTAAGAGAAATCACAAAAGAGGCAATACACTCATCGTTGGCTTAAACGTAATTTCAATTATCACAGCATGATTGCTTTGTTCATTTATGATTAAGGCTGCTTTAACCTTAGGTTATACAAGAAGCCTTATGGCTGCCAAGCTTACTGTAGGGTCACTGCAATCTAATACAGCTTGAGATTGCTTTGATCCCAATACTTGGATGGCACAGAGGGACATTATGTCCATCATGTGCTTGCAGTTAAGATTACTACCAAGCGACAACAACTATCGTGATAAGATCGCTTTGATCTCTCATAGTTGAGGTTGCTTCAATCTAAGGGTTTGCGTTAAGGCATTACAGTTGCTAAGCTTGCCATAGGGTCGCTATGACTTGCTTTAGCTTAAGATTGCTTTAACCTTAAGGTCTGCGCTAAGGCGTTTCGACTATTAAGCTTGTTATGAGATCACTTCAATTTGTCACAGCTAAGATTGCTTCAATCCTATTGGAAAGAATCAAATTTTTGTTTTTTAAATGCTGTTAGATGGCAATAGATGTGGAAAGTGATGAAGTCCATTACTATTTCGTTTCATTCATGAAGAATTTCATAGCATTTTATAAATGAAACTTCTTAACATACTGAAAATTAATAGGAGCTATGATGACCTTCATTCAAGGGTTACAGAGTGAGCAATATACATTGTCATAGACTGCTTCTTCAATGAAAGGACCCTCCATTTTGGAGTAAACTTTAAGGCTGGGAGTCCTTTCCTTAAATGCTCAATTGTATGAAGAACGACATCACCTTATTTAAACAAGCGCTTCCTCATAAGGTGATCATATACAACACTTAACCTTTGGAGGTAATTGGTTAAGTTATGCTTGGTCATATCATGTTTCTCATCTAACGCCTCCAAATATAACATTCTAAGCATATTTGGCTCTAATTTAGCATTTAGAGCTAAACGAGCTGATGGTACTAAAACCTCAATTGGTGCTATGGCCTTTATGCTATATACTAAAGAAAATGGCGTTGCTTTGGTAAGCGTACGCTTCGAAGTGCAATAAGCCCATAATGCCAATGGTAGCTTATTGTGCCATTCCTACTTATTATCATGTACCATTTAGCTAAGGACTTTCAAGAGTGTTTTATTAGTCGCTTTGGCTTCGCCATTTCCCTTTAGATAATATGGTGTGGACTTTATGTGGTCGATATTATAAGATTCTACCAATTGCCTAACATGTGAATTGATAAACGGAATCCCATTATCTATTAGCACATGCCTCAGGATTCCAAATCCATAAATGATATGCTCCTTCATAAAGGCAGCCATAATCGGTTTAGTCACCTTCTTTAGGGGAATAGCTTCCACCCACTTCATAAAACACTTAGTGCTTACTATTATCCATATGTATCCTCTAGATGGTGGATGTATGGACCGATTAAATCAAATGCCTAAGCATGAAAAAGCTAAGAAGTTGTCAAACTGTGTAGCTCATTTGTTGGAGCATGAATGGCATTGCCATAGAGTTGGCATAAGACACATTTTTTGGCAAAATTAAAGGTGTCCATCTCTATAGTTGGCCAATAATAGCCTTTATCGAAGAGTTGATGATACAGCTTCCTACTACCTTGGTGTTCACCACATTCTCTAGAATGGAGTTCTTTCAATATCATCTTAGTTTTAGGTAGTGCTACACACCTTAAAGGTTATCCTTGGAAGGAGATTTGATACAACTTGTCTCTTTGTAAAATGTATTTCCTCACTTTTCTCTTAACCATCCCGGCATCTCATTCATCAATGGGTAAAACATTGTTCTTTAAGAAGTTAATATACAAGCATTGCTAATCTCTAATAGTTGCAATGAATTTGCATTCTACTTCGTTAGGTACTAAGGAACATTAGGGCAACTCAGTTGGAGTTGAGATGCATCTTTACATATTGAAGGCCAATAGTATCTTGCATGCTAGATTCTTCGGTACAAAAGTGTCCTGTCCTCACTACACTACAAATCGTAAAATTCCTTGAGTTTCATTTGGGCTTCTTCCATTGAGATACATCGGGATAGGATCCCTTCAGCCCCTTTATAATACAAGAAACCATGGATGGATATGAAATTCTTCAATATTACAATAGAAGCAGCTGTAGGACTTGTTAACTATGCCTTAATAGGGGTACACCAACCATTTTGTGACTCCTTATCATCTTTAATTAATTATAAGGCAGTATAGGGCATAGTCCTCTTAGTTACTTGGATGCCTAGCTTACCATCTGAATCTTACTTTGGGACTATCACAACCTAACAGTATCGTTATCGTGGTAGGTCGCCGTGTACTGTATAAAGGTTTATTATCAATCCCCTTGCTGATCATAGGCCTTTCATACGACACACAAGGCTCCTTCCATTATACGTTACCACTAGGCCCATAAACAAGTAATAAAAAGCAATTTAACTAAAATTACTTCTATGTTATAAACTAGCTAATTGTGTGGGCTTGTGAAACCCACACCAAAACAATATTACAACCAAATGCAGTTCATAACGGAACTACATGAAATCTAAGTTATGGGTAAAAATATAAAAGTATCTAAATGTCTATAATCTATTACAAAATGTCCTTTTCGCTCTCTGATTGCTCTAACCCGTCTCTACACGAGACTTACCATAGGCATGCCTCGGCCTAGATTGATGAAGAGGTTCTCCTGCATCAACAAAAATCTATAAGGGTGTAAGCTTACGCTTAGTGAGATAAATACCTTCGTCAGTATCACATGGCAGAACTTTATTAGATGCACAATCATATGAACGCATGAACAATTAGTATGCCAAACAACGCATGCAGTGACCTAGGAACTGCATACAACTCAGAATTACGCCCCCTGAAGTCGGGGTTTGGAGATAATTAACCGACTTAAACCAAAATCTGGGTTCTAAACCTTAGGTTTTATTTCATTTGCACTATCGTGCTCAAGCTAAAACAAAACTCTATATATATTTACATATATATATATATATATATATATGTATACTTCCTTTATCGAAATCAAATCATATTTTTAAAATCCCAAGTCTAGTGGTGTGGTGGCCTCCGCAATCCACAAACACATGCCCTAAGCAGAAGCCACAAGACTCAGCCCTTCGCCGACGGTTGGCGTCTCCTGGCACCTAGTAAGCCCATTAGCTTAAGACAGAGACTCAATATATATGATGGCATAGCTAGTGCCCAATCCTACAGGAAACTCGTATTCCTGTGAGTCTCTTCCCATCTTCTACGTGAAGCGGCAGTCGGTGTTATCCGTATGCAATATGAGGAATGCATGATTCATTTTGATTTCTTAGTCATATAAGAGATTAACTCGATTTTCAAGGTGATCGGGCAATTTCATTCCAAACAATTCGCATGTATATATATGCATTACAAACAATTCCCATTATTATATATAATTAACAAGTCATCACATTCATCTATAAATTCAGACACATGCATTTCCCATATCGCACAAGCATCCAAATTTATATATATAAATTTAAGTGAATCTATTCTACAAGCAAAATCAAGTAAAGAGTCATCGGGAATTTACTCACTCTGCCATGAGGGTCAATCAAAGTAATTCGAAGGCAAGTCGTCTCCATACACAGTATCCCCTGGTCATTGAAATAATATTTATAAGGAATTGAAACAAACTTAGGAAACTAAGTAAATTTTCCTTAAGTTATACTCTTGACTAGTTTTCGAAATTTTTCCCGGTTTTTACCTAAAGTTCAATCGTGTATAACTTTTTCATTTTAAATCCGATTTTTATGATATTATAGTCAATCTTCATCATTTTTTAGTGTAATTTAATGTGGTAAGGTTATATTTTCGAAATGAGGTATATATTTTTGTCCATGGGTCAGAACAGTAGCGTTCCTCATGTGTTGGAGTGTTTTTGGGCCTTGTTTGGTAAATGGGCTTTTTAATAACTTAAGAAATTCTTTGGGCTTGGTCTTAAGATTTTATCCTAAGCTCAAAATACTCCTTGAGATCAGATTTACAACTTTGATTTATATTCCTAAGGCTAACAATCACTTCTTGGGCCCTTTAGTGGGCTTAAGTTGTCAAATGGGCTTATTTTTGGTTCAAACTAAAGTTAGTGACTTTGGTGGGCTTATGGGGCCTTAGGTGGATTTCTTATGGGCTTCAAAAAAACCTCTCTTGATACTTTAAGGTCCTGGTCAGAATTTCATTGAAGGCCTAACTTAGAGTTCTAGGCTTGTTTTGAGAGTTTTAGGCTCGATTTTAAGTTTTAAGCTTTGTATGCTTACCATACTTGCTTTGGTTGATCTTTTAACTTTGTTCATCACTTTAATCATATTTTTAAGCTTCTTTTTCCCATGTTCCAGGTTTGTTCGTGATGGTTCCAAAGGGTCCTCACTTGGTTTTTCAACTTGTTTCATCATTTTCTTAAGTTTAAATGGTAGATTATGCACTTAGATTACTTGTGTTCAAATCTCAATTTAACTTTTCTTTCATAAGATGATTCCTTAACTTATGTTCCACACAAAGAAATAAAAGATCTTATATTTAATACAACTCTCATATCATAGCTCATGTCATACAAAGTCGGTTTCTTCATAAAACTTCATGTGATGGATTTTTCTTTAACTTAAGTCTAGATTTGAGCATGTTTAACTTAATGGAAACAAAATCAACATCCAAATGACTATGGAACCCTCACATCCAGCATGCTCATCCTCCATTAAAGTTCTCATTTCAAGATTTTCTTAACTTAAAATCTTCCATTCAAAGCATTAAACAAATGTCTTTACAAAACACCAACTTTACATGCTCATGTTTCAACTTCATGTAAAGGTTTCATGGTTTGTTTCTTAAAACGATTTTTTTTTTTTTTATAACAACTTAAACCTTACTTATATCTTCAAGAAATCAAAGTCTCCTAATCATAAACACTAACCCTAAATCACAAGAAACACTTACTCGTCCTTAAAGCAAAATATGGTGGTTGTGCACAAAAGTTCCACTTAAGCTTTTAACTTTACTTCCTCCTTTTTGCCACCTTTTGGAACCCGAATCGTTTGGTCTTTTGGAATGGGATTTGTGGAAGGTTTTAATGGTCGTAAAAGATCTTAGACGGTGAAAGAAAATGACACAAGAACAAAAGAAGAAGTTGCTGTGAGTGAAGCTTCAAAAATGGAAGAAAAGTTGATTTTGTGAGGTAAGGTTGGTTCTCCTTTTTATGTTTGTTTCAAAGGAGAGAAAGAAGATGTGAAAGTGAAATTGAAAGTGAGGGAAATAATGGAGAGAGTGGCCGGTTGGAATTGGGAGAGAATGAGTGTTTAAATGTCTTGAAAGTATTGTCTTATAGCTTACACAAAGTCAACAATTGTCAACAATTGCAACTATTGATGATATAAGCATTAAGGGGTGAATAGTGATATATAAGAGAAAATGATTGATGGTTGAATGACAAGAGCATGGCCCCACTTTCTCCCTTGTCTAAATCTGCCATTTAAAGTGCTTTTTGGGCCATGGAGTGGTCTTGTCTCATTTATTAAAGTTAAGCTTATGAAATCTTGTGAAAAATTGTTTATATGTAGTATAAGTGAAGAGGTGATAAGGAGATTGTCTTATCACTAGATTTTAATAAGTTATCAATTGATAAATGATTCCAAATCTCAATTGATAAGTTATCTAGGGTGATTGATTAGTCTACTTATTTATGTATAAGGCTTATACATGAAGATAAGGGCATAGCCTTATAGGAAATTGTTTTAGGGTTTTTATCTTACATTGTTTTGTAATTTATGATTTGATTTTTGTAGAATTGTGAAATTTTCTAAAGTTGAATGAAATTATTCAAATTAAATTACCGATTAATTATTTAGGGTTAAAATTCCTTAATGGTTTTAAGGTTTAGGGTTTTAAGTAACTTTAGAGCTTGCAGTTCTTCGAGCTCGGGTTTTATCGACAATTGGCTTTTGAATTGTAAAAATTTAATTCATTTCTAAATATAAACTTAAGTTTTTGGTTTAGTTGATCCTTGGGAACGTTCGGGAAGCACTCTAAATCAAGTCTTAAGCCCACTAAAAGTAGGGTTTACGGGGACCTTAGAAGCTAAAGTCATTAAAGCATTAGCATAACGGTTTGTAGATTGTTTAGTGTGTACATATCTTATTGATTGGAACTGGTGACTAATTCTACATTGCAACTCCATATGGAGCGAGTATGAGTTCTTTTAACCTAAACTCCCCATTAGCCTATTTGATGATCAAATTAGAGTTGGCCTTAAGGCATAAGTGAGTCACACCTGCTTGTTGAGCCAAAAGCAAACCAAGTTAAAGAGCCTCATATTTGGCTTCGTTATTTGTACAGTGGAAGTCTAATTTTCATGCTAAGGGTATTTCTTAGTTGATTGGGGATGTTAATATAACTCTAGCTCCCTATCCGATGCTTCCCAATGAACCATCAAATTGCAAGGACCGTTATTCACTTATATCTATCATGAGTACATCTTCACGAAAATCTTTGGGAATGTCTTGACTAGCATTATTACTACTTGCTCCCAGGAAATAAGCTAGTAAATCTTCTAATGCTTGTGACTTGATCGCCTTAGAAGATGATACGGTGATGTCAAATTCTCCTAAGAGTAGCATCCATTTTGCAATTCTCCCAGATAATGCTGGACGTGACAATAAGCACTTAATGGGGTTGGAATTAGTTTGATAATGACCTTATGTGCTAAGAAGTAGTAGTGCAACTTCTGAGTAATAAATTCTAATACAAGATAATATTTCTCATACGTAGGGTAGTTAACCTCACTACCTTGAAGCATTTGACTTAAGTAGTACATTGGACATTCAATACCATCTACTTCCTATACCATCAAGGCTCCAATGGACTTGTTTATAGATGTTAGATAAAGAATCATTGGCATCTCCTTTATTTGCATGGTTATGGTTTGAGGGGAAATCAATATCCCCTTAATCTTTTGGAATGCCTCCTCTAAAGTGAACCCCATTTAAACAAAGCTCCCTTCTTCATCATCTAGTGTAAAAGGAAAGAGATTTCAGTAAGTACCACGATGAATCACCGAATATAAGACACCTTATCCATGAATCCCTTCAACTCCCTTTGATTCTTTAGAGATGGTGTAGACTGTTTGGCTTCAATCTTCGCTAGATTGATATTGATCCTTTTTTGTATACAATAAAACCTAAGAACTTTCTAGATGAAACCCTGAAAACACACTTCAAGGGGTTCATTCGAAGCTTATAAATTTGGTACCCATTGAAGACTCATTTCAGGCGATCAATATGATTGAGTGCTTCCCTTGATTTGATGACGATGTTATCTACATAATCTTCCATATGAATGTGCATCATGTCATCAAAAATAGCAGTCATGGCCCTTTGATAGGTAGCTCCTACATTCTTCAGCTTGAAAGGCATCACAGTATAATAGAAGTTCCCAAAAGGTGTATGAAAAGCTATGCACTCAATATCTCCTAAGGC
Organism: Lumnitzera littorea; assembly: GCA_024138015.1. Lineage (NCBI taxonomy): Eukaryota > Viridiplantae > Streptophyta > Magnoliopsida > Myrtales > Combretaceae > Lumnitzera > Lumnitzera littorea. Next base: position 45,535,174 of record JAMXBB010000010.1, on the reverse strand, counting down.
TATTTTGATTTGATTATATCCACTAAAACTACCCATAAAAGAAAATAATTCATGTTTAGCCATCGCATCAACTAACATATCAATCTTTGGGAGTGGAAACTCATCCTTTGGGCAAGCTTTACTGAAGTCATGGAAATCTACATATACATGTATTGGGCCACTTTTCTCCTTTATAGGCATGATATTGGCCAACTAAGTTGGGTGCTCTATAGGCTTGATAAAGCCTGCTTATAGTAACTTCTCAATTTTAGCTTTAATCTACACCTCAATATTTAGGTGAAATATGCGTTGGTGTTTCTTAACCGGCTTAACTCCCGGTACAGTATTTAACTGGTGCATTGTTAAGTTAGGATCTGAACTTGGCATCTCCTCATATGTTTAAGCAAAGACATCTTGAAACTCTCAGATAAGATCCACCAAGAGATCATTTATTTCTTTTGCCAAACCTTTATTGATGAAAATAGGTTTGGGCTTCTCTCCCAAGGCTACCAAATTCACTTCCTCTATTTCTTTAGCTTATGGTTTCATTTGATCTTACAATTGAGGAGGAGCACATTGAGCTTCTTGTAAGTTTGAGGGGGGTCAAAGGATGATATAAATACCTCATTTGATCCTGAAGACCATCATAAGCGATATACGATTCACCCATCTACCCTAGTATAACTTTCTATCTTTACATCTTGGTTACCCCCCTTTTTCTTCTTTCAATCTCCATAGTTAGGAGATGTCTTTCTCTTCTTGAGCCCCTGCTCATGTTCTTGAAAATCTTCCCATTGTGGTAATGCAATAACAATAGGTTTGCCAATTGTAGTCTTACCCTCATCTGTGTACTCGTCATAATATTTTGCCCCTATATGATATGATTATCTATGCTCAAAGGGGCTTTTGGTAACAAGTATAAATATATCTTTCCCTTTCTAACTTCTCTTAAAACATTGATTGAGTATAGAAGGGACAAGAGCATGGTCGTGTAACCACTTCCTACTTAGCAACAAATGATAGGAAATTGGAGCATCCAACACAAGAAACTTAGTTGCCTTGTGAATGGGCCCAACCTTGAAATTAGCATTAACGAACCCTAGATATTTAGTAGGGCCCTCATTGAAGCCGTGAATGTTAATTGGCTAGTGAGTGAGCCTCCTCATGTCTAACCCTGTAGCTTTGAAAGTTGCCAAGGGCATTATATTAAGTGAGGACTTATTATTAATGAAAGTTCATCGAATGTGATGACCATTAAGTTCACTCTCTACATACAAATGACAATAGTGATTTGGATTGCTAGTGCACATATCATCATTAGTAAAGATGATAGCATTTTAATGGCCTTTGACATCTTACGAATTGGTTACACTATGTTACATTATTCAAACTGTTGCTCTGAGATTTCTACTAGAGTAGTCGCTGCAGCAAGTTAAGATTTGTACTTAAATCCCAGTAGATCAAAGAAATTTCGCACATTAGCAGTCTTTAGCAAAGCTATCTCAACATGATTACTTGGAATTGAGTTTACTGCCTTCCCCTTTCCTTTAGGCCTTTCTTCCTACAGTACACTTTCACATCCATCAACCTTTGATTGGTCAACTTCTGGAGAAGTTGTTGGGTTATGCAAGATTGTAATAGCAATTTCTAGATTGTTGTGTATTGGAAGCAGAATCCTATGTACATCATTATTGTTGTCTAATTTTAGGTCACCATTCTAGACCTTTTCATTGAAGATTTTCCTCAACGTTTAGCACTTCCTTGTTGGATGCCTAACAAACCTATGAAACTAACAAAATTTAGTGTCGTTCTTCTCCTAAGATATTGGTTCATGCTTAACCCTTGGTAGTCTATTTATTTTGTCCTTGAGCCATCGATCTAAAACTACATGTACCTTATTCATAGGACAAGGAAAAAGTGGAATATCTGGGCAACATCTCTTCTAATCTTTTTACTACTCTTATACACTCCTCCTTATGATGGGAATCAAGTTACCAAACCTTTGACTCACAGTTGAGTTTGAGGACTAAAAGGGTTAGTACGATGAATCTTTCTGTTCCAACCAATCCCTATTGAGGCCGAGTACTTCCTTACCGAGTTACCCTTCATGTCGTGTCGTATGACTGCCTATTTTTCTATAGTATGCCGAGTTGATGATTACTCTCTAGCGCTAAGCCAACCAATTACTCGGTATTTTCCTTATCGAGAAGTCGAAAGAGAGAGTCTAGACTGACTAAGCCATCCTTGTTCGAATAAGCCCATTTGTCCGTATTTTTTGTTTACATCTTCTAACGACCTTGCTAATGTAGCATCACTACGTGTATAGTATCATGTGCAGAATACATTGGACTAATGATTGTTTTTTCTTATATATTCATTTTTACCCCTTTTGTATCTTATACATTACTTCCTTAAGAAATTCCCTTTTTAAGCAGGTTGCCTTAACTTATGGGTATAAATACTCTTGTACTTATAACTGTGGACATCATATCATTCTTAATACACTCTTTGAGTACTCTTTCTTCCTTGCATAAACATTGTTTGTTTACTCTCAACATTACTCTTATCCTTTCCCTTAAATAAGGTTAAGTGGCGAGTAACTTTACCAGACCGATTTGTACATCATATCGAATTGTGTCATTAGTCCTCGAAAGTTCTATTAGTATGTCATATCCTTTGGAGCTATTCGCAGGTTTTGTTTACTGTTTCATTCTTCATTTTTGCCCTTTTCCACACTTCCCCCATTAACCCCTTTTCGAGCTTTCTGCATGTTCAAACCCATCCAACGACCGCCTTGTCTATTCTTAGTCATGGTTTGCAACATCTTAGCATTAGAGTGAAGGTTTTGTGTGAACTATAGTTAGTTCTTCTTGAAGTTCTATTATACTCTATTTTGCAAGTGTGAAATAGAGCAAGTTACTGTGTTCATTTGACTGTTGTGTTGTTAACTGTTAATTTCCCAAAGTGTTTGTTTGAGCTTTGAATTTGTGAGGAAAAACAATAGACCTAAATATGAATGTTGGTATTGGTGATGATAGTGGAGTTGTCCACCATGGACGATAGTCTTAAGGAACTTCTAGAAGTACTAACGAAAGGCTTGATGAGGTAGCTAACCTCTTAGTAGATTTGACCTGAGCTGTTCATGCGTTGTCTTACCGACCTATTAAGGTCGTACAAAATACTCCCTAAGCTGCTCAACCTGTTAGAGGTCAGAACTTAGCTTGACTCGTTCAAAGTAAAGGAGTTAGTGGATGAGTAAGGAGAAGGATAAACCTGAGAAAGCTTGATGAAGAGGAAGAAGAGTATTTTATAGAAGAGCGAGTAAGAGTCCCCAGAGCATCTAACCATGTGAAGCTTCGAATTTCGAATTTCGAGTTTCAATGGATTTGGGAATGCTGATGAATATCTGGAGTGGGAAGAGAAGGTGGAGCGTATGTTTGATTGTTATTAGTATGAGGATTATAAGAAGGTGAGAACTACTGCTATTGAGTTCTCTGGATATGTCGCCATGTGGTGGAAGAATTTTCAAGCTATGAGAAGATGAGAGGGCTACCAAGAGATTAACACTTAGCCCAAAATGAAGAGAGTATTCAGAAACAGGTTTATGTTGGAAACCTATCTCCAAGACACTTTTACTCGGCTTTAAGAGCTAAAACAAAGAGGCCAAATAGTTGATGAGTATGTTCGAGACTTTCAAATGCTTGTGATACGTTGCGAAGTCAAGGAACCACCGGCTCAAACAGTCTTAAGATTCATTACTGGGTTGAGTAGAGACATTTAGGACATTGTGGAGCTCTAACAATTTGATACAATGGATGAAGCTGTTAGGATTGTTCAGCACATAAAGAGGTAAAGAAGGAGCTGAGTACCAATGAGGATGCTGATTAGTCGACCTGGACAGACAAGTCATTGAGCTCAATCAAGTATAAAGCTGAGTAGGAAGGTTGATGTAAGAGCCGAGAAAAAAAGTTGACCTAATGGTGAAATGCTGACTTGAACTTATGAGAATGGGCAAGGGTTCGGACACATGGCTGCTTAGTGCTTGAATCGATAGATGATAGTCATCAAGGGAGACATCTCAAAGCTAGAAGTAGAGAGTACGAATGAGGAACCTAAGGAGGAGGAGGTTCCTATCAAGAAAGAAAATGTCGACAAAGAGCTGATTAAAAAGGACGTGTTTCCTGAGGACTTAAATCAGTTACTCATGTTTGTCCGATGTACTATGAACATAGAACCCTCACGAGAGGAGGAGTAGAGAGAGAATTTTTTCCATATCACTTGCAAGGTGAATGATCAGTTGTATGCCTTCATTGTGGATAATGGAAGCTGCACTAATGTGGCATCAGCTGATATTGTTTCAAGACTGAAGTTATCGACTGTTGCACATCCAAGGCCGTACAAGTTGCACAGGTTAAGTAAGAAAGGAGCGTTACATGTCACTCAGCAAATACTATTACCAACCACTATTGGGAACTACTTTGACCAGATTCTCTACAACATCTTACCTATGTGTACTTCTTACGTGTTGTTAGGTAGGTCATGGTTGTTTAATAGGAGGGTCATCCATGGTGGCTACAGGAATACATAAATGTTCAAGAAGGATGATCGGAAGATCACACTAAACTCGATGCCATCGAGAGAAGTTCATAAGTTGCAAACAAAACTTTCTCATCGATCGAAGAAGGCACTAGTGATGAGTAGAGCCGAGCTCTAAGTAGCCATCAATGCTAATGAGCCGACCTTCTTGTTGGTCAGGGGACTGCTAGAAATGAGGGAGTAAGATGAGTTACCTCAGGAGGTCAAGGAGTTATTAGATGAATATGCCGACCTGTTCTTAGAATAGTTACCCGAGAGGTTGCCCCCAACTCGAGGTATACAGCACTGTATTGACTATGTACTCGACGTTGCACTGCTGAATAAGCTAGCTTATCGGATGAATCTCAAGAAAGCTTCTAAACTTTAACGTCAAGTCAATGAGTTGCTGGAGAGAGGCTATGTAAGAGAGAGTCTCAGCCTTTGTGCTATGCCTGTACTTCTAGTATTGAAGAAGGATGGAACCTAGCGAATGTGTGTAGATAGTTGAGCTATAAACAAGATCACAATCAAATACAGATATCCAATCCCGAGGTTAGAAGACATGTTGGATGAACTTAGTGGAGCCAAGATTTTCAATAAGATTGATCTTAAATCTGGCTACCATCAAATCCATATGAGGCCAGGAGACGAGTAGAAGACTGCGTTTAAGACTTGACATGGACTTTACGAAATGGATGGTCATGCCCTTTGGCTTATCGAATGCCCCGAGCACTTTGATTAGACTTATGAACCATGTGTTGAGACATCTCATAGGGAACTGTGTCATAGTGTACTTTAACAACATCCTTGTCTACAATGCTAACATGCCGAATCACTATGAACATCTCAAAGCAGTCTTAGATATCCTATGTATTGAGAAATTATTCGGCAATTTAAAGAAATGTTGCTTCTACCAAGAGGAAGTGGTATTCTTAGGCTATGTAGTCAGTGGAGGAAGCTTGCGAGTCGATGATGAAAAGATCCAAGCAATTGTTAAGTGATCGACTCCTACTACTTGTGTCAACATGAGAAGTTTCTATGAATTAGCTTTATTTTACAAAAGATTTATCAAGAATTTCAGCACCCTCGCCGGACCACTCACCGAGTTAACAAAGAAGAACACTGACTTCTGATAGGGAGAAATGGAGGAGAGGAGTTTCACCAAGATAAAAGAAAGATTGACCTCCTCCTTGGTATTAGTACTACCTGACTTCGACAAAATTTTTGAGCTGGAATGCAATGTATCGAGCATTAAAATAGGCGCTGTTCTGATGCAGGAAGGCTGACCGATTGCCTTCCATAATGAGAAGCTCTGAAGACTGCAACTAAACTACTCTGTATATGATAAGGAACTTTTGGCACTGATCCGAGTAATGTAAGTATAGCAACATTATTTACTACCGAGAGAGTTTGTCATATATATTGACCATGGATCATTGAGGTGCCTTTGAAGTCAAACCAAGTCGTCAAAGCAGCAAGCGAGATGGGTTGAATTCCTTAAAGGATTTAATTTTGTGATTAAGTACAAGTAAGGGAAGAGCAACTTAGTTGCAGGTGCTCTTTCGAGGAGACATACGCTTTTATCAGAACTATAGACTAAGCTGTTTGGGTTTGTAAGTATCAAAGAAGAGTACTTCGAGGATCCACACTTTGGAATCATAATTTCACAGTGCGTCGACTAGAGGACAGTGGACAAGTATCATGTAGACGATGGCTACTTGTTTCGAGGCAGAAAATTATGTGTGTCGACTTGTTCACTAAGAGAGCTACTAATCAGGGAAACCCACAATGGAGGTCTCTCCGGACATTTTAGGGAAAGGACCTGTGAATTGATAAATGGCCAATTCTTTTGGCCGAGAATGAGAAAAGATGTGTATTGAGTTGTCAAAAGTTGTCTCGTGTGCAAGAAGGCTAAGTGCCAAGCCGAGCAAAGGAAACTAATGCCCCTACCTATTTCGATGAGGCTATGGACTGAATTGAGCATGAACTTTATTCTTAGACTGTTGCGAACTACCGGAAGCAAAGATTCTGTAATGGTCGTCGTGGATCAATTCGGTAAGATGGAACACTTCATACCCTGTAACAAGACTAATGATACTTCAGCTATTGCTTCTCTTTTCTTATAGGAGATTGTACGAATACACAGTGTATCGAGAAGTGTAGTTTTTGACAAAGACCCGAAGTTCTTAAGCCATTTCTAGAGAACCCCGTGGCATCAGTTGGAAACCAAAGTACTCTTTAGTATCTCATGTCACCCCTAAACTGATGACTAAACATAAGTGGTTAATCGTACTTTGGGATCACTACTCCAAGTTATAGTAGGTAAGAACTTAGCTGATTGGGATGTCTGCTTACCAGTGATTAAGTTTGCTTACAATCGAATAGTATATGACATTGCTAAGCAGACTCCTTTTGAGATGGTCTATGGATTTAATCCTGAGTTGCCTTTTAACTACGTCCCTATACTAGTACTTGCGTAAGAAGACCCTGACGCATCGGCTAGAGTACAATCCCTTCAGTACATCTATGACAAGGTCACTCGGTACATTGACCAAACTGCTAAAAGAATGCAAGAAAAGACTAAGAGTAGGTCAGCTAAACAATTTTAACCGGGAGACTTGGTATGGCTACACCTCAGCAAGAAACGGTTTCCGAACAAGAAGAGGAACAAATTATTTACAAGATCAAAAGGACCTTTTAGAATACTCTAGAAAATCAATGACAATGCTTATAGGTTGGAATTGCCCGAGGACTATGGGGTTTTTAATGCCTTCAACATTGTCAACCTCAATCCATATTACCCTGATGGAGAACCGAGTAGAGACCATTCGAATTTGATCCCAAATCCAAAACAACTTGGAGAGAATTATAGGAATTAGGCTACCGAACCTCTAACCCCTAATTGAGCTTAAGGACTAGAGGGGTTGGCATGATGAATTCTTCTGTTCCGACCAACCCCTATCGAGGCCGAGTACTTCCTTATCGAGTCACCCTTCATGCCGTGCCGTATGACCACTCATTTTTCTGTAGCATGTCGAGTTGATGATTACTCTTTAGTGCTAAGCCGACCAATTACTCAACATCTTCATTGCTGAGAAGCCAATAGAGAGAGTTTGGACTGATTAAGCCATCCCTGCTCGGATAAGCCTTTATATCCATACTTTTTGTCAACATTTTCTAACAACCTCACCAATGTAGCATCGCTATGTATACAGTATTATGTGCAGAATCTGTTTCACTAATGTTGTTTTTCTTATATATTCATTTTTACCTCTTTTGTATATTATACATTACTTCCTTAAAAAATGCTCTTATTATCTTTTCCTTTTTAGGTAGGTTGCCCTAACTTATAGGTATAAATACCCTTGTACTTATAACTGTGGACATCAAATCATTCTTAATACATTCTTTGAGTACTTTTTCTTCCTTCTGTAAACATTGTTTGTTTACTTTCGGCATCACTCTTATTCTTTCCCTTAAGCAAGGTTAGGTAGCAAGTAACCTTACTGGACTAATTCATGCGTCACATCGAATTGTGCTGTGAGTCATCGGAAGTTCCATTGATGTGTCACATCCTCTAGAGCTGTTCATGGGTTTTACTTACTGTTTCATTCTTCATTTTTTTCCCTTTTCTGCACTTCTCCTATTAACTCCTTTCTGAGCTTTTTGCAAGCTCGGATCCATCCAGCGACCAGCCTTGTCTATTCTTGGTCATGGTTCACAACACCTTAGGTAACACTAATAGATGGATGCCTCTTCTTAGTCAAGTCACCCCTTTGCATGGCAACAAAATTGTTTGTTCGTAGTGCGTTTTCCACCAACGCCATGAAGGATTTAAGAGATAGATTCTTAAGGTGTATTGTATATTCAATGAACATCCTTTCAATACAAATCTTGACTAACTCTTTCTCATAATAGATATCTTGGATGTTTAATGAACATTCTCTAAAATGCTCAATGAAATCAAGAAGATCCTCCTTGGGACGTTGCCTAATATATCCCATGTCTATGATAGTAATATGTTCTTATGTTTCAAAGAACTTCTCCAAGAATGGCTTGCACATAGTCTCCCATTAATCTATAGAGCTTAGGGGAAGGTTCACGTACCAGGTGTATGCTTTCTTTATAAGAGATTTAGAGAATTCCTTCATTTTGAGATCACCATCGAATCCTTAGATCTCAACTATCTCAATGAATTTGAGAAGGTGCACCTTGGCATTCCCCCATTTGCCATTGAACTTTATGAACTTATGACTTATATAGTCCTTAGGGTATGGTTTCTCTACAATCCTTTGAGGGTATGGTAGCTTCAAGTCGATGATACTTGTAGAAGAAGAGGTTTCAATTTACTTTAAGTACTTGTCAAGATCTTCTTTCATCACATAAGATCAAGAAACAGGAATGGGAGCAATTCCAACCTGGAGTATTGGGGTAGTGTTACGTATAGTAGCTACACGCAAAGCAACGAGTTGGATATTGCACTTAGATGATGATGACCCCCTAGGTTGGGTCATTGTGTCTTCCACTATAAGGAGATTTGGATTTATAGGAGTTGGAGGCAACATGTGCTACAATCCTTCTTCCTGTCATGTATTATCCTCCTTTACGGGATCTTGTAGTGATTGCTTCTACTGAATACCTTACTATAGCGTAGTTGGTACAACAATAGTAGCAGTAACAAGAGCATATCTAGTAGCTTACATGAATTGCGTGGGAAGAACTGCTACAGGTTGAACACCTGTAGGGTTAATAGCAATAGCAGTTGCCATGCTAGGTAGAAATTGCGAAAAGGCCGTCGAGAATTGATTGAGAACACAAGTGTTCTCCTACATAATATAAACAATTAAGGATATCTTAGCAGTAGATGTTTGTTGTATGCTTACAAGTGTTATGTTATCACCTAATATTGGAGTTTACTCAGTGATCATATGATTGGTCTCCCAAACATTAGAAGTCTCCTCCTATCCATTGGTGTGTGACATCGGTGATTACAATCTCCCAGTAGAGTTGCCAAATAATGCAAGTAGGGTTACTGTTGATTATCAATCTCATGCTATGCTCTTAATGGTTAATCTTGGAGATTACTTGATCCAATAACACTTGTATGGATGTAATAAAGAGATGTGTAGGAGGAGAAACAAACAGATTCATTCACTCGTGCGCACTTGTGACAAAAGATGGAGTTTTGTATTTTTGAGTGCTCTTGATTTGTTTTTCACTGAATAGCTTGTTTGATCTTTTGTAGAGTAATTACAATAGAGCTTCTACGTTTGTCTCAGCTAGTCAATATTTGGAATATTCCTAGATCTTAGAGGTTAATGTCATCCGTTAGATTACTTAGAGATGGATGATTGAGATTTGACATTGCTAGCGGCCATTGGATTGTCTTGGATGATCCAAAGGCTTAGATTCACTCCTTTTTCTTTTTTCTTTTTAACTCATATAGGCCATGAGTTTAAGCTTTGGGTTTGGATAGGCCTAACAATTTATAATATAAGGAGGGAAACCCATCTATAATAACATAAGCCTATAACCATTATTTAAATCCAAATAGCTCCTTTTGAGGCCGAATGAAGTCTAAATAGGCTCAGAGAGATCTCTTTCAAGTTTACTTCTTACGTACAAGTCAATTAAATAAGGCTAAGAGTAAAATAATTAGTTTAACGATTCTTATTTCAAGCTTTTCAAGCCCTGTCTCCTTAAAACATCCTTGGTTTGGCTCGATTTCTTGGACCATGTCACTAGCCCATTAAACTGGTTCATAGCATTAAATTGGGCCGAAATCCCAATTACTGAAATGATGATTTACATATTTATAACATTACTTATAACATTTAATAAATCCTTTTTTTTTTTTGTTAGTTATTAAGTTTGTATGTGGCTAAATAATATGTACTATTGATCAACATTTCATTGCGTGGGTGCAAATTGAAAAGTGAAAAATGATGGAAAAACTTGGGTTTTAGTTGTGGTTCTTACTTAATACTTATTGCCATTCTATTTGCATATATAGGATAAGACCTAAGCCTTCTTACTTTCTAACTTTGATAATGTATAGTTTATTAACAACATACAACACTTTTTACATTTTAATTTTGTCTATTTTATATCCCTTTGTGAAAAATAACCCATATTTCAAAGCAAAAGCAAAAGGATTGAATCAAGTTTCACATGGGAGCAAAAGAGACTAGCTACAAGAATATTCAATTTTGAGAAAATAATGTAGATAATTTTGTGTTTAGTTTAATTTGGAGTTGTCTTTTCTAAACCCTTTCTCTAATTAGGAAGTGCAAATTAGGGAGATTTAATTATTTTTTCTTTCAACTTTAAAAATTTTACATATCATTTAAAAGATACTAGACGTGGTTTCAATTGTTTTGATAATGATAGTGAGATTATGAAATCATTATTGGAGGGATGCATGGTTTTCACTAATGAAAATGGATGGTCACGTGTTCACATATCAGCAGTTGTATAAATTTAGGGACATGTAAGTCTTTACATAATATATTATAAAACAATGAATTTAAATGATAGAGAGAGACAATGAAGTAGAGTTTGGTGTAAGTTGTTGAACATAAACAAGTGTAGTTGGTATTTAAAGCTTATTTTCATTCCAAGCATATTCATTATATATCTATATCTACATTATTTAAGGTTCCCTTCCAATTTGATCTTATATTTAAAAGATTTAATACCATCAATCTAAGTAAAAAAAAAATCATAATTACCGACCGTTAATTTTGCATTTTATCCCCCTTAATTTAATAATTGTTCACTTTCCATCATTTACATTTACATTTTTGATTGAATCCCATATTACATTAACAGGTTACAAGATTTGGCTTTGCTTTGCTTTATGATTTGACTGAAATGATATTGTGTTATAAGGTTTAGCTTTATAGGCTGTACGGTTTTCTTTTCCTACTTCTTTCTTCTCTTTTTTCACTGACTTGAATCATATTATTTGTTTGTTTCAAATTGTTATTCATTATCTTTTTCAAGTTATTAAGAAGAGTTGGATAAATTATGGCTAGTAAAATTGTCTTATGCTATTTTTTGGTTAATTGGAAAACTTTAGCTTATAATTTATGTGTATTAGGTACTCTCTTTGTTTTTATCATATGCATGTGCAGTCTGTCAGCTGTGCCATGATCCGTGTAATTTATGTCTTCCTTAAATATAAAAATAGAGGTAAGCACCGCAACAAGGTAAGCTGGAATCACAACAATGCTGCCGAGAATCACCAAGCCCTCACTTTCCAACACCACACGAACACCCTTTTGTTTCGCTTTTCACAATCCGCTTACCTCTGCCTCATACGACAGAACCCTAGACAATAACAACAATGATAACTTCTTCAACGGCGACCAGGATGATGACCCTTTCTACGTGGACCTCCCGAGACCCCCAAGGAATAAATCAGAAAGAAAACCGTACCCAACTCCGATCAAAATCTTAATCGAAAGGGCAAAGGCTGAGAGAGAAGCTAGAAAGCTACAACCTTGTAGGTTGCTTCTCAACCCACCTGACAATGGCTTGCTTGTTCCTCATCTTGTCCCTGTTGCTCACCATGTTTATCATTCTCGACTCATCTTGCTTACCGGGTTGTCGCGCCTCGTCAAAGTCGTCTCCGTCCTGCGTTGTAGGTATGAGAATTTTGGTGAGTTACGTCAATTTTGGGTCAAAAGTAGTTAATTTTATCATCTTTTTGGATGAAACATGGAAAGACTAAGTCGCGAATGGTTACTTTTGTTAATCGTGTTGTGAAGTTGTAAACTTTGTGCGTATGAAACCTGAAAAGCCCCAAGCCGCAATTGATTATATTTGTGCATTCCGTTCGTCATGTTGTAAGGTCGTAAACTTTGTGTATAGCAGACATAGAAAAGACAGCCCGCATTTGATTATTTTTGCTTCTTCTGTTCATCGTGTAGCAGAGTTGTAAACACTGTGGATAGGAAACATTACAACTACTAACTCACGAATAATGGTTAGTTACTTTTGTTCGTTCTGTTCAATTGTAAAGTTTAAAATTATGGATTGGAGAGAAGGTAAACACTAACCCTCGATTTGTTAGTTCTTTATGTTATGTTCTTGTGTTGTGAAGTTGTATACTTTGTGGATATATGAAACACAGAAAGCAATAACTCGCAATTGATTGCTTTTCTCCATTAATTAGGGAAAAAAAAAAATCCGTGGATGGTGAACAATGGCATAATTAATCCGCTATCGATATTTTTGGTAGCTTCTTTCTGGATTGATAAAAGAACATGGAAGATTTATTGTAAATTTAGTATTAAGGATACATTGGTCTAGGGAAAGGTTTTACAGATTCCTTTTGGAATTCTTGTTGCAGTTTAGTTGATTTGAAAATTGTTAGCATTTGGTGTTAGGAGATGCTGGACACAACTGTAGTAGCCGACTTGTCTATATTGAAAAGAACAGCATAACGGCGTTTATGAAAGTGATCTCTATGGTTCTAGTATAACATTTTAATTTGAATGAAACACTTTTCTTACAGAGTCTGGGAGAATTTTTGGTAATGTTTGCAGGTTTTGTTCAGAGGTTCATATTGGTCATGTTGGTCATGAAATAAGGACATGTATCGGTCCAATGAGTGGGACTCGTCGTGCAACTCATGCGTGGGTAAAGAGTGGAGTGCAAGATGTTGTGACTTTTCCTAAATGCTTTCATCTATTTGATCGTGTTGGAAAACCTCGTGTCAGCCACAAGGAGAGGCATAGTGTCCCACGAGTCCCAGCTGTTGTGGAGCTCTGTATACAGGCTGGTCTGGATCTTGACAAATATCCTTCTACAAGAAGGACTAAACCTGTTTATTCTATTGAAGGTCGAATTGTGGATTTTGAGTCAGTAGCAAAAGTTGACAACATGAAGGAGGACATGTATTGTAAAATTTTTGTTCAGTCAGATATACCTATAGAAACCGAGGAATTAAAGAACAATTTGAATGAGATGGGTGAACATGATAATTTGCACAATTTAGCCAATGCTTTGGGAAATCTGAAGCAGTTGAGCACAATCACATTGGATGCATGGTTCAAGATGGTGTCTGGTGTGAAAAGGATCATGGAGAGTTACACTGTTTGGACTTGCGGATACTGTCTTGAGGTCCAAGTAGGTCCCAAAGGTCATAAGGTCAGGATGTGCAAGGCATCAAAGCACCAGTCTCGTGATGGTCAGCATGCTTGGCAGGAAGCTAGAATAAATGATGTAGTTGGTCCTAATTATGTCTGGCATGTCCGGGATTTAAAAGGACCTCCTTTGACTAATGATTTGAAGCGGTACTATGGTAAAGCTCCTGCTGTTGTGGAGCTATGCGTGCAGGCAGGTGCACCTATCCCTGATCAGTACAGGAGTATGATGAGGATTGATGTTGTGCCTCCTGACCGTGATGAAGTTGATCTGGTTGCATGAAATGCTCTAGTGATTGAATGAAAGTAAGCAATGAGCTCCATATTTGTAGGTTGGTTGTGGGTTTGTTCATTGAAAATAAGGATAGTTTATCCAAGAAAATGGGCACTTAACATTTTTATGATTGGAAAAGAGCAATAATGTTCTATTGCTTGAGTTGGCACAAAGTATCTTTGTCATCAAGATCAACCACTCTAACTGCTGCAGTCCCATAAATATATCATGCTATACTACATCAAATGACTGAGCCTAGAAAGATCCTGAATGTTGTGACCTTCTCGGTTGGATCAAATGCAACCTTTGTGGCCCCACCATGGGAACTTCAAAATCAAAGTTCAGTGCCATTAACTGATAATGCACTTGAATGGTATATGGACTTCAAAGGGTATATAGCACACTTCCAATTCAATATGAATTTTGTTGAATCGTGTCATTAATCTGCTTCTTTATTACAAAAAACTACCATGATATGCATCCACATGCAGTCATCTGGATTCATTTTTTTTTTTTCCATTTAGTATTATTATTATTATAATTGTTGCCTAGTGCTCATGGGAGTATAATCCTAAAGCAGATTTACTTATAATAGAGTCAGTCCTGTAATATCTTTTCTTTTTCCATCTAGTAGTGTCTGATTATACTTAATGCTGTAGATGCCACTGAAATTATAGTCTTTAAAATGATTTTGGGGGTTTCAATAGTAATTGAGGAGTTAAATGCACTTCTAATGAATTTTGCAAGTGAAACCACACTTTTCAAGTTTCTGTTAATCATGTGAACAAAATAGTTCCAGATATCATGTTGCAATTGAACTAAAGGTTAATCATTTATATGTCATTGTTGATTGATTTTTTATATTTCGAGGATAATAGGAGTTTGTCAAGATACAATGCATAATTACAACAAGATAACAGGGATCATACCTCTATGGGGTTGGCCAAGTGGTTAAGATATGAGACATACTTATGACATTTTGTATGAGAGCTTGGTTCAAATCCCACTACGAATATTTCTTGGATTACCTACTTAGTGCAAACTATTCTTAATCATGCATGGGGCTTATAGGATAGTTCATATGTTCAGAGATAGCCAGTCTCAATACAACCATGCTCTCCTGTTATAAGAAAAGAAGAAGGAAAAAAAGAAAAAGAAAAAGAAAAAAGAAAGCAAGTTATGATGTTTTAGATAAATGATATAGTGTAGAAATAGTAGAAGAAGTAGATAAAGCAAGGTTCTTCATAAGTGTTGAAAGAAAAACATGCATATCATTTTTATTAATTGGTTTGATCATCAGTTGTGGCAAATTTGGGATTAGGTTTAGAGTAATGTTACTCTTTAGTTGTTCATAGGGCTGGTAGAAATTTTTAGACCTTGTGCAGATGTCATTTCCTTTTGAACTTCTCATGGTGCTAAAGAAATCAACTCTTGGATCATCTTAATAAGATTGACTGTGTCCAGCCAAAGATTGAAACAAAAACTTTCAGTTCCTTTGTCTACTGAGATCTTTAGTATAGTTCTTAATTCTTAACTTCTTTGCACCTCCATTTGGTTAGGACGTGTTTAATTTGTGATTTTCAGATGAAAATCAGCTTGAAAATTTTGTTGAGCTTATGGATTCCCTCTTGGATTCACCACCTTCAAAAATTGAACTGGATTCCTTATCAGACAAATCGCTTGAAGACAAGTTACACTGATCCACATTTTAGGCTCATTTTCTATGGTGAGCTCTCTCCCTAGGCCATAGCAAAATGATGTAAGATGTCTCTTCATAATTATTACAAGTTCCTTCCATGTTTTTGGTGTATTATGCTTAGTGAAAAATAGAATTACCTCTATCACCTAGAAATGGATTTTTAGTCCACTTCAACTCTGCCTGGTTTGTGTGTTGTAAGCTTGACTCAAAATGAGATGCTTATATGTGCTTGTTAACTTTGACAGGGACTCTGTGGAACTTTTACTTTCCCTGGCTTCAGAAAGATCTGAATAAGTGGTTTGAGGTTGTTAATCGAACATTGATTCTCCTACTTTGTTCTTGGTGAAGAAGAAAGATTCTTATGTGCCACTTGATTCTAAATCTGGATCTAATCATGATTTTGAATTTTTCACAACTTTATTTCATCTTCAATTTTGGAACAGGTGTGGAGTTTTAGCTTGCTTACATTGCATTTATAGATAATTCACATTTGTTTAATTGCAACATAATCAATGTTTAGAATGGGACATGTACGTCCATATGATTACTCTATGACATAAGTTCTACATAGCCGTTCCAAGTCAAGACATGAAGAGTTGAAATAAGTATAACATATTACTTGATTATTCACGGGGTTGGTAACGTTGTGACCTTTCCTTATTTACAAAGTTAGACGTTCTGAAGGCAGCTCTGCATGGTAGCTATAATAGGAATAAGGGAAGGTTTGCATCCATATAAGATTTTGATTCCTGCGTGCACTGCACTATCACTCTCCTGTGATTTCCACTCAAACAACATATGCAGGGAAGTTCTTTGTCGACAATTGATTGAAATCGATATATTGGAAATTTCATTTGCATTGCTGATGCTTTGGCTGCACAAATTCTCCTTTTAGGGGATTATCAACTATTAGTACACTAGTAGGAAGCTTTGACTTGTAGGCCACTCTGCCTGTGCACTCCACAATTTGAAAGGGCCTGAAAGTTGAGCCGTGATAAAATCCTCCATGGCAAGACTCCACATCTCGTCTCTTGCAATTAGCTAACTTGGTTATATTAGTTTGCATGGATTGCAAATTATAAAAAATTGCACTGTCGGTTCTCCAGACATCAATGTATATGTATAGCAATGTGGTTGTTCGGAAGAAAACACCCCCACATAAGTTTGCAAGCACCTCTTTGACATCTCAGTTTGCCCTATTAGTTGTAGGGTGATTAGAAGTTATCGTATGTAAATGAGTCTCTGAGTCTCTGAAGTTGAAATAGTTCTCCTGTTATAGGACCTTGATGGGGTTTCCAAATTCGAAGACTCCTTTTCTGACCTTCGACCCTTCTTACCTATGATGTAATTGCTGATTCAGGCTTTTTAAACGAGAGAATTCAATAAAACTTTTCTAAAAATGATAGACGCTTGTGTTTTTCCCTCTCAAATCCATATGGGTATAAACACAATAGGAGTTGTAGTTATGCATGTAATTGTTATCTCCCACAAGTCCTTGCCATGATATGACACCTGTCCCGCTAACAACTGACACATATGTAACTCCTTACTATGACACGGAACACACTATACTTAGACCATTACAGTAAATATTACACAATTTAAACATCATCATCACATACATACTAGTCTAACATGGCATCACACATACTACATATACACAGTTAAATTTAATAATGACTTATCAAGTATCTTGCTGCTTCTCCTTCTTCTTCTTTCTACTGTATACACGAGGAAATGGGATTATAACATGACCCCTTCCTTCGAAAGCGCATATGACATTGCGGGCAAATGTGGGATATCTCTGTTGCATCATCTCCTCATCCTCCCAAGAAGCTTCTACATGAGAATACTCGTCCTAATGTATTAGAACTTCCTTCCTATTAGCTATCTGTCGTTTGTCTAAAATGGCCTTAGGTTAAGGAACAACGGCTCGTTCCACTATAATAGGTAATGTAGGTTGAGTGGGAACTTTTCCATGAAACTCCTTAAAGCATGAGACATGAAATACAGGATGTATTTTAACATGGGATGGAAGAGCAAGTTTATAAGCTAGAAGCCCTGCCTTATCTGCTTCGCAAAATGGTCCATAAAATTTTGGAGAAAACTTAGCAAACTTCCTTGTAACAAGTGTAATATGTCTATGAGGTCATAATTTCACCACGACTCAATCTCTGACTTGAAAATGTAGATCCCAATGCTTTTCGTCTTAGTTTACCTTCATTAGCTCTTGCACCATTAGCATATTCTAGTGCAACTCCTTGAGCATTTGGTCTTACTTTAGCAAAGCATACTCCATTGCTTCCAATTTAGCTTCACCTGGACAATATTGAAGAAGTCTTGGGGTTGGTTGTCCATACTTCAAAGGGAGTGGCCTTGAGTGATGTGTGGTATCCCGTATTATAGCAATACTCAGCCCAAGCAACCCATTTTGTCCATTTCTTGGGATTATTACCGGTAATGCACCTTAGATATGTTTTAATAATGTGATTAATTCTTCTGTTTGTCCATCACCTTGGGGTCTGTAAGAGGAGGAGAAAGAAAGTTGACTATCGCATAATTTGAACAACTTCCTCCAAAAATTGCTTGTAAAAGTGACATCATGGTCACTAGTTATGGATTTTGGTAAGCCATATAAGCTTAAGAAATGTGGTCAAAGAACATCCTTGCTACATAAACAATTGTGTAAGGATGCTATAGTGGAATGAAATAAGCATACTTTGAAAATCTATGACAACCACTAAGAGGATTGTTTTACAATGAGATTTTGGTAGACCATTAATAAAGTCCATGGAAATTTCAGACCTAACTTGGAAAAGAACTTTTAATTGTTGCAAAAGTCCAGTTGGCTAGAGTTGTTCAATTTTATTCTTTTGAAAAATATTACATGATCTCACAAAATCCTACACTTGCTTCTTTAGCCCCTACTAATAAAAGTTCTTAGTAACTCGACATAAAGTCTTTTGATACCTTTCATGTGCTTAATTGTGTACAACTGCTATAATTTTGTGACACAAGGTTGATGTAACATCCAAATAAACCTTTCCTTTATAAAGAATCAACTTGTCCTTAACCTTTCACTTGCTGCCTAGTTTTTGCTAATTAATGGTCTAGACCAACTACTGTAATTCATGGCTGGAAACTATCTCTTACTGAATATGATCAAATAATGGTTGTTAAAATTGTGATTTTATTGTTTATTTAAATACATGTAACCGATAGAATTGTATAAAATTGTAAAAACCGATGAAATTATAAGCTTATAAAATCATATATAAAAATTCATAATTTTACTAGAAGTTTATATATAAATGATTTTGTATTTATTTTAACAAAGAAAAGCATTATAAAATTGTATTTTTTATTCACAATTTTAACAACTATATTGGGGTGATGATATAGCCTACAGTTTTCCGCTCTGATCATCCCGTCAAGAGAGAGCATTCGCAACCTTATTCTCTAGTATAACCTTATATTCAATCATAAAATCAAACCTAAGTGATTTATCGACCCAATGTTGTTGGGGAGATGTAAAACCTATTGCTTCAGCAAAAATTTAAGATTATAATTATCAGTCTGCCCTATAAATTTCCTTCTCTACAAGTATGCCTACCAATGTCTAATGGCCTTAGCCAGTCCAATTAGTTCCTTATCATAAGTTGGTAGTTTAAGATGTTGTTGGGCAAAAGGTTGGTTAAAGAAGGCAATAGGCTTGCCTTATTGTTGCAAAATAGCCCTAACATCGACATTGAAGGTGTTACACTTAATGTTAGAAGGCTACGAAAAGTTCAGTATAGATAGGATTGGAGCAATGGTCATAACTTCTTTCAATTGCCCAAAAGCTTAGTCATCCTCCATTGTCTATTCAAAGTTGTTTTTATTTAGTATTCGAGTTTAAAGGGTAGCAATAATGCCATAATTTCTAGCAAATTTTTTATAATATCCCGTTAATCCAAGAAATCCCCTTAAAGCCTTCATATTCTAAGGTTTCAACTAGAAAAGCAATGTCACTATTTTATTTAAATCAGCTTCTACTTCTTTTTCTAAAACTACATGCCCTAACTAAGATACTTGAGTTTATGCAAAAGCATACTTTATCCTCTTTAAAAATAATTGATTTTTTTTTTTAACAATGAAAACACTATGTGAGGGTGATATAAATAATCTACCCAAGAACTACTATATATTAAAATATCATAAAAAAGGACTAAAATGAACTTCTGTAAAACTCCTTTAAATACCTCATTTATTAGAACCTGGAAAGTCAAAGGTGCATTTGTAAGACCAAAAGGGCATAATTAAGAATTCAAAATGCTTATGATGGAGTTCTAAGGCTATTTTCTCATCTAGGTAGGGCTCATTTGTACTTGGTGAAAGCTCGAACTAAGACTTGGTTTAGAAAAATACGTAACACCATATAGCTCCTCTAGGAACTCCTCCATCACTAAAATAGGAAATTTATCCTTGATGGTCTTCTCATTTAAGGCTTGATAATTAATGCAAAACTACCAAGTTTGATAAGCCTTCTTCACTAAGAGCACCGGTGAAGAGTAAGGGGATTAGCTAAGCCTAATAATTCCTTTAGCTACCATGTCTTTACATTGTTGTTCTATTTCATCTTTTTGGTTATGAGGTATCTATATGGCTGTACAACCATTAGTGTAGCACCTTCAATCAATATGATTTTATGATTGCAGTTATGCTGTGGCAATAGTCTGCAGGGTGACTAGAACAAATCCTCAAACTCAACTAGTAAGTGGTTAAGGTCTCCTTAGCGTTTTGCTTTTGATATTACTGTAATTGTTATTGGGCATGCAAAAACATTTACTCCCTTCAACCATACTACCTTCCCTCGGTAAATAAACTTCAAGGGTAATGAATTAGAAAAAAAGTCCCAAGTTATAAGACCTAAAGATTTAAGCTAATTAACACCTTACACCATTCCTACTCTACACAAGGGTAGTAAATAAAGGTCTATATGAAAAATTTGTCCATTTAACTTCAAAGGCACGACCTTACATATTCCCTTACATTTGACTCACTCCCCATTGACCACTACAACTCTTTATGCTTCTTTCCCTTCCATAGGGAGCTATAACTTTTTTACCATATTGGGGTTGTTAAAACTATGTGTGCTACCTTAATCAACCAGCACCAAGAATGGGTTTCCGTACACACTTCCTTAGGCCTTCATTTTTTGTGGTTGATTCAAACCAACCATAGCATGTAAGGAAATCTCTATGTCACCTCCATCATCACTTTCCTTCTTGTTCTCCTTCTCTTCTTCTTTACATTCCTCATTTTCTTCCAATTCAACCTAAAATGGCTATTTACACTTATGCCTTACCAAAAATGGCTCATCGCAATTGAAGCATAATCCTTTAGCTCTTCTTTTATCCAATTCGGCCTTAGTTAGCTTCCTTATGTTCTATGTGCGACTGCCATAACTTGTAATATGTTTGTCCCCCTACCTACCTTAACACTTACAAATAGGAATTAGCCTATGACTATCTCGAAGCCGAGGCTAAACAGTTTGTGTTGAGGCCAAGCAGTTGTCAGACGGCCGAAAGGTAGAAAGGTAAGCACTCGGCATCAGGCCTGTCGTCTGCCAAAAAGCTGAGAGAGCACATTGTCGAGAGTTGGAGGCTTAAGATCTACTCGGGATCATACGGAGAGACTAGTGTCGACTAATCTTAGGATTCGAAAAATATGGGCCGATCTTTTAGGTATCTCGACTAAGCATTGTAAGACTTTAGGGACCCCTCCTTAGGCCTGGACATCCAACTATCGACCCTGTCTAGTTCGGATCTTACTCCTTCCTAGATAGGCCAAATAACTGCATGTTGACTTCTATTAAATGCACAATTTTGTATTTATGTAAATATTTTCCTTATTTTAATTATAGACTCAATCTTTAGGGTTTAAGGCCTTGTACATTATTTATATTTTTGCCACTAGGGCTTTAAGACTTGCTATAAATAACAACATTTGTAATTAGTAGGAAAGACATATAAGAAAGACTTACATCTTCCCTCTTTTTGAGCAAAGTCTTTGAGCTTTTTTGGAGCTTGCATTGCTGGATTATTGAGTGTTGATTAACTCTTTAATCCTCCTTGCATTCTTATCAATCTTGTTCTTAAGATTGTGGTGAACCACTTTATTTGAGTAAGTTAGTGAGTCGCATCTAATTTCTCACTTGAAAACTGAGTGACATCTAGTGTTTATGAGTCGTATTGAACCTTATTTTTAGCTCAATCCTTGATTGTGTTTGTGTCTTGGTACGTAATATCTATATACATTCGCTGTCAAAACCTCTAATCTTACTCCTTGTTCTTCATACCTATTCGAATTCCCAAACGCCCATCCTAGTTCTCGACCTACTACCGCATCACTTACCACCTCTCTTTTGCCTTGAAGAGCTTTTGTCTTAAAATTAACTCTACACCTCTCATAAAACTATCTAAGCGCTATGGCTCGAGTTCAATATTAAGGCTTATGTAACTTAACATCCATTGTTGTATAGTCTTTAAGGCTACTGATAAAAATGCCCATTTCATGGGCTGGTGATAGGTTTGTAATTTACATTAAAAGATGTTCAAAGTGCTTTTGATATTTATTTGTAGATCCAACCTGTTGAAGGCTAGACAATTCCCCTACTTTATTGTTGCATATGGGAGGCCTAAATCTCACATTACAAAGAGATTTAAATTCTTCCCATGTTAAATCGGGTGTTTCTCTCTGAAGCCTAAGATAACAAAGCTGCGCATCTCCCTCCATATGGATGGCATCTAGTCCCACATGCTCATCTTTGTTAATCCTTTGGTGCTTAAAAAACTATTTGCAATGATTCAACTACCCCACTAAATCTTCTCTTCCATTATTTTTCGGAAAATCAACTTTAGTTAGCTATGGAGCGACCATCCCTCTTTCTCATCTATCGCTACCTCCATTGCTACCTTCTCTCTCTCTCTCTTTTTTTTTTCTTTTTTTTTTTGTCATTAGCAATGTTAGCCACTCGTTCCATCCCCTTCTAAGTGCTAATTTCACGTAATAAGGAAGAGACTTGGATAACCAATTGCTCTTGCTATTCCTCCATACGTACTTTGTCCTCTTTATACTTTGCTTGGTCTTCCTTATAAACAACCATAAAGGCCTCAAATTGCTTTTGAAGTTTCTATATATCCCCCATATAGCGACTGCTTTGATACTATATTACAAGACCTTAGATTATATGGAGTTTCCAAATTTGAACTCATTTTTTGACCTTCAACCCTTCTTACCTATGATGTAGCTGCAAATTTGAGCTTATTAAATGAGAGAACTCGATGATCTTGCACAAAGTAATTGAGAGAATTTTTCTAAAAATACTAGATTGACCATTTTTTTTTTCAATTTCATATGACGCATAAACATAATAGGAGTTGCACTTATGCATGTAACTGCTATCTCACATAAGTTATTACCACAATATTACACTTGTCTCACTAATAACTAACACATATGTAACTCCCTCCTACAACACAACACATGTTATACTTAGACCATTATAGCAATAACACACAATTTAAACAACCTCATCACATATGTACTAGTCTAACAGGACATAAAACATAAAACATATACACGGTCAGATTTAATAATGACTTATCAAATGTCATGCTGCTTCTCCTACTTCTTCCTTCTACTATATACCAAAAGAAATGGGATTATAACATCTCTACAAAATAACTTATCAAAGAAGGATTCTTAACTTACCAAAGGATGGGGAGACCCATTTAAACAGAAAATTTCATCAACAACACAGTATTTACCTTTTGAGTCTTATGTGGATGTTTTAGTAAAATAAAATGGCCTAATCGTGTAAACCTAGCACTAGAATTAGTACTTACCCTTTGGGTTGTGTATGGATGTTTTAGTAAGATGAAATGGGTTTATGATGGAAATCTACCATGAGAATAACTTCGTAACCCTTACTAATGTAAAGTAGTGATAAAGTCTAAAGGAATGTCTTCTTAAGTACCCTTATGGGGTTGGCATAGTGATTAAGGTTTATGGTACACTTATGACAATTTGTATGAGATCTTAGGTTTAAATTTTATTATGGACACTTTTTAAGAATATAACACGAGCTATTTTTATTCGTTGTGTAGGGCTTGTAGGGTAGTTTATGTGTTCGGATGTAGATGGTCACCATATGGCCATGTCCTTCCATCATTTAATTAAAAAAAAAAAACAAAGAAAATATCTTCTCAAGTGATGGGGATTAGGTAAAGTCCACAATAGACCAACTACTGTTAAGGATTGGGTCTTGTTGCACTACAAACATTACAAGAGGCTATAAATTCATAGACGAGTCACTTCATACAAACCCAATAAAGAAAACCAACTAGATACTTGAACATGGAAAAAGCTCTAGAATGGCCCTAGTAGTAGTAGTAGAACAAAATTCATGCAAAAATGGGGATACGTATTTGGATTTAGTAAGGACAATCAACTTATCATCATAATAAAAATTATACTCTCATAGTTGAAACCCTACTACACTTGCATCCCTTGCATAAACTTGTTGAATAGAAGGAATTGTGAGGAGCTGAGGATCCTCTAATATTGCAACGTACATAGAATCTAAATTAGTTCATACAAGGCTAAAAATCACAATGCAAAACAATTCATCATACCCACAAGGGAGAGCATCAGTAGCTTTATTGCCAATTCCTTGCTTACATTGAACTTTATAATCATATTCTAATAATTTAGTGATCCAAATTCTCAAGGATTTGTAATGCTTTGAACTCTTTTAATCAGTCTTAACATTGAAGTTTATCCTAGTAAGGGCATCAATGTTGAATGGACAATACGAAAGCTAAAAGTTTGTCTCATAAAAAGATTCAACAACTAGATGAGGCCTTACTAAATTAGGCAATAGGGCAACCATCTTGTATCAACATGGCCTTAATGCCCCTTCTTAAAGCATGACATTCAATAATGAATGCTTCTAAAGGGTTCAAGATAGGTAATACTTAAAGTTATAGCAGTAACATGTTGAAGTGCATGAGGAGCACTCTTGGGCTGCTTTACTCCTTTTTCCTTAAGGTGATTAGTTAAGGGACGAGCTATCATCCAATAGCCCTTAGTGAACATTTTATGATTGCCTATCATACTAAGGAATCCCTTTGCTCCTTTAGCTAAGTAGCTACTCCAAAACTCCCTTGCTCTTAATAAGATCTATGCAAACTCCTTTCTCATAAATAATGTGGCACAAATACTTGAATGAGTGCTTTTCCAAAGCACATTTCTTTACATTGTAGCAATTAAGTCAACACTAATGTTAGATGTTGCACATGCTCAAGTCATGTTAAGCTATAGATGAGTATATCATTTAAAAAAAAAAAGAATAAAACAATGTAAGAAATGTTTAAATAACTTGTTCATTGTAATTAAGAAAGCTGCTAAGCATTTATAGGCCTAAAAGGTATTAAAAAAACAAAAAAAAATGATTTCTTGTTATAATTTATTAAACTAGGACAATTTAAAATTAGGGGAAAAAAAGCGTGTTTCTTCTCTTTCTTCTACCAATGACTAACCTTAACCAACCCATCCTAGCCATGAAAGCATTATAGTCAACAACAACTAGTAGCATCATGACCTGTTCACTAGCCTAAAAATTGCTCTCTATATAACTCTTTCTACTACAAACTATAAAGATTTACTCTAGGAACTAGATTCAAGCACCAAAACCCAAATATCGGAAGACACAAACTATAAGTAGAAAGGGAAGTTATCTATGATTTGTTTGGTAGGCATGACCTTTGAGCAAATGAAACTTAGATCTGTACCTCAAAACAAAACTTGCAAGTTAGAATAACATGGAAGTAAATCACACTAAGCTAGTGATTTTACACTAATGGGTTTGGAAGATGAAATTACCGATGCTAACAACTTCATCCCTCACAAGCCCCAACCCCTTTGTTCGCCCGAGGCAGCCCCCCAACTCCCTTTTTCCCTTTTTGCCAAAAGACCCTAAAACACTTGCATTAAATTTGAATTGGAGAAAGGAATTAGGAAGGGAAGGAAAGGAAAGTGGAAGGAAAATACAAATTTCAAAATATTTTCCCTTATTTAAGAAATAAAGGAAAAGGGGACAAATGGATTTTTGAAGGAAAGTTTTCCATAGGCTTCACTAGCTTTTGTTAGCCTTCAAATAAGAGAGAAAAAGGGAGGGAAAATTGTCCCATTTTATCCTTTTTTAGTTCCATCTTTTCACTTTCTCATTATTTTTTATGGGCATACTAGTAATTTATTGCTGATTAACATTGCTTCTACTTTCCTTCTTTTTATTATCCAAACACATGGAAAAAATCAGATGCTCTTATATTTTTTTTTCTTCCACATTCCTTATTTTCATATTCTTTCCTTTCTAATTCTTTTCCCCATATCAAACAAAGTGTTAAAAGCACCATTCATGTTTTGGACCTCTAAGAATACCAACTTTATGTTTCACAAGTTGGTATAAACTATAATCAAAGATATTATTTTTCCTACATCACTTCTTTGAGTTTCATAATATTGGGATGACTCACTTTTCATGGCATCACTTCTCTTAAATTCAAGCATTCCTCCTATGAATTATACTTTTTCTTCGTATCTTTAAAAGAAGTAACTTTACCATAGAGTTTATTAATGGCTTGCCAAACCCTTCCAAATGTTGCATCACCAACTCTTGTGAGAGCAAATGGTTGGGACTGGATGGTTAAAAGGAGTGGTTTTAGAGGTTTTGATCATAGTCCCTATGTTGTTGAGAGGAAGAGGAGAATGGAAATGATGGGTATAAGTAACTACTAGTAATGGGATTATAGATGAGAGAGATTTTTGTTTTAATTAATGTAGTTATTAAAAATTTTTCATATTATGTAAATTTTTCTCATTATTTTGAAAAAGAAAAAAAAAAAACTAGGCAAATGAGTTAGGTATGAATTTTTTTTTTAAATGGAAGATGACACATGCTACGTAATAATAACTTGTAAACGCCACATCATCTAATAGATGCTAACGATGTTAAGTGAGGCAATAACATTAGCAACTAAAAGTTTAATTGTGCACTAAATGCGGCAATTGAAATGTTTGGGTCCTTAATTACAAAATGACTCAAAGTTTGAAGACCGAATATGACATTATCCTTGCTTTTACTATGAAGGACTAATTATGGAGTTAAATTACCAAAAATAGAATTATCAGTTGTATTGGTTTTATAATCTTCATAATAGCTTATCTATGCTTGTAGCAACATGTGTTTGTTTGGGATGCTTTACTGAGACTACCTCTTCTGTTGGTGTAACTTCAAGTTGTAAATTCTTATATTGGTTCAACAACATCCTAGTTTAGATGCACTATATTTTAGCTCTTTCATTAGAATAAAAGCTCTTAGAAGATTTTTTTGCTTGATGTGCCATTGCTTGTACTTGGATGTTGTGTAGTAGTAGATTATATAATATTTATGTATTAGATATTCTAGTTAATCTATGGGTCTACGTTGTCAAGTGATCATATTTAGCTAGCATTTTGTCCCCTAGAGAGACATAAGTTTTTCCTTGACAAAGGTGCTTCTTTAAGCTTTCAATTGAAAAGGGCATGCAAAAATTTAGTAGTACCATATCCTTGATTATAGCTCGTTGTAAAGGGCTATTCTTTTTCCCTTATAAGCATACTAAGAGGTTGAAACTAGTGCAATAAAAGGTAAGGGCTAAACTATCATGTGGATGTAGCATGGCAATGTCATGATCTTAATGCAACATAGGAGATGCATTCTTGACGATGTATACGACTTTTCAAGCATGTTTTTTGAAAAAGCATGGAAATGCTAAGTCAAGCCTTTCTACCCCTCTTTATTTGTATTATTTCCACCATACTTATTTGTTTCAAATGAACACGTCAATTAGAACCCCAAACACATAAAGCCACACTAATAGTATAGAACCCCAAACAAGTCAAGCCACTATAATTGATGAACACATCAATTATAACCTATTGTAAAGGGCTGTTCTTTTGTCCATGTGAGCATACCAAGAGGTTGAAAATAGTACAATAAAAGGTAAGGGCTAAACTATCAAGTGGATGTAGCATGGTAATGTCATGATCTTAATGCAACATAGAAGATGCATTCTTGATGATGTACATGACTTTTCAATCATGTTTTTTTGAAAAAGCATGGAGGTGCTAAGTCAAGCCTTTCTACCCCTCTTTATTTGCATTATTTCTACTATACTAATTTGTTTTAGGTGAGCACATCAATTAGAACCCCAAACAAGTCAAACCATAAATGTGGAAAGAACAAATTGAAATGGGATTACCTATATAGACCCTTGAAGTAGCTAGCCAAGTAAGTAACCATTCTACAGATAGATATCAATGTAAAAGAATAGATAATGTATTGGTTAAGTAATGATATATGATTACGGATTACATGCTTTCCATTGTTATGTTTATATAGAGAGCTAAATTTAATTTTGGGCTTCAAGCCTATTAATTAATTGGGTTTGACTCTTTGGGCTAAGGTGATGGGGTTCAAAGAGTCGAGTCCAAATATTTAGGATGATTAAGAGAGATTTGGCATGATGGGCTTTGAGTAGAGCTCGTTGAATCGGTCCGTCCAATCTAACTTTTCTTGGTTTGACTTACACTAAAATAATAAATAAAGTCTTTATTTAGACCTAAACCTAAACCCATGAAAATAGCCCACTTGAGATCCATTAATAAAAGACTTCAATCTTAACCATTGATCACCATCATGATCTGACAGATGGGATCAACTACTATTTCCTAGAAATATCTTGTCCACATTCTCATTTGGATAGGAAAAAAAACCATCATTAACGTCGTTACTTTACTAAAATCTTGTCTTAAAGATCAAACACTTAAATACCTCAAGAACCTTACCCTACTCATCATCCATTGTGGAGTTTGATACCATCGCGCTCCTCTACCTATCACCATATGTATTAGAGCCTCATCAAAATTGCTTACTCTTCCTCCCTACACTTTCCTCCTCATCATTCCACACAAGTTACTTAAGTTATTTTTCTAGTTACATGTAGTGTGACTTCACATGTGGCATATAAGTGACCCTTGCGACTGTACCTTTACCCCTACATTTTTGGCAACTCCATTGGGGAAGGGAATACTTGATACTTACATCATGGTACCTCTAAGACAAAGACAACTTAATCCTATTGATGGAATTAATCAAGAGCAAAATGTTGCTATTGTTGCCAATGACTAAAATCTACCTCCAGCTGGAGGTACTAATCAAGGAGAGAGCATGCAAGAAGGTGTCTTTGACAATGCAGAACTAACGCGTGAGTTGCAAGAGACTAATCGGAACCTAGGTGAACTCATGGCAATGTTGGCTCAATGTGTGCTTGCTTTGGTTGCTTTTGCTATTGCGCAACATGAAGCAACTCCCTCAAATCCTTCTAATATGGTGCAACAACAAACCCCACTTAACCCTCTTGTTGTCAATATGCAAGTCACTCTTAGAATTGAAGAGCAACTTCCTGTGGTGGAGCCTATAGCTACATAAGATTCATTACCTAAAGTAAGGAACCAGGGAGTTCAGATTGGAGGCTTGTCATCCTGAGGGCTCATAATCCTTACGCGCTATACCATATGTCACAATTGTTGACTCTGCATTACCAACACCAATGAATCCCATGCCCACAAGTTCTACATCTATGAATCCACGCCCATGCACTTCGCTCTTACAATGTCACTAAGGGTGGAAACATATACCTAAAGAAGTTCAATTGTGACCAAATAAGATTTAGATGTGTATTTGAAGGAGATACAAGTGAAGCCTATGGTTGGGGTGAAGCTTCCATATCACTAGGGCATTGTAGCAAAGCCATACCTTAAGGACTATGTAAGTTCAAAGTTCATTTTGTTCAATGGCAAGAAGGGGAGTGCCAAAGAACACTTTTTAAAGTTCATTGAGGCCCTAGAAGTCTATGGTTTAGATGATAATTTGAAATTGAAAGAATTTTCTAAGTCACTCACTAAGAAGACGTACACATAGTATATTAACCTTCTCTCAAGGTCGGTCGATTCATGAGGAAATATGTGTAAGATGTTTTTGGAAAAGTTCTTCTCCACTGAAGAAAGAGTCACCCTTATTGACATGAGGAGAATTTGATAAAAGCTTAAGGAAGATCTCATGGATTATATCGAACGCTTCAGGGAATGTTCATTGGACATACAAGACTTTTGTGATAAAAGAGAGTTAGTCAAGATTTGTATCCAAGGGATGTTTACTGAGTACACAGTGCATCTTGATAGCTTCTCGTTGGTTTCTTACGTTGTATTGGTTGAGAACATGTAAAGGACCAACAATTCAGTAATACGACAAAGAGGTGAAAACACAAGATTTAATAAGCACATACCATCAGTGAACTTAGCCTAAGAGGAGAATTCAAAAGGAGTAAAGAAATTTAGAAATGAGAAGCTTATGAGCACTAAATCATCCTTGGCATACCCATGCTCAATGGAAAAAGTGCACATACTTCTCGACCAATGGCTATGGGAATATCAGACTCCCAAGGGTTGAGCATTTACCAATAAATGAAGAGAAGAGTAACCTTAAGTATTATAGATTTCACAAAAGTGTAAGCTACCCTACGAAAGACTGTTGGACTTTGAAGAAGATATTTAATAAGTGAGTTCAAAATGGAGAACTTATTATAGAAGACAATGATATCAGGAATAATCTACTTGCAGCTCACAACAACCTGCATGGCGCTGTGAATGTCATCACTTACGGCCCTACAAAGTTAAAAAGTATGGACGTGCAGCCAATTGAGACGTACAAAGTTAAGCATGAAGTACTTGAAATCAAGAAAAATGAAGATGATAGCATTGTTCTTGCTTTATTGAAGACTGCTAATGTTAGAAATTTATTTGATTTACTTAACTTTAATGAGGATGCTTAACTTGGGGTGACGACTGCACTCATAAGGATCTTGTAGGGTTAATACAAGAAACATCCTATAACATGTCCCATAGAGGGAATCCTTTTAGTGAATGAGGGTGCAATTACATTTACTAATGCTGATATTCACACAATGAATCATAACCACAATCGTTCTCTATATGTGAAAAGCGTACTCAATGGTCATTCATCAGGAGGACATTTATTGATAATGTATCTTTGCTTATTGTTATGCCAATGTTTACTTTTAAAGCTGCAAAGATAGACATTCAAAACTTAATAAGACAACTAATCACACTAAATAGCTTCTATGAGTCTTCCATAAAGACAATGGGCTGTGTTGAGATAGACTTTGATATCAGACTTATCTATAGCTCTACGTGGTTCTATGTGATCGATGCACCTGTATCTTACCATCTCCTTATAGGAAGGACATGACCGTATGATCACAACATGATACCTTCAACATGGCATAAATGCATAAAGGGTCATTGGAATGAGCAAGACATCTTCATTCTTGTAACAAAGAAGCCATTCACACGTAGTGAGTATCACTTCACTAAAGCAACATTTTTTTTATGAGCATGTGAATGAAGAGGAGATACCTTTAGTAAAACTTTCCAAGGCACAACTACCTATAGGGGAAGAGGCTTAAATTTAAGCATTCAAGAAAAAGAGGATATGTGGTTGTTGTAGGGGCATGAAGAAACAAAAGTGAACCAATGATATTATGAAGGTAGAAGGCACATTATAAGCCAAGAAGTGTGAGAACTACCAGTCGCTAAGATGTGTTCTCACTGGTTTTATCTCAGTTTTCATTCCATTTCACATGTAAACACAGTGATGATTGCTTCTCGTCATGGAAGAAGTTCCTTTCCCCATCACCGATATTTTCTAGTGAGAATGTGATAAGTATTTGTGTGTCTTCATTTCATTACTATTGTCGCTACAAAGTAAGAGATTAGTGTTCTTAGTATGTGAAGTTAATTTTATGAAACAGTTTACGTTTGGATGAGAGAAACTAAACCCCTCGATTGATTAAAAAAAAAGTAATAATGAATATAATATATAGACTACACATCGTTGTTAGCTAGTAACAGCATAGTCTCCTAAGTGCACAGTGACGTACATCACACCATGATAATCATGTATAGCTTTCATGCTATCTAGTTTATATGTTTCTTGCCATTAAGTAATAGAGACAATCCCATTGGTGAGCACTTTAACATATTGGCATTCAAACTTAGGTAACATCCTGGTAAACTACGTTATGTAGTTAAGTAGTAGGAAATACTCTCTTGACTAATGAGAAAAAATTATTGATCCTAGGTAATCGATACTACTATCATTGCATATGCACAACTGAACACTTCTTAAAAAGGATTTTGTATATATTATCATTAGCAAGCAAGTCTTGCCTTAATGTTTGAGATTACATATGAGATCCCTTAGATCACTAAGTCTAAGCAGTTTTGTAATTACATCTATTCTATAAGAGACCCCCTTAGATCATTGAGTTTAAGCAGTTTCACAATTATATCTGTCAATCCAAGTAATCTCATAATCATGTCGATCCAAAAATTTAAAACTCAAGTTAGTTGAGCCTTTGCTTCCTACCACATGGTGTCATTTCTAAAAGAAAATAAAAAAGAAGAAGAAGAATAGATAAGAAGACAATCTTATTACTTTATGTTAGACAATAGTGCTGCTTAGTTAAGGCATTGCTCTTATACGTATGAAGTCTCTAAGATATGCTTCCCACTATCTTTTAGGACATTACAAGCCATTAAGGAGACTGAAGTTGCCACACTACATTATTGCCTAATACGCTACCATTAAGTGAAGAGCTATCACTCCCAAGTGCTTAATGACAAGATACTTTCGTAAAAGCTAACAAAAGTACTAAAGAGATAAAGAAGCATGAAAGTCAGCAATGAACTTCATTGTTGTTGATTTTAAATATTCAATTGTAACTCGTACTTATAAAGAAATAGAAGAGTTACAATCGAGTGATCAAGAAGATTACATGAAACAAGGCTTAAGACAACGTTTACAATAAGCGGTATCGTAACTTTTAAAGACTAGCGTACTACAACGCAACACTAGGTCCTTGATGGTGTCATGAGGGAATGAAATGCATCAAGACTCGTTGACTTGCCCCTTCTCCACATGTCAATAACTAGGGGAGGAAAATTATAAATGGATATGGTATATGAAGAGATTATTCTTGCATAATGATGATCATTACTCATAATATTTGCAATATGTAATAATCCTTATGCATGACTTTGATGTGCACGTATTTGTAAGGTTCGGTACGCATGTGCTCACGATGGTTGAAGCTTACGTACGCATAAGGCTTAATGTACATGTGATGCTTAACACATGAGTACTCCTAATGTTTGATACACTATGCTGATTTACGACATCCCCCTTTGCTCGATTTGAAGGATAACACTATTAGAGTTATTCAACACATGGGATTACTTATATACAATGTCATGCTGCCTCCTCCTGTTGATTATTGAAAAGTGGTACTAATGCCCACTACAGTTGCTACAACTTAAGGGAGGAGAAAAGGGTGATTACATGGAAAAACCAAGGAAAGTAAGTGAGTTAGTAAAGTGAAGTGCAAATAGGATAGAAATCGTACAACTATACAAGCAGGAAGTTGAAGAAAAAATGACAAGGGTAGTACAAGTAATGAAGCCTTATTAAGGACTCATGTTTAACTAAAAGATTTAGCTCATCCATGTTCATATTAGAGGACTCATGATCAATGAACTTATGTGTGGTCATATTTTTACCTAATGTGCACTCATACTCAAGTCTCACATAATGAACAAAGCTTACATCTAGATCAAGCCTCACATCATGTTCAACTCTCAAGTTTACTTATGTTTAACTCATGTGTTCAAGCACATGTATTTAAGTTAGAAGCCTAATGTTCAACGCCTCATGTTCAACTCGTGTAATGGGACTTCATGTCTCACTCAGGCCTCGGATCATATTCAAATCTCATGTGATGTTCAAGCCTCAGGTTATGTTCAGACCTCACTTCATGTTCAAGCCTCACATTATGTTCGAGAGTTATGTGGTGTTCAAGACTCATCTCTTGTTCAAGCTGCGCGTTGAGTTCAAGCCTTGCATCATGTTTAAGCCTTGTGCCGTATCATGTTCAACGCTTGTAACATGTTTAAGATTCATTTCATATTCAAAGCTCATGTTACATTCACAGATTATGTCATGTTGAAGACTCACGTCGAGTTCATGGCTTACATCATGGTTAATGCTTATGGTTAAGGCTCATATTTGATTTTGATATTAAATCATGTTCAAGGCTTGTGAATATGGCTCATGCTCACTCATATTCAACTCTAATATTTAAGACTTGTGTTCACTCTCACAGTCAATGCTCAAGTGCAATCCTTATGTTCACTCGTAATCAAGACTCACGTGCCAAGGCTCATGTTTGACTCATATGATGAAATTTATATTTAGCTTACATGCTAAGAGTGTCATGTTCAATTCATATACGCAACTCACATATGCTTATATTAAAGGTTTAGAAGTGCTCACGTTAGAAGCCCACATATACTTGTACTAAAGGGATTATGTTGAATAGAAGTGCTCAACTCTTATGTATTCATGCGAAAGGCTTATAATTGGTTTATACGCGCTTAAGTCGTAGACTCGCTTTCAACTCTTATGTACTTGTGCTCAGGGTTTATATTCAATTCATATGCTATGCTCACTTAGAAGCTTCATGTCCATTTCACATGATTTAGCTCACAACTACTCATGTTAAATGGGGTTGTGTTCATTTCAAACTTTCAATTCACAAGTACTCATGTTAAAGAGATTCGAAGCTCATGTTCAATTCCCATGTTAAGTTCACATTCCAAGCACATGATTAGTTCACATGTTCAAGGCTCACATTGCGTCATGTTTAAGATTCTGTTGCGCCATGTTCAACGACTTATGTTATGATCAAAGATTACGTCATGTTTAAGACTTGTGTTCAGGATTCATGTTTTATTAGTGCCTCATGTTTAGTTCATCTCATGTATAAGGCTTGCACTCACCTCTCATGTGCTCATGTGTACATGCCTTCATGACTTAGGACTCATATTCAATTCATATTATAAGTTGCAGTTGGTTTTATGGAGATTACAAAATGAGGCCACACATGACCTAAGCATTATACCTCTTCATTGTCAATCACTGATGAAGATCAGTACTTGTTGGTCCTCAGTTTGCGAATATTCACAGTCTAGGTGGTAAAGAGTTTACTCTCTTTAAATCGTGCCAGTTTGCTAATTAGTGTAAGGACAAGATTTAGTCCTTAAGTTACAACCGTAGACTTTTGATCTTCGGTTAGCAAATAGTAATGGTTTAAGCGGTAAAGAGTCTACCCTCTTTAAACCATACCGATTTGTTGATTGTTGCTAGTTCGAGATCTAGCCCTTAAGTTACGATCGCAAAATTTTGACCCTCAGTTGCAAGCAGTCATGATTTAAACAGTAAGGAGATCCTCTTTAAACTAAGCTGATTTGCTAACTGCAGCAAATTCAAGATATTGGCCACTCAAAATATGATTGTGAACTTTGAAATATTGATTGTGCTACTTATGAAACATAAACAATAAGGAGATGTCAATTTCACAATTTTTTTTTTAAAAAAGAGGAGAGAAGGATATAAGAATCAAAAGTATAGAAACATGCATGAAGGCTAAGGATACAAGAATCAATAGTATAGAAACATGCATAAAGGATAATATGAGTACAAAGCTGCAAGGGTAAGGTATTGAGGAATGTAAATTATCTCATTATTCCTTACATCAAAAGGAAAAGAAAAATGAGTAATATTGATAGGGATCAAGGACTGATTACGTGCTCTCAAACCCCAGGGCTTTCTCAAATGGTTCTTCGAGCTGTCTAAGGTGAGTTAAGCACTAAGGAGTAGTGTTTACCTCAGTCCAATCTGCCGAGCTACTTTGCTCTCTACATTATTTAGGAAGCTGCTGAGGTGACCAGTTGTCATACGGAGCCCACCCCTCTGCAACACCCTAGTCTAAGCACTAAATCAAGAAAACAGCCATCTCCACAGTGCCGAAGCCAAGGTAATAATTGTTAAGAGCTGACTACCTAAGGCTGACTTGAATGTGAGTCATCCCTAAGCCAACCCTTGTCTAGCCCTAGTAATCAAAGATACCAAACTTCCAACATCAACCATACCTAATCAAGGTCTACCCCTGCTAGGCTTACAGTGTTATTGGGACTACATGTTGAGTAAAATGTACATGTACTGTCCTTTCTAACATCCGTATTATCCTTTCTAACATAGGATATTTTTTTGTACGAATACTTGCTTTCCCTGTAAATTATTCTCCTTTTTGTTTAGTAAGTAAGGATCCATTTCTATAATTTTCTGTAATTTAGGACTTACCCTAACTGGGTACTATAAATACTTGCATAATGTAATAACGGCATCATCATACATAGAGAATACACTGAGCTTTTACTCCCTCTTGAGCTAAGTGTCATCCTACTTACTCTTGAGTTACTCTTATTTAGTCTATTGAGCGTGGACTAATGGCAAGTGATCTCTGACCATACTTGTGTATCATATGAAGTGTGACATGAGCTCATGTAAGGTATTGGTGTGTCATATCCATCATTGGTGCACAGGAACCCTTGCTTATCCTCGACTACTATTTACTTTTTGAGTCATCTCGTAGCCTAGACCCACCCTTTTGATTACGCGTGATATTGGACCCGTGTGTTCATCTATGAAATTTGTATCAAATATCATACCAAGGAGTCCAAAAATACATGCTCAAGTTATTAGTACTTTATATCCAATTTTCATACTTCATGATACATCTATTTTCATGAAACAAGTGCAATCAATGAAATAACCAAGATCAATAAAGTGCTAAGAAGGAATCACAATAAGTAAGAATTTTGGTTTATATTGTATTTTATGGTGTAGGAGTCAAGGTGCATTGCCCATGATTCCATGGTGAAAAATGAAAATAAGTTAATCGTATAATCAAGATGGAAGAGTATTGAGGTTAATAATACTTCACAAAAAAGGTTACTTACTAAGATAAATGAATAGAATTTGAGGTATTCACCTTACAATGCATACAAAGACAATTTAATATATGCTATGCATGTAGATGTTATGCCAAGATTGTAGGTGATTCTCATATTCCCTCTCCCTCTTTACTGTGTGTACAAATGTCCATGTCTCCTATTTAGTCATAGTGCCCAAACATTGGAGCTTGGCCTTTTGCTCAGCTAGTACAGCACAGGTTTCCTTTAATCCCTCTATGTTTACACTAAACTACATTGATGATGACATATGAAGAGTCTTGGTGTTATGCTATGGGTATGAGAGAATAAGGTCTTAGTGGAAAAGCTACAGTGCATCGGCTCTAGTATGTTAATTGAGATTTGAAGCCTTGATGAAGAGCAAGAAAAATGTAGAAGGTATTTCCTATTAAGCTAAAAAAAAATAGCATGGTCCATTCATTTGTATATGAGGGCTACAGACAACAAAGCTGGGTTTAGAAGACCAACAATGAAATTTCATTCGAATAGTAGTTTGTTAACGTACTTCAAAATCAACAAAGCAAAGAGTTAGCATGTACGATTCAACTTATAGACCTAAGCAGTTTGGCGTAGAACTGAGTTACACTCTACAGGAGCTCTATGCGCTAAGTTACTTGTAACCTCAATAGTGCATATGGTATTATCTTTAGGACCAAGTAGCAAAGGTGCCTAGCTGAACCTGTAAAATGGCCGATAAAGATCACAATTGAAGAATGAGTTCAAGAAAGGAAGAAAAAGGGGAGAGAAAGGGGAATTAACTAATGTAAGCTCTGGCCTTTGTTTAGATGGATTTGATAATCTAAGACCCTAATAGTAATTTGGTTTCCTCCTTTTGTTAGCTCCGATTGACCTTCGTCTTTGATTATCACACCCTTACATGACCTTTCTCCTCTCCTTATTTTCTCCCTCAAGCAAATACAACTTCCTTCTTGGAACAGAACTAAGTAAACTCAAACAATGGTGAACCAAGCGACCAAAATGCCCTTCTCCAAACTATAACCAAGCAATAGAATTGTGAGCAGCAATGTTCGAACACACTATGGCCTATATAGATAGCAACCCATACAACTAAAATAAAACTGAGTAGTGCATTACATCACCAAATCGAATCCATAACAGTAGTTGCACATATAGTGAAGGAAGTTTAGAGTAGAAAACTGGCACAATGATAGTTGAACCAAGTTGTTCTTTGCTTGACAACAAGGCACTTGTTTTCAAACATAAAATCTAGTCGGTGCTATTATACATGGAAGGATGTAGCAATAAGGCGCGGTTCTATCTATCATAGTTGTCTATGGGGCTACTATTCTGGTACTTGTTGGATTATACTCTATTAGTGCTCAGACACTTTAGTTTTCTTTACTACGGCTTTGATCTTTGAAGCTCTATTTTTTGCTTTGATGGCTCTATTAGGTTTCAATTAATGTGGCTACTTTTACTTCTTTGTTGACTTATACTAAATGAAATGGGAAGAAGGTCTTGAAAGGTTAAACTAGATGCCTATCATTTTTCAATGGCAAGCACATGCACTAAACCATACTCCAGCATTTTGGGCTTATCTCTTTTATTATTTTAAGGAGCTGTGAAGGCCACTTTTAAAAAGCATTGTCAATGGGCCTCTACCTTATGGATTTTTCTTTAAGGTGTATGAATGAATTAGCCACAACATGTTGCTTGCTTAGTTATATCTATGTGGATAAAGGCCTATACGTTTTTTGTGTTGTTAAAGAAGAAATAGGCACATCTCTAAATAAAGATTTGAAAATTTGTTTAGCTTTGGAGGCGCTACCCCCTAAACCCTGCAAAGGACACTGTCTCATTGACCCTTGCTCGCTAACCAACCAGTGGGATTGCCGTATGCGTTATGCAACAAATAAGACTTGGTTAACACAAAGTGTTTACATTATATGTGAAGACCTTATAAGAAGAATACTCCTAAATGAGAAGAAAATTAAGGCAATATTGATATGCAGGTTAGCCCAATTAAATCACTAATGTAAATTTAGTGTACATATACAACTTAACAGAGTTAATGACTCATATAGATTGAATTGTAGAGACAGATCAACTTAAGAAAATATAGCTTAAAGAAGATTTATTTTAGAGTGTTGTTTTGGGGGTAATATGTAACTTAATTTAGCTAAGGCATAACACAAGATTAGAGGTGCTACAAACTCATGCACTTAAACAACTTTCAAATGAATTTGGCTATGGCACAACTACTCAATAGCACGCACATGCTTGAGCCATCTAAAAGACTCATTTGATGCTTAAACCCCTTCGACTTTGTCCGAAGGACTTTGGTTAAGAGGCAAAATGTAGAGAGCTAAGTTCAATTTTGGGCTTTAAGCCTATTAATTAATTGGAGTTGACTCTTTGAGCTAAGATGACAGGGTTTAAAGAGTCGACTCCAAATATTCTAGATAATCAAGAGAGATTTGGCATAGTAGGCTTAAAGCAAGACTTGTTAGACCGGTTCATCCGATCCAACCTTTCTTAGTTTGGCTC
The DNA here is from genome assembly GCA_024138015.1 of Lumnitzera littorea. Taxonomy (NCBI): domain Eukaryota; kingdom Viridiplantae; phylum Streptophyta; class Magnoliopsida; order Myrtales; family Combretaceae; genus Lumnitzera; species Lumnitzera littorea. Next base: position 45,495,891 of record JAMXBB010000010.1, on the reverse strand, counting down.
ATACTAAAATAATAAATAAAGCCTTTATCTAAGCCTAAACGTACAACAATAGCTCACTTAAGATCCATTAATAAAATGCTTCAATCTTAACCATTAATCACTATCATGATCTAACAGATAGGATCGACTATTATTTTTTATAAATATCTCATGTACACCCTCATTTAGATAGGAGAAAAAAACCTCATTAAGATAGGAGAAAAAACCTTCATTAATGTTGTTACTTTACCAAAATCTTATCTCAAAGATTAAACATTTAAACACCTTAAGAACCTTACCCTGCTCTTTATCAATTATGGAGTTTGATGTCATTGCACTCCTTTACCTGTTATTGTACATGTTAGAGACTCACCAAGATTGCCTACTCCTCCTTCTTACACTTCTTTCTTGATTATCCCATATGAGTCACTCGAGTCATTTCTCTAGTTATGTGTAACGTGACTTTACATACTGTACGTACGTAACCTTTGCATCCGTACATTTACCCCTACAATTTACTTGTTTGGTGTTATTAATGAGATGATGGACGAACTTGCTGTATACACCTGATAATTTAGATTCATATGATGGCAATATGTGAAGTCATCTTACTCTATGCTAAAGGAAATGCCTTTCCATCTCTATTTACAGTTAAGTTCTTCCTTTTCCTATATTCTGCTTATTCTTGAACATGATTCTAGTCCATTCTTCTATTGTTGCGTCAGCTTGTCAAGTTGAAAATTAGGTTTTCTCTTTTTCCTAATCTAACTTATACTAAGCTAGCTTATCTAGTATAAATTCCTCAATCTAATTAGGAAAAAGTTATAACATTTTCCTTTTAAAAAATGAATTCGCCACCTAATCAAGTCAGGAAAATAGTGAAATTAAAGCCTATGGGTGGAAAGGCTTTAATTTCAACTACCGGTCCACGAGTATTTTCTAAAAAAAGAATTTTAGAAAAAAGTGAACTAGAGAAATGAACTTGGGAGTTAACTTATTAAAACTCAATAGGGTTACCATGAAAGATTGATAGCTAAATACATGGGTCTTTTAATTCTTTTTCGAAATAAAAATAAAGGGTTTCAATAATGGGGGAAAAAATAATTTTTACTTAGGCTACTGAAAGAGCCTATATACTTGCTACCCAAGATCAAGCCCATGTAGTTCTAAAAATAATTTTATAAATACTTTAGTGGGTTAGTCAATTTTATTTATGAAATATTTCACTTTAAGTATTTACATTTTAATTAAGTCTAAAAATCCTTTTTGTCATGCCTTTTTTCAAAGGAATTTAGAGAAACTCTAATTCTTCACAAACCCATGCGTCATATATATTTTTTTTAAGAAAACATTTTTTCTAAGGTGATAAAATATTTTTCCACAAAGAAACCTCTTTTTTATTGGAAAAAAAAAATTATACAAATAATGGGAAACATGTCTAAAGAAATTGCCAAAAAACAACTTTATCAACTTTTTCCAAAACACTTTTGAATCAAACATAAATAAATAAGTATTGTACAAACCAAAACACATGATGACATGTGGCAAGTAATTTTTTTTTTATTTTCCTTTTTTCTCCTCTTTCTTCTTTTTCCTTTCTTTTTTCTTCATTTTGATTTCTCATTTTTTTGGTTTGTTTTTTTGACAAAAAATGAGGTATCCATAAGCTGTCTTACCTTTGTGCTAATTCATAATGTTGTATGAATTTCCTACTTTCCATTATTCACTAAATTATGCCCAGTCATATTCTTTTTTGCTCACATATTGTTATCCTCACTCCCTAATCCCTATCTAGTGCTTTCTCTCTTTTTATTTATTTATTTATTATTATTATTTTTTAGAAGAGTGGCTTTTTGAGTAATGACAAAAAATGTTGCTCATAGGCTTGGGCTTAATGATGTAATCGAGCGGGTTATAATAGGGTATCTGACCCGTTCAACCAATTAAAAACTTTATAGGGTTTAATCCTACAGGATTTAGGGTCAGGTTATGGAAAGTGATTTAGAACTCGATAACGATTTAGGTTGGGTTATAGGATTTAAAAAAAAAACACAATGGAAAACTTAGACTCAAGAAAAATAAATAAAAATAATTATATAAATATTTATTTGATTATTATTGCTAAAAAAAAACTAAGAATGCTCTTGTGTTTAGTATGAGTGTAGAGGACTATTGTGGTATCTTATTTTTCCCATTTTCTTTATCATAAAACAATATTATGGCATTTTATTTGAGTGTAGAGTATTATTAATATGATATTATAATTTTGAGATATTCGGATAATCAAGTGTACTGTTGGGAAATTTTGAAGTACTATAGAGTCTTTTGAGTGATGGATTTTGTTCCTTTAAATGTTTTGTTACATATTTTAAGGACAAATATTAAGTTCTAGTTGTTTGTTTGTAACATCTGTTTCATTTTTTTTTTTTGTTTTATTTAGACTATGGCTTTATGGAAATGCAGATTATGGCAAAGACAAGTATGTCAATTTTTCAATTTAAAAACCAGTTAGTAATCATAGCCTCAGTTATTATAACTGTAGGTACATTATGATTTGTGAATGTTGCATAGATTTTCATAATTATATTTGTGAAGTTGTTGCAACTACACATTTTTTTTTATATGTTTCATCACTGCCATTAACATTTCCTTAATAAAAGAAGAAGAAGAAGATCAAGGTTTTTCATAGGTCTATTTCGATTTGGCTTTTTTTTTTTAATTAGGGCAGGTTAAGTGTTTCTCCTTAAACACCATATAGGATTTTTTACGGGTTTTGGAAAATGATTAATGCAATCGAGGTGGGTTCGATTTTATAAAACCCATTTTGAACCTACTCCAATTGCACCCCTATTTAGGCTTGTTGATCTAAGCTTGAACTTATTGGTGCTTATATTAATGTATTTGTTAGGGAATGGACTCAAAAGAAAATGATTGTTATTACTTTTGCATTGAGTTACAAGTTTGTCATAAGTCCATCATAAGCACTAGTTGCTACACTATCTTTATAATTGAGAGTTATTCATTATTTTTTCATTATCCTAAACATCACATGAAGATGCAACAAAATTAATTGAAAGATTGACATATGTGTAAAATTGCACATTTATCTCTACTTAAAGCATCTATACTTGTATTTATAAGTACTTTTATCATGGATTTTTCTCAAAATTTGATTTAAACACATGCAAGTGGTTTAACTATTCACAAAATTTGACAAAAAGGATCAAAATAGGACTTGAATGGCATGTGTGTCTTCACAAGTTATTATTTCAATCATATGTCATTTTACCTTTAGTTTGTTGTTTAGCAAATTAAAAGTAAGGATTTTCATTCTTTTATTTGGGTGATATGTGCTAGTGAGCTATTTGAGTTTCGCTTAATATTTACTCAAGTTTGACTCAAGAACAATTGAATCAAGCTTGGACTTAAGTTACTTGAGTAATCAATCGAGTCGAACTTAAGTCTCATAGTATTTAACTTAGTTAGCTCATAGGCCTAATTGAGCTCAAGTCGAATATTAATATTAGTCAGGTTTTCATATTAATATTATTATAATCAAAATAAAATATATTTTTAAATGAATTAAGCTCAAATGAATGTAATTAAGTCGAGCTCAAGTTTATTGAGTACTACAATTTCGAGTTTACAGTCTAAGTAGAGGAGCTTTACAATTTTGAGTTGAGCTTTACAAGTTGAGAATTTTGAGTTGAGCTTGAGCTTAGCATTATTTCGTTTCGACTCGACTTAACTTGTTTACAGTCTTAGTAGAGGAGAATCACAAGTCTGTGGTTTAGTGTATCATTAAGTGATATAAGTAGGCAAATGACATCTTAAGTTTCTTTTGAGTTTGTGAGTCATATTTAAGGCCTAATTCTGTTTTTTTTTTTTTTTTTTTTTTTGGGTCTTATGCTAATGTTGCTATTTTAAAGTGAGCATGCTAATTGGAAAATAAAAGCACAACAACAGCTGTTTTGGGCAAAATATAGCAGCCGAACCAAGTAGCTCTCCATTTGTTGATGGCAGCAGCTCAAGATTTAATGCAGATCCAATGATAAAAGAGGAAACCAAGCTGACCCTTCCTAGCTCATACTAAGCCGAAACTAAACTGTAAATAAGAGACCCATGTAGCAGATCAGGGCACCACAGCAGCACCAAGTTGTAGCAACAACTCAAGTTTGTGAAGTCAACCTGAGCTTCACATTAACTGAGCAAGCATCACTGAGTAACCATAGCAGCTTTGTATTGACAAACACAGTAGCCCCAATCTGCAATTGAGCTCACTCTACGCTGAGCAACATGAGAGGACTGACTTGAGCTCCTGCATGTGCTTAACTGAGCAGCCGTGCTAACTCGACAACTGAAAGTGGTGGCCCAACTCCCAATTCTGGAAGCCCCATAAGAAGAAAGCTTCCCTCTTATTTTCCCTTGGAGAGTCACAGATACAAGAACAAAAATATTGGTAGTTTCTCAATTGGAGATGGGAGCTGATGCATGGGATTAGAACTCTGTCCCTTTCGTATTTCCAATTGATAGCTTCGACACACTGGGCCATATCTCAATTTGGAAAGACCATTTATTGTTATGGTAGTGGAATCACAAAACAAGATCAGCCCTTGGGTCATAGAGCAGAGAAACATGAAGAGAGAAGCCACTCTGTCTTCTTTTGTCGAAATCAAGGAGTGGAAAAAGCAGCAGCCCACTTGAACAAAAATCACACACAACAGGAGCAAATGATTTTGAAGTATGACGGTAACTTCAGCTAAGACAAGAACCGAGCAGCTCAAGTTTTTGAAGCAATCCTGATGAGCTTTGGGCAGCTCATTTAGAGACCAAAGAAGAGTGGAGCAGCACTCTGAAAAAATTTAGCATTTGGGCTCCTTATTATTTTTCAGCATTTAATTCTTTGTGCAGCATTCACTTTAAGAAATCGAGAATTTACAGAGACGAAGACACTAATTTGAGTTCACTTGAGAAAGGGGTTGGACTCAATTTCCTACAAAGCATCGCATAGAGCATTAATTTTGAGACCAGAAGTAGCCCTTTGAAAGTTAGTAGTCCATTTCGAGAAATGGAGCAGGGGACAGCCAAGGAACAAACCAAGCAACTCATGCTTTAAGCAGCAGACCAAGCGCCATGCTTCCAATTTCTGTTGAGCACTTCCATATATGATAGCAGTAGCTCCCTGAACTGTCCAAGAGAAGGCCAAGTTGAGACTAAACAGCTCTATACATGCGAATCTAGGACTGAACCGAGCTGCAAATGTTTCAGCTCATGGGGAGAGTCACATGCCAGCCATTTGAATATGAACCGATCAGCCCCTTGCACAGAAGGACCGAGGAGTTTATTTAGAGAAAAGAAGTTGAAGACAGCAGCTCAATTCTTACGACTTCATTTCTTTGTGGAGGGAGCAATATATAGTTCCTTCTGTCCATCTCGATGAATTGAGAAACAACTTTAGAACATCTACATTTTGACAGGAGCTTGCGAGGGTGCTCTTCACTAGCATGACAGCCACCGAATGGCAGCAAACTCGAGAAACTCCAGCGAAGCAGGTAGTATGGGCGCCTGACCTGCAATGTGAGTGCCCAAATGGCGCTCCAAACATAGACTGAAGCGCCCACGTGGTGCTGTACACCAATAACCGAGCTTCTCCATGACAGCAGACCAACAAAGAACTCTACATGACTTAAGTCTGCAGTAGCTTGCAATAGGCAATCCGACCAAGGTCCACACTTCTCAAACTATCCTCGTAAGCAAGCCCATTAGGGGCGCAAAATGACAGCCAAGTGAGCACGACCAAAACAGCAACCAAGCCCACATCAATTCTACCCAAACCGAACAGCTCATTGAAGAACGAGCAGCACACATTTCAATTGTTCGTGGGAGTGAAGCCTTGTTAATTTCATGGAGGAATTCATATGCTAATTGCCTATTGATGCGCAGTTCAATTCACAAAACTCAAAAGGACATAAGATTAAATTATGAGGTTGGCGTTAAATGAGAAAAGCAAATACACACACACGTGGCCAATTTAGTAAAATGCTTTCAATCGTAGACCATAGTGAAGGATATTACATACCTCTTCAAATTCATCACGCGTAAGGGCCCAAAAAGGAAAGAAGATGCCAGCCCATTCTTGACGTAATTAAGCCCACATGTGGAGCAGTATTGGTGTAAGAGATGAAATATTCTTTCCAAGAGCAGACGTGAGAGTTTGACAACATTTTCATTATTTAATTATCGTTCTGGAGTAGGAACAATTACAAGGGGCCCATCTTATGCTTAATCAAGCCTCATTTTGTTATTTTAGGGAGCTGTAGTCGAGTTTTGGGGACCGTAGCTTAGCATAGAGAACACTCTTGAACATAAGCTCCCCTTTTCGTTTTATTATGATTTCTTTAGTTACTAAAGCCCCATATTTTAGCAACACTAGAGGCGATTTCAGGTTTCAAATGTATTAAGGTATGTCAATTTCACATTAAAAGGTGGATTTAAACACACTAATTATGGTGTTTTCTATCCCTTATTACTTTCATTATGTCTTGATCAGTTGAGTATTGTATAGAGATTGTGCTTCTTATACCATGGGTTTTGTAACAATGGATTTAATGAATTGTTGTATTTAATGACTTGATTTGATATTAATTCTCAGCATTCGGTGATTTATCTACTATGTCTATTATCTAATGCTTGGTGAACACTTCTTAAATAAATAGAGTTAAAGATACTCGAGAGGAAACTCATTAACTTGTAATAGAAATATCTTGAATTTTTGAAAAAGGATATCACAGGGATATGCGTGTTTTCACGAAATTTATGAACTTAAGCACTTAATGTGGTTGGAAATATAGTGTGGGTTATAGGGGCATGCTCAGTCTATATTTCTAACTATAATACTGATTCCAATAAGCAGGTTACTATTTACTCGATAATTATAAATATATTGTCTTAGCAGGATAATTTATGCTATAAATAAAACTTAACCACTTCGAGAGGTGGACAAGTTCTTATGAGTTTGTTTAAATCTTGTTAATTGCCTCTAATTAGAGCTACCAAGTTTTAAAATTTATAAACATGTATTTTATCTTTAACTCGATTCAATAGGTAAGTATACTTATCTTTTATTAGCACAAGTGAGTATTGGCTCATTTCCACTAGGAATAAATACAAGTATAAGTACTAGTACTAATTAGTCTTTCTATTATCTAACAACCCAAATTATCAAGTGATTAAGTATTAAAACGTCTAATTTACTAACTAAACTATACTAATTCATAAACAAATTTCATCTAACACAATGACTACAAAAATCGATTAATAACACCACACTTATCATGTAAACTTGCTTCACCAAATAACATGATGTTACCCTTAAATTTTATTTTAATGATTGTTATCTATAGGGAATTACTAACTTATAAGCATTCTTTTTGGAATTACTAACTTGTAAGTTACTTACTCATGACCTTAATTGTGTCTATTAGAATTTCTTTTGAATTAAAAGTTAATTAATATCACATTAACGTTATGATAATTTATCAAATTCCCTAAGGATATGACAACTTTCTTAATAATATTTCTACTATCAAGAGTAAGTTGTTCCAACAAATTAAATCTTTTCAATAGAATTGTCTCTCAACATATTCTATTGAAATTCGTTCTAAGTTAATGTTGTGCACTAAACCATACTTTGATTTATTAAGTTCAATTCACCAGAACTAATAAAAATCAGGAAATCGCTAAATTAAGCACTTGTTCATGCTAAAGTGATGTAGTAAGTTTTAGATTATTACTCACACATGATGAAACAACAACACATATAAACAAAATGTAGAAATAACAAGGAATGCAACATAAAATTAGTAGAAGAATGAAACCCCTTTTTAGATCCATTATAGAAGTCTTTACAATGCACACACAATGAATTCATATTGTTTCTCTCAAGTAATTCTAGGAAAAGCACACAATACAACACTTGGAAAATGTATAGAAAATGTAAGATACAATGGGTACAAAAATGAATGAACAGATATGTTTGTGGTTTTTTTTTTTCTATGGTAACAGTCTAGCATATCTAATGGTAAATTCAATCTGCTCTGTTTGAAATTTTGTAGGTGTATTTATATTCTCCTAGTCAAAAGGTCTAAATACACCTTTTCAAGACACTCCATGGGTTTTAAAACTCATTAAACACACTGATTCGTGTGAAAAATTTTAAAGAGGAATAGTTGTATCCACTTCCATTATGCCCATACTTCGGGGTGTGATAGTTTTAGAAAAGAATAATCTCCACCTATCATGACCATGACGTGGCAAGTGAATGCTTCATCGCAATTAATTCATCTCCTCACATCCGTAATGGAGGGCATGATCACCCTCTTGATATACAATCATAACCATAATGAACAAGTGGATAGCAATCTTATCCTTAGTTATGCTTGTGATGGATGGTGTGATGGAGGGCTGGGCACTCAAATTTTCTTTGATCACACTCGTAATTGAATACATGTTGATTTTCCTTTAGAATTATTCTTTCATCACAAGTGTGATTGCTCCGAATCTCATTATTCTTGTGGAATTTCATCTCCTCTTTCTTTATCTTAAATAAATATCATCTCCTTACTCTTGAATCACCTAATTGATATATTATATAATTACGTACTAAGAACTTAAGAAATGAACATAATTATGATTAATTTATGCCTAAATATACCTAAAAAGTGTAAAATAATTTATGCTTATTAAACTTTTCCACACTTAAGTTTTGCTTATCCTCAAGCAAACACTCAAAAACAAGTTTTGAAACTCAATGACTTTTTAATTGTATATTTATTAAAGCATTCATTTACCAATTCAGATATCATAGTGGCTTGACTTCGTGCCTACCACTCAACCTACTACATTGTGTTCTTAAGATACAACAATTAATATTTTAAGACTAATCTAAGTAAGACAAACTTTACCCTTATTATTTAATGATAGCTTCCAAAGGTACAAAGTGAACACAGAGTCAATTAAAATAAAAGAAATTTGGTCATACTTCATCCACTTTCGTAAGTGTATCAAAACCCTTCAATTACTTCTTTAAGCACAATAATCTAAAAGTAAAGTATGTTGCATATATTTTTCTCCTGTATTTCTACTTCTTTAACTTAATCTCTTTAAGGATAGCTTAGCTTTACTTCTTCTTCTTCTTCTCTTTTCTTCCCTTTTTCATTTCTTTTTTTTAATATTTTTTTCCCTTAAGTAGAAGAATATAAAGACAAAAATTAGCAACAGTATCAAACTTCGCTCTTTTGAGGGACTAAAACCTACCCTTACTAACTTAATTCTTATATATCTTTATTGCAAAGTTATAAAGACAAAAATTAGCAGTGAGATCAGATTTTACTCTTCTAAGAGACTAAAGCCCGCCCTTACTAATTTAGTCTTTAAGCACTTCAATTTACTTTATATTAGAGAAATTCTTAAGAAGCATCAACAAATGAATTATTTCATTTACCCTTTTCACTCAAGATTAGATTAGCTCTAAAAGTATTTGAAAAGTAGATTTATTACTTAATAAGTTTAGAAACACACCCATTTAACGTTAAACTAAAGACTCTAATTCATTTCTAACCTTTAAATTTATTCATTAAATGGCAAGTAAGTTTGCTTTACTTAGATTTTATCCTACAATTTAAGTATACTAAGTCTACAAGAGTTGAGTAAAGCACAAAATTGACTACCACTTTGCCAAATTTGCAATCTACTAAGTCAATTCATAGCTTGAAAACAAACCACTTAATCTTAATGTAGGCAAGGAAACATCATTTTTCAATTATTACTTGCTGGCTGGGTTGAAGCGTAGACAAGCAAGTAAAGCCCAAGAAAGAGGGAAGCCCCTCATAAAGCAGTTGACTAGAAGTAGAAGACCGCTAGCCTGATATAAGGTAGACTCTTTTGGCGAAGATGGCCTAATTTCTCTTTTTTCTTTTATTATAAACAAGTAACTTTTGATAAACAGGGCTAGCCCCTCCCTATACTTATAAAGAGACATTGCCCTCAATGTCTCATGAATGCAAATACATAATAGGCATAGTACAGGAAAAACTAGAAAAATGAAAAGTAATAAACAATGAGAATAAGACTCCCTTGATATATGAAGTTTGATAAATGCGTTGGGCTATAAACCATTAGAAAGTACATACTTTAAACACCATGAAAATGGAATAACAAAAGAAACCTAACCATTAAAACAAAACTAGAACCAACCACAATAAACACCTGATATGAGAGTCTCCATCAATATACATCAGTGAGTGTAAGGTCTCAAATATTTAGCAAGTTTGAATGAAAAACATATCAAGATAGCACAAAAAGAAAGAAAACAAAGTTAGTCATCATCAACTTCGGTTTCCCTATCCAAGTGTCCTCTTTCTCTCATAATGATTCTTCATCACTCTCATTTCCGACCTCTTATCCTATTGTTGCTTGTTGGGCTTCTTAGGTCTCCTTCATATCGTCACTGTCTTCTTCTTCAGACTTATTCTCCTCATTATTGAATTCATCTTCTTCTGTCCTACCACCTTCTTCTTAGGTAGCAATTGGGGCACTTACTGGTAGAGGAACAAGAGGCTAATTGGGACACGCATCCTCTTAGGTTGGAGGGCGAGAAAAACAGGAGGAGATTGCTACTCCTATAATTGTGGCAATATTTTTCAAGAATTCGATGATCTCCTCCTGAGTTTCCTTTATTTCAGCCACCTCTATTTCCGAACGTTTTAGATTTCTTACAGAGAAATTCTAGGTGGCTAATGCAAAATCTAGAGCATTGGGATCCTCAACATCCATATTGGGATTTGAGACTTTTGCAATGCCCCATTGATTGAAAGGGGTTCTAGGGAGTAGTTCGAGGTCAGCATAAAAGTCTTTTGGCTTGTTACTACTAGGCCACAATCTTAAGTTCCTCAAAATTCGGGTGATTAAAATCCCTAAAAAAAAATACCCTTGCTTTTGTCAAAAGTTTGTTGGTGAATTCCAAACATAGTTAAAATGCCGACATTTATTGAATATTCTTTAAGTACACTATATAAGGGTAATAAATCATGCTCCCCCATTGCCCCATGATTTTCATGCTTGCTATAAATGGTCCTCACTAGCATATAACGAAAAACTTTGGTATTGGTCATCTTCAAAGTAGAGGCCTTTGATTTGCTTGCCCATAAACTACTCTCATTGAAGATTTCTCTCTAGAAATCATGAAGAGAAGTAGCCTAAGGTAGACTTACTAGTAGGTGCTTAAACTCATCCTCCTCCAATTTTGCTCTTGTGTACAAACTCATTGCATGAACGAATGTCATCATATCAAATATATGGATTCTACCAAAGGTGAAGAACTTAACCTCATTTGCCATCTTTGCGTCAATATACGTATTTGATCTTGAAGGAGGAAAGGAGGGTGAAAGTTGTCTGCTTGTAAGTCTTTTCTTGAATACTAAACAATTTGAGTAATGGTCCATTTCCTAATAGCCATTGCAAGGCTAACTTCAAACCATACTCTCCTAATACGCCTTAATCAATGACACAATACCTTTTTATAATTTTCTTCTTAGCAAACTCCTTAAATCTTGCTTTTTGTTCAGTAGTCATACTGGCAAGCGAAGAGATTACTCTACTAGAGCTTATTAAATCAGATCATCTTAGAAGAGGAAAGGAGAGCAATCTGCTTTAGGTCTTATATGTTAAGAAGCAATGGATGATTTCTTAAGTGCCATCTTTAATCACAATCATTAGTTCTAAGAAAGCAAAATCATGCACAAATCGATAGCAACTAAGATGAAAATAAAGTACTTCTTCTTTTCCCCCAATTCAAATCATGAAATCCTTAAGAACTAAGTATGATTAGACATTACATACTCCAAGCATGATTCACATAAGACATCCCTTCTTGGATTCAACTTTCAACCCATAAATGTAACTAAGTATTATAATCTTCCCTTTTCACCAAATGAGCATAACAACACCTTAATTACAAAACAACAACATAGACATAACAAATTGCAATTCATAGACGAAACCATAACATATACATAACAACAACATCTATTGACATGATTGATAACTATTAACAATAGGAATGAATCATCAACCTTAGCCTAAATTGCAAAACCCCTAAATCGGCATTCATTAATGGAGACTAAGGTTCCTAAGCATGAAATTCGTTCATGTAAATCTAAGCCTAATTTATACATAAACAACACCTTAAATATGATCATAACACATTAAGAATGAACAATAGATATAATGTGTACAAATCTTAAAATTGCATGAACTAAATTTGACTGATTAATGAAAAATTAAGGTAAAAATGGAGAGATCGTACTTTCAAGTCTTGTGCAAATGGATGAAAGTGTACATGTGTGTGATGGGAGTGATTTGGAGTAGTGATTTGTGTTAGGACCCTAAAGGAAGTCTAGTAGGATTACCTAAAATTTCCATAATATGTGTGCACCCATGATATGAAAATCGTCTTGTAAGTCAGAGATCGCAAGACTCTAAATAATAAATCACTAAGATTAATGATTTTCAAGTAATTAATTTATTGTAACATGACATAATATATAATTATTAATAACTATGGATGTCCGATGTCCTACAGTTCCTCAGAACCGCAGAGAATCGGTATCCCCTACTAAATAATAGGACAGGATATGCCAACATTATAAAACTACAGGAAGAATTAAATTATATTAAATTATGTTAAATTCTAACATGTAAATATTTTCTACAAAGAGTATTTATGTATTATCTATAAAGATCTCAACTAATTCTAACACTAATGTACATATCTTCATCTCGTACTCAGCACTCAAGACTTATCCCAATCCCATCGTATGTAAGCCTGCAAAAGAAAGACTATTGGGGAATAAGTTACAAGAGCTTAGTGAGCTATCCTTTATACCATACTGACAAACAAGTTATCAAACAAATTATTACAACCATATGAATGCATGCACACGCAGAATGCCAAACAATATATGTAGTTGACCGGTACTGCATATAATATCGGATTTTAACGCCCTCCAAGATAAGGGTTGGAGATTCATCAACACCAATCACGACTGGGCTCTAGCACCTAGGTTTTTACCCATAACTTTGAATTCCGTATTTCACAAAAATACATTCCCATTTCTAGAAATTTAGTAGTTCACAAAGTCCTAAGCCTAGCGGTGAGGTGGCCCCCGCAGTTCACACTCACACCCTACAGCAGAGATCTCTAGACTCGACCCTCAGCCATACGGTTAGTGTCTCCATCGCCTAGTAAGCCCGTAGGTTCGGGTAACGTCATGTTGTACGAGTGCACCGTACAGAAACACATTAATAGATATAAACAACCCCTACAAGGCTTCTCTTTATCTCCGCGTGAAGTGACGGCCGGAATAAGTAAGTGCAATGCATGGATAATGCATGACCCTTTTAATTTAAGATAAGCCAAATATAATTAGGTCAAATTATGAGACAATCAATCAATATCAGCAAACCATCCAAATCATATAAAAATCAATAATACCATCAAATCATCAATTATCGTATTTAACAATATTTCTTACAACAATCAATCAATATCAAGTACACGCATATCCCGAAACCCCATGCATCAAGTTATTGATATTTAATTTAAGTGCACTAACTACAAGCACAAACAAGTATAGAGTCATCGGGAGTACTCACTTGACTATGACGACTCGCTCTAGTCATAATAACTGATCGGGAGATGCTCGCCCTCGTCAAGATCACCTAATCATTACTAGATAATAAGGATAATAAGTAGTTGACTCAACTAATGGTTTTAGATATCTATCTACCTAATTCTACTTAGATTACTATCAGCCTTTATTCAATTAAACCTAATTGTTGATCGTACGTAACTTTTTCATTCTATTTTCAACATTTACGAATTTACAATCGTTTTTCATCGTTTTCGGACGCCTGTTCACACGGTGATGTCCGTTTTGAACGTTAAGACCCGTGTTTTACGATATAGACCAAATGTATAGATATTTCTACTATGAAAACTTAAGTACTCTTATTACTTATATTTATATCTTTTATTCCTTAAATTCTTGTAATTAAAGGATTTTACTTTGCTATTTCTAATTCATGTACTGAATTAGGTATAATTTAATTTAGAAGGTGTATTAGGATTTGCTAATTTAGGTACCTAATTACCTACACTTTTCTTATTTTTCTCATTTTCTAAACCTATGCTTATATCATCGCTTACATCATCTTTTACTTATGTCTTATGTCATCACTTGCTTATGTCATGGCTTATGTCATTATGTGTTTACCTCATCGCTTACCTCATAATATGATTACATAAGCCTTTCCTCATGCTTATGTCATATATACATGTATTATGTACATGTTACCTCTCCTCTTATACTTATGTACATATACCTTATACATATATACTTATACATCTACTTAAATTTATACCGTATTTATATGTGTATACCTACTCATATACCTATACGGTTAGATACGTATTTCTATACAAAAATTCGTATGCCTAATCTTCTCTTAAGAAAATCTTCCTAATTTCATCCTTTTGTGTTTTTATGTATGTATTTAGTGTAGTATAGGTATGTATAGTTAAATATGGTCTTAATTTAGGTTATGTACATGATAAATACTCATGTACAAAGGTTCACATACTTGTGTTCTTTTAGTATTCCCTTATGTGCACATACTTATGAGCATATACTCATGTCTTCCTTTCTTCTTCTTCATAATTCCTAATTCCTACACTTAAAGATGGGAACTTTGTTTCCTCTTCTTCAAGACAACACTAAACACATAACTCCTTATCTAATCTACCTAATTAACCAACTAATGAATAATATAAAGCAACATAAAACAACTTAAAGACATATCTTTAATTGTGTTGGAGTTATGGAGACAAAAAGTGAAATTGTGAAAGTGAAAGAGGAAGAAGAAGCTCACAGCAAGAGGGAGTTGTTTTTGTTTTGTTTTGTTTTTTTTATCTTGTGTTGATTATGGAAGAAGGCAAATGGTGGGGTCTAGAGGGAATAAGTGGACGGCAACAATTGAGGGGAAAAGAAAAAGAAAAACCAAAAAGAAAAGGAAAAGAAAAGCCATCATGAAAGAGTAGATATTTTCTTTATCTTTTAGTCTTTTGTTGACTTTTCAAAATGTTGACTTTACTTAACATGTGTTGACTTGGTCAACTCTTCTTAAGCATATGTAAATTTGTGCACATAATATAGTAATTAAGGGAAATTAAGGGAAAAATAAAGGAAATGAGAGGAAATGAGGTATTTGGTGAATTGATTAGTAAACATGGTTGATGAGGTCTTACTTTAGGTCGTTATAGCTTATATATCTCATTTGATAAACTACTTTGGATAACAAGTGCAAAAAAAAAAAAAAAAAATACTAATTTGAGTATTAAAGTTTACTACATGTAACCTAATCTTCAACTATAAACCTAACTCTAAGTGAGACTATCTTAATCACATACTTAAGAGATAAATATAATCTATGACTCATTATCTTAGTTTATAATGGATTACTTGAGGATTCGAATCATATAAGCATGAATAAGGGTTATCTCTAACCTTTTACTAATGATTTGGCAAAATATGAGCATTATATTATCAATTAAGGTTTTAGGGTATATCATGGTGAATTAGTGCTTTTATATCCTTAAAGTTATAGTTTTAGGGTTTTTTTATTACTTTAGGGCACAATCTCTAATGTTTTTACACACTTAGGGTTTCATATATTCTTACGCAATTAAATCTTCGATTGTCATCTTAGGGTTTTGATGAGGTTCGAGGTTTTAGGGTCTTCGTATGCGGTTAGGGATTCAATTGATGATTTAAGGTTTTTCGTATCTACTTTAGGTTTTGGATTGAGATTTTAATCAGTTTTAAATCTTACTGGCTCTTTTGAGTTCAAGAAATCATCTACAATTTGGATGTTTGTTTCTATACTTAGAAAGCTAAATTTGTGGGGTTTACAATTTGTGATAGTGAGAATGGGTTTAGAGAGAGTATCATGGGTGGATTTTTAAAGAGGATGTAAAATGAGGAGAGAGAGAGAGAGAGACGGAAATTTCCTTATATACTCATGTGTCAAGGGACTAATCACTCCCATGACTTAGGGAGTGATGGCTCTCTCGTCCATGATCACAAGCATGATGGATCCCATGATTAACACTGTAGCAATAAAATCTTAGCCTCTCACGGTTGTTATGGCATTCGTGATGATCCCAGAAACTTCCCCCACTTATTAGGTCATGATGCTACTCGTGACCAATGTTGTAGTTAAAAACTTAAGTCTTTACCTTAGCTCACGGGTGTGACTTCAACCTATCATGGTTGTGATAAGCAAGTGGATTATCCTTGTTACTTAATCATGGCCGTGAGTGGTCTTGTGATGGCTTTATATTGTAGTGAATGAGCTTATCACGGCCATGATAGATGTTAGGTTCCCCATCTTTTATCTACAACCTACACTTAATGAAATTTTTTCCACTTCTCTTATGTTTTCATGACTCCACTAGGTCATTCTTTCCTTTTTTGCCTAAAACATCCACAAAAACAAATAAACAACACTAACAACAAATAATCTAAAGCTAACAATCACAAAACAAGCAAAACCAACAAAAATTGACTAATCAAATCAAAGGATATATGCTTGTTTAATGTCTTAAGCTTGATGATCTCAAGGATTTTTAGTTTCATTCCTCGAATTGGAGAAGTCTCAACTCCTCCCTACCTTTATTCAAATCAACTTCTCCATGGTATATCTTTAAACATTGTCCATTAACCTTAAATGTCTCTTTTTTTGGATGTGTTACTTCCACTACCCCATAAAGATAAACTTACTTCACTAGAAATGGACATGTCCATTTAAACTTAAGCTTTTTGGGGAATAACATGAGTCTAGAGTTATATAGAAGTATCAGTTCACCTTCTTTGAGCTGCTTGGGGTATTTTATCCAGGAATCATGCAAATGTTTGGCTCAATCTTTGTACACTCTGTTATTTTCATAAGTCATCCAATACCATTCATTTAACTCATTGATTTGAAGATTTCATCATCTATTAAACTGCTTCAAGATCCAGATTGGTCATTTTAATAGCCTAATGGGCCTTACGCTCAATCTCTACTGGTAAATGGCAAGCTTTACCATAGACCAATCTATAAGGTGTAGTTTTTAAGTAAGTCTTGTAAGCAGTTTGATATGCCCACAAAATATCATTTAACTTATCAACCTAATCCTTTTTGTTGTGAAACATTGTCCTCTCCAAAATTCTTTCCAAGTCCCCATTAAATACTTCCACTTGGCCACTATTTTGTGGATGGTAAAGAGTGGCCAACCTATGATGTACCCCGTATCTTTTAAGGACTCACTTAATCTGAGTATTACAAAAGCGGGTTCCCCTATCATTAATCAGTGCTTGAGGTGCTCTAAACCTAGAAAATAATCTTCTCAAGAATCATGCTACCACTTTGGCATCATTTGTCAGTAAAGCTTGAGCCTTAACCCACTTTGAGATGTAGTCTATCATCACTAGAATATACTTGTTTCCCTAAGAACTAAGGAATAGCATCATGA
Organism: Lumnitzera littorea; assembly: GCA_024138015.1. NCBI lineage: Eukaryota > Viridiplantae > Streptophyta > Magnoliopsida > Myrtales > Combretaceae > Lumnitzera > Lumnitzera littorea. The sequence goes on along the minus strand of JAMXBB010000010.1, from coordinate 45,478,280 downwards.
AGTCTATTCCCTAAACATCAAAGACTTCATATTCCAAAATATATTTTTGTGGCATTTCATCCCTCTTAGAGACATTCCTTATCCTTTGGCATATATTACAAGCTAACATATACTCATAAGTATCCCAAAATAAGCTTAGTTAGTAGAACCCAGCCTCCAAAACTTTCTAAGCTGTCCAATTGGCGTTGTAATGACCTCCCGTTAGGCCACTATGACAATGAAACAATATTCTCTGTCCTTTCTCATGTGATACACAACGCCAGATAATCTTGTTAGCACACACTTTGAATAGAAAGGGATCCTCTTAAAAATAATACTTCAAATATGAGTATCCCAAAATAAGCTTAGTTAGTAGAACCTAGCCTCCAAAACTTTCTGAGCTGTCCAATTGGCGTTGTAATGACCTCCCGTTGGGCCACTATGACAATGAAACAATATTCTCTGTCCTTTCTCATGTGATACACAACGCCAGATAATCTTGTTAGCACATACTTTGAATAGAAAGGGATCCTCTCAAAAATAATACTTCAAATATGAGAAGAACTTCCTTTTTTTTGTGATAGTCCAATTCTTGTGGTAAAACCTTCCCTACTAAGTAATTTGTTATATCAACAAACATAGAACATCTTAATCCTTAGCTGTATGAATAGCAAACAAACTCTCTTCTGAAAATTTTTCATTGATACCTTCTTCATGTAGTGTCTTTAAATGGGGGTTGTCTAACCTAGATAAGTGAATTGGTAGCCAAATTTTTAGCTCCTTTCTTCTCCCTTATCTCTAAATCAAACTCTTAAAGTAGCAACACCCATCAAATCAACCTTGGTTTCACATCAATTTTGGATAGAAGATACATTAAAGTTGAATAATCTGTGTAGACAATCACCTTTGAGAGAATGAGGTAGGATTGAAACTCGTCAAATGCAAAGACTATTGCCAACAATTCCTTCTGAGTTGTGATGTAGTTCTCTTGGGTCAGAGTGAGTGTAGTTTTGGCATAATATATAAGCTGAAAGCATCTATCTTTCCTCTAACCTAGTATTAATCCTACTGTGAAATCACTTGCATCAAACATCAATTCAAGTGGTAAAGTCTAGTTTGGTACCACCATTATAGGAGCATTGGTCAACTTCTCTTTTAATACACCAAAAGCCTCAAAGCAACTAACATTAAAATCAAATGGTACATCTTTCTCCAAAAGCTTAGTCAAAGGTCTAGCTATCTTAGAGAAATTCTTCATTAACCTCCTATAGAACCCGAAATTCCCTAACAATCTACGCATAGCCTTAATAGATGTTGGTCGTAGCTTCAAGATCACTTCTACCTTAGCCATGTCAACTTTGATCCCCGTGTTTGACACCTTATGTTCTAATACAATGCCTTGTTATACTATAAAATGGTACTTCTCCTAATTAAGCACTAAACTTGTCTCCTCACATTACTAAAGTACCCTCTTCAAGTTAGCAAGACATCCATCAAATGTATCACCAAATACGAAAAAGTCATCCATAAAAACTTCCATCACATGCTCTACCAAATCACGAAAAATAGCCAACTTGCAATACTGGAAAGTGGCTAGAGCATTACAAAGCCCAAATAGCATCCTACGGTATGCAAAAGTACCATAGGGATAAGTGAAGGTAGTTTTCTCTTGATCCTTAAGTGAAATTGGAATCTAGAAATACCCAAACATTGCATCTAAAAAGCAGTAGTACTCATGAACCACTAACCTCTCTAACATCTAATCAATAGAAGGCAATGGAAAGTGGTCATTCCTTGTGGCATCATTGAGTCTCCTATAATCATTGCACACTCTCCAACCAGTTACTGTACATATTGGGATCAATTTATTCTTCTAGTTCGATACCATAGTCATGCTACCCTTCTTTGGTACTACTTGGACTGAACTCACCTACAAGCTATCAAAAATTGGGTAAATAAGTCTTACATCTAATAGTTTCACTACTTCTTTCTTCACTACCTTCTTCATATTTGGGTTGAGTCTCCTTTGTGGTTACACTACTAATTTGTAGCCTTCCTCCATCAATATCTTGTGAGTACAAAAGGATGGGCATATCCCTTTAATATTAAATATCTTCCATGATATTGCCCTTTTATGCTCCTTCAAAACTGATAGAAGTTTTTCTTTTTAGGATGAATCAAGTTCTGACGAAATGGTGACTAGAAGTCTTAAATTATCAGCCAAAAATGCATACTCTAAGTAAGAAGGTAATTGTTTCAACTCTAACTCAGGTAGTTCTTCTACTGAAGGCTTCAAGTGAATGATGTTGCCCTTATTGATCTCTTCTATTCCCATATCTTTCTTTTGTGCAACTTGGGTTTCTAAATGAGTGACCACCTCATGTATTTCCCCTGTTTCATCTAATTGTTCCCTTTTTGGTAAACATAACTCCAAGGGATCCTTGCTCAAAAGATCTTACACAAAATCAAAAATAGTGAAATTAAAAGAGTTAATAGCAAAACATTCATCATTAGTGGTCATAGATTGTCTGAAAACATCTGGCATTTTAATCACCATCTCATCCCCTCTAACTTTAAGGACAAGTTTACCATGTTTGACATCAATTATTACCCATGCTGTAGCTAAAAATGATCTACCTAATATGAGTGGAATGTCTACATCCTCATCCATATCAAGGACTACAAAATCTATTAAGAAGATAAAATCTTGAACTTTCACTAGTACATTCTCCACTACACCTCTTGAAAACCTCATAGACCTATAAGCCAATTGTAGACTCATCCTTGTAGCCTTAGGTTCAAACACTTGAATAGACTATATGGCATAAGATTAATACTTACCCTAAGGTCCACTAAAGCCTTTTCAATAGGTAGATCACCAATCAAGTATGGTATGGTAAAACTACCTGTATCCTTGAGCTTTGTAGGTAATTTGTGCAAAATCACTACAAAACACTCTCCTCTAAGGGTAATTGTAGATAGCTCTTTCAACTTCCTCTTATTGGATAAAAACTCCTTCAGAAATTTAACATACTTAGGCATTTGACCTAACACCTCCACTAATGGAAGATTGATGTACAATTGCTTGAACAACTCTAGAAATTTGCTATATTGTTCATCATCTCATGCCTTCCTCAATCTTACTGGATAGGGTATTGGTGGCTTATACTCATTGGCTAAGACATGAAACTCTTTTTCTATTGGTTGATCGTTTTTCACAAATTGCTTTTCCACTTCAACAATGACATTCTTCTTTTTCTCTTTAGTTCTCTTAAGAGTATGCAACTCTTTTCCACTCCTCAAGGTTACGGCTTTAACTTCTTCTTTTGAGTTTGCCTTGATATTTCCAAGCAAAGATCCTGGAGTCCTTTCAAAAAGTGTTTATGCAATCTATCCAACTTAGTTTTCCAAGTTATGAAGGGATGCCTCTTGATTTCTTAAAGTTGTTTTAGTAACCTGGTGACATGCTTCAAAAGACTTGATAACTTGAACTAACATTTCCTCCAATGATCTTGGTTTAGCATGTAAAGGAGGAACTTGTCTTTGAAATCCAGGTGGTTACATGTTCGAACTCTACCCATCATTATTACTCCATCTAAAATTTGGATGATTCCTTCAACTTAGGTTATAAGCATTGCTAAACAGATCATTGCGAGGCCAAATAGGATTTCCTATGTAGTTAACCTCGTCCACTTGATCTACCTTAGATGAACTTATGAAGTCAGAATCTACCACTACCAAAGCTTTATTCTAACCCATAGTTAAGCTATCAAGCTTCCTTGTTAACATTTTTACCTTATGAGCTAAGGAAGAAGTAGCATTTAACTCATACTTTCCTACTAGCCTTTTCTCTTTAGCGTTTGTAGAAGACGATTGATAGTGTTTATTGGCTGTAGCTTCGAATAATTGGATGCATTACTCTGGTGACTTGTGATTTAAGCTCCCACTAGTAGCCACATCAATGAGTTGCTTAGTTATGTAGTTCAAACCGTTGTAGAAATTCTAAACCTAGTGCCACTTTAAGAGCCTATGATGGGGGTTGTTCCAAGTGTCTTGGTTTTGGATACACGGCTAGTTAATGCCTAAACCAACATGCCATTACCATCAAGGGAGACAAACCTAGTTTGAGGCGAAAAGTGCTAGTAAAGAAGAGGAGGAGGTGGATATTAATCACCTATTGAGTGAATTTCAAGAAGACTCAAATGCTATGACCCTACCTAAAATGGGAGCCGAGTATTGTATAGTCGTATGATGATTTGTCAGTAGCTTTATCTCTAATGAGAATGAGTAGAGGAAGAATCTCTTCTATACAAACTACCGAGTGAATGGCAAGCTATGTGCTTTGATTGTTGATAGAGGGAGTTGTACCAATATAATTAGCTTAAGGAGTGGTGAAAGCCTAAAATTATCGACTTACCCTTACCCTAAGTCATACAAGATTCATTAGCTAAATGAGAAGGGAGGGACACCTAATGCCGAGCAAATTAAAGTGCCAATTACTGTTTGTGATAGGTACATGGACGAGGTGCTATGCGACATCCTACCCATGTGTACCTCACACATATTACTTAGCCGACCCTAGTTATTTGATTTAAATGTACTACATGATGGATATAAGAACACCTATATGCTCTAGAAGGATGAGAAGAAGGTTATATTCACCCTAATGAGCCTTAAAGAAGTTCAAGAGTCACAAGAGAATATTTCCTAATCACTACAAAAGAAGTCCCTAGTGATTTCTCAAGCCAAATTTTCCAAAGACATTAAGATGGAAAAATGTGTGCTCTAATTAGTCAGGAAACTTCTAGAGTTAAGAGAAACCAGACCTTACCTATCGAGGTGTAAACTTTACTACAAGAGTATGCCGACTTGTTTCCTGTTAAGATATTGAAAGTGTTACCATCTATAAGAGGTACAGAGCATTATATTGACCTTCAGCCTAAAGCTGCCTACCTAACCAACTTGCCTATAGACTCAACCCTAAGTAAGCTGCCGAGTTGAAGAAATAAGTTGATGAGTTGATTAATCGTGAATATGTACGAAAGAGCATGAGCCCTATGCTATGCTAGCTGTCTTAGTACTAAAAAAGCATGGCATATGAGAGATGTATATCGATAGTTGAGTAATCAACAAAATCACTATCAAGTATCGATACCCAATCCTATGATTGGATGATATGCTCGATGAGTTGCATGGTACACGGGCCTTTTTGAAGATTGATCTAAGGAGTGGCTACCACTAGATCAGAATGAGACCAAAAGATGAATGTAAGACTACTTTTAAAACAAAAGATGGTCTATTCGAATGGATAGTGATGTCGTTTAGTCTAACAAACGTGCCGAACACTTTTATGTGACTCATGAACCATGTTTTGAGAACATTGATTAGTAAGTGTGTTGTTGTCTACTTTGATTATATTCTGGTATATAGTGTCGACCTCATCTCTCATGTTGTACACTTAAGATCTATGTTTGATATCCTCCATGCTAAGCACTTATTCAACAATTTTAAGAAGTGTGTGTTCTATCAGAGCGAGGTAGTATTCTTCAGTTATGCTGTTTGTAAAGGAGGTATCAAAGTTGATGTCGAGAAGGTTCAAGCTATTCTTGAATGGTCGATGCCAACTAGTGCTACCGAAGTAAGGAGTTTTCATGATCTAGCTTCATTTTATCAAAGATTCATTCAAAACTTTAGTTCCATAGCTACCCCATGGACTAAGTTGACTAGGAAAAACTCTAAATTCAAATGGTCTGAGAAAGCTCAAAGAAGCTTTGATGAGATTAAGTTCGAGTTAACTTTTTCCCTAGTACTCATCCTGCCTGACATCGAGAAAGTTTTTGAACTAGAATGTGATGCATCTAGAGTTGGCATTAGAGCTATTCTTATGTAGAAGCGTTAACCAGTTGCATACTTCAGTAAGAAACTTAGAGGTGCCACACTGAATTACTTAGCATATGATAAGGAGTTTTATGCCTTTGTTCAAGCACTTCAAAACTAGCAACACTACTTACTACCAAAAGAGTTCATAATCTACATGGACCATAAATCTCTTAAACGTCTCAAAGGACAACAAAAACTTTCTTGACACCATGCTAAGTAGGTCAAATAAACTTTCTATTATATCATTAGATATAAGAAGGGGAGTACCAACACTATAGCTGACACACTTTCTCGTCGACATGTTCTTATTACCACTTTGCAAGCTAAGATACTTAGGTTCAATACCCTACTTAATGAATATGAGTATGATTCGTATTTTAGACCCTTAGTAGCCAAATGCAACATAAGAGGAGTAGTGGAAGGGTTCTATGAGCTAAGGATAATTTATGAAAGGAAGACAATTTTGTATGCCTAGTAGGTTTGCTAAGGAATTACTTGTTTGAGAAGTTCATGCTGAAAGCTTAGCTGGCCACTTTGGTGAGAAGAGAATGGTTGAGTTGTTGAAAAAACATTTCTATTGCCTTAAGATGATGAAAGATGTAAGCAAAATTCTTAAGTGTTGCAAGGTGTGCAAATAAGGTAAGGGAAGAAAAGAGCAATATGGAGAGTACACACCTCTGTCCATACTTAAACAGCCATAAACTGATTTGAGCATAGATTTCATGCTCAACATATCCAAAACACCAAGGAGACATGATTCTATTATGGTGGTGGTCGGTTAGTTTAGCAAGATGAGCTACTTCATCCCTTGCCACAAAACCAATAATGCTTTTCTTGTTGTTAACCTCTTTTTGCAGGAGATTGTGCGACTACATGGAGTATTAAGGAGTATTGTATCTGATCGTGATTCAAACTTCGCAAGCTACTTTTGGAGAACCCTATGGAAGAAGCTTGACACTAAGATTTTGTTTAGTACTTCTTGTTACCCACAAATAGACGACCAAACAAAAGTTGTGGACAAAATAGTAAGTAACCTCCTTTAACCTACTGTTGGGAAGAACCTACATGATTAGGATCTATGTCTACCCATCATTAAGTTTGCTTACAACTGCCCTACTCATAGCTTGACAGGAAGGTCGCCTTTTGAGTTATTATATGAACTTAACTCGAACTTATCTTTGGACATGGTTATCAGCTTAACCTGCCATAGAGAAAATCAATCAGGCTTGCAGTGCGTTGAGAAGTTTTAGAAACTACATTAAAAGGTTGCTGGCCAACTAGCCAAGATAATAGCCTAGCAGAGAGAATAAGGAAGCTAAGGAATGAAGCGAGTCATTTATAACCCAGGAGACCTTGTTTGGATCCACCTCAGTAAGGAGCGATTCCTAAGGAGGAGGACAAACAAGTTATCCTCATGGTTAGATGGGTACTTCAAAATCCTTTGCCGCATTAATGACAATGCCTATGAATTAGAATTACTTGAAGGATATGGAGTGTCTCTCGCTTTCAATGTAGCCAACTTGACACCTTATGTGCCAAAAGATGGAGAAGAAGATCAAGATTTGAGGGCAAATCTTCAATAACCTTAGGGAATTGATGGATTGTCAACCTTCGGACCCCTTACCCGCACCCATCTCTAAGGCCTATAGTCTTTTACCGAAAGGATTCTTTCTCGATAGCCTACCGAAGACGAGCTTTAGTACGTGGAAGAACTGTGGGCGAGCTCTTTGAAGTCCTAGTTCAGACATACTCTACTCTATTCGTACCCTTATTTAGTGCCAAGTCCGACCAGATGAGCACCTAGTTTAAGGCTGCTATACACTGAGCCTTTCTCTTCCAGCATACAGAGCTACTGAATGCTAAGGCTAAGTTCACTGCGAGCCAAGCTCTATTCATTTGACTTACTGAACAACAACAGCCTTTATTCATCTTGGCAACTCCCGGTATCATTCGTTGGCAACATCCCTAACCTTAGCATGGCTCAACTTAGGTCATTTTTTTATTTTTTATTTTCTTTTTTTTTTAGAGAAGATCAATTATTTTTAGCGTAAATAGCCCCTTAAACTTTGATTTTGGTATGCAAATCCCCCCTAAAAACCCTATTGTTTATGGGATGTTTATGCACAAAAATCAAAGTTTAAGAGTTATATGGATTATTTTGCTAATTTATTAGAAGGTAAAAAACCTCACTTTCTAAGTTAAAGTTTAAAGGAGTTTTTCGTATTTTCCCCAAAAATTAATGGGTCAAATATTGATTCAAAATCAAGAAAAAACTTAAATGCACAATTTTTCTGGAGCTTGATTTAAGCTTAATATTAAAAATCAAAGCTTCTCTTTATATTTCAAGCATGTTCAAATGCCCAAGAAGCTTCTTTAATTAGTATTTATGCCCTAGTTACACTCAATCGCATTGGATCTAAATCAAAGCTCGATTAAAATCCACGACTTTGGAAGCTTGATTTACTTCTTCTTTTGACCTTTGATGTATGATTCTTGGTAGGATTGTATAAATAAAGAGTTGTAGAACTCATTCAAATAAAAAAAAAAAAAAAAAACAAGCTTTGAAATTCCTCCTTAAAACTTGAATCAACTATTTCTCTCACTACAAACCCTAAGCTACAACCAACTTTCTCTCTCAAGAATTTTCCTTAGATTCTTATGAAATCAAGTAAAACAAATCATATAGCAAACTTCGTCAAACCTTCAGCAATCCAAAAACACAACCCCGGTAGGATGCCATGCTCTTTAACCACCTACACAAATCACTTAGGGTTCAGCCTACAACCACTACGTGACCCACCACACGAAACACTCACCGCCACTCATCATCATCCAAAATGTAAAGCTATACCCTCCTTCAAGCTCTAGCAAGCCTATACAAAGTTACGCAACTACAACTGTCGAACACCACTTTGAAAACTTATCAAACCACCACTAAAGGTCAAGGTGCTAGTCCTACACCCATATTCATTAATAAGAAACACACCAAAATGCAATTCCCATCTTGAAAGACCTACCATAGTTGCTTGCATCAAGCCCTTTTTAGCTACTATTCTCTCCTCACTTGTAAACCGACCTAACCGCATAAGATCCAACCCAAATCCAATCTAACCAAATGCTCCAACTTGATTACCTAACCCCTGTTGAAGCCCAAGCATGAGTCTTGTCTTATTGTTTTTTTTTTTATTATTATTATTTTATTATTTTCTTTTCTTTCTCTTTTCCTTACTTAGAAACAAAAAAAAAATTTATAATGTACATAAATAAATTATTTTAAGAAAAATATAAAAACAAAAAAGAAAAATGTTTCATCACTTAGAAAAATTATTTTCCAAAGAAAAATTTTTAATTAACTCTTTTCAAAATTAAGACTCTTTCTTAAAATTTTTTAAGAATAAACGATTGAAAATTTAAGGTCTTTTTCATTTAGAAATTTTTCTGAAATAAAATGGTTAAGAGACATAAACTTGATCAATTTTCAAAATTAGAATTAATCAACCAATTGAAGTTTTCAAAATGAACTACAAAAAGTATAATCTTAAATAGTAGGTACGTAGGCACCCTTACATAATTACGAAGCAACTTAAAATATGTAAAAAATTTATTTTTCCTTCCTTGAAATGATTTTCAAATTTATTTATTTTTTGTAAATAGATGTAATTTTATTTATTTATTTACTTATAAATAGATTTTTTGGAAAGGGTAATTTTAAAAAATAAAGTTAAACTCAAAAAATTAAAGTGGTACCGATTAGGGTTTAATAGGTTAACTCTCGAGTCCAAAACCTTCAGTTTTCAAAAACCATTTTCAAAATTGGTTTTTCTGTAGAATAATAGTTATATTATAACTAATCTACCCATTAGTTATGACTTAACCTTTTTTTTCGACTGTGGTCAGGTGACGACTTCAAAAATCATTTTAAAATTAAAAGAAAACCAAGTTTTTCTTAATCTTTAGTCGAGAGTTTATGTTAAATGGGTATAAGGTTCAATATATGTTAGATTAAGAAAAATAATGAAAACCAAAATTTTCAAACTTGACAAATTCTATTAGTCAATTTAACATTTTTACAACATTTTTCTTTTTACAATTACAATAAATCTTATTTCTTTCCCTTCTATTCTTATCAGAGTTCAATATTCCACTTTTTTCATCAAAAGCAATTTCCATTACTCTTGTCACCATTATAGGAGCTAGTGTTCATAATCTCACCTTCATCTCTTCTTTGAAGCAGCTTAAGAAATAACATGAATATTGCTCCTTAAGAAGATTTAGAACTTAAACTGCTAGTGCTTCAAATTCCTCTATATATAACATCATTAGAGAATGTTGCATGAGTACAGATAAGCAATTTTATGGATTCAAAGCTTATCATCCACCATAATACATAAATAGTTCTTCGATAAACATATCCCACATTAAATGTCTCAATGAATGTAATAAAAAACCATCAATTTAAGGCTATAACAAACTACTATATCTAATGTGTCTAAGAGCTAAGTTATCACTAAGGTTTACTGTAGAGTTGAAAATGGGTCCTTTGAGATATCGAAGAAAATATGAATAGTCAACAAACACAGTGGCTTCATAAAGCTGTTCGCAAGATATAACTCACCAATCAGCACAACACTACTTAGCCTTGTGTTGATGTGACGCACAAGTAAAGGACTAAGGTTTACTTGCCACTAACCTTAAGTTACTAGCAAGGTTAGATAAGAGTAAGGAGGGATTTGTAACTTAGAGAGGGTTTCTCGTAAGAACATGGTAAAGGAATATTCATTAACTAGAAGTTGATAATTTTATCTATAAAGGTTAATAGACTATTTATAATAAGTCCCTAGAGTAACAAAAGGAAAGAATGAAATTACAAAAAGGTATTACAAAATAAAAATACCTAATATAGGCTAAAAATGGTAAATACGACCAACAAAATAGAAGGAATATAATATAATGTTAAAAAAAGGTTAAGACAAGTGGTACGCTACTATTGCATCTGTACTTTAAGGTAGTGGTGTGCTAGGACGGACTTTCATCTATAAAGATTAATAAACTATTTATAATAAGTCCCTAAAGTAAGAAAAGAAAAGAATGAAATCACAAAAAGGTAATACAAAATAAAAATACCTAGTATAGGCTAAAAATGGTAAATACGACCAACAAAATAAAAGGAATATAATATAATGTCAGAAAAAGGTTAAGACAAGTGGTGTGCTTCTATTGTATTCATACTTTAAGGTAGTGGGGTGCCAAGACGGAGTTTCATCTATAAAGGTTAATAGACTATTTATAATAAGTTCATAGAGCAACAAAAGGAAAGAATGAAATTACAAAAAAGTAATACAAAATAAAAATACCTAATATAGGCTAAAAATGGTAAATACGACCAACAAAATAAAAGGAATATAATATAATGTCAAAAAAAGGTTAAGACAAGTAGTGCGTCGCTATTGCATCCGCTCTTTAAGGTAGTGGGGTGCTAGGACGGAGTTGTTCTGATGTAGTAATAGGTCAACAGAAAAGAGTTTTGAGGTCGAACTTAAGGACTTCGGCACTAGGCAGGTTAGCCATGTTGAGAGGGGTTGTGAGCTCGATATCTATGCTTGCAGTAGAGCAGAGTAAAGTGCATTCGAGTTAAGCATGTAAAGAGTTCATCAATAGGCCTTCTTGATATTGGAGCTCATCCTAGGTAAGCTGAAAAGACTGAATTCTTCTTACAAGACCTTGCAGACCTCTGAGACAAGCTTATGTAAGAGGTCATGGGGTCAATAGTCCATCGATGTCATATCTCTAACTTGAAGTCTTCTTGTCTGATTACTCACAAATGAATTCTACAATCATTTACTTAAGGGCTTCAATTGATGATACGTGTTGTTGAAGACATTAAGTTAATGACTTTTGCAATTCTTCACATAAGTTTTTCACCTATTTCTCCAATATTATATCAACATGATTTTCCATTATTGTCATGCTTCATCCTTAAACTCCTATAAGTGATTCTAGTAGATTAAACCAACTATTGTGTTTGGGAGAGAAAAAAAAAGTTTGGCAATTTTAGTTATTGTAAAAGTAAATTCATACGTAACTTCCATCTATAAAAGCTTATAAGAGCTACTAGATCCTATGTATGCACAATATGTAAGTACTCTGATTGTCTTAAACAAAATCTAACTAATGTTAGTACATATTTCAATGTTTATACTAATTTCTAAGTCCTTTAACTAACTCTACTAGTTATAGTTAAGTTAAAAGTAACTTACTAATTCTTTTATGTGCTTTTAGAAACTTCTAGTGATTTCAAAGATCTTTCAATTCCCAACCAACTAAATGACCAAATAAATCCATTCCCCACTCCCTTAGATCTTCGAATTAAAAAATGGGAAATTAGGTGCTTAGCCTTAGGAAACATAATATGCTCTTGTTTATGCTTACAAAATACAAGTCTACAGCCTATGTAGTAAATCCTCAAAGAACTATTGACTCATTAAGGATGGATTATACGAGTGTTTCAATATGTACCAATACTTAGGAATGGGAAGTTTAATAATCTATAATAGAAATGTCCATGTATTCATGTGGATTATTCTTGAAGCTAGCTAATTAGACTTCAATAAACAATATTTTTACAACTTCTTTGGCTCATGAGGAACATATTTTTGCATGTGCAAGGTTACTTTTAAGAGTGAGACTATTTAATTCTTCTAAATGGTGTTCCTTCACAATTCTTGTATATCTTAAACCTACATAATGTTTATAGCCTAGCACTCGATGCAAAAAGATGGTTTTGGAGTTGTTTAAATTACGATATATTAGTTCTAATTACTCAATTTAATTAGTTATATGAAGTACTTAGCAATATAAAATTCATATCCAATTAAACATAAGCACAAACACATACATACATAGATTCCAATAGCACATCCTAAAAAATATGAACCTTATAGAGATAGTCTCAATATCATGAAAATTTCAAAGTTTCACATTTAATACAATACATAAGCAATTTTCTACATCAATATACAATTCTAATTAATTTTTTGTACCAATTTATCACCTACTTTGATTGTACTAATTGCTGAAATATCAAATTAGTCAAGAAAATCCTAATTTCAAGATATAAATTGATCTCAAGTAGAAATTATAAATTTATAATAATATTATGAAAGATTGACTTGGCACTATATTGGAATGAAATATTACATTATCGATTTATTCAATAGATATTAGTATGCTATTTTAGAAATTGGGTCTTATTAATAAGTGTTCGAGTACTTGTTAAGAATTTTTTTTTTTTAAATAACTTTTCATGCTTCCTATCATTAATTACACATTTTATTTAAAAAAATTGAAAATATGAAGAGTATGAAGTCTTTTATTTAGTATTCTAGTATGTTCTCTCAATATTCCTAACAAAATTAGTGTCCTCATGTTGAATTTTTTATATCTACTATTATTTTCTATAAAATAGTAAATGCAACAGCATATTATCTATTTTGATTTTATTAAGTGTTAAACTATCAAATTAGTTAAGAAAATCCCTAATTCAAGACATATAAGTTGGTCTCAAAAAGAAACTATAAATGCATAGTAATATTACAAAAATTGGTTTGGTAATGTCAATTATTTTCAATAGATATTATTATATTTTATAGGTGTTTCAAGTACTTATTAAGAAATTAAAAGAAAAACTTTTCATACTTTCTATTACTATTTTTTTGATAACACGTTTTATTTTTAAAAAATGAATAAATATATAAGAATATAAAAATTTTGTATAAAGTCTTTGAGTAAGGTTGTCCTAATTTTGATAGCTAATAGAACTTTCCGCACAGTAGAAAATACAACCCTCAGGACTTACTTGATATGGAGGTCGACACCCTACTATTTATGGTTCCCTCCTTTCCTCCATCCGACATCCCATGCTTTAAAATAGGCGTCGCCAAACTTCCAAACCCCGAGTCAAATCAAACCCCAGAAATGGCTTCCGAGATAGACTCCTCCGATGATGACATGGACCCCATACAAAAACTCCTCTTACTCAACAAACTAAAAGTAGAAGAAGAAGAAGAGGAGGAGGAAGACCAAACACATGCAAACCCACTCGCGGAACTTGAATTACAAAACCATCCTCTTCCTTCTCTCGATTCCACCATTTTAATCCGCCAGCTCTACTCACAAGGTCTTTCTTTCCAGCTCTGGCCAGCCGCCAAGACCCTATTCTCCCTCTTCAATGACCACCGTTCTAACATTTCCACCAGCCCTCTCTCAGCCCTTTTGGAGCCTTCTTCCACTTCCACCCAGATGAAAATCTTGGAGATCGGCTCTGGTACGGGGCTTGTTGGGATTGCTGCCGCCGTCGTGCTCGGCGCTTCGGTTATAGTGACGGATCTACCCAATGTGCTTCCTAATCTCCAGTTAAATGTTGATGCGAATTCTGCCCTGCTTGCCAAGTATGTAGATCGTTCATAATAAGTTTAGATCCACATAAGCTTTCCTAATGCTATATGCGTGTTAAATATGGTATGTTTTAACTTTAACAGTCCCACTTACTCATGAACTGGATTTTGATTGGAAACCATGAAGTACACCGGTTATTTAAATAAGACTTGAATTGAGTGCACACGACTTTGTAATCAGTATTCAGTACTTCCTGCAATGATACCGTGGTAAATTTTAGGTTCACATGCAGTTAGTGTAAAGCATTTAGCTTGTTAGGTCTGATATGGTTTTACATTCCGGACAATTGTTAGGAACTTCGGAAAATAGAAAAATCATCTTTTCAAGTTGATTGGACATATTACACAAAATGCAGACATATAAAATGGGGAAAGATTGTTTTTCTCGGAAATGATATGCTTATGGTAAAACTTCATATCCCTTCGATGAACACCTGGCTGGTTAAATGCTCTTAACATTGTCCAGAGTATCCGTTATCATTTTTCTATTTTGCGTTAATTTCATGAGTATGGAAATCAGTACATTTTGTGTGCATTTCTATTTGTGGAAGGGCAGTTTTATTTGGCTATACTTGACAGTACAGCAGAAGCCTAGACTTTCTACTGTGAGCAGTTGGTTGCCGTAATTTGCAACGTCTGATTTCATTATTTGTCGTATTTATTATTGATTGGTTACATTGAAACGGTAAACAGTAAGTACTAAAGTGCTGCTTGACGTAGGTGTGTAATTGGAGCGAGTCGAGATGCCATTCGAGCTTTGAGTAATTTGATAACTCAAAAACTCGAGTTTGAGCATAACTCTTGAGCTGAAGCTGCACTTAAATTTGATTCAACTTGACTATAGCTGAATTAAATGTGAGTAAATATCAAACCAAATTCGAGTAATTTGTTCGAAATACAGTTGCATATATATCAATATGATAATATATGCGAAGTAAGCTTTTTGTACTTTCTTTGGCAAATGTCCGCTTGAAAATTGAGATAAGGAAGTTGGAGTCTGCAATGTGCAGCAAACACTCATGTTGAGTTTCTCAATTGTTGCATAAAGGTATGATTGCTTCAATTTGTTGTACTAATTCAAAGATATGCTTTCATCTGGAGGAGTTCATGTTAGTTCGTCAAATTCCCGTTTTAACTTTTTTATTTGTTACAAATTAATTTTAATTCAACTTATCAGAGTTGCAATCAAAGTTAAGATGAAAATGTTCATGTGCAGTTTCATTTGTGGAAGGAAGATTATATTTATGAGCTAAAAACAGTTTGGATTATTTTTTAACCTTTTGCATAAACTAAACTCTTGGCACCATTTATTTATTTTTTTCTAAAAGAGAAACTCATAATTAAAAGGAAAAGAAAAAGAAAAAGAAACCTTCTTCAGTTACATGAGATTGATGAGAGTTACACACTGCTAACTTAAGGGAAGATGAGCAATTGAACACCTAGTTGAAAGGGCATGTCTTCTTTCTAAATTAGTAGCAAGACAGTGAGGCACTATATTTGCACCGCATACTGAAAGCATGGTAGATGTAGTGTATGGTGACATATATGATCTCCATATTATCACACTTTGTCATGCTAATCCTGGGAAAATGCTTTCACAGGTATGGTGGGGAAGTATGCTCGGTGGCACTCAGATGGGGGGAGCCTGAAGATGTGAAAATGCTTGAAGATGATTTTGATCTTGTAGTAGCATCAGATGTAGTGTATCATGACCACTTGTATGATCCGTTGATTAAGACATTACGTTTGTTGTTTGAACAAAATGAGAAGAAGAATAGTAAGAAGAAGATGGTGTTTGTGATGGCTCACATGAGGAGGTGGAAGAAAGATTCTATTTTCTTTAGGAAAGCAAGGAAGCTTTTTGATGTGGAGGTGATACATAAGGACCAGCCATGCCATGGATCTAGGATTGGAGTGGTGGTTTACCGTTTTGATTGGAAGTGTAAAATCATGAAAGGTCACAATACCAAGGATTAGAAGTTCAAATATACTTGTATCCTGGTAGTTTCACTTTAAAAGGCCCTAGTCCTTACGGGTTGAACAAGAAACATGTAAATCTAGAGAGTTTGAATCTTACTTTAACTAGTTTAGAACAGATGGAACCATAATTTTCGCTTGCCACCCTTCCACTCTCTTTCGAAAATAGAAACATCAGATTCGATGAAATTAACAAAAACAGTTTAGGCTTTTCTTGATTGATTCCCAACCATTTTGTTGAAAATTTTCCTTTTCACTTCATGCTCATCATTAAATTGTTGTCTATGACATGTATCATTAACCAGCCAATTCCTTCTTTCCCCCCAACCGCCACCCCTGCTCCCCACCCGTCGCCCCTTTTTCTTTTCCGGAAAACATATATACGGGGAAGTGCTGGCACAATCGTGTTTCGATTCTGTCCATGTTATAAGCTAATCTACACAACGAAGAAACTATGTTGGGACATTGTTGTTTCCTCGACATTGATAAAAAAAAAAATGCAACTGAGTGCAGAGAACTAAGTAAACTGTGATATTTAACATATGCCTCCGAAAAACTGCCGTGCTAATAATCAGAAAATGAATCTCTACCGTATCCAGACTTACATGCTGCAAGCCCCACCATTTCAATGTAAATTAAGGCCGAAATTTCTTTACAAGAAAAAGACTAACAAAAAGAAGAATGAACCCCTACACAAAGGAAAACCATTATACAATAAATACTGAGCTGACAACTTGGGGACTTAATCATCACCCTTTTTCAAACACAACTCTCTTCCCAAAAATATAATAACACTAGAACACGAGAACCCAATGAAGGCCAAGTAAAAAATAGGCCGAAAAGCGCACCACACAATGGCATACCTATGGGCTGTCTTGCCTGGGGGCTACCACCACCATTTCATTTCCTTTATCAGCTTCAAACACCCAGCATAAAGAAACTTTTGGAGAGCAACATATTTGCATGACAGCCAGTCAAAACTTTAAAACAACCTTGCATATGCCCTATTGACCAGCTTTTACTATTACATGTGCTAGCCAACCAGATGACTATCTAGCCAAGCCGAGCAACAAGACATCATCTCCTCCTCATTGGAGAACCTCTAGCTACAGCGTTCATACTTTGCGAATCTCTGAAGCAAACAAAGTGAACAAGTGTTTTCCCATTTGGATAGACTGCAAAAACACTTGTTCCGATCTTTTTGTTACAAAGAGAGCACATGCTGTCACTTGAGATCTTTACAGCTGCTTTCCTTTGAGAATAAAGTTGATCTTTTACCTATTTATATGGTAAAGATAACATGAGAAGAAAAACATTTAATAAAAAATCAACATCAGATGCTGATATAGAATGACAGACAGCACGTTAGATCCAACTAAAGAAGTGTTTTTAGTTGTAAACTTCGGGTAGTAAATTATTATTCAACTAAAGATAAAATAGATAAGTCATTAATATTGATGGCAAGAAGGAAATTGAAAAAAATAGCACATTAAAATTGTCTCAATCAAAAAATCTGGCTGAACAACAACTTTGCATTCTCTGAATTCTCAAAACAGAATGGTTTATGAAATGCTAGCCTGCCATCTATAAACACTCCATTTCCGAACCCTCATAGTTTTAGTTTTAGTTTTTGTTTTTAAAGTATCCCAATTCAAAAAATAAATAAATAAATAAATCGAAAAATGATAAAAAAACACAAAAAATGGAAAATTCTCAAAAAAATAAAAAATTATAAAGATTTTTTAAGAAAATAAAATATTTTAGGGTCAATGAATTTAGTCTAACTCATTTTAAGTAGTTTTATTTTAGAGTATTACATATCTTTAGTACAATTTAATTGTACTAAATGTGAAAACACAAACCAACAATCTAATAGTTAAACACTTGAACATAGTATTGAATTGCACTTGAGATCATAGGTTTGAATCTTACTAGGCACACATATGCCTTTTATTTTTCTTCCATTGCAATTCTTTTTCCGAAAAAACTAACAAAAAGAGAGGAAAATCAATTAAGCATATAGGATTCAAATTTAATTATAAATCTTACCAAATCTTTTAAACTTAATAGAATTATATTCAAATCATTATTGAAGACAACAAAAATTTAATACAATAATGTTAAATTCAATGTGAAGAATTTGTGAGATTCAAATCTAATTTTGGTCCTTATCAAATTAAATTTGAATTAATACAAAAGATTAGTTTCGAATTTTATAAATAAAAATCATGTGGCATGGAAAAGGGGATCCAATCACACACTCGTTACAAACCCATCCACACTAACTTCATCCACAAACCAACACACCATCCATGACCCTCACCCTTGACAGCCTATGTTTGCAGTACACATGGCCAGTGACTATGTTAGCAGTAGCCCCATCCTCTCATGGTGCCACGTCACAGTCCATACTCCAACAGCAACCGACGCCACCAATTCACACAACACCATAGACAGCAGCCCAACTATTTGCAACCCACAACTCACAACAACAACCAACACACAGTATCCCAACTTCATCTTCACTGCGACACCCAACTCTGAACACAAACACAATCCCCACACCACTCACTCCAATGCACAAAGTAGTCCACTTCAAACCAGATCACTCTCATTCACGCCTAATCACCGCAGCAGCAGTACACACAAACATAGTTACGTGCCACACTGTCTAACTTCTCGCAAGCTCCAGATGCTAACTGCACGTACTGCCAAGCCCAACATAGCACACCGCCTGAGCACTACTGCCATCCTCCATACTCCAATCACGCCGTGAACAGCAGACAGCCTCACACACAGCAACACACTCCTCACTGCCAGTACACCCACGAACCAAACCCAAATCACTCTCACTGCCCTTCACAACTCCAAACACCATCCACAGCCCCACCCTCAACCAACAATGCGACAGTCGCTATCCAAACAGACCTAACATAGCACCAAACAACTCCAACACAGCACCATCGCACCCAAGCCACAGCCCTTGTTCGCCACAATCACCAAACTGTCCTTGCGCACATCCGCTGCAATGCCACACACCAACAGCAAGCCACCACGACGTACACCATCATCAACCATCCTCATATTGACAAGGCATGGCCACACTCCACTATTGTGCATGCCCCCACTTTCAAGTCCACACGGTAGTAGCTCTAAGTCATGCTCCACAGCAGTAGTTACGCATGACACACCATGCCAACATCCAACTAAACAAAACACTCCACCGAAGCCATCCTCTTTCCAACCCAACATCACCAAACTTCTCACCGATCAATCACCCTAGTTGTTGTCTTCTCCTTCCCAGTTGCGATCTGATTTGGAGTTGAAGCCTGACCCAGATCCGAGAATCTGACCCGAAGCCAACACCGCACACAACCCACACCTCAATCCGTCTGCAGGTTTGGCTTAATAAATTTATTTATTTATTTATTTATTTTGATTTGTTTAGTGGATATTTTAAAATATGTAAAACAAAAAAATATATCTTAACTTAGGAACTCTTTTCAGCATTAGGTTTTTTTTTTTTTTTAGAATTTCTCATCTAAAAAAATATTATTTTTTAGAAAAAAAAACAAACCTTTTTTCAAAACTAGGACGTTTTAAAGAATTTTTTATAAAATAAAAATGCTCAAGAATTAAGACTTTTAGAATTTTCCTTCAAAAAATTAATTGGATTAAAAACGTAAAACCGATGAATTTTCAAAATTAAAATAAACCAATATACTAAAGTTTTTGGAAAAAACTACAGATGTTTGATCCCGATTAGCGGATACATAGGTACTTCCTAGATAATGTAAAAATTTGTAAAAACTTAAATTTTCTTTTTATATTTAAAAAAAAAAAGATAATTTTGAAAAATAAGTATAATTTCAGAAAATTAATAGTAATACTCCTAAAGGTTTAATAGGTAGCCCCCGAATTTGGAAATCTTTGACCTTTATCAATTTGAAATCAAAGACTGGTAACTAAATTGCAGTTAATTCACTCAATTGATTATAATTTCTCTTTTTCATGACTCCAATCGGGTGACGACTTCAAAAAATTTTCAATTAAAAAAGAAACTGGAATTTTTTATTTTCTTTGGTCGAGGATTAATATTAAATAGGTTAGGGTTTAATATTAATCGAAAAATGAAAAATCAAATTAAAATAAGAAAAAGAAAAATCAGGCTCGACATCATCTATACCATAGAAAGGGTAATTATTACCGACTTAACCTTGGTAGAAACATCAATTTGATAAATGAATCTATCATAATCACAAAATAATTTTTTTTAGGTTTATAGCATAATTATTTCAGATCATTAACTGGACAACCCATAATTATAACTGCACAGAAAAGCTAGTAATGCAGGTAACTTTGCTTCATAGAATTGTGGAAGTCATTTCCCAGGAAAATAAATAAATAAATAAAAGTCTACCTGAAGGTTCTCACTTTGTCTTAAACTCTTAATCACTGAATAATTCCTGCATGCTTCA
The DNA here is from genome assembly GCA_024138015.1 of Lumnitzera littorea. NCBI lineage: Eukaryota > Viridiplantae > Streptophyta > Magnoliopsida > Myrtales > Combretaceae > Lumnitzera > Lumnitzera littorea. Next base: position 45,457,513 of record JAMXBB010000010.1, on the reverse strand, counting down.
CTGGACTTTCTTACAAGGGGTCCCAGAAAAGGAAGTAAGTTCTGCAAAGAGGGAAAAGAAACCCTTGAGAAAGGTATGCAGGTTAACACTTTGACGTATTATTCTAATGTGATAAGGAAATTCGAGCACCACATACAAGCCTTACTTTGAAGTTCCTTGACAGGTTGTTGCAACACGAGTGGGTTATAGAAGTTCCAAAATTTATAGAAATGCAGAAAAGAAATGAGGGAAAAGCTGTTTAAATGGTTCAATGGTTCTCTCTCTCTCTCTCTCCCTCCCTGCGCAACCCAACACACACACACCCACTCACCTCCACCCTACCCCTGCCTCCTTTATCTTGTGGGCCCAACACATATTTAAACAAGATTAGTCTAGTAAAAATTCATATATCTTATACTTTATGCTATAGTTATCTCAACATGCATCAGAACCAATACGACCATCTCTTGCTAACTGACTTTAACCTCTTCATTTCCTCTCAAGGGTCCATTAGTAGATTTAAGCTGAGTCTCAGAATACACAATGCCTCTAAGATTTTCACTGTAAGTCTGCAAGTTTTGTGACAGTAAAGAGGGGGAAAAATAAAGAATAGAACTATAGACTATAGAGTAATTTTCGCTTTTATCCAACCCTATCCGAAACATTATGACATTTTTCTTTTTTAAATAACAAGGAAAATTCATTCTTCTAAAAATTCTTAATGTCATCGTACCTGCAATTTTGTTTCTCTGGGCAAGAGCCTAAGAGCCTGAGCTCCGTTGATTCTATCCCACCGCTTGCTTAATAGATCAAGAACCTCATCAAGCATAATCATAGAACCCCCTTCATCGTAGTCATCCACATCACCATCACTCCTTCCACTATCAGTACTGCTGGGACTGATTCTCATGTCCTCTGCACCTTCTATAGCAGCAATTTTCCTAACTGCACGAGCGACTTTAGCTTTGACAGAAGATGCAGAATTAACTTTAGGAATGCTTGTGTTCTGAGCAGACACTAAATTAGTCATTCGTGTTTCAAAGTTCTTGGTTGTCTTCCTAGGATTTAGATAAATTTGGAGGAGGGTGAGGTATATATTTCCAGAAGCTTTCCCAGAGGGTTGATTAACTGCACTCTCGTACACACGATCACAATAGGAAAGAGCCAGATCAGGAACATGTAGCTGAAAGAAGGCATAATTAATCGACTCAGCAACTATCAATAAAGGATATAATAAGAGAGGAAGGTATGAATTAATCAACTCAGCAACTATCAAAAAAGGAAATAATAAGAAAGGAAGGCATAAATTAATCGACTCAGCAACTATCAATAAAAAGAAATAATGAGAGAACTTGTATGCTAAATATATTTGTTTTAAGATGAACATTTTAGCAAAAGTGTCTGGCTTTCCAACTCAATGAACTGTCTCAGGATAAAAGTGGGCAAGTCAGATATGAAACCAGACCCTGCTTCATGTTGAATGAGCATTGAGCAAGCTATTGAAGAAGAAGGAACATAACCTAGCATTAGTACTTGGAGAGAAAGGAAAAAAAAGAAAAAAAACATCTGGACCCCCAGAAACTGGAGTGTACCAGAATACTATCAATATATAGTAAAAGGCACTATTTAAACGCTTGATATATGATTCCTCCAATCAAATTAAAGCAATGTAGTACCAGTCAACTTAGTTACATCAATAATATCTTGTCCCAGCCTGAGATACAGCACAAATTACTGAATAAATCACAAAAACCTTATAAAGAAGTTCAAATCACACCATGAGCTTTACCTTGGCAATAAGATGCATGAGGATAGGTGGCAACAAGGAAAACAATAACTCACTTCATGCTCCCTTCTAAATAAAGATAAAACTTCTAATAGATACTAGTATTATAAAAGGATTAGTTCAAATATCATGCACTTACCTTATGAACGTACAATGACAAGGCAAGCTCATGTTGACTCATCTTTCCCAGAAGAATGGCACGCTCTTCATATAAAGCATCTGCTGGAAGACGCTTAAACAAAGCTTCTGGGCTGTAGCCAGAGATACTCTCCAAAGCAGATAATAACTTTTTCCTAGTTGGAGTATAGAGTTTCTCATCCCATTTCTGTTGAGCATTTAGGTCTGCATACCATTCAAGTACTTCCAAAAGATAGATTTGTACCTACAGTAGATAAATAAGGATAGCCACTAAACAAGATTGATGGGAATAGATCATCTTCCTCCTATAATGCTATCAATAAGCAACCAAAGCAAAATAACTTCTGCTGGCAAGCATAAAAGGAAGGATCTAGTAAAACTTTATCTTTCAATTGCAAAAGACCATGATAATTATTATCCCCTACCGAAAGCACAAAATTTAATATAAAAATGGAGATATTCACCATCTCATTTTGAAGATTTCCTGAGATCCCATTTTCATTCATCACAAGCATAAGTTCCAGGTAAGTGGTCTGCATGTTCGGGGCATGCTGCTTCAAATAAGAGTTGACCAAGTCTGCTGGGATATTGCCAGAGAGAAATAGATCAATAGTTTGTGCAGGACAGCTTTCAAGAACAAGCATTGCGAATTCTAGTATGAGCATAGGTTCTTTCCCACAGAGAGGCTGCATAATAAGACAATCCATCAAAATGAGTTGCATATTCTCAATTCTGCCTTATAATTTTCCAAAGAAAACTAGCAATTAATCTGAGTTCTCAACAGAAACATGCTGAAAGAGTAGCTTAATAAGAAGTGGATAGACATGTTAACTGTTAAGATTTACTCCATATCGACTTGGAGGCCCAACAAGATTTTTGGTTAACCCTTTGTCTAAGTGTTTCTAAATACACCTCAATAAAATCACCTTGAGATAATCAATTATTGCTTCTGGCTTAAACTTTTGGGTGGGATCAGATTGTGACTGATTTGATTTTGATTCTTCTATCAATTGATGTAAAAGCTTGAGAGCCTCCCGGTGCATTGCGTTACACCTATACAGCTCCAGCAAAGCTGTAAAATGATTCCTTTTCTGAAGAATCTCTTCACAAATTTTTACATCACAGTAGTTGAGACCTTTCAACAGCTCGAGAGCAGCTGAAGACTGCCCAGTGAGAAGAAGAGCTTGAAGAAGAGCAGTATCCAATATAGCTGCAACATCCCTGGCGCCAGAACCAATAGGGATGCTGCCACGCCCCTGAAGAAGCAAAGAAATCAGTCACATAACCATGACAATTGACAGAAAAGTACACAGAAAAAATAAAACTCAAGTACAACAAAAGGATCGCCATATAATCTGGTTCTCTCGTATTAGACCAATTCAATGCAATGTTGAAAACTACACAGTTAACTAAATCAAAAAGATATATTGATGGGTAAAAGAAAACAGAGGTTGCTTCAATGGTATTACAAATGCACTGGAGGCAAATGAATTATTCAGTATTGTATTGAGGCTTCCAAATTGTAAAGAGGATGATATGGATCAATCAGACGATAAAATAGCCATCTCCACAGCTCCCAATAAGCCTATATACTAACTACCTGCCAACCATCTACTTGCAAAGCAAACTAGGATTTGATCATGCTAACATAATTTTGTGAAGTTATTTGTATTGGAACAGAATTGAATTACTTTTTTGACTTTTTCTAAACAATAGCTAGACCTGACCTCACAGACCATCTGATTGAATTAGTTCTGTTGTTGGCTCAAACAATTGATTGGAAATCAAAAATGAAAGTTCAGGTGTCTGGTAATATCCATACATCATAAAGGTTTACCAAAACTCACACAAATGGCTCTGCCTACAATTCATGCTACAGAGAAAGTACCTTGTTTGGTTTCTTAAATCTGCTGGATTCATAGGGAGCAAAATTGTCTCCAACAGCATCTAAGACTACCTCTTCGGTGCCTTCCACAGTGGCCCTTTCAATGACAACTGGTCTCTTCTTCTGCAGAAACTTGATCAGAGCCATGAGAGTATTGTGGCTCATTTTTATGGACTCAAGTGATGCATTCTCATCAGTGTCTTGCAGGTACCAAGGGGAGGAGTCCAGATCATCTGATATGCCAGATGATCCTCTTGACAGAGGGGCATCCCAAGAAATATCCACTAGCTTCTCAGGTTCAGGAACCAGAGCTGTTTTTGGAAGAACAATAGAAGGGTACAAGGAAAGGACATAGGTAATGTCTACTTGAGATGCCAGAAAATGTTCCATTGCCTCTTCATAGTTCCCATTTTCAAAAAGATAATGTGCATACCTGCAGTTTCATGCATTAGAATTTAGATAACAAAATCCCTGCAGTGTTTAATCAGACTTGAACAAAACAAAACATTGTAAAACTTTCTTCTCAGGCTCTCAGACAGCAAAAATTTACAGAAGGATCAGATATATTTAGGCCAGTGACTGCAAAACGCTATATCAAAGGCTGAAATCCAGCATCATCCTATTCAAGTAGACATTTCACAAAACCATCTGGCTAAGATGTGACAGAAAAAACATCCACATCAACCAAAAAACCATCTGAAATAAAGCATGACAAGTAACCATATTCAGCCCAAACCAAGCAGTTGCTTACAATAACTCAGACAGCTCTAAATCATGCAGCACAACTATGTGCATAATTATCATAAGCTTTTATTCCTATTGTCTAACAAAAGTGATAAAACGCTAAAGCTCAATTCTTCAGACTAGTCTCAGGGGTGAAAAGTTACCTTATATGGATCGATTCCTCTTTTGCAGCTCGAAGATTCGAGTCTTCAGGTGGAAGCAACTTGCACAAAGCCAGTGCTTCCTCAAAGTTACCAGATGCAGTCAACTGCACAATCTGCAAGACATAAAATGTTTTTAGTTTGTTTATATATATATATATATAAACTTTCTTTTTCAACATAAACTGTATTGAAATAAGGCAGAAGCTTTCAATACTATGAAAAAATTACATAGGATTCTGTGCATAGACCACACTGGTAAGGTATAATAAGGTTTCATTCATTTTATGATCCTGGCTTACCTGTGCACCAAGAGGAACTGGAAAGAGCCCATAGACAGAATTCTCCAGTGCAACAACAATAGCAGTACTACTTTGAATGAGATGACGAGCATTTCTTAAAACAATAGTCTGTATCAGTGGATAGGGAACTCGGAGGGAACGAATCTGAAGACCATAAATATAAGAAAATGTAAATAGAGAAGCTCGTACATTAGTAGAAGAAAAAACAGGGATATCTTCAATCCAAAATGATCACATCACCTCAATGTATCTTGGTAGCAAAGCAATCGCATAAGGATTTTGAATTACAACTTCTTGAGGGGCCTCTGACCAACAGATCCTGCCTTCTGGAAGGAGCTTCCCAGTTTGGTCCACAAAGACTCCAATGTTATCCTACTTAAAAGAAGATGGCATTTCAGTGTTGCACTGAAAAATGCACTTTGCATTCCAAAAGGTGGTGATTTAGATCACTCAACTAACAAGAAAAGAAGGCCTTTCTGATAATTGAGAAAATAAGGCTTGAATCAATTTTCCAATGGGAAAACTGTATTCAATCTCCTGAAAGTGATGATACATTTAGATGATTTCTTCTTCTTTGCCTTCTCATTATAATCAAACGAAAAAGATGCATGCCATCCACAAGAACAAATAATAGTCGGATAAAATAACCAAGGAACTATTAAGTAAAGTACCTTCCCGAGGATAAGTTCCCTAGAGGGTAGGGAAACAACCAAAGGAGGTGCAAGCCGGCCGGCAGGAAAAACTTCAGACAGCTGTCCATTTGTGGAATTCATTATCATGTACTCTCTTCTAATACCTATGCAGATGTTTTCTCCACACCATGACATTGACTTTACTGTATCTGGTACACCAAATTCTTTCACCTCCACAAATCCTCTACCCCCTACCAAGAGACAGAAAAAGCGAGGAAAATATATCATGCCCTACATTTACCTAGCCAACAATTTAATGTATTTTAGGTTAGCATAATATTGATGGAAATATATCAAAATAGTGTTACAGGATCGTTTGTAAGCTCTAGTTCTAGGGTATTCAAAATAAAAGTTAGATTCTAGAGCACTCTTCTCAGATTTAGATTCTAGAGCACTCTTCTCAGATTTCCTACGCTTTTTACCTATAGTTTTAGAAATGGTTTTGGGCTTGTTGGAGAGAGAACCCAGCAATCTCAATAGATTGCTATTTAGGAAAACTCAATACTTGTTTCTTCCATTCAATCCTTGTTCATAAATAGAGTAGTACAGAAGCAGTCATGCAACTGCTACGTCCCTCACATTCCTGACCAGAACACCCCCAATACATCGCAACTAATAACTGCCCTTAACCCTATCCCCACTGCACTTGACAAGGTCAGATACAACAAAACCAGAAACAACAACAAACAGACACAGAACAGTAACGACATAATCAGAAATAACTGACATGCGAAAATTACCAACAGTCCTATTTAACTAATTTGCTTCTTTGGCTAAGCACATGGACAGAGGGGTGATAACATCGCTCCTCCTTCAAGATTGCAGAGGAACTCGTGTGCAAATTTCTATTTCTCCTTTAGCCTCGTCCTCCTCCTCCTTTGGATTTTCAGCTTGGATGTCCTCTCCTTCCCCTTCCTCTATATATTCTAGCCAAAACAACCTTTTCCATTTGTGTCCACTGTAAGTGGTTCATCACAGTGAAAACAAAGTCCTATTGCTCTTCTTTCCTCCATTTCAGTTCTCGATTTCCTTATAAAGGGATGATGATCTGCATTGGATGTGGAGATCGTTTGTTGTAGCCTCCCTTCTCCTTCCTCCTTCATTGTTGCTCCCCAATGCTGATAAAGTCGTGCCTAAACTCATGGCTTGTGTGAGACTCGTTAGATTATGAAGTTCCACCTCCCCTGCAGTGAATTCTTTCAAGCTGTTAATGAAAATAGCAATTTCTTGCTGAAAAGGTGGTTGCTTGGGTTAATAACTGCTGAAACTTGCACTGGTAACTCCTTAAAAATCCATGCTGGCGTAATTTTGACAACCCCCCAAGTTTGTTGCTTCAAATCAGGGGTCCAAAGTGTATATTGCATAAGGACTTGAACCTTGCCCATTCCAATTACACTCGACCACATTCAAGCTTTAGGAACCACAATTGGGCATTGCCCTCTAAATGGAAAGCCGCTAGTTCAACCTTCTCCTTCCACAATCTTTCAGTGCTTCAAAAAATGCTCACAACAGTTCCATCCTATTGGGCCTACATTTCCATCATATTTTGGGAAGTTAAACGTTTTGTAAACCTGGGCATGATCATTCCCCTCCAACTCTGGCCACTACTATTCCCCTGCGTCACCTCCTCCCTATTTGCACTGTCTTCCCAGTCTAATGCTACTACACGTGAGGATACTACCCTGGACAAAGCAACCATATGTACTGTTATTGCTGTTGTTAGGCCTTCGAGGATGTCTGATCCTCCTTATACATAGTTAAGAAAGCTTCAAAGTGTTGTAATTTCTTTAGCTCCTCCATTAAACACAGATCTGATACCAAAATGTTCCAGAATCGTACATAGGCTCTAGTTTCAGGGCATTCTAAAGTCAGATTACAGAGCACTCTTTTCAGATTTCCTGCCCCTTTCACCTATGGTTTTGGGATTAGTTTTGGGCTCTTTGCAGAGAGAACCTGACAATCTCAATAGATTGTAATTTGGGAAAATTCAGGATATGTTTCTTCCATTCATTTCTTGTCCATAAATACAGAGTAGTGCAGTAACAGTTATGCAACTGCTACACTCCTTACAACTCCCTGTTTTCCTAACCGTAACACCCCTTATACACCACTAGTAATTTCCCTTAACCACATCCCCCCTAAAACTTGACAGGGTCAAATACAAAGAAACAGAAACAACAACAGAAAACAGACACAGTAACAATAACATAATTAGAAACAACTGCTATGTGAAAATTACCAACAACCCTATTTAATTAATTTGCTTCTTTGGCTAAGCAATTGGGGGTGATAACTGATAAGATCAAATAGCATGGTATTGGATATTGATATAAAACAGAAAACTTTCAGGAATTTCTCTATTTGACAAGAAACGTCAAAAGATGTCATCCATGTGGTAATATTAACTCTGCCTCTGGATAATAATACAAGTTCCAGGAGACCAACATTTGCAATCAACCTTTTGATACTCTAGAAATTCTAGCTCCATCACAAGTAAAGGAATCCAAAATATCAATGAAGAATTTTTAAGAATCTAGATCGAGACGTTTATTCCAAGAATTTTTTAAGCAAATTCAGGTTACATCTTGTGACAGAAAATCCTCAATAAGAAAAAACTAAGAGTTGGCATGCTCACAATTGAAAGTCCACTTCAACAAGATTTACATTTTCCTAATTTGTAGATTTGAGTTCCACTACTTAAGATCTTGCATCAAATTTCCTGATGTAGATCAAACCTCCATAACAATACACTGATACCTCAGACAAACATTAGGTCCAATTCAACAACAACAAAAACATCCAATCCTCATTCCTACTTAGTGGGGTCCACTATTTTCAATTCATAACATCAAGTTATCAGCAATCAAACAAAAAAAGATAACCTGAAAACCTAAACACTGGGAAAAACCAATTTAGACTCACTAGTATAAGACCGCAAGTAACAAATTAACTATATACATCAAAATTATAGTCACATTTCCTCCATGAAGAAATCCTAAATCCATCTCATAGTATCAAATTTTGTTGACTAACAATAAATCAACAGTAACACACATCAATAACTGCAGCATAACAGCCAGTATCTCCAAGTCATCGAATAAGAATTTTCACCATTGTTTGTGTACATATATATCAAACCCTCTTTTCATCATTCTGACTTCTAAGCAGTACTTCATCAATGTGTTTGCTTAAAGAGGAAAAATGATCCTAATTCCACCTAATAACAGTAAGTCCTCCAAACAATCACCATCCCCAGCCCCCAAAACCCAAAATCAAACAAAAAAAAAAAAAAGACCTGTAGCCTAAGACTATATTTAAACAAACCCAGGCTATAGCAATTAGGAACTCAAGTATTCTACAACATTTCCACCATCTTTTAATCTCACTTCACTTTCCTAGCTATCAAATCGTAATTCCATCTTCTAATATCAAATTACCCCCAATCAAACCCAAAAGGTAAAAAGCTTCATGAGCTTGATACTACCACAAAAACAAATTTGAACCACCGAAATGACAACCTCTGAACGTCACCTTTCCACCAAAGATCCATCTCATCAAATAGATTTCTTATCTGACACCGCAAAAATCATTATCGTATCAATTTATCCATCTCATAACATTTTAAAACCAAACCCATGGAAAACCCACCTCCACCAATATCAATCCACCTACTTATCTACCAAAACTCCATCTCAATAGAAGACTCCTTATAAATCCATCTATATATTCAACAAAATTCCAACCCATCACATGGAATTTCTTCGCTAACAGTCCTAATTCTAACGGAAACCTATAACGGAAATGCTAAAATTCACAATTTACCATCATGCGCAAAGATATACAATCGTTCAAATCATCAACACATTCATCAAAATTCACAACATAAAATATCTTCGCAAACATTCCTAACTCAATTAAACAATAAAATGAAATCTTAAAATAAATCACAAAAGCATGAATTACCATCGTGCCTGAAGATACAAACTCTCTTCTGTCTCGCGAAGCAAAGAAATCCTCTCCGCTCATCCCATGAGTACACATTCGCACCTTTGGCCTTCGTAATCACCGCCACGGTCTCCAAATTCGAAAGCCGATGAAAAGCGATCGACTCGGAGAGAGATAAAAGGAGCTCCCTAGACTTCAAAGCCTCCATAACTACCAAAGGACGTTTCGAGAAGTTCGTTACGGTTCTCTCAAGCGCGTACGGCTCTTTCCGGAGATCGTGCGCGTGAAAATCGGACGGCGGAGAGGAGAGAGAAGAGGAAGATGAAGAAGAATCGGGAGCGTAGATGCGGAGAGATCCATCGGAGCCGGCGAGGAAGAGCTTAGAGCCGTACGATTCGATCGCTTCGATTTTGGTCGGAGAGTCGGCGAGGAGTTGGAATGAATCGTATGCACTGTGAACCATTTTCAGAATTTGGTGTTAGGACCGTGGGACATGGGAGTGTTAAAGAGATGTTTGGCTATGTAAATTGTAATTTGGAGGGAGTGTACTAACTGAGAACACGACGTTTGGGAATTTTGGGTTTGGACAAACTGAAAACGAAAGTGCCTGGAAAATTGGTACTCCTAGCTGCTCCTAAGGCATTATGCTTATGTAATTATGCCACCGTGGGACTTGTCAAACCATGTTTGGCTGGTTTTATTTGATTCGCTTGGACATGTACGAAATTCCGGGGAGTCGGGTCATCTCTTCCCGCGACATGATGAATATTTTCTCATACTCCCCAGGAACGGGAACCCTCACTCCTCTCTCACCACCGAGGCCTCAAAGGCCCAAGCCCCACCTGAACTTTGCAAGCCCACCAAGGTGTCTGGATGCTCACCTCGAGCCGATATGGACTCCCATCTTTACTCAAGTCAATTCTTAAGCATCCTAAAAGCAATCCTCCTTAGATACCTAACTCTCATCTCAATGCTCAAGAGAAGGGAGTTCATTTCCTTCCTCTTGATGGCCACAACCAAGAGGTTCACTAGATTGCATGACAAGCACTTCCTTTGCTCTCTGTTTATTTTTTTTTCTCCTTACTAAATATTGAATGATCACTTGTTGCATGATATACCGTCTAATAGCCAAACTAGGGTAACCACCCATCCTCGATGGAAGAGGCTCATCTCCTAAGCGCCTACCAATCGGTAGAAGGAAAGTTGTCCCATCAAGCACTAGTAGCTCGCCTCTCAGATTCTATGCTAGCCAGTCTCCTTTTACCACCTATCTGCAGAAATCATCATCTCCAATTTGTAAATTAGTGTATGATCTACAAGTAAAGGGTTCGATTTCTCTCAATACTCCTAAGAACTTACTATTACTACTATTCCTTTACAATTATCCTCCTACTCTTTTTACTAACTTAAGCGTTGAAGGGCCTTCACTGGCCACACTATAGGGGGCTTTTTACAATTCTATTATGATCCATGACTAACGAAACACCAAGAGTTCGCTTAGGAGACATACTCATGATATTATCCATCACCATTAGGCGCCCACCATTCTTTAAAATCCATAAACATGGTTAAGAGCAAGAATATAAACCCTTAATCGTCACTTCCAACTACTGGTGACCAACCAAATACAAACCTACCACTATTGATGGATGCACATCCGCCGGATAAGGAACAAGTTAAAGCAATGCTATAATAATTAGAAACCAAAGCTAAGGTTCTCCAAGAAAATGGCCACTTAAGACAACAATCGGCTGTAACCAAGAAATTAAAGGAAAAAATCAACCCTAATGACAAAACTCACCTCGAAGACTTAGCTATTAGTTTCCTAAGTCAATACATTAGGTACCCTAAGCGCTTACCTACACCATTCCCAAACCCTGCACATGTGATAGTGTTTAAAATGAGCAGCGTCCCCTAACAGACTTGTGCAAACAATTGAACATGAACAACGAAAAAGAGCACCACCAGGGTACTCACTCGAGAACGAATCAAGCCAAGAGAGACCCTTCCTTCGAATACTCACCACGACACCTAAACAACATAAATGATCGCGAGCTCGATGAACACATCTAATGTGCTTATAATTTACGCTATTAGAAGCGCCACAAATTGTCTGCAAAGCAATTGGGCATAGCCACAAGTAAAAGCCTATTCACCATGGGTATCTTAGAAGAAACCCTTCCATAAGGCACACACCTCCTTCATCTAAACAATTAAAATAGAACTGGCGACCTAGATGACCACCTAGCCCATTTCCACATGATTCCACAACTTCTCCGATATGATTATGTGCAAAGCATTCCTGAGCACACTAACCAAGGTCGTATTGGTCTGGTTCAACTAGTTCAACCAACTCCCCAAAAGTTGCACTTACTCCTTCGATAATCTTGCTACTAAACTCCAACAACAATTCTTGAGCAGTAAAGTCCCATATAGAGACTCATCTACCTTATACAACGTTTGCCAATGCATAAATGAAATGATACGGGCATATCTCGAGCATTTTAACTGCACTAAACTACTCATCCTTAAGGTGGAATTCAGAATAACACTTCAGGCAATCATGTATGGCCTCGATCGAAGCAACAAGCTCTTTAAAGCAATCGCATCACGTTGACTAGATAAGTTCAAGGAGTTTATAATTGTCGTTGAACAATATGTAATACAGGAGGACACCATTAAAGCATGTCTCAAGAGTGACCTACAACATAGTACATTAGCAAAAGACCACCTCGACCCCCATGAGAACCACCTTTCTTCCTCTAAGGAAAATCGGGAGCGGTAAAAACAAAAGTTCGTGGATTTTACTACCTATACCCTACTCATTCGCCCTCTAAGAAATGTTTACTACAAAGTACATGAACGCCTATCTTATACACTTATGATTAGAGAAACACCCGAGGCCCACATCTTTAGCAAATTCTATGAATACCATAGGGTATAAGGTTACAACACCGACAAGTGCAAGTACCTTAAGAACACAATTGAAGGCCTTATATGCAAAGTTGCATTGACTACCTTATCACCAACAAAAAAAACCATCTTCGACCCACTCAACAACTTCGCACTCAAGAGCCATAGCAACAAATGTAGCTAGAGCATCAAAGCTAGCTTAAAAACATGGAACACAAAGGCTGTAGAAGACAAGTATAGAAGATCATTGGTAGATCGAGTCTATCAAACCAAGACTGCTTCACCCAGCCACACTATGAGATACTCTCGATTCAAACAAAGAAAGCTAAGATCAATACAACCGTAGCTTTCATTAGGGAAGATAGAATCGTTGTTAAATATCCTTACATCGACCTTTTGGTAATTAATGCCAAGATAAGATACTTTGATGTCCCTAAAACATTTGTGAACAACAGTAGCTTAGCCAAAATACTATTCTTCTCAGCTTATGAACAAATGAAAGATCAATTCAAGGAATAACTTCGCCATACAAGTAGAGCTTAGCAGGATTTGGAGGCAAGACAGTCCTTGCCAAAGGACTCATTACCCTTCTTGACAGATTAGGTGACAACAACCATATTACCTTGCAGCTCATGGACTAGTCCCCGTATAGTGCCATCCTTAGGTACCTTAGCCTCAACAAATTTGACACCTGCATTAGCTAAAGTTACCTTCTGCTGAAGTTCCCCATGCTTATAAGAGCAGGCATCATACATGAAAACCAGAAGCTGTCTAGCACACTGTATCTTAATGACATCTTGTACAATAAGATCATGCACATCAAATCCTCCCTAAAGACCATACCTACCCCCCAAGGAGAATCGGTAGAACAAATCGAGGTCATCCAATATAGTGACTAACTCGACCAAACCACATGGATAGGGACATCCCTTTCCTTTGAAGAAAAAGAGGAAATGGCAACATTCTTGCGCACCAACTCAAACGTATTCGCAATGTCTTCAAACGAGATGCCCTAGATAATCGACATCCTTGAGGCCACACACCACCTAATGGTCAACCTACATGTTTGACCGATTAAATAGAAGAGACAACACTTCGCACCTAAATGACAAGCTGCTATAGAGCAAAAGGTACAAAAACTCTTAAAGGTCGGCTTTATCAAAGAGGAAAGATACCCCACTTGGCTCATCAACATAATCTTTCTAGAAAAAGCAAATGCTAAATGGAAAATGTGCATTGATTACACTAACCTATACAAAGCATAACCCAAAGATTGCTTTCCCTTCCCGAGGATTAACCAGCTTGTCAACTCTACCTCTATCCACATTAGGTTAAGTTTTATGGACACTTACTTCGTTTACAACCAAATTTGCATGGCTCTTGATGACAAAGTCTATGCTTCTTTCGTCATAGACTTTAAGACGTATTGTTATAAGGTTATGCCCTTTAGACTCAAGAATGTTGGGACCACCTACCAATGCTTAGTCATAGTAGTTTTAAAGCCACAACTTAGAAGGAACATCAAAGTATGCATTGACCACATGATTGCCAAAAGCAAGACTAAAGCTGAACACATCACCGACCTTCGCAAGACCTTCAACAAAAGTATCGAATGAAGCTTAACCCTCATAAATGCATTTTCGAGGTAGGATTTGGCAAGTTTCTGAAGTTTATGGCCACAGAGAGAGGCATTGAAGCAAACCTCGACAAGATTCAAGCAATTAAAGATATAAGGACTCCATAGAAGATCAAAGATGATAGGAATGAAGCTACAGATCCTCTTACTCGAGCCTGAGCATAGGGACTCAAGAGCTTAGTAAGGTGCATTCTCCTTTCTCAACCAACACTTGCAAAATTTGAGTTGCTTTTGTATGCTAACCTATTACCATTTTCAAACCAAGCTCCCCTATGCTTGTCAATGATCTCTAGATGCTAACCTAAGGAATGCTCAGAAACTAGTTCAGCTCACTTGCCCCTCAACTTAATTGACTTGGTTCTGAGTTGCCCAAACAATGTCCAAGTTGAGTCTACTACAGAAGATCCTGTAGGTCGGCTCAACATCATCTAAAATGTTTCCTAAGCCAATGTCTATTTCCACCTACAACCTACCAATAACTGCCATCCATGTGTCCAAGCATCCTACGTAATGGAATTTGCTGTACGAATAAGCTATTTTCTAATTTCTCTTTTGTACCCTTTTATATTCCTTGTACTTTACCTCTTTCAGACAATGCCGTCTTTTCCACTTTTAGTAAAGGATGCTTTAGATTTTCAAGTATAAATACCCCTTTCTATGTAGCTACAACATCATCATCTTGAACCATTGAATATATTGAATCTTTTTTCTTCTTGTAAGCTATTCCTACTTGCTTATTTAACTCTTATCCTAACCCTTGAGTAAGGCTAGGTAGTGAGTAACCTTATTGAAGTAACTCGTGCATCATATCAAGCTGGTTTGTGAGTTCATGGAGTTCCTTGGTACTTCATATCCTGAGATTTGTTTGCGGGTTTTTGCATGTTTTTATGCATTCTACCCTTCATTTTGAGCTTTCCATGAGCTTAGACCCATCCCTTTAGTATGACCATTCTCATCTGTCCTTGGCTTGGTGTATCATCTTAATATCAGAGCAGAGGTTCACATTGAGTAAGTTACTATTAAGTTGTGTCTTTGCTTTGTTGCATTAGTTGTCATTTGTGTTCAAAATGTGTTGAGTAGTATAGTAACCATTTGGATTGTGTGCAAGTAACTGTAAGTGTTAGTTGAGCAATAGAAGTAATGATTTTGCTTTATTGTGGTGATTGTTGTGCGACACTCTGTTCTACTCTATCTTGAGTTATGGAAAACAAAGCAAGTAGTAACTATGTATTTTTGTGACAAGATCAACCTAGTTAGAAGTGGTGTTCAATCTTTATAGTGAGGTGCATTGGTTTATGTTCAAAGAAAAGCAAAGTGTGTTTTGTGTAGTTAGTGTATTAACTAATTGGAGGTTGTAAGTGTATTGTTTTCTAGGTAATATGAGTGTTGTCTATTTGCTGTAAATATGAGGTTGAGTAAAAGAATAACTTATTCAAGTGTTAACACTGGTATTGGAAATGACAATAGTGGGGTTATTCACCGTAGTTGATAAAACACCCTTAGAAGCTCTAATGAATGAATCAATGAAGTAACTAATATGATAGTGGAGCATTCATTTCCCGACCTGTTAAGAACAATCACAATATGCCCTAAGCTACTCCTGAAGTTGGAGGTGTCCTACAAGATGACTAACCTATGCATAGGCAATACCTAGCTCAATAAGAATGAGGTAGAGGAATTAAAGGGGTAAGAGGACATGTATGAAGAAGAATAGACTTGGGTGAAGTAGATGAGGTGAAAAGAGATGAATATTATTAAAAACTTAACTTAACCTGCTCATTCATCAAAAGATAACATTGTTTACATAATAAAGAAGTTTCTATATCAAAGTTCAACTGGATTTCCTGTTACAACTTATGTATACAACATAATATTTATATTAAAACATAAACTAGCTTTTTCCTTTGTCATCTTCACAATAATAGGATTCCTGACTTAATACAAGCTCCATACAAAAGTTACTGACTTCGACTCATGCTCTTAGTATATATATCCTCCCTTAGCGATGGGCCCTTTATAATACAGTTAACCTAAGGATAAAACATTTTATACCCTTAGCTACTGAAGCTAAGTGAAAGTAGATAACATACAACACAATATAGACAATATGCATATCATAACTGAAACATTTTAATCATAACCTGCAGGTTCAACTTCACATATGTATTCGCCCAACCAGACATTTACTGCTAGTAATGCAACATGTTAGGCTTATGTACATGGCATATATTAGTACTGATATCCTATGCCCTCCAATTTTCATCCGGTTAATTAACATAACCGAGCATCTGGATATAACATCTAGGAACTTAAGGTAATAAGAAACTACCTGAGAGTAGGACCCTTACCAAATTGAACTACACACTATAGTCTACCATTTTCAAAAAGGGTAACAAGAAGTTGCTTAGGAGTAAGACCCCTAACTTTGCTTTACAAAATTAGACTACACATTGTAGTTCACCAAATCAAAGTGGTAATACTGTCAAATTAGACCACACACTATAATCTACCAAATTTGACTATCAAAACAGTCATGATATTTGGGCAATACAATCTATATGCTTCTAAAAATTGAGTTCATAAAGCCATATTCTTTCCATAATCACTTGGAAGCCTCATTCTAAAATTTCTAACTCGCAGGTCCCTTTTTGTATTGTATTGTGTTGTGCCATAATATGCAATAGCAACTCAAGAATATTAATTGGCACAATCAATCTTTAAGTTTTATTCAACCTAGTGATCTGATTCTAGTTTTTGAACTCTCCTTAGCGGAATTATAGTATCTTACTTAGGGTTCGCTTAAGTGAACACCTAAAAGATTGAGTTAGTAATCACTCAACTTCCCTAGTTAGCACAATCATTTATAAGTACAAATCATTACCCAATATGGTAACATAACAGTTTAACTAGAATATAGTTATTGTCATTCAAAATCAACACATCAGCATCTATTATAGTAGTATATCAATTTACTCAAGATATACCTATATTCAATCAACATAGCATTAAACAGTATACAGTGTTATGAGTAGCAATATATCTACCCCAAGTATGGGTTAAATTCACTTACCTAAGCTTAGTAATAGTACAAAATCCTAAACTTCATGACGTGGTCCTTTCTTACATATCACACCTATGAAAATATAACATGGTCTTCAAATCAACTATGGGTCGAACCCAAACTGTTATAAGCTTCCATTTCTACGTTTTTAAACTTTATTTGATCATATTTTACTCATTTCTTATCCGATTTCAGTAAATTTTATATCATTACAATCATTATTCCGAGTACTATTAATATATATTAAGAAACAATATTAATCACTATTGTCAAAAACCCAAAAATACCCTTTTGTATTACGACTCGACCATACACTACTCTTACTTCATAATTAACCCGAATAAGCTTTAGTACTGAATTAAAAACCCTAAAAATCACACTTTCCAAACTTGTCTAATAACCCTTAATATACCCTAATGTGTTCATTTTACATGATTTTACAAGTATCTTACTAATACTAATTATTATATTACATATTAAGCCAATATATAAGCTTATATTAGGAAAATATGTAATAAATAGTATACAAGCCCAATTAATTTCACAAAAAATACTATAGACTCACAAAAATATGTAGTTTAGTTATTGATAATTAATTACACTAAACTAGCTATTATATATTTTTATGAAAATAGCGATTTTAACTCGAAATTAGTAAAAATAAAAAAAAAAGTGAATTTAATCACAAGATAAAAATAAAGTGTTTCAAATATCATTATAAGCTTCCAAGAATCACAATACATAAGGCTCATATTTTGATTTTGTTAAAAACTAATTAATTCAATAAAACAGTGAAATTACTAGTTTTATCCAAAATAATTACAATGAATAGTAAACATGATTATTTTAAAAAATTCTTGTTACTAAAATTAAATACATATATGTAGTATATTATGTACAAAATTTTAGTTTGAAAAAACATCATTTAATATTTCTAAAATTTAATTCAATTTTCGTCCAAATATAGTCATTTCTTAAGGACCTTATATTTCTAATAATTATTTATCAAAAATAAAATTACTGCATTAATCTACACATAAAATAGCTCCAAAAAACTAAATTTCATAATTAAATAATATTTTTTACTATTTTTTCAAAATTTATAAAGTTTCAGCCAAAAATTTAGTTTATCTGAACCGACCACCCTTCGGCCACCTTAGAATACCTCCCTTAGTGGTGCTTTCTTTGACCCCCAAATGGCTACCACAATTAGACACCAATAATCTATTAAACCAGTCTGATCAATACCTCCCTTAGTAGTGCTTTCTATGACCCCAAATGGCTACTACAATTAGACACCAATAACCTATTAAACCGGCTTGATCAGATTTCATGTTCTGTTTTACTCTAATTTTCTTTTTTTTTTCTAATTTATTTCGAAATTTTCTTGAGTTATTTTCTATTTTTTTTTTCAAACTTCCAAAATTTTGTTTTTAAAGTGTGCATACCCTATTTATAATTTTCAAAAGGATTGTAATTAATAAAAATTGGACACGTAGCTTACATATGTTATTTTCTTGATTTTCAAAGCATGAAATGTCATTTTCTAGTGTTTTGCCTTTTGACTCATCAATTCAAATTAATCCTTAGCCACTACATCATAATATGACTCATCCTTTCATTTTTTTTATTAATTTTCCATTTTTTATATTNCAATAACCTATTAAACCGGCTTGATCAGATTTCATGTTCTGTTTTACTCTAATTTTCTTTTTTTTTTCTAATTTATTTCGAAATTTTCTTGAGTTATTTTCTATTTTTTTTTTCAAACTTCCAAAATTTTGTTTTTAAAGTGTGCATACCCTATTTATAATTTTCAAAAGGATTGTAATTAATAAAAATTGGACACGTAGCTTACATATGTTATTTTCTTGATTTTCAAAGCATGAAATGTCATTTTCTAGTGTTTTGCCTTTTGACTCATCAATTCAAATTAATCCTTAGCAGCTACATCATGAGATGACTCATCCTTTTATTTTTTTAATTAATTTTCCATTATTTTACCTAATTTTAATAATTTATTATTATTATTATATGTATATATTTAATATATATATAATGTATATCACATATAATACATGTATATTATGTATAATTCAACTTCATTTATTATTTTTGCAAGTTAATTAATTTATCTCTAATATCTCATTATATCTAAAAGCTTGAATTTTATAATTATCAACTTTATCGATAAATTAACGTTTTTCTCAAATTAATATTTTTACATATCTTATTTTGAGAAATTGACTTTGCTTAAATTACTTTATTTAATTTTTCTAACTTTATTGTGAAGTTTGAAATAAGATGGATAATTTAGTCCAACGCCCTAAATTTAAGGACTTGGAGCCTAGGGTTATTAAACTAGCTGAAAAAAACTCAAGGTATTACAACTGACCTACCTAAGGTGGCAGCAAACCTCAATATAATACTGAGCCTAGTAGGAGGACTAAGATGATGACTAAATAGAAGAACCGCATTGCTAACCAAGAAGTGCCAAAGAGAATTTATGGGAAAGGGCAAGGATCAGGACAGAAGATGAGTTAGATCAAATGTTTTGAGTGCCAGGGTTTTGGTCACATGGTTGTCCAGTACCCCAATTGACATATTGTGGTCATCAAAGGCGAAGTCCTTACCATTAAAGTAGACAATAGCGACAAAGAGCCTAAATAGAAGACTGGTCTAGAGGAGGAAGTCAAGGTGTGTGACAAAGAGCTTGTAGAGGAAAATGTGTACACTAATGACTTAGACAAGCCAACTTTAGTTGTCCGAAGAGCATTGAGTATTAAACCAATTATTGAGGAACAGTAACAAGAAAATTTATTTTATGTTACATCCAAGGTAAATGAACGGGTGTATGCACTCATTGTAGATGGTGGGAATTACACTAATGTGACATCTATAGAACTGGTTCAAAAACTCAGGTTACTAACTTTATCATATCTAAGACCAAACAAACTACATTGGCTAAATAAGAAAGGAGCACTACTTGTCACTTAGTAAGTGCTATTGCCTCTAATCTCAATTGGAAACTATTCTAATGAGATTCTCTATGATGTAGTGCCTGTATGTACATCCTACATGTTATTGGGCTGACCTTAGCTATTTAATTGAAGGGTCATTCATGATGGGTTCAAAAATACATATATCTTTAAGGAGGATGGGAAGAAGATCACCTTAAATCCCATAACACTAAGTCAAGTAAGCAAATTACAAGTTAAGTTAGCTTGAGGATTAAAGAAGACATTGGTTCTAAGCTGACCCAAGCTTTAAGAAGCCATTAAATCTAATGTACTGACCTTTCTATTGATTAGAAGATTATTAAAGTTAAAGGAGTAAGTCGTGCTACCTAAAGAGGTTAGGGAACTATTGGATGAGTATACTGATCTGTTTCCCAAGTAGTTGCCTGAAGGAATGCTCCCTTTCCGAAGAATTAAGCATTGTATTAACTTCATACCTAGCATCACCATACTAAACAAACCTGAATTAGATGAATCCCGAACAAGTTGCCAAGCTTCAGAGATAAGTCAATGAGCTACTAGAGAGAGGATATGTGAGAGAAAGTCTCAGCCCTTTTGCTTTGCCAGCATTACTTATGCCGAAGAAGGATGATACTTGGCGTACGTATGTTAATAGTAAAGCTGTGAACAAGACTACGATTAAGTACATGTACCCCATTTGAAGACTAGATGATATACTGGACGAATTGAATGGTGCTAAAGTCTTCAATAAGATCGACCTGAAGTCTAGTTCTCATCATATTCTCATAAGGCAACGAGATGAATGAAAAACTACATTTAAGACTCGACATGGTTTATACGTGATACGTCTCCAGGGTTGGATATACGGAGAGACAACATCGAATAGATATGACACACCACTTGATTCTACTTGGCTAACAATCCGTCGGATGTAATACACTGGTCCAAATTGAAGGGTCACTCGCCACTACTCCTTACTAAAGAGAATAGATAAGAGTTGAATGATAACAAAAACACTAAGGTTGCTTAAGTGAATAATTCTGTATTGAAAGCTGGATGTCTGTGTACAAAGAAAGTGGGGGTTTATCTACTTGCCTACTAGGATTATTTTACATGTATGAAAAGACAAAAGGGTATTTTACAATAATGTTACATGAATCATGCTAAAAAGGAAAAAGAATATTCAATATGTAAAAGAAAGAATCGTTCTAAAACATTGTATCAGAAGGTATGTGTCACTTAATGGATGTACGTCAAGAGTAAGATACAATATAGGCAGAAATAGGAAGTGCTGGTAGTCCAGGGTCGACTTGATCTAGATCAAGTTGAGAGCAAATCAGTCTGGTTAAGAAGTCAACTAAATTGGAGTCAGGCACCAGTGGACGGTTGGAGAGCTTACCTCAGCTAGCCTTTCCCAGGTTACCTTCTGGTTTAGGAATTCACAGCTAGGTAGGAGCATATTGGACACATGTAAGGATTTGACTGACAGGTCAGTTAGAGGTTGGATCTGGATAGAAGTCCCCGTCTCAGCTATGGCTTAGAGTTAGTATTTTCTATGCAAGCCCTTGAGGTCCTCTACCTCGGCTTCTTGTGGTTGATGAATCATGTGCTATGAGATTTGATTAGGAAATTTGGTATAGTATACTTTGACAACATCTTCGTGCATAGTATCGACTTACTAAGCCATGCCAACCATCTCTATGTTGTGTTTGACTTACTTTGAGCTAAAAGGCTCTTTGGGAATTTAAAGAAGTATTGTTTCTATTAGGAAGAAGTGGTCTTCCTTAAATATGTTGTGAGTAGAGGAGGCCTACGTATTGACATTGAGAAGATCTAAGCTATTGTTGAATGGCTGACCCTAACTACTTGTACCTAAGTGAGAAGTTTCCATGGATTAGCTTCCTTTTACCATTGCTTTATGAAACGTTTCAGTACCATTGTTACACCTCTCACTAAGCTAATGAAGAAGAATGTTGAGTTCAAGTGATAGGGAAAAAAATAAAAGAGTTTTGTTGAGGTAAAGGAGAGGTTGACCTCTGTACATATGTTGGTTTGCTTAACTTCAAGAAGGTATTTGAGTTAGAATATGACACATCGAGTGCTGGCATAGGAACCGACTGATACAAGAAGGCTGACCTGTTGCATATCATAGTAAAAAGTTGAGAGGACTATAATTAAATTGCTCTATATATGACAAAGAACTCCTTGCACTTATCCGAGCTCCTTAAGTGTGGCAACATTACCTTTTGCTAAGGGAATTTGTCATTTACACTAATCATGAGTACTTGAAGTACTTATAGAATGAAACAAAACTCTCTAAGAGACAAGCTTGATGGATAAAATTTTTGGAGGGATTCAACTTTGTAGTCAAGTATAAGCAAGGCAAAACCAATATGGTTGCCATGGCCTATCAAAAAGTTATATTCTTTTTACTAAGCTGCAGATTAGACTATTAGGATTTGCAAGCATCAAAGAGCAGTATCCTCAAGACCTTCACTTTGATCCCATTATTGGACGCTATGAAGAAAGAAGGATAATAGATGAATACCATGTTGAGGATAGATATTTATTATGAAGTGGCAAGTTATGTGTGTTGACCAGTTCCTTGAGGGAGTTACTAATAAGAGAAGCTCATTTTGGTGGACTTTTAAGATATTTTAGGGAAAGGACATATGAATTGTTAAATATAAGGTTCTTTTGGCTAAAGATAAGGCGTAATGTGCACCGTGTGGTTGAGAGTTGCACAATTTGCAGAAGAGCAAAAAGTATAGCTATGCGAGAGAGAGCTATGCCCCCACTTATTACAACCAAACTGTAAGCTAATTCAAGTATGGACATTGTCCTCAGTTTACCTCAGACTAC
Organism: Lumnitzera littorea; assembly: GCA_024138015.1. Taxonomy (NCBI): domain Eukaryota; kingdom Viridiplantae; phylum Streptophyta; class Magnoliopsida; order Myrtales; family Combretaceae; genus Lumnitzera; species Lumnitzera littorea. The sequence goes on along the minus strand of JAMXBB010000010.1, from coordinate 45,434,452 downwards.
CCGAGTCAAAGATTCTATGATAGTCATTGTGGACAAATTTAGCAAGATGGCACATTTCATGCCTTGTATAAAGACTAAGGATGTTTTAGCTATTGCTTTTCTCCTTTTGCAAGAGATTGTTGGTTTGCATAAAGTCTTAAGGAGTATGGTGTTAAACAAAGACCCAAAATTTTTAAGCCATTTCTGGAGAACTTTATGGCATCGGATGGGAACCAAACTATTTTCTAGCACTTACTGTCATCTTTAGATTGATGGACAAATAGAGGTAGTCAACTACACTTTGGGTTCACTACTCCGAGCTACAGTTAGTAAGAACTTGACCGATTGGGATGTTTGGTTGCCTGTAGTAGAATTTGCTTATAGTAGAACAGTGCATGATACCATTAAGCATACCACAGTCGAGGTCATTTATTGCTTTAACCCTGAGCTCCTTCTTAATTATACCCTTACACCATCATCTAATTAAGAAGACTCGAAAGCGAGAACTAAAGCTTAATCCTTCCAACAAATCTACCAGAAAGTTACCCAACAAAACAATTGAACCACCAAGAAAATAGAGGAGAAAGGAAGAGGAAGAAAGGTGAAGCAATTTCAGCTCAGCATCCTTTTATAGTTACACCTAAGCAAAGAGAGGTTTCCAAGCTAGAAGAAGAATAAATTGTTTACCTAAGCCAAAGGACCATTTAAGATACCTTAAAAGATCAACAATAATGCCTATTGGGTGGAACTGCTTAAAGACGTCGGAATATCCCCTATTGACTACATGAAGTCCAATAGGAAGACCAACCGGATTTGATACAAAATCAAAATCAAATGGGGGGAAATGATACGAATTAAGCTATAAGTCCTCTTATTTGAGCTTGAGTATGAAGACTTGAGACTTAGTATGGTGCATTCCCCTTTCCCAACCTATACTTAAGGGATCTGAACTATTTCTGTCCACTGATTTATTACCATGTTTGAGCTAAGCCCCCCCCCCC